>JAOXXN010000446.1:44917449-44944237 GCA_026770055.1 Myrmophylax atrothorax | reverse complement strand
TGCCAGGGGAAATTGAAGTTGGAGATCAGAAAAAAATTCTTTGCAGAGAGAGTAATCAGGCATTGGAATGGGCTGCCATCCCTGGAGGTTTTTCAGCTGAGATTGGATGTGGCACTGAGTGCCATGATCTGGTAAATGGACTGGAGTTGGACCAAGGGTTGGACTTGATCTCAGAGGTCTTTTCCAACCCAATTGATTCTATGATTCTATGATCCCCCTGGCTGTGCGCTGCCTCTCGGGTCGCTGCCGGAGCCACCGGGAGCACCCAGCACACACTGCAGGGAGTGCTGGGGAGAGGCTTCCCTCGGTCTCTTCCCAAAACTGCACTGCCGAACCCCCGCCTGGCTGTGGCCCTGCGCTCCCGAGGGGTACAGCCCTGCCCCGGGATCCCTGTGGGGACGGGTGTCCTCTCCCGGTGTCCTCCAGCAGAGCTGGCCGTTCTTCTGGTAGCCCGGCCGCAGTCATTCATGCAGACGGAATAGTGGTCCCTCTTGGAAGCGCCTCCTTGGTGAGTGGTTTCCATGAAGGTCTTCAATGCCAGTCTTCTGCCAGTAGTAAAACAAGGAAGCGAACAAACAGAGATACCCCCATCAGCTTCACTTCTCTGCTTCTAGTGTGAACTGAAAGATTGTCCAGAGAGTGCAGAGGCATAGAAACAGTGACAGGAAATCTGGGGTGTGTATTAAAGCTGCTGTAAATGAAAGAAGTTCATCATCTTATTATAAATGAATGATGGTGTGTGCTGGGACATACTTTTCAGTTTTCCTGTTTAAGCCATCAATAACCTCTTGTTTATGACATACAGGTGAAAAGATAGTTCTTATCTATAAAGTGCAAGTGATTATGCTCACATATAAACTGTAAATGCAAATTCGGATTACCTTGTTTTAAAACAATATGAAGACTGAAACTGCAGGTCAGAAATCTGGAAAACAGCAACATGTGAGACTAGTACAGTTGTTTCAAGATGTCTCAACATACCTTCAATAATTTTAGGAAGTGCAAACCTCCTTATATTGTAGGATGCACCAGTGTTTGTCTTCCTTTTCCCTTTAAAGAGTGCTGCAGTGCTTCGTGTTAAAATACTTTCAGTATGCTTGCAATACCTTTTCTGAGATTACCGAGTTATGTTATCAGGTTTTAGCTGCTTTTTCATGTGCTGTTTTTCCTGGTAACCTGCTCTGAAAAGCAAAAAAAAAAAATAATAAAAGCAAATCCTGATAAAGCATGTCAAAATTTAATAGGCAAAGATATATTCACTCTGAGTGGAAGGACACCTATTAAATGACGTAAACACAAAGCAGAAAAGGGATAACAGGAAGGTAAAAATAGCCATATACTAATTTTTAATCTCTCTAATGTTGGTGGAACTGAATAAAACTACTTGTGTGTCTCAGAGTTCATGAAAATAACAAAAGTCACAGTAAGAATTATCTGAAGTTAATGCCAAACTTTGATTATTGCCATTTACTTTTCTGGTTTGCATTCTCTATGATGCATCACATTTTGCTAATTGTTTTAACTTATCACTTTATGCTGTTACTATCAGTCAGAATGAGGTAAGTATTTTGTAAATTTTAGTTAAGTGATTTTGTCACAAAAAAAGTGTTGCAATTTGGGAGGTTGAAAGCCCATGTAATTTGTCTTTCAATGGAATAATGAAATTGCAGAAAAAATTGCAGTATGTATGCACTGAAGATTTTACAGGCTGTTTTACACTGTATAATGATTCATAGTGGTAGTTACAGAAACGCATTTCATCGTTTTTCTCTCAAAAGCTGCTCAGATAACTGTATTTATAGTAAATATACATGCAGTGGTGATCAAATGGTCCATATGTTTACTAATGAAAAATGAACCTAAATTATTTGAGGGAAATAAACATTAGTGTCTTCATGCAACTTATCTGGTCTCGAGTCAGTTAAAGGACAAGGTAGAACATTTGGTTGGCCTTCACCATTGCAGCAGAGTTGGTCACCTCCTGTGTCTTCAGATGGTACAGAGGCTGGAAGCCCATGTAGTGCTTGTTGTACACTACTCTGGTATCAGTTTGTTCTATTTATGGGCCTATATTTTTTAAATGAGATTATCTATTTATATTATGAGATTGCATTTATACTCATTGTTTGTCTGAGTGTTGTGTTCTGTGTTTCTACTGCTGTGATACACATATGCTGTCAAATTAAGTTTTATTGGACTGTTTTTAATGCTCTGTCTACAAAAGCCGGCGAGACATGACAGCTGCATTGCCAGTGGTCAGTAATTAAAATCAGTTGTTTTCCTTTCTGTTCCAGGCCATTGATGAGCCTCCCTATCTCACAGTGGGCACTGATGTGAGTGCAAAGTACAGAGGAGCCTTCTGTGAAGCCAAGATCAAGACAGCAAAAAGGCTTGTCAAAGTCAAGGTATGTGATTTTCCTGCAGTTTTTTTGAGAGGGGTGAAAACCTTATTAATGTTCAAAATGGCACAACAATGTAAAACTTCTTTTTAGTCTTAGGACAGCAAAGAGGCTGTCTTTTCCTTGGAGACTGGCAGTCCAGCCTTTGAAATAACAGTAAGCTTATTATTGCTGGGAGGGGCTCCCCCACTCCCACACTATTAAATGTGTTCTCTTTCTGTCACTGCTTTGTCATCTGCTTGCGTTGAGTGTTTGTGGCCTTCAATGCCATAGGCTGACCTTAAAGTATTTGATTAAAATGTGACAAATGTAGTCTTATGTATGGGAGAAAATTACCAGAAAATAGCTGAAACTACTCAAAATAGATTTAATATGGTTTTGTTTACTTGACTGCACAGGTCACTGCCATTTAGCAGTGACAACTGGGTAATGCTTCAGGAGTAAGCTGAAACCCTGCTATCTTGCAAAAAAGGCTTGACATATTGAGTCCTACCAAACAGCCAGCAGGGGATCTCACCTAAGCTTTATGCTGACTAATTGGTGACTAAATCAATATAAGCCACATGCAGTACAAATGAAAATTCTGGAGAGAGAGATACATTTTAACATGCCTTGGAAATTTAAAGTATAATTTCCAGAAATAAAGAAAACAAAGTTTGGGCTTGGTTTTATTATTTAGTAAGTCTACACTGCAAAATGACCATACATTTCTGTTTGGATGGTGTTGCCATAAAGGCTTCTAATTTGGGAGCAGGTACTATTTTTCTGCTTTGCCTCTTCATACAGAAATATTGCAAAGCAAGGATCAAAAGCACTTAGAAAACATAAATTAGATTGTCGCTCTGTAACAGTTACAGTGCCAGAATATTTTTCTTTTATGTACTGTAAATTTAAGTGAAAATGTGAGTGGGGGTAACCTGTCATTGAAGAGTCTTCACTATAAACTGCTGTGCGTTATTTGGTTCTGCCCTCATGCTGTGGCTGATTTTTTGCCCATAGTGTGTATGAGGGAGAGAGCAGGTGCTCTCCCAAAGCCCTGACGGGACTATTGTCACTTATTTGATAATAATTTTAAGCACAGCAAGAAGATTTTAGTCTTAAATCTGACAAAAGAGCAAATTAATGGTGTTTTCATTTCTTAGTCATAACTTCTAATAGCATCAGCTGGTCTATGCTTTACAGCACCATTGAATTTAAGCTGTTTTAGCTGTTAAGCATCGGTATTTAAGTACAGGAATTGTGTTGTGCCTAAATCAGTCAAATCGTAACTCATTTCAGTTCTTCGGCGAGGTTCTTTCATGGTCACTTGCTACTATTCAGTGTTAAATATTTTTTTGTGGATTGATTACTTGCAGTTTTGTCACTGCAATGCTTTGCAGAAAGTTCTTGACACGAGATAGAATTTTTCGTGTAAATTGTTTGTGGAGGTTGTGCCTAAAGCCCCCTGGATTCAAGTTTTTTGTATGTGTGTCTGCCTGTCTTTGCTGTTACTGTATCACTTAGGGCAGCTCAGCCTCAGTACTGTTGTTGCTTTGTAGAGTAATGTGATTTGTGGTTGAGGTTTTTGTGTGTAAGTGCTGTAATTCTACCTGTTTACATTATCTTTTCTCCACCAGGAATGTGTATTCCTTCAACTCAACACTGACCCTCTGATTTTCTCTAGAAGTCTTTTTAGCTCTTTCTGGCACATGTGTGCTTTCCCCAGTATTAGCTCTGACAAAGATTCTTGTTTTCAGGTGTGCTTTGTCTGGAGTTTTGGTAGTTTATCTGCTGCATTTATTTTCCACTTGTTCAGCAGTTTCTTCTGGCCCAAATACATTTTATGCCTTTGTCTTCTAGAACTGCTAGAGGAGAAGGAACTCAGTTAACTTCATACCGTCAACTTTAGTGAAAAGCATTCATTTAAGTTTTATAACTAGATGCTCTGTTGAGAAAGTAGGATGGCAACAAATTTTTTTCAGGGTGTGTAAGCTTCAGAGAAGTAAAATACATTTAATTGTGTCTCCTTTTCCCTGCTTTCTTCTTCTGTTGAATTCTGCTTTCTAGAGTATTTGTGGGGGTACCTTCACAATAACTTTCCCATCACCAGCAGAATTTAACAGCTTTGTTACAGGTGGTATGTAGTTGCAATTTCAGTATCAATAGGTAGTATATTTCACCATTTAGTGGTTTTTGGCAAGTTCTGTACATGGTACAGAACTGCACAATACCATGTAACTGCATTTTGCACTTTGTCACGGAAAGCAGGAAAACTTCAGATTTGCCTGGACTTGTGAAAAGTTGTTGAAGGCCTTACAAATTTGACTAAGGGGCAAGACTTTCACTGCTACAGGAGTGTTAGTCCACTTCACTGGATATGTAAAGCTTTTTTCAGGGAGTTATTTAAGCCAGTTTGTTTTGACAGCATCTCCTAAAACAATTATCACCATCATCCACACCCACTTGTATTTGGGCACCCTGCACAGAAGTTTCCAAAGAAACTTTTCTGTGAAGTTCTTTATTAAACAGAAACAAGTGAAGCATCTGCTGTACTACAGCTTACCAGGACTGTCTTTTCCATACCATGAAGAGGGAAATTCCAACTGAGTCTAACCAGGTTCATAATGTGCTGAGTATCTTAATCTTTTGTCAGAGACAGAAGGGTTCCACACTGGTAAATACTGTGGGAATTAAACCCCACAATTAACAAATACTAACATCACTTTTCCTAGCTTCAAGAAAGGCCAGCAGTGTCACTCTGAGTTTAAAGTTTGAATATTTCTGTTAATAAGCAGTATTTTTTGAGCACATAGGAATATCTCAAGAAGCAAAAACTTTTGGTATCAAAAATCTTCCTCTCCCCAAAGAGTCAAAGCCCCAAGTCATCTTTAAAAAGACAAATCATTCTGGAATACACAATGGCAATTTACTTTGTTTGCCTTTCATCACAGTACATTGTGGCTGGCTCATGGTTTTGAATAGAGTTCCTTTTTGCTGTAAAATACATGTAAAATAACTACAGAAAGTAAATAAAAGCAGATGTCTCTAAATCAGAATTGATATACTGGATATTTTGTATGAGCCAATAGTGACCCCAGCTTTCAGATTATTTTGCATTTTTAACTGAACTTTGGCTTTCTAGTTAAATCCCCCCCAAAGAGAGAATTGAGTACCTGTGTCTATCAGGATGAACTTAGAAGAGTAGCATTTGCTCAGTTAATTCCTAGCCTGAATCCCATGTCTGGTTACAAAGTATGATTTTTGTCTGTATGGTGGATAGAAAGTATTTGCGTGAGATGGCACAGCTCTATAAGGAACATAATCCCACAACCAGGATGTATTGCTGTAGCTCTAACAGCAGACAGACAAGATGACTCATTGAAGTAGCACCTGGAAGGCAGTAAAGCATTTTAGTGCATTTGTTTACTAATCATCCAGTCGAATTGGACTCTCCTTAGTCCTTGTTGTAGGTGCTGTTCTTGTTTTTGGCTTTTTCCTCCTTTCACGGTTTAAAACATTTGAAATCTGTTCCTGAGGAGGATAGGGTAGAGTTGGTGTTACAGAACGCTGTTGTTCTGAAGGAAATGTTGTTACTGCTGTGTGCTGCAGTGAAACTCTCAACAGAAGTGAGAATATAATCTTGGGTACACTCCTGAAACAAGCCCAGAGGTTTCATGCAGGATTGCTGTCTCTGAGTTACTGTTACACAGCTGGATCTCGTGTTACATTCCTGCTTATCTCAAATACTAAATAAAACATCATACACTTCCACCAAGAGAGTGTGTTCTGGTGAACATCAGAACATAATTTGTTTGTGTTAATAAATGTACATAAAATGTAATGCCAGAATTTTCTCATTTTCTTATAATTTTCCTATAATTTTAAAACCAGGGTGGAAATAAAACTTCAAATGTAATTAATAGGAGGATCTTACAATTTTCAGTATGATCAGGTTAATTGTGAATGAAATGAAAGGTGAATGTCTATAGCATCTGGTACAGATAACTTAATCACATTTGAATTTCCAGACTTTTTTTTTCCTGAGGACAGCATATGTAGGATTAAAAACACAGCCTTAGTATGTCTTTATGGGAATGACATGGGAAAATACCTTGGAAGTGTTTGTGGGATTTATTTACTCCAGTTTTGAAGGACTGAGGGGTTAACTGTTTTTGCCTTTCCTTCCAGTTACCTCTAAGCATGTAGGCTGAACATTAACGGGAAGGCTGTTTGGGTTATTCATTTGTTGGTTGATGGTAGTGCCCTGTACTTTCCTTGTGTGGGTCTTTCAACCATGACAGAGGAAAACACACTTTAATCAGGAAAAGGAAAAAAACCCTCAGTAGGGTTAGATACAGGTGCTAAAGCTGTTCAGTTTCAAAGTATTGAAATATAAATGCTTCTTAAAAGTTGGGCTCAGAACTGTAACTTTCTCCTTTCCTGCTATGGTACTAAGGAAGTTCAAATCAGATAACAGAACTGCAGAGATCCTTTTGAGCCATTGGATGTTTTTGACAAACTGTTTCCTGTAATTTCCTTTAGAGGTGATGAATCTATTCTGAAAGATAAGATATTTTAGACGTTCTGATGACTAAGAAATTGGCCCCTTGTATTTCTAAAGTATATGAATGAAACACAGATTTCAGCAAATGGAATGAGTGTGGTGACTAACTGTAAAATAAAAGATGGGCTATTGACATTTTTGTGTGCTTAGGATGCTCAATTGTATCAAGCAATTGTCAGTTGAATTATGTTTTTTAGGTAACCTTTAGGCATGATTCTTCAACAGTGGAAGTGCAGGATGACCACATAAAGGGCCCCTTAAAGGTAATACATTTGGTTTATATTTTCCTAATGCTTTGAAAACCATTTTTTTTTCAGTCTTTGACATAAATATGCATATACAGTAGAGGGTAATGGTGCAGGGTTCAGCTTATTACACAGGCCAGACAGGATCACAGAGCACGAAAGGTAGTGCTGCAAAGTCAGAGGAAGTGTACTCTGCATGTTGGCTTTTTCTTTAGTAGTTAAAAGCGTTGCAGCATAGGCTGGTGCAAGCCTCTTTTGCCTTTTTGCCTTAAAGCTAAGAAGTATGGATGGCTCTGATTTTTAGTCACTGTTCCTTTTGAGAACTCGCTGGAGGATTTGATGGGAAAGCTCTTATACAAGAGTATGACATCACTCAAATTGGTTCTTGTTCCCCACCTGCTGGCAGGAAATATTCAGCTCAGTTAGTTGGCTTATTTTAGAGAACCATAAAAAGAAATTTGAGGGGTACAAATACATTCAAGTGAAACTGGAAAAGTATGTTGTATTTAACAGCCAATGGGTTAGAAATTATCTCTTTTTGCTAATACCAAAGTGTTTACTTCACTGCCTGTTTTAGAAACTCCCCATTGCTAAATGAGTTTTGTATTTCAGGTAGGAACTGTTGTAGAAGTGAAGAATCCAGATGGAACTTACCAGGAAGCAGTTATCAACAAATTAACAGATGCAAGTTGGTACACTGTAGGTAAGAGAAATATACATGTATTTGTGTAAAATTCAAGACTTAAAAATAAGCCTGTGACCTGGATGTGTCTTAAGCATGGTGAGAAAGTTTTTTTGGAGATGCTTAGGTGTTCAGAGTTTGTATGAAAAAGCCTCAAAAGTAAACTTCTTATTTTGGGTTTTTATAAGAAACTGCACCACTCACAATATGAAATCAGGACACCAAATAAAGACCTAGTGAATTGTTCTGTAATCAGTGACTGCTTCTTAGTTACTTAATATGCTATTGCTAAATATTCCAAAGCAAAGTATGCTATCATACTTCCTTAAAAAAGGCAAAGAAGTGCTTTTAAAACACAAGTTGGAACAGTTGTTTTTCCCTATGTCCAGACCTAGCTCTGGTAACAGCTGCTGTTAAAATAGACATAGCTTGTATTTATAAGAAGTCTCCTATTTGTTTTACCTATCTTCTAATGTGACATTTCAGGTGATATATGCTATATCCACATTCCCTCAAGCAAGTATAGTGTGGTTTGGTTTTCTTATTTTCTATATATATTTTTAAAGGCTTCATATGCACGGGTTTACTCTTTAGTGCTGAGTATCAGCAGATCAGTCTGTCTTGGGGAAAGCTGGTCAGCTGTAGAATGATAACACAGATTGTATCTGTGCACTGCTGGTCTTAAAGGCACTGCAGGAAATGTACCGATTCCTGAGAAACTACATAAGCCTCTCCTGGGCAGATAAATGAGACAGGGGGAGATGAAGACCAGATCTTGAAAGAACTCTAGCAAGACTTAGTTGTTTTGAGGTATTATGGGTTGGTTTTGAAGTGATGTTGAACAACTAGGGAAAGACCTAACTTTCCCTACTTTTGGAAAGAATAGTGTTGCAGAAAATGTGCTTTCTTGTTGGAGAAGTAGCATCTTTTAGTAAAGGAGAGATTGGGTTAGGATGGGGTGAAACATGAGGAACAAAGACAAGAGTTAACAGTATAGATAGTGTTTTGATAATTAATACAGAAGTGGATCACATATGAGAGCTTTTAAGAAGTAAATGGTATAGCTGGTGTTAGAACTGTGTTGTATGCATATGTTTATGTTTCTGAGAAAGTGTGATGTTAGGAGTTCAGCAAGAAGAGTAAGATAGGAGTCCATGCAGATTAAATTTTGAAAGTAGATGTCATGGAGTTCCAGTCTGTAAATCATATTAGATGTCTGTCAAAAATCCTGAACTTGAGAAACAGGAAGAAGAGGTATGGTTTCCAGTTTCAATTCTTACATTTTGTAGATAAAAGTAGACAAAAGCATGTTGGCCTTGCAGCATCAGTGGAAAGAGCACAGCTGCTGGCTGTGTAATGCACTTTGATAGAGGAGTGACTCTTGCAGTGGGTGATTGGAATAATCTTTGTCAGGAAGGTGAGTGGATTGAGACAGAAATTGTCTTTATAGACAATGATGACTTTGCAGATCTGAGTGAAAGTCCTACTTTAAGAGATAGATGCCATTTATCAGATTCCAGAGTTAGCACACATCTTAACCAGCAGTTACCTAATGTTGTCCCAGCACTTGTTGAGAAGCATCTAATTATCCATGTTGTTAATGATTTTGTGAATAGAAGTACTTTGATTTGATCAAAAACTGTGTGCAGGGATAGATCATCCTGAAGCAGTACCTTTCCAAAAGATACTTAAGACCATATATGCCCCTGCAGCAGTATCTGGACATGAATAACCATTTGGGGGCTGCTTGAGAGCTCTTTTAACACCGAAGTACAGGCAAGGTTGCTTTAAGAGTGTCCCTGTCTGTCTTGTATTCATAAAGTGTTGTCTGAATAGAATTTGTACTTCTGTTTGTTTACGTGTCTTTTTTTGATGCTACTGTTTTCCTACCAAAGGACAATAAGAACTAGATTAAAATTTTATGAAAACCCAACTTGTATAGTCTTTTAAAATTACCATAGCACAGTTCATATATGTATATGTATAAAAACCGTAAATATAATATACACATATATCTATACACACACACATATATAAATGTATACACACACACATAGATAGACAGACAGATGCGCACACACATCCATCCATCCATCCATGAATTGTCATTGCTTGCCCTGTAAAAATTCCTCAGAGAACTCAAGGTGTTCCAGTCCTGGCAACTAGATACTGTTTCATCATTCATATAAATGTCTTTTAAAGTTTAATTGATATTCTTAAGGTTTAACTCTGTTTACTCTCAGGGGGAAAATAATTGTTGGATTGTTACCTTTTCTAAAAATGCAGAATTGTGCATATTCAATAGTAGTCTTATCCCCTCCCACACTTTTTTTTTGTCATTACATTGCTTTTTCTCAGAATTCAAAGTGGTTTTAGTTACTTCAAGTTGCCTTTGCCCCCCTTTTCCTTACAGTTTCAGAATACATGATTTTAAATGCATTACACTGTTGTGTGCATGCTCAGTAGGTTGTTCTCAAGATGACCCATTAGATCAGAACATCATATGCATTACAGCCACATGTGCCATGCTGGTCACACAAGGCTTTCAGGGAGGTGAAGCCTTTCCTTTGGAAGTATTCATGTTACGGAACAAGATTAGAAATCCCTCTGGCAGGGAAGAGGCCACAAGCAGATTACCACACAGTACTCATAATGTGGCTGCCTACCTAGCTCTGAATAGGTTTTCCTCTGCTGTAGTCAGCTTATCTTCTGAAGTGGATAGATTTTCTTTCTCTTTATCTCTCATTATGTAAGGAGACTGTTATCTTAATTAACAAACTGAATTAGGAACCTGCTGCCTTCTACTTCACTTAACGTAGGGGGAGCTTAATTATGTGTTGACCATTTGAAATGCGGTTCCAAATCTACGTGGTGGTGTGTGCAGTTCTTCACATTGATATTTTTCAACAAATTTTGAAGTGACAAATGTTCATCTCTGACTGATACTTTATCACTGAACACTGTTCAAGAGTTACTCCAGTATATAATGCAAACTGGAGGATGAGTCACAGGTGGAAGTTTGTTATCAACAGTACTGAATTTTACACAGCAATGAAAAATTCTCAGATCTAGATGAAACTTTTATATCAAATAAGTGCTAGTCAAGATCTTTGATGTACCTTGTTTCTTTTTGTATATTTTTATTTGAATTAGTATATGTTGAAGAGTATAGCACCCACTATCTGAAAGCCAGACATGGCTGAAAAGTGATCTCTATAATCTTGCTGGTTGACAGCCATTCTCCTTAAAGTGTTATTCTGATCTGTTGATGGACAGAATAGAAGATTTGAATGAAGGTTAAAGAGACATGCTAAGAAATTGCAGAAACTTTTATTTTTAATGTAATATTTTAATCTAACTGTGGTGGTGTTTCCGTGCCTACAAAAGTCTTCAAAGTCACTGCAGTATGGAGTCAAGAATGTAGCTGTTACCATGGTCAGGAGGGGAGAAGAGATCTGTTCCTGTCTCACTGAACAGTACAAGCCTGAGAGTCAAAGCTTTTCAGAGGTTTCATCTGTTAAGTACCTGAAGAAGACTTGACAAAAGCTTACTTTTTATATGACCTGTTTATCAGCTTCTGAAGACCCCACCTTAAATGTGTTTGGTGTGTTTTAGGATTCAAAAGGATTATGCAGCTGAATCAACTGTTATAAACTTGTTTCCAGTTGACCTGTTGATAGCAGAGGTTGCAAAAAAGTCTGGAAACTGGGAGCTCCACAGTTCTGTCAGTACAGCTGGGTTTGATGATTGTCAGCACTTTGACTATTGTCATCTTCCTTAGCCTGATATCACTGTTGTTTTATATTTTAGCATAGTTGAATGAAGTAATAGAGAAAGACACTGAACTTCCACATAACTTTAAGTTGTCATTTTTTTCTGTTAGTACCCATTTATGTTTCTCCCTAGTAAGCATAGCTTCTACTTCAATAATGTGTAAGTTCTGGTTACGTAATAAAGTTCTGTAAAATTGTAGATGTTAGAAGGATATTTTTTGAATTCTAGCATGTATTTAATTTTGAGTCCTGATCCATGAATTGTCTGCTCAACTACTGGTTGCTAAAGATTCTTTTTGACATATGCAAGCTGTGGTGACACGGCAGGCAATGTATTTGGTCAGTCTGTGAAGTGCTTTACTGGATATGCAGCATTATCCAGGTATATCTTTGTTTTAAGAATTGGCTATAGGAATATATATGCCATTCTTTCTGATATCTAAATGAATCAATAATATCTTGATTTAAAAAGAAAAATCTTCTTCTTTCCTCACTTGTTACCTGGGGACAGTATTTGATGATGGTGATGAGAAGACTCTGAGACGCTCTTCCCTCTGTTTAAAAGGAGAAAGACACTTTGCTGAAAGCGAGGTAACTGAAGGAGTTTTGTATTACAACTTTTTATTTAGAAAAATTTAAAAGGAATATTTTTAGTACCTCAGTCTTTAGTATGTTGAGTACATCAATGCTGCTAAAAATGGGGGTTGTGTACAGTACAGTCTGGCTTACTCTGTTTTAAAATCAAGAAATTGACTGAAGAGTTGGGCTCGATGATCCTTGTGGGTCCCTTCCAACTCAGTGTAGTCTGTGAAAACTGTGAAAACTGTGAAATACATTTTATCAAACTGTAAGTTAAGAAACAAAATCAGCATTTCATCTTTTTCATTTTTATATTGAAAGTTCACAGATTGTGGCTCACACACAAAAATTGCAATCACACAACTGCTTTGCTTTGTGTAAGAAATTATCTGTAAGTGGGGAGAATCATAATATGATTATGACATAAAATTAATATCAATTCTAACATAAAAAATTGATGTACTTTTCACAGTTCTGCTCGATTTTAGATAGATGATGAAGATTTGTAATAGCTGATAAACCTGAAAGATGAATACTTTTAAAAGGCTAATAATAAATTGCTGTTACCTGTGAATTTCTCAACAGTTACGGTGTTTTGAAGGTGGTTCATGTCTTAAAGGTGACTTGCCTGTGAAAATGTGCATACATTTGTAGCACATCGTGAATGGTTGGAATTTCAGAATGAGGGTTATTCCTTCATCTTATGTAAGACAATCTGGACTGATGGGCAGATTTATGTAAACAGGTTTGCTTGTTGGACAGCTACTGTAGATGGGCTTTTTTGCTCTACATAAATATGCTGTTAGTATTGTAGCCAGCTGAGCTTGTTGTTTGTGTACTGTGTTCATGGGAAGGTTCAGATACCCTCCAGAATCCTAAGTCAGGAATAAATACATGTAAAGAAGGAGCCATAATTAGATGGCTAGATCTGGATTCAGATATAAATGCTGTGATTTTGGTGTTCCTTCAATTAGCTCTATTATTAATGATCAGCACAACTGAAGATTAGATTTCTTCTATTCCATAAATACTACTTTAATATGGTTTGGGGGTATTACCTTATAGTAAGCAATTTAAAATTTTAGTCTATATATTTTGCTTTGTGACCTGTTTGGCTGAAGTAGAATAATTTGTATTATTTTGTCAGATTCAAAACAGTCTTATATTCAGATGATGACTACTTCTTATTTTATCATCTTTTTTATTGTCTTAGCTTTTGATGTTTTGCCAAATGTCACTGACATGCAATCCATTGTCACGAGCCCTCAATGAAACACATGTTGTGCATTTCTAATAATTACCTTGTGATTGCACAGCTACACAGCAGGGAAAATTGCATCTCAAATTTCTTTTTTAATTAGGCCAGTGCCCCACAGTTGTCTTGTCAGCTTCATCTCTGACTTCCCAAATGTGTGGTGTAGAGTCTTTTAGGGTGTCCACCACACTCAGAAATAGTCATGCATTTATTTTCAGATTTCAAAGAGACAGTTTTATTGTCTCTGTGTTAGTTCTGTGACACAGAATATGTTTGAGATTCTTGTCGGTGTTATGTTTAAAAATTCATACACAACAAAGAAGTTGAAGGCAGAGGACTGTTTTTAATTTGGAAGGCTTTCTCCCTTCTTTCAAAGAACAGGAGTAAGTGGCTGTACAAAAAACTCTTGTGTACCAGGAACCTTTAAATCTGGAATGATTATAATTTAAACAGTTAACAACAGGCTTAGGGGAAGAAGATACTGCACATCCCTGAATTCTTTCTATTGAAGCATTCTTCCTGTACAGGGAAAGGTTTTTTTCTCCCTCTCTTTTTATTTTGATGCTGATAAAGCGTCAATTAGCACCCTCCCAATTATCAATATAGCAGCCTCTTTTAAATTGTTTTAGAATCTCTCACATGCCAAATTATGAATTACTAACAAAAAATACAATTAGATTGTCATGTTTGCTGCTACTGAGTTCTCTTTCAGCTTCATTTCAAAGGGGACCATTTTTCATTTTTAAGTAGGTGATTGGATGTTTAGTCTAATGACAGGACAGGCAGAAAATTCATCCAGTAGAGATGGAATATCCCAGGTCATCATAATACCTGGTAATTGTTTCTCTGTGTTTTAGTGGTCCAAAGGCAGGACTTCTGGGAAGAATTGTCTGTCTGTGTTGGACAAAAATTAATTATTCAGTTTTGCAGAGAAAGTGTTGAAGAAGAAGATGTGTGATTTACTTCTGTATTTCTTTTGTAATGAGAAAGTCTTTTGGAAAAAAATTAATGAAGCATGTGGTTTGGAGAATAACTTATGCCAAGTTTTTCATATGTGTATGTATGTGTATTTCTACATTTCAACAGACATTAGATCAGCTTCCACTCACCAATCCTGAACACTTTGGGACTCCTGTTATAGGAAAGAAAACAAACAGAGGAAGGAGATCCAATCATATGTAAGTTAAATACCTTGATGCCTTTGCTGTGTGTATTCAATTCTGAAGCTTTCAGTGTGTGTGTAGTTTTATGATTTGTATGTTCAGGTTTCTCTTACTCAAAAAACAGGAGGCTGGATGAAAAATGTTTAGCACTCAGATTGAAAGTCACGTTCACATGTATTGCTACATATAAGCATTTCTAATCTTTGTGTAATCATTTAAAATAGCACCAGGTATAGGGAAGAGTTTTTCCTTGGTTTCATCAAGCAAAAACAAAAATGGCATACCAAGTGGAAATGGGGTGCTAAACTATGGGCAGAGCATCTCTGTAGTAGACCATTAGCGTTATAAATATGTTGGACTCAAGACTAAAATTACAGTGCAGTCTTTGTCCGGCTGATATGAAGTCTTTGTACAAAGCACCAGAACTCTCCTGTAGACCTTTGGTTTCTCTTTACAGAATCTCTGAAGGGCTTTTAGAAATAGGTGAACATAATTAGAGAATCACAGAATGGGTCAGGTTGAGAGGAACCACAGGGGGTCCCACAACCAGCCTCCCTGTCAAGCAGGGTTATCCAAGAGCACATGGCACAGGATTGCATCCAGACACTTCAGGAATATCTCCAGTAAGGGAAACTCCACAGCCTCTCTGGGCAACCTGTTCCATTGCGCAGTCACCCACACGATCAAGTTCTTCCTCATGTTCGGGGGGAACTTCCTGTGTAACAGTTTCTGCCTGTTGCTTCCTTTAAGGTTTGTAGCAAAACTTACTCATAGAAAAACAAAGTTCAAGAGTAATGACTTGATTTCCTGAGTGCCAAAATTGGTAGTTGTGATCTTGATAAATCAATGCTGAGTAATCCAGTAACTGTTCTCTGTTGTTTGTGGGTGGGTTGTGGGGTTTCTTTTTTTTTCCCTCTATGTGTGGGGAAGCTTTTGTGTGATTTTTTTTTTGTTTGCTTTTGTGGGTTTATTTGTTTGGTTAAAGTTTTTAGGTGGTACTCGTTCTCATGCTTGGGCCAGCCTTTTGGACTCATTGTGGGAGCTTGGAATAAATGTTGCCTCGTGTATGTCGAGGTGCTATAAATTTACTCATAAAATCGTCGATTTACTCATTTGTGATGTAGGGAAGCAAAAAGCTGGAGTTACTGCAGAGAACATGGTTGCAGCATCTTTGGTGTCTGTGGCTGGGTTGCTGTCTTCTCTGTTTCTTTAACTGTACAGGACATTATTATGTAAGAAGCAACACATCTTTATCTTAGGATTAATACTGGCTTAACTGAGTAAGAACACAAATTGCAGAGATACTGGCATAACTGAGCTAAGAAGTAGTCTCTCTAAAATAGTCCTGGCTTTCTCTCTAGTCCTTGACTTCTTTCTCTTCCCACAAGAGATTACTGAACCTCAGAAAGCAGTCTGAAAGACTTCCATACTATATTTTAAAAAACCCCACTACTTAAAAAAAAAGATGTTGAAGAAAAGAAAACCAAAACAATGCTTTATCAGCACTGGAAATAACATAAAATTAAGACGGGGAAAAAGAAAACATAGTCATTTACCTTAGACTGTAGTATCAGTTGTCCTCTGTTGCACAAATGCTAAGTGTGAGTTTTTTGTTAATGCTGAATTTTGAACTCAAAAGCAGTTATGTGAAAAATGGAAGATAGCTTTTAAAATTATGCTTCTTGTGCTCATTGAATGTGCTGTATATTTTCTGAGAATGAACCTTCAAAGTGACTGGTAAGAAAGGATATCTAGAATGTCAGGAGTGCCTGGGTATTTTTGATTTTATTTTTTTGTGAATCAGTTGCAGGTTATTTTAGTTGGAGTGGTTTTGTACATTTAATATCCCCATATGGTTAAAACCAGGTGCAACTCTGTACCTGAACAGTCAAAACAGTGAGCCAAAACCTTTTAAAATCAAAATGTATTTGCACTTTTGCCCATCTACTTACAGTCTAACACTTCATTCAATGTGAAATTGAAACAGTCATCAAAATGCTTCACTGCACATCTTTAAAGAACTGTTTAAAGAGAAATAGACTTCTTTTTCTCTTTGTTATTCATCTGTATAGCTGATATTTCTTCTTCAGAGATTTGTCCTCTCTCAAAACAGCCTTTTATTCTGTATGGCGGTTGCAGTAAAAGCCTAGAAAGATTAAGAGGGAAAAACAAAACAGTTCAGCTTAATGTTGGTCCAAAACTACAACTGCAACAGTATTTTTGAACAGTTCTTCTATAGAGTGGTCTCACTGTCAATGCCCTGACAGTGCATTTCTCTTACTCCATGTGGATGCATGGTGGTATTTTGTTAGGGATTTGCATGTGTTACTAGGAAATGTGCATTTCTATGTTTGAAATGTTTGAATTGCTACTGTACTGTAATTATAAATATTTCTGTTAATTTTTATGCTGAAACACTTAACAGGCAATTCAAGTCACTGTTACTTATACCTCTTTGACAATTAGCTTTGGATCTCCTGTAATTATAATATTCAAGTTTTGAATGGTCGACTTTTAAGTCTCTTTCTATTGTTTAGTCCTGAAGAAGAATCTTCATCCTCTTCCAGCGATGAAGATGAAGATGATAGGAAGCAAAGTGATGAGTTATTAGGAAAAGTTGTGTGCGTGGACTGCTTCAGTGTGGATAAAAAGAAAGCCCTGTGGTTTCCAGCCTTGGTAAGAGTTTTGTCTTTATTGTAATTTAGTAAAACTTTCTTTCATTTTCTGGGAACCAAAGAAAAGTGTGGGGTTTTTTAATTTTGGTGGTTTTATTAGACCTTTATATAGTTTTTCCAACTGGACTTGTATCATAATAGTTACAAGAAATATTATATATCCAAATGTATTTGTTTACAAAAAAGGGATTACTAATGTGGCTTTAGTTTTTCCAAACAACCAGAGCTTGTTGACCTAATCCCAGCTCAGCAGTGTGTTTAGTACCATTGAAATAAATTTCAGGGCTTTTTTTCCTAAGTTATTGCATGTCAGTTTTCTGAATTATTGAGTTTTATCAAGGAAGAAAAGATAAAGTACAAATAGGGGGGAAGTTTATTGATTATAGAGACATTATTTGTCAAGGTTCAATATAAACACATTTGATAATAAAACCAGATGTTTCTTCTTGATCACTGTGGTAGATGGTGGAGAACTGACAGTAAGTTTCCTTTAAAATTACATTGTAGCCTTTCAGTACAAATATTTGCTCTCTTCCTTTATTCTGTCTTAGAGACACTTTTTAACAAATAAAATGATAATAAAATATCACAGCTAGTCTAAGGATTGCATATAGACTGACTGATATATTTGGAAAATAATACATTTCTATATATAGTACCTTCTAATATAATTCTTTTAAATCTATTTTTTATTAATTGTAAGTATTTGATATATTCCTCCCTGGCAATGAAAGCTTAACATGCTTATCTAATTTCAGGAAGACTTGTGCTCTGCTTTTGAAAAGATGCCATACAGTAACATTTAACTGTTCTTACTGTGTGCAATAGCTCTCAATTGCAGCTTTCTACTTGTCACCTGCTGTGTCTAGTAATGCAGTCCAGTGGCTTTCCAGCAGGACTTCTTTTGGGGAAGTTGTTGGAAGAAAATGAGTCACTGAAGTCTTTTACAACAAGGGAGAGGGCAGAAGGTACTGCAAGGAGATTTCATGTTAATGGCAGATAGCCTTAGGAGAGGTTTTCAGTAATGAACAGGAAAAATCCAGATGTTTCTCTGCTGAAAGCTGTCTCCAAGATTGATGCAGAATGACCCGCCTCCCAGCTGCTCTCAGAGAGGTGGTCAGTGATTCTGGCTTGAGCAGTTCTGTGTCACTCTTGGGTTTGCCCTTCTGGTCATGCACATGAGATACACCAGTTGCAATGGCAGGCCTTGGGCTTGGCTGTGACTCATGTAGTGCTGCTCACCATAGCTGTGGGTCAGAGTAACTGAGTGTTGCTTCTGCTCTGAAGGTACAGGAGAGATACACAGTTAATTCCTTGGTTTTCAGATGAGATTGGAAAAGCTCATTCTTTATGGAAAGGTTCCTGCGATGAATGAGAGGCAGCAGGGGGTTAAAGTTTGAGGGTGAAGCTTGTTAACTCTGAAATAGCTTATCCTAGATTAACTCTTACTTTAGTAATCAGGTTTATAGCTCTGCATCATAGTGAGTTTATTTTTTTGTTGTTGTTATAATCCCCTCCCCAGTAGCTTTGCCTCTTGGCTCTTTTACCTTGTAAGGAGGTTACCTCTATCAACAAAGTAATCTTATGTTATTGCTGATAAATTTTGTGTTAACTTTATATTATGGTAAATGTAATTATGTGAATAGTCAAATGAAAATTCAGGTTTAATATGCTTTACTTTGTTATGTGTACAGATACTCTTTGTGTACATAAGCACAGAGGACTTTGTGCAAGTTTATTATGTGAAAAGAAGTCCAGGGATTAGTCTAAACCTTTACAGCAAATAACAATTAAGATTAGTAGTGGAAACTGAGTCTTTTGGATGTCAGCCCCTTAACCAGATAGCCTATCAGTTAGAGATCTAAAACTGTAGTGGTCTAAATTTGGTAAAAATTACTTTGAGGTCTCACTGATTGACTGCATTGTTTTAATACTGTGTGCATGTTTGGGTTGGGTTTTTTTTTTTACTTTGTTTACTTGCTTGTTTTTGTTGGTTCTGGGGGGAAGCGGTGATTACAGTGACTAATTATAATTGTAAAAAAGGCCTAAAAGTTGCTCCTTATGTCAAAGACTGTGATTTAGTAAGCTTTGTAGCATTGCTTAGTTTTAATGTGTACTTAAAGGCTTTTGGAAGGTCTAGTGAGGAAATCTGCCTGCAGCATTTTCAGAAAATTGAGTTTACATAGGATCATCTCTTTCATCCTCCTATGATTCCAGTGGAGTTTGTTTTGCAAGAAAATTGTGAAAACTTAATTCAGGCAAAATCGAGGTGATGTTGCTTGATGTAAAGGCACTAGATGAGGTTGTGGTGTGCTGTTTTCCAACCTCTAAATGGATTTCTGACTGCTAAGATCTTGATGCTTCTAGAAAATCTATAGCTAAAGCCTGAAGGGCCTTCTTCCATCTTTAAAGAGCTGGGATTTGCACTTGTCTGTTTAAAATAGAGGATGATAATCACTGTCTTTTACCTCGATACTGCAAACTATGTCTCAAACTGCATTTCAGTTAGAAAGTTGTCGTTTTGTAAAGTAATTCCTTTGACGACTGTAGAGTGCAATGGATTTTGAGACTTGAGCTGTTTAGTTTTATTTCTCTTGAGAAGTGTGTTTAGCCTGTGCTCTAGCCTATGGTCCAGCCTATGCTCTCATATTTAGCCTGTGCAACTCTGCTTCCAAATCATTTTCCTGCAATGCAATATGGCTGCTGACCTATGTAAGGAGGGCCAGTAAGCTTTTGTCACACAATGCCTTTTCCTGTTTGGTGGAAAATTAGAATTGAAACACAATGGTTGATGTAACAGAGAAAAGGTGTTTAGCTGGGCTAAAGTAATTGCTCCTCCTTGGGGTTTTATAGCAGCCAGAGTTCTCCTGACTTTCAGGGAACTACACACATTTTGAGAGATAAGTGATGAAGAGAGTTGTTTTCTGTTCTGTAACTCTGGAAATGCAGTAGATATATATTTTTAATTAAATTTCTGAAGTCTTTTAATGAAAAAACTGGTTTAACAAAACTTAAATAGCTTTTAAAATTTCAAGAAATAATTGATATGTTGTCTCAGTGCTAGACTTGATTAGTCTACTTCTTAAATTAAAGAGCCTGTCATAATACTTGTACTTGAGGTGCTCTTCTCTTCTCGGTAGATGACTTAGTAGTCTTCCATTATAAAATTGCATTTCATAAGCCTTTGTTCTTTAAACTGTGTGTGGTTACATCCTTGCCAATCTGGAAGTTTTCAGTAGTAGTCTTTAACTCAGGTAAAAAGACTTTCTGTCTTTTTAGGATGAGGACTAGAATAAGCTGTAGTGGCATGACAGATACCTTTTGTCAGAATGCTGTTCTTATGTCTCTGGCAGCAGCTGTCAGTTCTCTCTACGAAGTGAGCATGAACTCATGCATTCAGTAATTCCAGGAGGTCATTACTCCTGTGTTTTGAGGGAACTCAATTGCTCTCGTCTCAGTGTTGCTAAAGAGAAAGGAGCCCAAAAGCTTTTTGAGAGGTATTGGTATCCACTATTACTGTCCTGTTTTTCCTTTTTCTCTCTAAAGTTTGCGTTTGTAATATCTTTGCAGGTGGTTTGTCCAGATTGTAGCGATGATATCGCAGTGAAAAAAGACAATATTCTTGTTCGCTCATTCAAGGATGGCAAATTGTGAGTAGGAATGTAGAGGTTGATAAATGAATGAAATTCTATACCAGTTAAGTGAAATGTAGTATGAGATGTGTTGAGTAAAGTATTAATAACATCAGTAAGCTGAGTAAGTTTCTACTAAGATTTTTCTAGTGTTTAAAAAACTGTTAACAGTCTACCTTGTAATGAAATTAGTCTTGAAATTTGTCATTACTAATAATAGGTGCATAAATCTGTCTGTCTTAATTTCATTGTCACAGTTGTGGCAAACAAAGCGGTATTACGTGACTTCAAGAATTGCCTGAGCTTTTCCTGCTGTGGTTGGAGTAGAGCTTTGCTTTTCAGGGATGTGGCCATAAGCTTATCCAGCTACTGAAGGGTGGGTGGGAGTGTGTGCCTGCACGCACGTACACCACATGCACACACAGAAATCCTCTTTCTTGTTTTGAGGTAGTAAGGCATATGTTTATCTCAGTCTGGACTGCAACTGCATCTTATCACGCTCCTTGAAAAGGGCTGTAATACTACTTAAAGTAGGAGAAAGAATAAAAAATAAAGAAACATAGAAAACCAGACTGAATGGTGTTTGCAACAGAATAAGGATCATTGTGTTCTTAAACTCAGGACAATAGAATTATTTTTCTAAGTTTTAGTTTTTGTTTTTCAAGTTGAAGTTATTTTTTTGGCTTGGTTCAATTTATCAGAATGTTTTGCTGAAAGGATATTGAAACCTTTAAGTTTTGTTGTGGTTTAATTAATGGCTCTCACTTTACCATTTGATAGCTTTTCAGGCATCAGTGCATGTCACCGAAGAAGCACAGGGATGTGCACACAGGCACTTATCTACCCCCAGCCCCACAGAGCTGCAGTTCAGATTTGCTTCCTTGATTATAGCCACAGCAGAAATCAGAAAGTGCTTTGTTGTTTCAATTTGAAAGTCTTTCATTTCATACTGACAATTTATACAAATACTCATTTATGTTTTAAGAGAGATAGGGTTCTAAATTAACATTAAATTAACGTGAAGTTTTTGTTAAGTATTATATATATATTTGTGAGACTCCAGAAACTACCTGTTCAGGGAGTTAGCATGCTTTCTTTAGTATGCAGCGAATGCATGTAGGGGGTCAAACCGATTTCATTTAGAATTTCTGTTTTTAATCCACGGACTAATACTGTACCAGACTAACACTACAGAATTGTCAAGATATACTTCGTATTCTTCTTCTGTATATTTTTAAGTGTGTTATAGTCTCAGTGATAGCTCTATTATACTGTTAGTCTACCTTTAAAATAATATTTTTTTAACCCTTTCTAAATTCTCTAGCGTTTCTGTGCCAAGAAAAGATGTCCGGGAGATCAGTGAAACTTCACCAAAGCCTGACGCTTTGTTAAAACAAGGTAAAAATAACTTTCTATGAGAAAACATATGTATGTATTTACTTAGTTACATGAATTTTACTGAATTTATGGCAGATTGATTCATGTCTTACAATACAGGATCTTTTCTTATAGACTAATGTATTGGAGGAAAACACTTCTGAGAAGCTAGAGGGACGTTTTTTAAACAAAAAAATAAAACCTAACAAGCCCCACAAAACCCAGCATGCCTCCCCCCACCTACTGTAGTTGTGCCACACAAAGGATATAATCATACAGCACATGTTGGCTCTGTAGGTTCTTTTCGTATTCGTCCATTTGCTTTAGATCTTCATGGAATTAGTCTCATATTAGTACCCCTAATAGTTACAAGTAAGTTGCCTTTATAGGCTCTCAAGAATCTGGAATTGTGAATAAATTTGAAAGTTTAAGTTAGTGTGGTGAAACTCTTAGAATTAGCTTTTGCTTGTTTCCTCCTCCTTGTCCCCCCTGTTCAGTGTATATAAATCACAATGTAAACCTGTTGGATAATGGTTTTCTCAGTTAAACTTTCATACATGGCCTATGCAGAGGATCCTTATTTGTGCCCATGGACACTGAGGTGGTAATAATGCTATTAATAGCTCTGAATGGCTTGATGTGCAGAGAACACTATGCCAGTTTGACTGGGTAAGACAAGTAAGGATGGACAACAGGGAGTGGCTGTTGAGGTTCTTTGAATTTGGGGATGGAATTGTTAATTAACAGTCTTTCCTTCTTCTCCCCTTCCCCCTCACCCCTGATTACCCTTCTTTTAATTAAAATATATGGTCCAACTTCCTGCAGTGTTAACAAATTGTGGTTCTTTTACAGCTTTCGACCAAGCCCTTGAATTCCGTAAGAACAGAACTGTTCCCAGTAACTGGAAAACAGAATTGAAAGAAGACAGCTCCAGCAGTGAAGCTGAGGAAGAGGAAGAGGATGAAAAAGAAAAGGAGGATAACAGCAGTGAGGAAGAGGCAAGTGATGTTAGTAAAGGGCACAGATACACAGCTGATAAATATTAGCAAGGCTGTAATATTTAAGTAGGCCTTTCTGACATTAGGGAACATCTAACATATTAACATAGGCATTACTGAGTACCTCTCTCTCATTCTGGTCTACTGAAGAATTGCTTTACTGCAAGCTGTCTTTCTGGATACCCTGATGTAAAGAAGAAAAAGAGCTTTTGATCAAGGCATTAGCCCATGTACTCCACTTCCACCTTTCTTCTCTTTTTGTGTTCTGCAAGTAAGGAGTCCTACCTCATGCTTGGCTTTCTAATTATCTGTTATTTCCTCCCAGCCTCCTGTCCAGAAAAAAAACCTGAGAGGCTGGAAGAGAGGCTTTTGAATCTTTTACTTCCATGTACATTCTTTTGGCACTCAAAATCTGCCCACTTATTCTCTTACCAGTTTGAAAGCTGTTCTCTAATTTGTTAAGCAAGTGCCAGTAATGTAGCAGACTTAGTATCCCATTAATAATGGAATTGTAACGGAGAAACTGAACTGGTTTGGGTCTTAAATGGTTGTAAGAGTTCTTCTCTCCATACATCTTCCCTGGAGATTGTGGCTATGGCATACCAGACGGTGGTGTTCCATCTTTCATTCATTCATTTCTCTAAGATTTGTTGGGAGACCACAAAGGTGTGGAGTTATGACTTTGTCACTTCTCCGTGCTCATAATTTCATTCTGCTTCTTCTTTAAACTCAGAATAGATTATCCACCTCTGATCAAAAGTTGTAAAGCCCAGTTTGCAAGGGGCTGTGCTTGACTTAGTATTTTGAGAAGCAAGGAGTAGTTCCTTGGATTCAGTACAATTCCTAAACTTTCAGAGCAGGTTTGTCCAGCTTATGGGCATGATGAATGTGGATAGGTTGGTACCTATGCAGGGTGACACGTGATCTTTATATAGTGACCATTCCCTTTCTACCTTTAAGTGAAAAATACAGAGCCAGTAGCTACAGCATTTGTAAATATTAGTCCTTGTACCCTTTGTACACCCTCCCTCGAGGAGCTTGAGCTCCTCTTAGTTGTATGTGATGTTGTCTGAGCTTGTCTTTCCATATGCTAGACATAAAGATTTAATCTCAGGCAAATATTTTGAGATTTCCTCTGACATCTCTTGTGACAATTTCTTCTCCAGTGTGTGTGCCTTCCCTCCACCAGTTCTTGAGCAATTTCTGTAGACCCCTCTCTTTATTTCTGTTAGTTTGTGCCTGTAACCTCCTGGTTATCAAGCAACATTTCTTCTCAAACAGGGCCTGTGAGCCTGCTCTTGGGACTTTGTTACCCATCTGCAGGTTGTTCTAGTGCTTTCCAGGACAAGAAAAATTCTGACTGGTGGCTCTCAGGCCATCCATGTGGTTCTACTGTCTATGAACCAGAAGAAAACAAAAACCCCCAAGCTGTTACATATTCACCACAGGCTTCAAATATAGATACTCCTATCTTAGGTATGTAAGAGCATCTCTATATCTACAGAATGTGTGTGAGCATGTTTCATTTATCTGTATAGATTCTTGCATCCTGTATAGATAGGAGTTGACGTGGAAATCCTCTGTAATTCTCTTCTAAGAAGAGGAGTTACCCTTTTTTCTCAAATGAAAGAGACTGAAAAATGTCCTTCCTGTCATTTACAAAATATTACAGTAGATAAAAATCAAGGCAAAGACCCTCTCTTCTAGTGCTGGTTCGTAATACTGTGTGAATTTTGTGTTTCAAAAAGCATGTTCCTATTTTCCTGGATTTCATTATCCTACATAAAAGCCACTTTCTTTTACCTTTGTGACATGGACAGATAGATCAGAGACTACAGAGTGACCTGCTAGCACTCTGGTTGTCTAACTTGAAAATAAGTCATTATAACCGAGCGTGACATGCCTGCTTTAACCATTATCTAGGAAAACTTCCTGTCTAACTTCTTGATTAAGAGATTCTGTAGATGTTCCAAGATTATTAACAGGTTTTATTAGTAGAGTATAATATGTACTGATTCTGTGGAGATTCTGATAAAGTGTAAATGCTTTTGAGAGGCATGCAAAGTCTTAAGCTTTCCCCCATAGCACACTTTCTTAGAAAGGTGCTTTATTCTCTATTTGGAAAACTAGTAAGGAGTATTCACTTGCCATTCTGGCATCTCTGTGGATTATCAGGCATTGGCTCTTAGAGTGAACAAGAAGGGTCAGTGTTTTATTCAGCTTCTTCACCACTGTTATCTCAGTTCCCCATATATTTAAAAAGCATACATTCCTTCTTCAAAACTTGGTTGGGTTTCCTGAAATTTTGGTTCAGTGACACCCCCACCCTTCCCCTAAATGCTCTGTGGGACTGTTTTCTTATGTCAAGTGTTTTTCTGGTTGTTGAGGAACATGAGAAACCCAAATAGCTGCTCATGATCTCTTTTTCATGATTCAGCAGATGCTGGTTAAAGTGTTTTCCTGGTACCTGCTATATGAGATTAAAACAAACAAAAGGGATGCAATCCTGGAGTTTGATTCCACTCAAGTAATTTGTTCGTTATGGTCTGTGGAATGTGGATGTTCTTAACCAAGCTTTTGTCTGTACTATATGCAGGGCTGCAGCACAACCTCATTTCTGTTGGTGAAGAATTGCTAGATATGCCTGATTTCTGGTGCCCCGGCCCTGTGAGGGGGATATCTAAGTATTGCAGTTCTCTACCCAGCCTGTTCCTCTAGCTCATTGAATCAGCCTGCTCTGAACTCTGCAGGTGTACTCAGTATCAGATATTCATCATGTGATGCCCCTCACAGAGTCTTTCCTCTTGCATTGCCTTTGCAAGACTGTGAAATATTTTCATTGCATTTGTGTTGGTAATTACAGCTAAAGGACAGCTGTTTCAGCATATTGTGAATACTGGTTCTTAATTTTTTACCTCCTTTCTCTGGTCTGTCATCAAGTGCATTTAATGGAGAGGAGGAAGTATAGAATAAGAAAAAACCCTACTTACTGATTATGACTATTAGTCATAACCTTTCCTGACCTTATTTTCAGCCATCCATCTCTTTATTAAATAGCTTTAGTAGATGTTGGAGGTTTGGAGTTTGTTTTTGTTTATGGGTGTGTGTGTTTGTGTTCTTCCCAGTTCTATTTAGTAATGATATTCTGTTTCAGCTGATTTCTCAACTGTGTTGGTATAACTTTAAAGGCAATATGTTTTGTCCCCTTGCTTCAGGGTAGGTGAAGCTTTAATATTTAGTACAGGGAGACTGTTGAACAATGGAACTGATAAACATGGAAGGAAAATACACTAAGGAAAAATAATTTATTTTAGGTTGCTGAATAACTAGTTATTTTTGGAAACTTTACAGGTAGTATTAAAAATTAATCAACTCATATTTGGCTTATTGTTTTAAAGTAGTTCAGTCATCAGAATTCCTTAAGAATTTGATTATATTAATATCATATTGCTACTGCTTGGGGCAAG
>JAOXXN010000446.1:44887161-44899114 GCA_026770055.1 Myrmophylax atrothorax | reverse complement strand
TGGTCATAATTCCATTTAATGACCTGTTTTTTTAAAACTTTTAAGTTTGAGCATAAATCCTAAATAACTACTTATGTCTCTTACCACAAGTTAATTTCAGTATCAGTCTGAGATTCAGAATACTTGTGCATGGAGGTGGGGGGTGGGCATGCTCACATGCCTTTTTGTGCACTTGGAGTGGAATTTGGTAAACCTGATATTCTTCTATGTTAGTTTTTCTTAAATGCTCTGGAACAAGAGACAATAACAACTGTGGAAGGGGTTTTCTGTTTTGTTTTTGGGGGTTTTTTTGTTTAAGAGTAAATAGGAAGTACAGAAGGTGTACAGTGTTACGCTCAAGGATCTGTTAACAGCGCCTGAGATTTATGTCTGTGATAAATGTAAAGAATGACAGTGTTCAGCAGAGCCTGCCTTTTAGTGAAAGGGAATGGTAACAACCTCTACTCTGAGAAACTTGCTTATGTGTTAACTGAAGAAAGCAGAGAGACTGTGTTTCTTCCAAGAGGCCAGTAACGTTCTGAATTATGTATGCTTTATACGGAACTAAAACTTCTTTGGAGCCTGCCATGCCAGTTCCTTCTGTTGTAATTTTAATCTTCAGCTGCTAGTGCAAGGAAAAGTTCATTGTGTAAGTGCTGGAGGTGAATTTCTTCTGCAGCATGGTCCCAGTCATTAGAGGGTGCATATTTAAAAATAAAAAGGATTGTTTTAAATCTGTGTGTTGTTATGGTACAACATCACAAGACATGTTATTCTTGAATGTTTCAAGTGTTTAAAGCTTTGACTTACCATTTACAACATTCCTTTCTTTCCTTCAGGAATCTGCATGTGA
This sequence comes from Myrmophylax atrothorax, assembly GCA_026770055.1. Taxonomy (NCBI): domain Eukaryota; kingdom Metazoa; phylum Chordata; class Aves; order Passeriformes; family Thamnophilidae; genus Myrmophylax; species Myrmophylax atrothorax. The sequence goes on along the minus strand of JAOXXN010000446.1, from coordinate 44,898,282 downwards.
AAATGCTGATTTCTGTCTCAATTTGCTGAACCATTACTTCATATATAAATTTTATACTAGACTGTCAACCACTGAAATTGAACATGAGGTCAAATTTCAGGTTCTGGAGAGTAATGTATGTCATGGAAAAGCCAGGGGCAGAATTACCAAAAAAATATAAATGAAATTAAGCAAACTAGAATCCTCATCTAATATTCCAGTATTTGGGTAATCAGTGACTCTGCTTTCTTTGATCGCATCCAAATTAAATATTTGATTCTTCCTTGTTAGCAGCTACAGGGAGTTTGCTGGAACTTTCCAGTGAATTTGCCAAGGCTTGTTAGTTCCTTGAGGTCACTTCCTGAGAAAGTGGTACTTTTGCTAGTATACATCTAGTCTGGAAAAGTCAGATTTCTTCCTTGTTTCCCATTCTGTGGAGGATTGACTGTGCAATCTCTGAGCGTATGTTGGAGTGTATTTTAGCTTGCAAATGGTACATACGGATGTAATACAATCAGTACGTACTCTGATACAAAGTACCAGTTCTTTTTTCTTCTATATAGGTGTTAGTTTCATTTTAGCCTTTTTTCTTCCTTCCTGTTCAAACTCACCTTTCTGGCAGCCATTCACTTTAATCAGGACAGCAGAAAAGCTTCTCTCCTTACTGGCTCTTCTTTGTCTTCATTTTGGCAAGGCAAAGGGCATGTTCCTTATGAAGGCACTTCAGGTTTTCATGTGAAACCTGGTTTTAAAAACCAAGTAAATAATAATTTCTTACTGAATCCCTCCTCTTGGTTCTCAAGTAATCTGTGCAAACACTTTAAGAGCAGCTCCCCATCCTATCTCCTTCATCTCCGCACCCATCTGCTCGCTTCAGGGTGGTGAAGCAAGTAAGTGTGAAAGACAGCACTGTGCAAAACAACTCGGGTCTTCTGAAAGCATGTACTTCTTGTACTGATGACTGCTGAAGAACTTTTTTCATAATATTTTTGAGTTTATTTTGTTTTGTGAAGAGACTGTCTAAAGCAAGATTATTGATGAAGTAAGATTTTTTATTTTTTAGCAGATGCAGTCCAGAAAAAAGCCTCTCGTTTGAGTCACGCACCCCATTTAGATGCAGCTTTCAGGGTGCTTCTCTGTTATGTAGTAGATGAAAATGTAATTTAGGGTCAGCTGTGACTTGAGGTGTATCTTTTTTGTGGGCTCTGTTTCAGCTTGAGGTCTCATTGTCCCAGGTTTAGGCAAACCATACACATCTGATGTGTGAGTAGTGAATGGAACTGTGTGGTACAAAGGTGTGAAGTGTGGGCAGCTCAGTCCCCAAAGAGTCTGTGAGATTTCTGTGGCTCTGGGCCTCCTCACAGTGCTGTTTTGGGTGCAGTCAGGGGTAAAGCAGGGCATGCTCTGGGCAGGAGCTGTGACTGTCACACACTGTTTCAGTTTGTGCTCCTTGAGATGAGGGCCTGTGTGACCACTGCTTCTGATGCTCAACATACCCTGTGGTATGTATGGATACTCTGCTCGGATCCTGCGTGTCTCTCCTGTGCCTAAGTGTTCCCCATGTCTATCAGCTGTCGCCCCAGCAGGCACTGCAGTTACTGTGAGTCACAGACAGTGTGGGCTGTGCACAGACTTGGCATAGGGGAAAGGTTGTTTTCTTCGGTTGTTTTCTTCCTGGAAATGCATAGAATGACTGAATACAAATTTTGTATTCTAGCAGCGTGGTTGAGGCAGAAAGGACACTGTCAGAATCATTGCTTTTCAGTGTGTTTGTCAAGTCCTAGTGCTGTTTTTCTGCGAGCATTTAGACCTGGTAAAATACTCTTAACCTGTCTGTCGGTCACAAAGTCCATTTGGCAGTCACTTAGCGGTATTCATTATGGAAAGCACAGCTTTGACTTGAAGAGAGATTGCTTCAAACAGTGTTTCACACAGTCGCACAGAATATGGGATTTTTTCATACTGTGAAACTCTGAAGAGTTACATTCCAGTTTTGGAGAGAAACTGTTTACTGATACTTCACCTGGTAATAGCAGTTCAATAGTACAATGACAGTGGTATCTGCAGCTGTACAGGCAGTCTTGGTATGTCATAGTCTGCATGGTCTGCTGCAAGATTTTGTGTTTTTTAACTTGCATAGAAGGGGTAAAAAAGCCCAACAAATTGTTTTGGAAAGCTGTTTTTCAGAGACTACTGCTACTTCATTTTTCAGTGTATTATTATGTGAAATTTAAGTTAATAAAATAGAGTATTTAGTTTCTGAAATCCTTTGCATAGATCTCAACTTGGAATATATAGGAAAGCAAGTTGGAAACTTGCATATTTTTCTCTATGTGTTTTTAATTTATGTGCCAGTGTTGTGAATATAATTGGCAGTGGTTGCAAAGAAGCTGAATTGAGACTGTATCAGTAGTCATTGTATATATAAAAATGGTGGAAAGTCAGCATGGTCATGAGTGCATTGTTCTTGACTCCATGTTGCACTAGTTTTTTGGGGGTGTGTGGTTTCAGTTTTTAATGGTGGTGGTTTTCTTCAAGTTGGTTTTTTCCCCTTTCTATTTTCATGTTTACCTGGGGGGATCAGAATTTGTTTGTATGTTAATACATACTAGTTTTTAACTGACCTGTTTCTTATGCAGACGGTTTTTGAATTCACAGTTGTAGCAAAGTAGCTTATTTTTATTGGGAGAAAAAAAATTGGTTTAATTGATTCTTGAGTTTTTTCAGAAATACACAGTGAATTTGGCAAGTATAGTACCATAGTTAGACTATATTCTTACTAAGAATGTACTTCTTTGGGCCTGGATTTGTATTTAACCAGTCCAGTCTTAGGCAATAAGATGCCAATTGTTAATATGCTCTATTTACTATGTTTGTCTTGTATCATTCTGATAGAAAATGGAAATGTTTAGTTGAAAAGGAGTTGAGAAGTGTTACTGTGAAGTCAGTGACTCAGAAGTTAGTATCTCCAAAGGGTTAGTCACTCCAAATAACACTTTTGCAGACATTTAGGATTGAAAGAATTTATTTTTATTAACTGGTCACATTTTGCTGAGTTGTAAAAATTTATTGTTAGGGTTTTACAGTGTATATATATATGAAGTACACCTCTTGGAGGTCCATACAGATTTCTTGTTCAGGTAGTTTGTTTTACTTGTATATGTGGATTTCCTGTTGTTCAGTGCAGACTGAAAAAATAGTAGATTTTGCAGTTACCCTTCAGTGTAAAAAAGCTTGAGTCCTCTGAACCTTAGCTGAAACTTCACAGGTTTGAAAAGTACACAAAGGGCTTGACTCAAATTCCAATTCTGTTTTTATATGGCTACTAATTCTCTTTTTCCTCAATTAAATTTCTCTTAAGATGTCATGATTATCTGCTTAAAACCATAAATGTGTACAATTTCTTTTTGTGTTTAGGTATGATGAATGGATAAAGGCAGACAAGATAGTGAGGCCAGCTGATAAAAATGTTCCAAAAATTAAGCATCGAAAGAAAATAAAGGTAGTTTTTCTCCCTTTTCTCCCTTGTTGCTCCCAACTTTGGTTTGATACATGTTTCAGTAATCCTCACTTTCCTTCCTGACTTTGACTGGCTTACAAATGTCTGACAGAAAAAGCAACTTTGTAGGCTTTTAAAAATGGATGCTGTTTTTACCAAGGTTTTGGGTTTTCTCTTTGGGTGGGGAGGGGAAGCTTCTCTTTCCTTCTTTCCTAATTTTTACATTGAATGTGTAGTATGCATTTACAGAAAACAAATAAGAAGGATCCAAATTACCCTCGGGGTGGGGGGGTGGAGTTTGGTAGCTCCCTGATTCTGGAGAGCAAACCTATGACTAGTCTCTGTGCATGGGACTTTATAATTTTATTACCAAGCATTTTTTTCCAAAATCCATTCTTTTACAGCTGATATTCAGACAGTAGATGATACATTCCTTGGACTGTGGGCTGCAAGGAAGCTTTTCCTTCCCCTTTCCCAGCACCTTCAGAACCTGACAGCTGCCCTGTCATTGCGTCCTGTGGTGCCACTGCTCCTAGAGCACTGTCTGTGTTTGCTTTCCCATTTCTTTCAGTGTTAGCAAAGTCCCTGTCTTCAGTAGAAAGGTCTTGGCATGGAACATAGAAAAGTGTTTGTAATCTTTCAAACAAAGAGGAGAGCTTTGCTTTACAGGTTGAAGGTTTAAGCTAACTGTAAGCATTGAGTAATTGTAATCTTTGTTGAGGGTTTGTTCAAATGAGAAGAGGGGTATTTTTTTATCTTTTCTTTCACCCAGAATAAAACTGACAGAGAGAAGGAAGAGAAGTATTCTCCTAAACCCTGTAAACTGCGACGCTTGTCAAAACCCCCCTTTCACACCAGCACATCACCAGAGACTGGGTCCAAACTTGACAGCACTGAAGCCAAAAATGCTGAACAAGCTCCAGTTAAATCAATAGAAATTACATCTATCATTAATGGTTTACAAGGTATTGTACTTCAAAGTTTTCTGATTCTGTAAATTACCTTTAAAGAGGAGTAAATTACAGTGTAGAACAACTGATGCAACTGAATGCTTTGAGGCTGGCTAATTATAACATCATCTTCAGAAATAACCCTTGGACAAAAACAATGTTGGCAGTTTCTGAAAACAGGAAGTGTGGATTCAGTGTGTTAACAGTCAATTACATTCTTTGTGTTGCCCTTCTTTTTTACTTTGGCATAGAGCAAAGCATTTTTGCTTCCTATCTAATTGCTAAATTTTTAATTTTTGATATATCTAACTTTTAGGACCCATTATTTTTTAAGTCATTTATTGTCTTGAAAAGTAGAATTTATAACAAAGCTAGGTTTCATATCGGCACGTCTGTTGTTGCTAACATTGTTTGTCCCTTCCTGCACATTTACAGCAGCATTATAATAATGCTTTTCTTTAGTTTAGAGCGTGCCTCCAGACAAAGAAATCATATGGTATAGGTGGTTTGAGTAATCACAAATTTTTGTGGGAAGTATATCAATTTAATCTTTCAGGCTTACTTGACCCTGCATGACACTGCCCACTGGGTTCCAAAATTGTAGGTGGAGTAACAGTCAACATAATCTATGAAGCTTCATTTCCTTAGGAAATGAGAAACAAAAAAGCAGTTAGTGGTGACACTATTCTTAGAGCTATAATTAATCTGTAATTAACTTTACAAATCAAAGAGTTTGTATATATATCAGTATTTCTCCATGTATTCATACCTTTTCCCATTGAATGGGATTGCTGTTGATTCCTTTTCCATTATATCTTTATTCTTCTTTTCTCAGTTTCTTTATTGCTGACCCTGGATATTCTTGCTGTTGTCCTACACCCTTGTTGTCCGTTTGTCTCTCTAAGTGCCTTCCATTATTGCTCTCACTTCCTTTTTTCCAGGCTGGCCATCAGGTTGGTTTGTTAGAGAGTATCCATTGTGTGTGTTGTTTGTTCTGTCCTTCGCACTGTGGATTTTCCAGGGAAAATGATGTGTCTGTTCTAGGCTTTGGAAAAGAGGCAGATAATGGTAGTATTTGTAACCCATAAGAAGTATGTAAACACATCTTTCAGTTTCTGGTTTGGGTAATTATGCAGAAGTTTGTATTTTATGGATTGATGCACTCTGTGCTTTCTCCACCTCTTCAGAAATTGCTGAAGATGTACTGTATAATACAGAATCTTTCTAGTTTCTAATCTAGCCATTATACCTCAAGTTTTTGAACTCTTCAGGAGGTACCATTTAAGAGATACACTGCTAGAGATTAGTGTATCTTCATATCTGTACAGTTTTCTTTAGTTGGGTTTTTTTTAAATAATTCTTTGTAACCAGAACCAAGACAAACTTTTCTTGTTTTGTTTTTGTTTTTCTTTTTTTATATACTTTTAATTAGCTTCTGAAAGTTCTGATGATAGTGAGCAAGAAGATGACCAAAGTGCCCCGAATGTACATGCTGATGGCAAAGAAGAATCTCAGCCTGAAGCTGTAAGCCAAGATAAAAATGAACTCTGCCTAAAAGAAGAACAGAGCAGTTCATCCCTGCCAGAAGAAACTAAAGCTCTTACAGATGCAGCAGTGCCCAAGTCAGTATCCAAGTCTCCTGAAAGATTGCGAAAAGAGATGGAACAGTTATCTGAAGATAGTGATTCCGACGGAGAAGATGAAGCTACAAAGAAGAGAAGGGAGATAAAAAAGGAGGTAGGGGATAAAACAGCAAAACCACCAGTGAAACGTGGTAAACGAAGACACTGTGCCACAGAGGAATCTTTAAAGACCATGTCACCTAATAGAAAGGATGAGAAGTCCAAAAACAAAGACTCTCTTAGTTTAGAAAACAGCAGTAACAGCTCCTCGGACGAAGACGAGGAAGACAAATCTAAACTGAAAATCACTCCAACAAAAAAGTACAATGGACTAGAGGAGAAAAGGAAGTCTTTACGGACAAGTACTTTCTACTCTGGATTTTCTGAAGTTGGAGAGAAAAGAATAAAGCTTCTAAATAACTCTGATGAAAGACTTCAGAACACCAGAGCAAAGGATCGAAAAGATGTCTGGTCAAGTATTCAAGGACAGTGGCCGAAGAAAACGCTGAAGGAACTGTTCTCAGACTCTGACACCGAGGCTGCTGCATCCCCTCCACATGCTGCTCCTGATGATGCTGCAGCAGAGGAGCAGCTTCAGACTCTTGCAGAAGAAGGTATTTCTTTGCCTAGCTGTGAACTTGAAAAATCTTTGCCGGCTAGTGTGGATGTTAAACCTGTAGAGGAGAAACCGACTGAAGTAGGTGAGAAGAAAGTTGAATTTCCAAGCAGCGGCAGCAATTCAGTGCTAAATACTCCTCCTACAACTCCTGAGTCACCCTCCTCTGTAACTGTAACAGAGTCCAGTAGACATCAGTCCAGTGTCACTGTGTCTGAGGCGCTGCCACCAAATCAAGAAGAGATACGAAGCATCAAAAGTGAAACAGATAGCACAATAGAGGTGGACAGTGTGGCAGGGGAGCTGCAAGACCTTCAGTCTGAGGGAAATATTTCTCCAACAGGTTTTGATGCCAGTGTCAGCTCCAGCAGTAGTAATCAACCAGAGCCAGAGCATGCTGAAAAAGGTAAAGGAAAGGGCAAACAGAGCTGTCTCCAACCTAACCAGCTCTCATTTTTAGCATTGCTGATATGTTTTCATTCTGTTATGGTTATGCTGCAGAAAAGTTAGTTGTTGGAGGAAGTAGTAGCCTGCTGTCCACTTCAAATGTGTGGAAACAGCATGATCATCTAGTGAATAAAATGTGATCTGCCAGGAAGTTTATTGGCCTTCCATTAAAAAGAAAATTGTGATGGTCTCAATGAGTGATAAAGAATGAAGTTTATACTGGATATGGCAAGAAAAGCTCAGAGCAAACTTTAAATATTTGTGTAAGGAATATTTATTGTAGGAAGATGCAAGTATTTTAAGTATCTTCCATAGAAATAGAAGATGCTGTTTTTGATTCTCTGTAAGGTGTTTATTTGGGGGGAGCAAGCCCTCCTGCTGCTAGGCTGCTTAGACAGCCCTTTCAAACTTCTGATTTTTTAGAACATTAACTTTGTAAGATTCAAGTCAAGCTGGTAACAAGCATTGACCTTTTTTAGCTGCTTCACTTTGAGATGTGATTCTGCAGATTGACGTTCCTATCTTGAAACCACTAGAGAAGAGGGGATAATAAACACGCCCAACACTTGTGCACATAATGTCAGCGTACTGCTGCCTGCATTTTAACAGTTGGCAAGATCCAAAAGCTTTTTCCTGAAAGTAGCTGGCTCTGTTGCAGTTCATCAAAAGTACAGCTACTTTCACTGTGCTGTAGTGCCTAAAAATTATGAAAACAGAGGAAGAAAAATCCATTTCGGCTATACTCCTGAGATAAAAGTGGTTTCTTCATCTCAATAGATTTCACTTAACAATTAATTAATTCTGCTCAAAATGCCCTTAAGGTGTGTGACCTTCAGCATTCTGTAGGAAATGTTCTTCTGAAGATACGCAACAAAATGTGTTTATTTAAACAAAGGAGAGAGTTTGGAAAAGGTGAATGTGTAGCCCTCAGTAAATACACCTCTATTGCTTTGTTAATTATAGCTGCATAGGTTTAGAACTTAATTTGTTTGGGTTTTTTATATGAAAAGAATTTATTGCCACTTAAAAGAAGTTTTACACTATTGGATGAGATTACTTTTACACCCAGTAGACTTCAGCTTTCTCTCTGATTTTGTCAGAATGCTGCCTGCTTCAGAAAATTGGGTTCCTTAATTCAAATTGTTTTATTACAGGGATCATTTTTAGTCTGTAAGTCACACGGTTGTGAAACAATGTTTGCACAACTCCTAAAACACTCTCTTTTAGCAGGTGTACTAGAATTCTTTTATTTTCCTTTTCTACTTTTTCCCTTTACAGTCAAAGTAGACTTTTCCCCTTGGTTTTTTGTTTGAATTCTTTTTCTGTTGCTTTTTTTAACATTATCTAAGCTTTTAATACTTTCAATTAATGTAACTACTGATCACAAGTCATGGCATTGGGGGGGGTTCCACAGCTTCCAAGTACAGCAAACTTTGAAAAAAAATTTCAGTTCCAGTAGGTCTTGATAACTTTTTTAGTAAATGGATTCTTACTTGATTTACAGTATTCAAAAAATAATAAATCCACATGGCTCAAGAGAAACTCTGCTGATGCATATGGGAAAGTTATTTGTAATCATCTTACCTGTAAACCTTCCATTGTCTTTCACCTCCTCCTGTCAGTATAAGTACAAAACTCAGCTGTATTAAGGATTGGCAGGAACAGTTGCATTGTTGCCTACAAAATTAAGCTCTCAGGTATTTGGGGGGATATTTTGACACTGAGAAAAGCACACAGAAGTGCAAGCATTCATTAAATTTCAATTTCTTTTTTTTTTTTTCCACTTATAGTCTGTACAGGCCAAAAAAGACTTAAAGATGTTCAGGGAGGAGGCAGCTCCTCAAAAAAGCAGAAAAGAAGCCACAAAACATCTGTGAATAGCAAAAAGAAGAGTAAAACCAGTAAGTACAGCAGCTTATTGTGAAGTGAAATGTGTGAAAGTACCGTGTCATCTGTTCAAATGATTGTAGGAGGTGAAGTCTGGGGAATGAAAAATATATTAGGACAAAATGTTTTCACCAGGGAATTCTTAATAGTGTTTAAATGAAGGAACTGCTCTACCTGAATGCCGAAGTGTTTTTAAATGTCTTGTATTCCTTCTGGGCCTATTTCTAAGAGGTTCTTAGTATTGTGTAATTCAGGAAGACTAGGAAGAGAGAGTATTTCACACTTGGCAGAATTGGGGCAGGTATCTCTGTATCACAATAACTGCCTGTTTTAGAGGGGAAACTGGCACCTGAAGGAAATTATACTCAGTATTTTCTGCAGGATGAGTTTTTAGAGGTTAATATCTCTATCCTGTAGCAAATATGAGAATAATTCCAGAAGATACAGACTCTTGTTTTCTTCCTGTGCTGTCACATCTTCAGTACATTATGTAGCTTTGGAATAGAAACCACAGTAGTGGGTAGCTTAATAAACGCAGGGGTGTATTAGGGGCCATTTGCACATGTCTTTGGGAGACAACAAGATCAATTACTGCTTCGTTTCACTGTTGTAAAGAATACCAGGAAACAATCAGTTAGGGAGTGAAACCTGGAGGATAACTGTAAAAAATGCAGTTAAAGCAAGGATAAAAAGCATTACTCCATGCCTTTTTTCGCCTCTCTCCCCCACCTCCCTTCCTTCCCCCTGCCCTCTTACTTTCTATTAGCAGCTTTTACAAAAGGTCTGTACTTTCTGGTCTGGTATTTGCTTTTACCCCACCTGTCCTTCATGTTTGTTGATCTCCTCTTTGTATTTGCTTATCTTTTTTAATTCCATTTCTTTAGTCTCCTCCTTCTATAATCCTTATTCCTTCCCTCGCCCCAGGAATTAAAGTAGCAAAACAAACTGGATTTGCAGAACTAATACACCATTTTTAGCCTTGCCATTATTCCCTTGGATTTGGTGAATTTACCCCTTTCTCTCAACCTACGTCTTCATCAGGATGCAAACATTTCAAAACTAGAATTGTTTCTTATACTACATAGTCCTTGTATGTGTGCTCTTTTTGTTAAGACTTCAGGGACTGCTGAATGTAATAAGGAAAATAGATAAATGTGGAGTCATTTGTAAGCAAAAAACATACCTTTGGCAAAATTCAGGTATATCTGTTACACCTGCTTTTGTGGCAGCTTCAGCTCTTGCCTTTGCATTAAACCAGCCAACACCAGCAACTCTGCAACCAGCCAAGTTCCTTCATACTATGGGTGTCTTGGTGTTCAGTTTCTCCTGTGCAGATCACCAAAGCATAAAGGACCAAAAGAAACTTTCAGGACTCATTTTGTCAACACCCAGGGCAGGTACAACTGAGGCATACATTTTTCTTAATAGCTATGAGTTCAACATGTGTTTTAAAACAACTCTAATGATGGAGATTCTGCAGATTTCCTGGGCATTTTATTCCACTGCTTCACTAGACTTGTGTTGAATTCCAGTCTCTTGCTCCTGCTTTCCCCCAGTTTTATTTTAGTAATCCTAAAAAAAAAAAATCATCCTTTTAATTATTACTCATGAATCTTGTCTTTTAGACAGTAACTTTGTTACTCTCAGTTGGACAGTTTGATTAGTAAACTGTGTCTACCCTGTTGCTTTACAGTTAAAGTTCCATGTGACATGAAGTTCTTCTGTTTTGGGTCAGCTAAAGATCTTTTTGCAAAATTAAAATATTTTATTATCATGTCTGATGAATTTGTAGATTATGTCACACATATTCAGATTATGGGTAGTTATTTTACTAGAGAGAAAATAAATAAGGTGATACAGAGTGAAGAAGAGGTCAGTTGTTTACTCTGATTTCTGCTATACATATCCTAAAGTAGAAGCAAGGGTTTTTTGTAGCTGTTCACTCAAAAATGAGATAGAGCTTTTTATATATATCGCATACTATGTTACAGTAGCAGTCAAATGCCGATCCCGTCAGATCTTGGAAGCTCAGCAGGGTCAGCCCTGGTTAGTACTTGGATGGGAGACCTCCTGGGAATACCGGGGGCTGTAGGTTCTAGTCCTGAGGACTTCACTGTCACC
>JAOXXN010000446.1:44855920-44866051 GCA_026770055.1 Myrmophylax atrothorax | reverse complement strand
CAACACTCAAGGTGTGGCCTCACCAACGCAGAGTACAGGGGAAGGATCACTGCCCTGGGCCTGCTGGCCACGCTATTGTTGATACAGGACAGGATCCCATTGGCCTTCTTGGCCACCTGGGCACACTGTTGGCTTATGTTGTTCATGTGTTCAATAATGCAGTGCTATTTTGAAAGATGTTTCATTTGTGTTACTTGTAAGATTTATCTAAATCCAGCATGACAGCTGGATTTTTTTGATTTCAGCATTACAAACACTTCTGCCAATATGCAGTCTTTAGTTTTTTTTCATGCTCACAAGTAACTATATGGTTGTTCCTTTTATGTGTGAGACAGAGGAATTGTACTAGAAAGTACCATATTCACTGTGTGTTTTTAGGTGTTTTCCTCCACCAGTGACTTAAAATCATTGATGGGGTATATGTGTAACTGAACTGGATATGGGTTTTTGCCAGAAGTGTTTGATTTCCCTTTCTTTACCACCAGTGGATCCAGGAAACAAAGATAAGATTTCTCTTAAACAATTTTAAGAAATACAGTTTTTATAAACATAACACACCTTAGAATTTGCATTTGCTACAAAATTGTGAACTTAATAAACTGAGTAGAGGTATTTCAGGCTCTGTCTCTGTACAGATTTGTGATGCAATGATATGAGACCTGAGGCTGATTTTCAAAAACATTCTGTGTATGTTTAACTTGGTGGTGACACTTTTTTTGGTCAGTGTAACGCTGTGGTTGTGTGTGTTTGATTTCAGTTGAGAAAGGTTTCTGCCAACTTATTTATTAACTGCTGTCTAAGGGCAAACTTTACTTTTACTCTGTGTTGTAGTTGCCTGATCTGAAAGATGCTGATGCGGTTCAGAAGTTTTTCCTTGAGGAAATTCAGCTTGGCGAGGAACTACTAGCTCAAGGTAATTGCAATTTTTTTTTTCCAAAGAGCAAGTTGTGAAATAATTTTTCTTTACCTTTTCTAGAAGATGATTTTTATATACCAAGATATTTGGAGGAGTCAAATTCCTCTAGGAATATCAGTTTCCTTTTTTTTTTAACCTTTTGTGTTCAGAAGATCCAGCAAGGAAGGAGGAAGGATAAATATGGATTGATTCACAGTAACTTAATCTGCTGTTGGTGGATGTTTTATGTAAATGCATGAGTGTGGAAGAAGGTTGATTTCAGAACATTATGATCTGTCACACAGGTGAATATGAGAAAGGTGTTGATCACTTGACCAATGCCATTGCTGTGTGTGGACAGCCCCAGCAGCTACTACAAGTTCTACAGCAGACTCTTCCACCACCAGTGTTTCAAATGCTTCTAACTAAGCTCCCTACAATAAGCCAGGTATGTGAAGCATTCCATGTTGTTTTGGGTTGGAAGTAATTGAACTATTCTTTTATCCCCTAATCAGCCATGACTGTTTGGTTTGTAATCTGTCTTTTTAATATATTCAGTTAGATTAAAAGAAGCTTCTTTTCACCTGAGACATCAAAAACTGAATCTGAAAATCATCGTGTAGCATTAATAGCAAACAGGATAAAACAGAAAGACATCACTTCTCTCATATGTAGGGTATGGTCAGCTCTTGAAATAGAGAATCTGACTGCAGCTCTCATGCTACAAATGGTTCCACTGTTTCCCAAATACGAGTAGTGGGGATTGGAAGAGCAGTAACTTTAGTGCATTGGGTCATGAGTTTGTTGGGTTTTTATTAAATTACATATCTACAAGTGTTTGTAAGTGCTGTGAAAGTCCATTAAAATTAATCTGTTGCTTTTGCTACGCTGTTGCTTCTGGGCCAGCTATAAACACAAGATGTTAACCAGCACCAGAACACAGTTTTGGAAGCTTGAGAGGAGTGTTAGTTGGTCTGTGTATAAAATGCCCTCCCTTTTTAGTCTGAGTAATGTGCAGGTAATGTTGGTAATATACTGGCAGGTTTGTAAAATAATTAGTATGTTTTATTCCCTAATGGTGTTACCTGACACAAAAGAGTCTCAGTGCTGGTTATCAGTCGGCTCTTCTTACAGCTGAGGCCTGGTTACATTTCAGGTTCAGGTCCCTGGAGTTAGTGGTAACACCGAAAAGTGTCAGGTACATGAGGTGGGAGTGTCAGGGGAAACAATCGAGCAAAAATGTTTCCTCTTAGAACTGTGCCCAAAACCACAGAGAGGGCATCACTTGAGGCTGATAGGATATTGTTTACCTGACTTTGGCTTTGTTAGGCATTGTCCTTTATGCAATTTCTGTGGAACTGACCTGAGAAACTTAAGTCAAATAGATTGCCGTTTTTAACTTTAATCAGTTTGCTCAGTGATTACACTGCTTAATGTTCAGTGTAAAATTACATTGCTTGATAATCAGTTGCCTACTGTCAATTTTATGTAATTGTGAATGAGTTTTTCTCCTTCTTACAGAGAATTGTAAGTGCACAGTGCTTGGCTGAAGATGATGTTGAATGAGGTCACACCACAACGGGGGGAAAAAAAGTTTTCTTACCCCAGAAGATGAGCATCAGTAGGGGGATAAAGGGGCAAACATAGTAGTTAATGGACTGTGTACCACATCGGGTTCTACCAGAGTTAAAATTAACTTTGTGTAGGTGGGTTTCGCAGGATTTTATTTATTATCCCAGTGAAAAGTGTATTTTGATAAGAATTCATTTTATAAATACACTGTGTTGAGTTATCAAAGTATCGCTAACTTCATTATTATTAAAATACACAGTTGTAATGTTGTACATATAAAGACATAAAACAACAACCTATTAAAAACCCAATGCTCATTTTTGAAAAACAAAGCTATGGCAATAAAGATTTATGTGCACTTGTGTGTCCCTATAGTACTACTTTAAATTTCAGAATATTTGGGTGTCAGAGCAAATGATCTAAAAACGACAACATTAAAATTTATTTTTAGTGTTATGGCTGGTCTTCCAATGCTTTGAATTAAGTTTAAAACCTTGTGTCATTTCCTGAGAAAATAAACATATGATAATTTAAACAGTAACAGATCACCTTAGACAGACAACCAAATCACAGCGGTAATAGGTGACTGGCTGCAGAAAGGATGACAAATCCGTTTCTGTCAGGAACATTAACACCTAAGGAGATACAAGTCAAAATTATCAAACATGAAAGCTCTGTTAATGCAGGTGTCTGAAACAAAGCTGTTTGGAATAGAACCTGGGGCAGATTGTAAGAGCCCAAAGGTGATTTTTGTTTTTTTGAAAGCTTGAAACTTTTTTGCAAGGTAGGCAGTTAACATTTCAGCCTCTAGTCTTCAAGACCCTAGAAAATAGTTGTTAACAGTCTTTTTAAGGCATTTGCCTTAAGAAAAAAATTGCACTGATAAGGTAAGACAATGATATCCCTGGGGTAAATAGTTAAAGCTAATGGAATTGGATGTTGTAAATCTTTGGTCTGGTGTGGTGAATTTTCCTCTGCCAGTGAAAAGGAGGCCTTATTTAATAGGCAGACTCTAGTGAGTTGCACAAGTGTACATGTGAAAGCAAGTTTTTCATAGATAGGCTCTTCTAAATGTCAAAAGAGATTGGCTTCTGCTGTTCTCTGGGTTTGAGCTATGAGCACTCAGGTGGCTGCAGAAACAATTAAAAATGTAGCTTTATCTTTTTGGCATGGTGACTGATTTCCAACTTGAGAATACTTTGAGGTGTCAGTCTTTCAGACCAGCTGACAGTTTGTATTAATGATGCTGACAGATTAATAGTAAGGTAGGTACAAGGTGACATAGTGTAAGGAGAAGTGAGGTACTTTGAGAGCACTTTAGCATTCCCATCTGTCTCCATCTCATTCCAGCCTGCTGTAAGTTTCTGTAAAGGTAGATAGATTCTCCTCAACAGTTCAGGAACTGCCTCACAGAATTTTTGAGAGGTTAAGTGGATAGTTGATGGTGACCTAGCGGTCAAATAGCTGAGTTTGGGAGTAGAAATGGCTCTTACTGAGTCAGTCTGCTTAGATGGTTTGCCATGGAAGAGATATTTTCCCCTTAACCCTTTGAAAACATAGTTTCCAAAGATTTGAGTCTATTGAATCATTTTGTGATGTGATGCATAGTGAAGTTAATAGCTTTTTTGAACAAAAATTGCTTGAACAGCTGGCTGTAGTGTAGTCTTTGTGCTTGAATTGTTCAGGCAGCATAAGGTAAAAGTAAAACTTAGTAGCCATATTCTTTAGGTGACAATGGACGAGGTGATCTTTTCCTCTTAATGTATTTTACAGGAACAAAGTTACTTTGCACTTGATAAAAATACATAAAATTGCAAAAGGTTCTGTTTTTAGTGAGGCTTTTGGAGGAGTATTTCTTTTCCCTTCTAATCTGTAAAATGCAAAATTCAGATGTTATGTTGACAGCGCTGTTAGCCTGTTTACCTGCTGTCCTTGCTGATGGTGGTCACTTCAGTAAATCTTTTTTAGTTCAGCTTTTAGCATTGTCGTAGGGTAAATCAAACTCTTCCATCCGGCCTTGCAAAACAAACCCAAACAGGATAAGACAAAAGTAGCACCCTTCCTTCAAACCTAAACAATTTTCTACACTCTTGTGTAATGATAACAATTTGAATTCACATTTTAACTTACAGCAAACCTCTCCTGAACAAAGCGTGTTTCAGGAAACCTGTGTCAATTCTGATTTTGTTGGAAGGCTTGGTGGTAGTCTGATTACATCTATCAGTGTTATTTGCTTTAATAAGCATCATAGACACTTATTGCTCTAACCCTTTTTAGCTTTCTTGATCCTGCAAAGTTAGATGCAAACAAAATTTTAGATAGTGTGGGTTTAAATGTAGCCTTAAATGCAAGTTTATTATACTTGATAATGCAGACATACCTGGTCAGTGTGCAAGAGCAACCTCTGGTAGCTGTTTTGAGTGCCTTGGCTAATAGAGTGGGAATGATGAATCCTTTTAACAAGACTTGAACGTTCCCCCCCCCCAATCTCCCAGTGAAGCTAATACCTTACAAACTGTGAAAACTTGGAAGATGATTGTCTAGAGTGGGAATTTCTCGTCGCTCCAGCAGTGGCAGGCTGACAGTGTGGTAGCTGCATGCCCAGCCCACAGATGTTGCAGACACAAGCAAAGACACTGGTTTCAGACAAGCAAAGAACAGGTCGTCAGAAACGTGGTGATAACGACAGATATTACTGCATCAGCAGCAGTGATGCCGTTACATTAGCTGTGCATAGCACTGTATTTCTTTTCACCTGTGCAAATTAAACAGATGTGAAAATGAGCCATTCCAGATGTGTATTTGCTGCTACTGAGCTCACAGCTGCAGGTGAATAAGAACTGTAATCTTATTTTACTGCAGGTTAAACTACTAATCTTTCTTCCAGAAAGAGCCATCTTCCCTTCTGTGGTTCTTCAAGAATAAGGCACTTGTTTTCAGCACTAAAAGGTTTTCTTACAAAGAATATGAGAGATCCATTAGTTTTATGTTGGGAAGTCTTCTGTCATCAGTTATGAGCTTCTCAAGCAGCTTCTATGGAAAAAACACCCAGCTAGTTTCATTATCATGCAGGACTATCTTTGATGTCTCACCAGTAAGTTTTCTAGATAATGGAATCAAATCCAAAACCAGAGTGATCAGGCACACACTGAATCATCTGGCACTAATTTCCTTTCCCTGGGGGCTGACAGAATATTATTGTTGCCCTTAAGTAAAAAAATGGAGAAGTCCCAGGCCTGCTGTGTAGGAAGCCAGCCAACCATCATCAAAGTAAAGCTCCAGCTATTTATGCACTCAGAAGAATCTTTCTAAAGTTTCATTTGTACATCTGTTGATTGTGTGTTTAAAGTCCCTTAGGCTGACCAGTGGCCCTAAATGACTGTTGTGTTACAGTTAAACATGAGTTAAACATCAAGGGAGTCTTTGAAGTGGTCACTAAGTGCTTTCAGTGATTGTTTCAAAGGCATGTTGTACTGTGCACCCATGCTGCTGTGTTTTTAAATGTATGGATGTAAAAAGGGCTGATGTGAACAAAACCCTTCAAGCCTTCTGTTGTACCCACGTTTTGGTTTGGTTTTCAGTTTGTGTATTCACACTGACCAGCATAGCTTACAGTGTTCTTTATGCACTGACCAAAAGCCTGTTGCAAAGAGCTGAACCTTGTGCTTAAGTTCACAAGGACTGGGCAGGCTTTCATCAGAGGCACTCTGGAAGTGGAACTGCTGTGGGTAACAGTACTTGTTTGCTGTATTTGTACCAAGCTAGAACTTTCCAAAGAAGATGTGGACATCTGATGCTGTTCTCAGAGGGCAGAATTTGCCACATCCTGTGTATGAATGTGTGAATGAAGCCGTAGAAAACAGCTGGCCCTGCCATGATGTTTCTGTATCAAACTGTCCACACACTGGCACGAGATAATGGGCAGCTTTTTCAAAGTACAGTGACTTCCATGTGTTCTTGAAAAGAAAATCTGGGTTCTCTCTTCATTTCCTGCAGTAGGGGAACTAGTTTTACAGAATATTTACTGGATATCTTTTCATGAGCTCGCTACCCTGCTTCCTGATCATTGCTGTAACTTAACAATCCTTAACTCTTAAAGGCCTCTCTGCTATAAGCCTTTGACTCCAAGCATATGGTTTCTACTCCTGTTTTGTGAAGCTGAGGCCTTGATTTAACAGGCTGACAGATACATGTCCTGCAACGCTCACTCACAATGACATCAGTTCCCTTGCACCCTCAGAGTGTTCTCAAGTCACTTTTTGCGTGAGAAGATGTCTGGTGGTGCTCACCCACTGTGGGAGAGCTGCTGAATAGAGTGAGGGTTGTAGCTGGCACAATGTTGCTACAACCTGCAGATCTGTCAGGATGGTCCATGCTGCAAGGCAGTTGTGAGTGGCTTTCATGTATGAAATTCCTAGTGTGCATGGAGGCAGAAAACAGATGAAGTCAGATGGTTCTGCCTCTTTGCAACTTGGACCTCTATAGCTCAAAATCTGATTTGGTCACGCAATCTTTTATTTGAGTAGGACTTGATGTAAACAGCAGAGGGCAGTTTTGCACACACATTTTGTGCAAGCTCATCCTGCAAAATCCTGAGTTTTAGAATCCTTCTGTAGTGAGGTGATGCAATGCAGCATTTTGTTGAGACAGATTTGGTACAGTGTATAAGACAGGCTCAGTGGGGCAGCAGTGGCGTGTGTTTCTACTGATAATACCTAAATTTGGCTTTTTAAATCCTGTGTGTTTGATTCGTTGTGATGACATGATTAGAAGGATTTCCATTTTTCTCTCCATCCCTCGACACAAACTAGGTATATAGGTAAGCCAGCTGCATTGTACAACTTAAACTCTGCAACTAAATGCAACCAAATCTGAGTCCCAGGCATGAAAGAGTTTTTCTTTCCCCAGCTGTGATTTTTCTTGGTGAGCTTTGGTATCTGGAGTGAAAGGTGTGCACCTGTTAACTGCAGTAGGGGTGGAAGTGAAATCTGCCCCTTGAGAGTGCCTGGAGTTGGGCTCTGGCTGTGGTGGCCCATGTGAGGAGAGCCAACCAAAAAGATAAAGGGACAAGATGTTATAAATTTGTGACAAGTATGCAGTTTCCTTGCTTCAATTTCAACTTCAGGTGGCAAAATCTCACCTTGTTGCAATCCTGCAGCTGACACAAAGGGAGCTGATGGGGTCTCCCTCATGCCTTGGAGGCAGCTATTTATATTGTAGTGACACCCTGGCTTGAAACCAAATCTTCACTACTCCTACACCTCAGAAGTGCTTTTTCTCTGCTTCCTGGTCTGTGTTTGCAGGGCAAAAGTGTGTCATTATGCAATACAAGTAAATGGAAATTTTCTACCCTTGTATCTGTCAATCAGCATTTTCCCAAACATTCCACTTGTTAGTAAGAAATTCTTCAAAGTCTGCTTAAAACATGACAAATATCTAGAGAGAGCTGTTTAATAAAAGACACTGTCTCAGCAAACCATGCTTCTCCTTCCTTAGGTTACTCTGGCTGTGTTGCACCCTGTAACACAGCCTGGAAGATACAGAAATTTGCTGTAAGAAAACAGTATTTGCCTGTTTTGGCGTGTATGTCAAAGAGCATTTCCTGAAACAACCTCGTTAGCATCTCTTGTTGTATTTAATATTATTTAATGAGAAAGAATGTACATTCAGCTTTGATAATTAAAGTGACAATGATTATTGCATGAATTTGTTAATTATAATGCAATGAATAATTAAATGGAGAAATGGAGAAAAGGGATTCTTGAGCAAGCATGTTCTTTGAGAAACTCTCCTCTGTTGGTTTTAATTGATAGTACATGCCTAATCAATTCATAGCAGTGTCTCATTATTGGTGGGAACAGTCTGGTTTTGATGGAAATTTACTTTCACCACACATTGACCTGGTATAATGTCCTGTAAGTTACCATAATGAAGACTACCAACTCCTAGAATTGAGGAGATGGAAGTTTTTGCCTATATAAAGAAGAGAAGTCCCATTTGACCCCAGGTTACAGCCTCCATCTAGTTGGAGTGTTTAACATAATAACACACCTGAATTTGCATATCCGTGAAGGGGCTGCTATTTGATTTACATTTCATTTGTTTTTATCTCTCCATCTAAAGTTTTGAGCTTGAACATCAGGTTCCTTGGCTTATGTTGACACAACTAAGGACCCTTTTTTACTACTTTCTAGGGATGTTATTTACTGGCCATTGGCACTGGCAGAATTCTTAGCATGAAATTATTATTATTATTACTTCTGTATCAGCAGAGGTGTGTGTGGCACTCTGAAGATGAAGTCTCTGCTTCTGCAAGCTCACAGTCTGCGGTCCTGATCCTGTAATTTACTCTGCATGGTCCTTTCCTCATGGAAACCTAAGCAGTCAAGAGCAGGACATTGGGACAGTGACACAGGAAGGGAGAAGGTAAGGTTTAGGATAGTATGGTTGTTTTGGGTGGGTGTTTTATCTGAATTATGTATGAAGCTCTAAAGCTTGCTTTTTTGCTATGTCACAGTAATTTGAGAGTGGTTGGCTAATCAGTGATAGTCACTAGTGTAATCAGGAAAAATCAGACCTCAACCAACCATAGACCTGTTTATAAATCATCAAACTACCAAAAGGAAAAAGTATTGAAGACATTCTCTGTAACAATAAATTTGAAGCACAACTCCCCTCCCAGCTGAAATCAAAGAACATGAGCTGTCGAGCCCTGGGTTAATTGCTCTGCTGGCAGTCCTGCAGTTCATAAGTGCCTTCTGCATTGTAAATGTAAGAAACAATCTTTCAGAAATCTAGCTTGCTGTTGGATAGCAACTTAAAAGGAACTCTGGCTGTTCAGTCAAAGCTTAGTAATCAGCCCACACCACAGTGCCTGAAATTCGGTGACACCATCATGCAAATAGGAAAGCTGGGTCATAAGTATTAAGCGGGCAAAAGTGAGGAAATAGCTTAGAAGGCAATGTAGTGAGTCAGTGTCCTTCTTAGATGTTGGATTGCAGACTGTGAATACATGACAATCTAATAAAATGGTTGAAAATGGGAGAGGTACTTTACAGAGAGAGTTTTGGACATCTGCCCCATCCTTAAAAACATTGCAGCCCTCTAAAATCCGATTTTGACCCTCGAAGTCTTGGTAGTTAAAACAGTTGACCAGAATGGCTCTGTCCTCCTTTTTCTACTTTGGAGATCATTTCTGTAAAGCTTGTGCTTGGTGGGAGCTGGGTATGTGTTAGCCATATATTCAGAAAAAAAAAAAGTCAGATGTTCAGACTGGTGTGTCCTGCCACCCTCAAGAACCAATGGACTGTCTGGTTCTTAGTGGAAGCTTGGGCTAACCACTTGGGCATTTTGGCTTCTCTGGACAATCATGGAAGGAAGTGCTCATAAGTTATATTGATTTTCTAAAGGGCACAGGGCCCCTGGGATGGAATGTACTGATACTGGGCCAGTGCTCTCCCCATGCTTTATGTCACAAAATGACAAGCAGGATGAAAAATCAGCTCCTGTGTAGAATCCCTCCCTTGTTTCCAGGATGGTGTTAGGACCTTGTCCCAAATGACAAGGTCCGGAGCAGTGTTTGCTACATTGTGTTCAGTTCTGGGCCCCTCAGTTCAGGAAGGATATTGAGGTGCTGGAGCGGGTCCAGAGAAGAGCAACAAGGC
>JAOXXN010000446.1:44827908-44848874 GCA_026770055.1 Myrmophylax atrothorax | reverse complement strand
AAAAAACAAGTCAGCTGAAGTATCCTTAGCTTGTAGGGCACCTGTAGGCTAGTAGACACAAATGAAACAGTGCACAGAAACTCCTCAAATATCAATCTGGTATTTATTTCCATTATCTCTACCTAAATCCACCTGTATAAGCTACTTATTTCTTTGAGATCTCATCAATTCAAGACACTGACTGTAGACACACCTAATCTCTGGGAGAAAGGCAGAGCCAGCTCAGACAACTTTGACAGAAAATGGTTTCCCGAAGTGAGGATCTTGTTCCTTATGGCAGGGCAGAGGGCAATACAGAGAACTAGTCTAGAAGAATTTAAAGCCTAGGGCTTAAAATAGCAAATGACTAGGTGGCCAGCATACTAATGGTATAAGGGAAACAGGATTTTTTATTCTTAAGCCAAGGGAAGTTTGGAGAATCCTGTCCCCATATGTCATCAGTTGCTAAAACAAGTCTCCTGGAAATGTAAAAGTCTGTCTCTCTCTCCTCCTTGTCCCATATCAATATAAGTGGCACAACTTCGCCTGTTTTGTGATAAATGAGTAATCCTGCCTCCAAGGCTGTCTGACTCTTCTGCACCACATCCTTGCTCCCCCTTGTAATGTAGTACAGTAGTTTACAATGTCTGGGACAGAGAACATTTCTTCTGTATAGCATGCTGTGGTATGTTCACAGGGCACAGTGTTGTCTGTAAAGTGAGAAATGGGGCAAGACTCCTCTTGAGCCATCTGTCTTGGGCATTTTCTGGTTTAGTACTTCCTTATTCTTCATCAAATCACCTGGACAGCTAATGACTGAGGTCAGTCCTGTTAGCCTTTGGTCACCATACTTAAAACCTGGGTTTTTCCTCTGAGCCAAGTTTGTAAACACGGCATACACAAAAACTTCTTTTAAGCAAGGGCTAGAAAATAGGAAGAGACCAATGCCAGCTCAAGTGCAGTGTATGCTGTGAGTCGTGCTCTCATTTCTAGCAGGGAGGTCATGGCAGTGCAGCAGAAACTCTCCAGAGAGAGGGACTATGGAAACTTCTTGTGTTGGTCATACTGCCTGGTCAGGGCCCAGCAGCTGTGGGACTGCAGGGAAAGTTTGTGTGGTGCTTGCTCATGTCTTTGATGAAGGATCTGCAGGCTGCCAATGCCCTCCTGATTGTGATCTTCTTAAAATATGTCTTCAATGGTAAGTAACTGGGGGAGAGGAAAAGCACCTTTCTAGCCATGTTGAGGCTGACCTTTTGGTGAAGAAAGACCTAGATGTAAGTGGTGCTCAGAGACACAGACTGAGCCAGGTTTGATCTTGGTAACACCTATGGATAGGGTATTTCCCAAGGAGGTAACTGTGTAAAACTGGTGTAAATGAGGCCAGGCTTATGGGGTTCTGTTCTCCAAATAAGGAGTTCTATTTTGAGGTCAGTGGAAGACAAAGGTGTGTCAGTCTTTGGGTGGATGGGTTTTTTTTGCTGCTGCTTGAGCACAGTGGGGAACCTTGGGGAAGCCTTTATGAGTGAGTTGACTACCTGCACCTTGTCTGATTTACGTCCCTCTATCTGGCTGATGCACAGCCAGACATCATCAGGCTTTCTTGGTGTCTAGATGACTGCTTCCATGTGGTTGCAACATGCAAACTGTCTTTCAGAGAGAAGGTATGGGGTTAGGAAGAGGAAGCTGTGTGAGCCTTAGTTTGCATTATTGAATCACGCTGGGCTTGGTTTGGCAATTCCTTCTCTCTAGGCCCAAAGTTTCAGTGGTTTCAGGTTTCAGCTCAGTGCAGTAAGTCTCTTCCTCCAGGAAGGTCAGACTTGCTTTCACTCCATCCCTCCCCTTCTCCCTGGGAGAGCAAGGCTGTTTAATGGCAACAAGAGTTCAGGGTGCAGTCTGAGCAAGAGGAAGCACCTTTGCTTCCTGCCAGTTTCTTGTCCTGCAAGCAGGCAGGGACAGCTGTCTCCTTCCCCCATGTAACCACTGGAGCATCCACCGCCCCTACGAGGGTTCAGCTGCCTGTACCTCAAATGGAAGCCAAGGCCAGTTCTGAATGCTGGTGACCTCCTGTGACTGGCCCTTGGCGTAGTTTTCCCTCTGGCCTCACCCAGCTCAGGAGGAGCCCCATTCAGTCACGACCAATTTGGAGGATGTGCTTTTACTGACAGTGCCTAAGGAAAATTTGAGGTGTCTGATGACAGTGTATTTCTGTCTTAAAGCTGCACTGTGGTACTGAAGGACAGTTATTGAAATGAGTAAATAAATGTAGCAAAATAAAATTCATGAAAGAAAACAGCTCAACAAGAAAGTTATGGACCTAGACATCAACCTGTTTTCATTCATTTCAGGCTGGGTGACAGTCACAAGTGCAGAATTCAGTGACATTGAAACCTTTCTCTACAGGTGAAGGGGCGCAAAATGGGTTCTAATTTAGTCTTCATGGGGCATCACTTTCTGGTGTTCTATTCTTTTTTTTTTTTTTAATCTGGCAAGAAACTGCGGGTAATTTATGTCAATGTCATCAAAGACACGTTCTTGTTACTTTCACAACTGTGACCTTGTATCCAGCTAAAAGAGTTACAGCCAGTAACCAGTGAGATGCTCAACTTACATCCACAGGGCAGATTTTCCAAGCAGCAGCTATGCTGGCAGGGCTACCTGCCATGCTGTCCAGCCACACTGGTGCCAAGTGATTCTGGGAAAATGTGGGCAGTGACGCCATAGACCAGTAACGACAGAGGTGGGTTCCTGGAAGAAGCCTACTGAGAGCAGCAGCCCATACCGTGGGATGCAGTACTGTAAGGGCAATTGAAATGTGGGAGAAAGGGTCAGACCAGTCACACCGGCACGTTGCAGTGTCCTGACTGCACAGCAGGCAGCAACCTTATTGAACCAGTCATGGAAACTGGGCTGCTTGGCCAGGAGGGAACAGCTTAGCTATCACACCTTTCACTCAGATTTAGCTGTGAGCTGGCCAGGAGCTGGCCAGGCATAAATTGCCTTTAGAGTTAGTCCTGCCAGCTGCACTACCTACAAAGCAAAAATTGTCTGAGGAGCAAGGTTCGGGTTCACACACTTAAACCGTACCTGTCATTAAGTTGCTAAACTGTTCACCAGGGCTGGGACTACGATATTTACTGCATTGGCATGTTGTCTTTTCTGTTGGACTGCCACATGATTGTATTATAACACTTGCTGTTGACATGGACTAAACTCAGATCAAACTGTGTATAGAGATAACCGTGACCTTGATCTCTCCATGGTGAAACCAGAGTAAATTACTGGATGCCAAGGAGTTATTCCCTGTTTATTTCAGTTTAAATGAGCTTAGAATCTGGCCTTTCGATCATGTTATTTCTCTAATTCAACTGGTCATATTTATAAATTCATGTAATTGTCAAAATGATCCAGTAAATGCCAGCACACAATCCTAGCGCTTGCAAAATATTGAACGTATATATTGGCACTTTTCCAATTTGCTGACTGCAGGACAAATAGGTTTCATATTGGGACATCCAAGTTTGTTTCAGCAATGGTATGCATGACAAAGCCATGTTATAATCTGGGTACTGATTACGGCATTGAAACATGTTGGCTCAGCATGTGGTGGATTTGGATGCATAGATAGATCCACTTTTTACTGACCTATGGCTTGATTTCAGCATGGAGAAGATTGTCAGCATATTTGTGCTAATTAAGGAAACGGCATGGGAAACTCCTTTCCACTGCAGATACAGCCAGAGCTCAGGAAATGTCATTGCTCCTCAATGTTTTTTGTAACAGTCAGTTTGTCTTGAAGTAGAGAAACAGCTTTGTGTCTTAAGTGTATTCTAAACTGCACTGAAGTTTGTTTGGGTCTTGTCCAAGTCTTCTGCTTTAACCTGTTTCTGGAGGATGGATTAAACAGGTCACAGACAGAGTGTTTCAGCTGTATTTGGAGCCAGTAGTGCAGACTTAGATTCTCTGCCTTGGTTAGGTTTATTTGCAATGTTGACATTAACTGAACACCAAGAAATAAACACAAGTTTATGCTCATGCTTTGCTGGAAGAACTTTCTTGCTGCTGAAAATAACTCTTTTGCCCAACACTAACTCTTTTTTTTTTTCATTCAAGCAGTGCTTTGAATCTGCTAGGCTACTCTTAACACATTTCCATGTTCAGGTTCCCAAGAAGGCAGGCTGAAACATTGCCAACTCTATTAAGTTCTTTCTGTTACACTGAGTCAGCTGCTGTGATTTTACCTTTGCTCTTGGTCAAAGTATTACACTCTATTACCTTTTAATTCTTTTTTTCAACATAAGAAATTGCAATACAAGTGTTTGTTCCATGTGCCTACATTTCCTCCTTCTTCAATGACAAAAGCAGCACATTACTTTTGTTATTAATAAGACACATATACCTAGAAGCCCTTGATGTTTGGGCTGTGGATCCCTTGGGAATCCACAGCCCAAACATAAAGGGCAAACAAAAATGGGAGAAGTAAGTGCCTTTATTTGCATTTATGAACAGAGAACTGAAGTAACCACAATTACAGGGGAACTTAATTCATTCTTAGTGAAGGGCTGAAGGAAGAAGTCTTCAGTGAGGTTACAAGTAGACCCAGGACCAGAAGATCTCTGTTCTGCAGATGACTCTGGACTCAGTTCTTCTCACTGGCCCCAGCAGTGCTCAGTCCAGCTACCTCTTCCTGGTCTGAGGTGCTCTCAGAGCTTCTGGTGTTCTGCCCCCTTCCCTTGAATGCTGAATGGACACCTACAGTCAGGGGATGTGGTGGCTGCTTGTACCGATCATTGAAGGCATCCAGAATTGCAGCTTCCATAAACAGGGAGTCATGGCAGATGTTCCCCAAGTGCCTGTCCATGGGAAGAGTTTTGCAGCTCTTAAAAGTTGAAGGTAGAGTGAGCTGTAATCTTCCTTGGCATTTTGAAGTCTGGTGATACATGATGCATAATGACACTTATTCTGCCTTTGCAAGTAGGAGACTGCCTTTAAGCTGAAGTGTCTCATCAGCGAACCTCACCTCAATGCAGAGTGCTTATTCAGATGTAACTATGAAAATGAGGGCTGGCTAAATAATGCCTCTGACTGAAGGGATCCACTGAAGCTCATTATAATGATCCTAATGACTTCCAATTCAGCTGTGTCTGTGATACCAGAGTGCAAAGGTAATTATGGAAATGCTAAATACTATTATTATTTGATATTAGTGACAGGGTGGAGGTGAGTCCTGGTGAGTCCTTCGCCCATCTGGCCTGGAGAGGAATGAGGGTTACCCCTTCCCTCCACTCCTTTCAAGGCATGGGGAAGGAAGGACTGTGCAGGCAGGGTGGAGCCAAGACTCTGCTCCTCTTCCATCTACAGCAACTTTGACTCTTATGTTGCCTGCTTGGTGCCAAAAGATGGCTCCTTTCCACATGCAGCAAACTGGGAGAAATGCCTCCACGCCACCCTTCCTGCCTCCATCTTGGCAGCAAAGGAAGCAAACATGTCTTCTTTCTGGCCCACACTGGGTTTGCTGGTCCTTCCATCAGTTTACTCTGTCTTTTGTGTGGCCCTCTGCTACTACCGGCTGTTGCTGGATTTTCCCATCATGCTCTCTTCTGAGCTGTGTGATCTCAGCAGGGCTCCACCAGCACAAGTGCTCCTTGGCTTGCAGAGGGTTTCAGTTTCCTCTGCATTGGCGGCTCAGACTCTCAGGACAAGGAGGGGGGAGTTCAAACCTGGCTTTTTAGGGATCTCAGACCAGATGACCTCCTGAGATCTCTTCCAGCCTCAATTATTCTGTGTTTTGGAGGCACTGGTTTGCTACTGACGTTGTTCTAGCCCAGGAAAGTGCTAACCCTTTGACCCATGAGGAATTTTTGAGGAAACAGTGATAACTTACATGGTTAACAATTTGCTGCCTGACTTTTGTGTAGGGCCTAACAGATTATGTGACCTGTGGGAGCCCTCTGTGCTGCCAGGGTCTGCCCAGCAAAGCTGCAAGCAGCAGCCTTGCCAGCCTTCCTGGAGCATGGGTGACATAGTGAGAGCACATTCAATTAGCTCTGCTCACTGACCACGCCAGCCTGCACTAGGAGAAACCTGTGCGGCGATGAGTCAGACTCAAGTGATTACTTGACCCAAAGGAAGGTTTGATGATACACTGAGGCTGGGACACACCAGCAGTGATTATACAATGATTCACTGCCTGTACGCTGCCATTCAAAACATCCTCTGTGTTGCAGAGGCAGGGCCATTCACCCAGGCTGCAATGAGGAAGTGATGTTTGCACCTTTAGCTGCCACCTTCTCACTGAACCTTTCAGCCACTGCCTCTGGTCAGGCTGGCACAGGGGAGGTTTGCTGGCAGGGGCAGCTCCTGACACTGCAGTGTGACTGCACCTGGGCACCTCATGCTGATAATGCCCAACGTCGCCTTAAGAGGGTCTGGCCAAAATGTAGTGCAGCCAGGCATCCCAGTGTCCCCCCCACCCCCCATCCTGTGCAATGTGGAAGAACATCACTGAACTTTAATGCTAAACTGAGGGGCAGGTGGGAACTCAAAGTCAAAGTTCTTTAATTCTCTGTGCTCCACCCCACAATTTGCACATTATTATTCAAAACTGTCATGAATTCTTTGCACAGCTGCTCCCATTTTCATTTTCCCTGCTGTCAGAAATCTGGAGTTCCCACAGCCAGGACTGCTTCTTCATTTCTTTTATAGAGGGACACATAGCCTGCCATCTCTTCTAATTTCTCTTGCTGTTGTCTATACTTCCCTCCTTCCTGTTCCACCTGCCTTTTTGTCCTTCACTCTTCCTCTCCTCTCCTCTGGATTCTCTCCTGCCAGGTGCATGCACTCATTTGGTTTCACCAAAATGGTCTGAGTGCACTGACTGCATCTATCTCATCCTGATAAATGCTTCCCAAAGCACTGATATTACTGCATGCAGGGCAAGGAAGTCCTTAGCACCTGAGAAGCACCATTTTTCCTCACCCAGGACCTGATACTGCATATGGCAGTTTGCTGGATGTACTGCTAGGATCTGAGGCACAGAAAGTTTACTCTTGTTGGCTGGGACTCACAAACGTGTTGGGGCACATGGTTTGTATGGTGCTTTCCCTGAAGCTAAGTTGAGCAACATGTTATTTAACAAGAAAGGCAATACTCAGGGCTTCTAAACTGCCTGTTTTGCCAGTGACTTGCAAACTTGAAGTACAACAGTCCTGATGTTTTCTGTGTAGTGTAATGGCCAAGCTCCAGCAGAGTTGTGATCTTAGTGCCTGGACTTCTTTCAGATTTAAGTCTTCAGCTGTCATGCCTTCTTGCCAGCTACCCTACATGTCTAAGTAATTAGGTGGACTATCTCTAGAAAATAATGTATCCAATTATTAATACTTTCTTCCTGTGGATGAACTGTCTTCAAATTGTCTTTCAAATGTACTTTACATGCAGTAGTATTATTTGGGCTTTGTCTAAGCATTAGCTGGCTATGGCTTCTCTGTGTGCTGTTGGATATAACTGTGGTTTTAAGTACCCTCCACTGGTTATTCATAGCGCGCATTTAGTCATTTAACAAACATGGTATTAGTTCTGCTCTCTAAGTGGATGACTAATACTCTTATAAATAGGAGGAATGTGATCTGAAAGGTCACGTGAATGTTCCCAGTGTGAACATATCCCCAAACTATGAGACTTCTCATTCCAGGAGCACACGTGAAAAAAGAAAATGCTCATTATGAGGAAGAAGAAAGAGGGGTTCAAAACCCATTCAAGCAACTCTCTGCTTTAACTCAAATAATTTGCAATTGTTTCTAGCGCTTTGCATTGCAAAAGGTTTCTGCAATATTTGCTTTTCTCTGCAATCGCTCCTGACCTACTTGGGAACATAAGAATTGCCCCACTGGAGCAGTCCTGATCTCTCTCATCTCTCTCCTGTGCCAGTGCCATCCTTTGAAGCATAACAGGACCTGAATGTTTCTTAAGTAGATATAAGAAACATCTTTTAACTTTCTTCCTAACCTCTTTCACGTGGATTTGGAAGACAAGGTAACTCCTAACACTGGATTCCAAAGGAGATAAGGGTGCACAATACAGGTGTCTGCACTACCTGAAAACTGACAACTCTCCTCAGCTCAGTACTGTGGAGAGAAGATGCTGTGCACCCAGGTGGCAGAGGAATGAGAGGTGCTTGCTAATGCAGCCTTTTGAGAGGTCAGGTTTCTCTGTTGGAGAATGCAGGAGGTAAAATGCAGGAGAACAGCCATACTGCCACCCATGACTTCATTTCTATCAAATGAAAACAAAATTCCTCACTACTTCTGCTCTCCTGCCCTGGCAAGGTTTGGTTTATATTTACAGGAATGCAAGGCTAAGGAAGGGAGGACCAGTGGTCTCAGGACACCCAGCTTTGTTTAGTGGTTGTGCCAGACTTGCTAAGGGTATATCTGTAGCACAAGCTTAGCCCAGCTCTGAGCCTAGTCTATATACATGCACTGCCAGTTTGGGCAATTAAAGTCCTCAGCTGGTCTGCAGTACCTCCCTGGTCAAGTCTGAGGCCTTTCTTGGCCCTACAGAGGCCACATACCAGAGACTGGGCTGCTGCTGTTGCCAATGCCAGCCCAGTGAGGCACCTCTTCTGCTTGCTGTGGTGTGAAGTCAAAATGAAGACCTTCCAGTGGAGAAACAGGCAACTATGGCACTATCTTTCCTCCTGGCTACAAGTCAGGTATTGCCCAGGTTCTCACCTGGTGTGCTTCGGGCTGGTGGAGCGAAGCAGGGTAAGATGCTCCTGCAGGCAGGCCCAGCTCCTGTCTGGGAGGTGGTGCTGGCTGCATCAAAATTCTGCTCAGCCTCTTCAGTGTCAGATGTGATGGTTTCAGCCACCTGTAGCCAAAGTTAGTTTGACTTTGCATGGGAACAAATCGGATGAGAGGACTTTCGTGACTGGCTCAGAGGTGTGTGCTCATCAGCAAGGGCAGATACATTGGGTTACTGGCAACAGCCCGAGGCACAAGCCTGCTTGGCATGGGCCAAGTCTGTGCAAATGAACCAGGTAGGGTCAGAAGCTGTCCTTTGCTTTTGGCTGAGTAGTAACACTGTCTGGCCATGGTGGGACAGATAAACACTCTTGCCCTCCAAAACCAGGTAGCCACATACAGTCTGACTACCTGTTGTGAACAGTCCCAGTCAAGCTAACTCCTGGGCTGTGCTTGGGAACAGTTTGGGAGACCACTGTGTGACCTGGGCCAAAACTACCTGGGACTGCACTAAGAACTGGAGGGATTGATGGTTGAGCTCCCCTACTTGTGCCCTGATTCACTGGCTTGATTTTCTGCTCTAGATGCTGCCAGTCTGGCTGGTGTCAGACAAGTTACCTAATGTGGGATATAAGGAAGAGAAGACTCTTCCAGCTTCATTTCTAGCCTTTGTCCCTTCATGCCCTCTCACACATAGGGGTAAGAGTGCATCCTTACCTATAGAGTAAGGGAGATTGCCAGATTTGGATACATTGGGAAGGTGAGGTGTAGTTAAAATCTAAATTCACTGCAGTGGTTTATAGAAATTTGATTCACTGAAGAGTTAGGTCTGTGGTATACACATGCCATGAAGATGGTATTCGCCATTCACAGACATGTTGTAGTTTTGTCCATGCTTATTATGCAGTTAGAGAAATGCATTAGCATTAAAGTATGTGGGCTAAAAGCAGTCAGTTGTGTTCTATATTCTCCTCCTTTACAGCCTTTGTCTTAACTTTAGGTTTCAGATTAGAAAGGACAGCTGAGGATCTGGGTCCTCCCAAGCAGTCTATACATAGTCAGGGAGTCCCAGATATTTGATAGACTATACAGGATGTTTCTTTATGAACATATGTCTTGGTTTGAGCTGGACTTTAAAACCTAAATTTAGGCCCACTTAGGTGAACCTATAACAGCATACAACATGTTTTTGTTATTTCAGCAGCCTCAGAGGCTTGATTTGAGTGGAAGATAGGATACATAAATGATGCTTGCTGAGAAGTGCATGGCAGGTCTTATAAAACAGTGTGTGTGTCTGCATGTGCGTGC
Source organism: Myrmophylax atrothorax (assembly GCA_026770055.1). Lineage (NCBI taxonomy): Eukaryota > Metazoa > Chordata > Aves > Passeriformes > Thamnophilidae > Myrmophylax > Myrmophylax atrothorax. Next base: position 44,838,849 of record JAOXXN010000446.1, on the reverse strand, counting down.
ATTAAAAAAACAGGGCAAAGGTGAATGCCATACATTATTTACCTGCCGGCTCAGATTTAACTGCCTGCCTTAGGGGCTCCTGGCTCTTGTCTCTCAGATTTTGTTCCTAGGGAACATTTTGGTTTGAAGAACTGTTTTTGAGGATGCTCTCCTATGGCTAGAAGGCTGAGTTTAAACTGAAATCATTTAAACTGAAATAGTTTAAACTGAAATCAATTGTTCCACCCAGGTTATTTTAGGTGTGCCAGTATTTGTTTGCTTGTGGGTGCATCTGGATTTCTCTTCTCTCTCAGTCAGGGGCAGAAACATTTTTTCAAGTAGGTGGTAGTGGTAAGGGAAAGCCTTTTTTGTGGCTGGTGGCCAGCTAACAATGGCCAGTGCTAAAAACATAGGAAAAGATGGGAAGAAAGGAATGGATGGTGTAATTACATCTGATAAAGATCACAACTCTATGTGTGATATATATGCATTTGAAACTTACATACGTAAGCACATAAAACATTTAAGATGTGGAATCAGGTTCTTCCACAGTGCAGCTACAAAAATGGATTTTTGATACTGTGGTGCTGGCAGTCAGAGCCTCCCCTCTGATTGTGCCTGGGAGAAGAGTGTGTTAAGTGTGAGCAGAATAAATCATCCATTCATAAGCAGAATGGCAGACATGTGTGTAACTCCTCGCTACAGCACCTTCCGATGCTGCCTGAGTGTCAGGAATCGTGACTAGTCAAGAGCAAACCTAATTACAGCAGATATTGAGCAAGATCCTCAGAGGTGACTATTGGAAAAATGCACCTACATGTTCTAGATAGATCTTTTTTCCAGTACTGTTTAAATCCTGCTCTTGTCATACAGACAAATGCAGACCTGGTTTTGCACTTCTGAACAGGAACCATTTTGCAAAGGAGGAAGAAGCAGCACCTACCCTAGTCCCAAGCCACTGTCTCCCTCCTGGGGTTCCAGAAAACCAGAAAGCAAGCCCCAAAACTTTCTCCTTTTCCACTGTGACACAACAGAACAAAACAGGATTTCCTTTGAAGCAGTAAAAGACAGGCTTTGCAGCATTCTTACAGGGGTGAATTTAGATGCCAGAGAGTGGAATTTCCAAATGCATTTCCCTTCCTACACATTTTCTTTTTCATCTCCATAAATCTGTGTCAGCTTTTAAAGAACTTGTTTTGGAGCGGAGGAAAGGGGGACAGAACAAGTGATGAGCTATTCAGAGCTAAAAGGAGAGATTCATGCTGCCAGAGGTAAGACTGTAGAAAAATGTGTCAGCGTAGCAGATGATAGTTCTCCTCCCTTAATGCCTCTCCTGAAGCATCAAGGTCTGTGTGTTTCTGAAAAGGGCTGTGCGTCTCAGAGGTAGTCTATGAACTGCATGTTGAAATGGTTGCCATGGCAGTGACTGAATATAAGTTAGAGAGCGTGATTAGCCAGAGTTGGCCTAAATAGCTAAAGGGAAGGAAAAAAAAAGAAAAGGGAAAAAAAGGCCAAGAACTTTCTGTTATTTCTAATATAGATCCATCAGCATTAGACTGTGCCAGGAAGAGGAAGCAGTGCTGATGGAGAGGAGCTTGAAGGAGCATGCTCCACACCCCAGCCCTGGCAGCACAAGCTTCCCCTTAATAATGTGCCCGCCCAGCAGCTGCATGTCAGTGAAGGGCCATTAGTGCTGAGCAGTCCTGCTAGTGTTGATTTGGTGAAAGGGTACCTCTCCAGAGTCGGAGGCAAGGCCAGGGCTCTGCTCAGCCTCCAGTGACCCAAAGAGCACAATCACAGCACTCTCCTGGCTGATGCAGGGCATAGCCACATTGGGAATGTGGGAGACTGGCCTGCAGAGGGGTTGCAAGGTTTTGCCCAAGTGACATGGAAGGCTGATAGCCTGGGTGGCATGTTCACTGGCAAAATCCCTGTCCCTAGAACCATTCCAATTCTTCTAGCCCCACAGACCCACATCTGCTTGAGGTATGCCTGTGAAAAGTGTACTGTCTTTATGTGGAGCCTGTGAATTAGAGAACACAGTCTTTCTTGTTAATTCATTGCAGTAGCTTGTTAAAAAATAATTGTACCTTATATCTCACTTAAATGTGTATGATATTAACATTCAGACTCTGGTGCATGCTGTGTTATTCTCTGCTATATTAAAAAAAATCAGTTCTCGAGATCCTGTGGGTTTTTACAGTGAAGGTTTCTTATGCACTAGAGTCACTTTAAAGCTTGTTTCTGAAGAAGGGAAGAAGCAGAATTCTTTCTCTCAAAGGATTTTTCTTTCAGATCTTCTCACAGAAAACTGGAAGAGTGGGAGACTAAGGTAAAAATGTCTCAACACCAGGTCTGGACAGAGAAACACCTTCTCTAGGAGCTGTACAGTGCCACATTAGGGGGCCAGATGCCCATTGTAAAATTAGTAGAAGACATTTATGCAAGCTGAGAGCATGCAGGTAGATATTTGCAGGAACAGAAACTGTTAGCCTGATTTTCTTCTCTTATAGCTTTCTAAAATAGAGAAGTTTAATCTACATTAGCCTGAAGTGGCTCTGCTCTTAGTCCTTGGAGTGAGATAAGATATGAATCTACTTAGGCCAATCCATAACATTTGACCACTTACCAAGGATATTTTTCTTCCCTTATGTCCTAAGGGATCTGTAGGTTCTTCCTTTAAGAGGAGTACAAACCAGCAGTACTTACTGTGGTTAATAGGCATCTGTTTTTGCTGGCAGAGCTGGGACGAGAGAGATCAGATCTGCAATTTAGGAGGAAGAAAAGAAAAACCCTCAAGACACCTATTTGCCCTGCAATCAGGTTGGCTTTTGCTGTTATTTGCACGAGTCTCCTCCACTTCTCGTGTCTCCTAAATCCTTGTCATCCATGTTTGAGAGCTAGGACTATCTTCTTTGGCACCAAGTCAACGATATGTTTTTAGCAGCAGCAGCCATTCATATTTTACATTACTGTTCCTCTCTGTTCCTTTCAAGCAATAATCGTAAATATCAGCTTTCATTCCTAGAGCGCCTTTCATCCCAGGGGCTCCCAAAGTACTTTCCAAGCTTAACAAGCATATTGCAGAGTACTCCTTTAGAAAGGGTGAAACTTGCTTCCCATTAAATCCTGATTTTGGGAAGAAAAACACTGAATTATGTCTTCAATACATGAGGGAGCCTTTGCAGCTGTTATTTACTGTACACGTTCCCTTATGGAAAAAGTTTGGTTCTTGCTCCTCCATCCTTCCATCTCCCCAGCTTAATCCAGCAGTGCTCAGTTACCTGGGGGGAGAAGAGTGCTAGCATGAGAGATGATCATCCCTTGTGATCTGAGGAAGTGCTTTTTTTCCAGAATCCTATTGCTGTCCTCAACAGTTTGTTCTGACAACTCCATTTCCATCCAGTCTGTTTTCTCTTTACTGGGGCAAATGTCCTAGGGCAGAGTGGAATGTCTTGTGGCTTTACCCAGAGAGGTCAACATCCACAGTTGGGCTGTGCTACACATCATGTGAGAAACGGTAGTCCTCTGCAGGGTGAAGTCAGCTGGCTTAATTTAAGTCACATTCCCCTGCAATCAAAGCAAAGCCAGTTGCTTTGCACTGAAATCAATCATAACCTTTGAAATGGTCCTTTATTTGGCTCATCTGTGGGAGCAATATTTCCAGAAGAAAACATTGGTACTGGTAATTTCTGAACTGAAGAATTTATTTCCTAATGAATCTTATGATTAATTTTAGGGCAGCCTGAGTCTGACCAGTGTCAATATGTTTTCATTGCTTTCAGGAGGACTCAGCATGGTGGGACCTGCCCATGTCATGATACACAGAGGTTTTTTCCATGCTGCCATGTGGGAAAGTCGTCTCTCCTCTGCTTGGCTGAGAGAGGCCCCGGTTAGACACAGAGACTCTCATTGCTTTTCTGGGGACACACAAGAGCCTGTGGTAGAAGTAGAAACAAAAGTCCTGTCTCTGGTTCAGTGCTTCAACCACTCAAACATAGTTTATCAATATAGATAGCTTTAGATGAAAGATACATCAAAGCATATTTTTGGCTGCTGCCTTCAGAAGTAGCACTAAAACTCCTGGGGGAATGCAAGCAGAGAGATATAATCCAAGTATCAAAATCCCCATCTTCTTACTGTCTCTCCTCCTCTCTCACACTGATTGGGTTCACAGGGAAGCCCTTTCTTGAGGTTGTTATGTCATCTATTCCCATCAGTAGATTTTCAGAAATGCTTTTTTGCTCTTTTCCAACAAAAAGCTGCCTGTTTCAACACTAACTCTGAAGATCTGTAAATTGGCAAAGGATCCAAAAAGAATAATGAAACAGCAGTTACTGTTTACATTGGCCACCTTGTGTAAATGCTGATATTAGCATTTCTGAAAGGATTCATTCATCACTGAAAAGAGGTTTGTACCTGTGAATAAGAGCTTGCCTAGGAGGCCCTGTGTGCTTCCTCTCCTCTATCAACAAAGCTTACAAACAGGAAAAGATGGTTTTGCAATGGATGTTAATGCATACCTGTTATTTCAGGATGAGACTTTTCAGCCACTGAAAATATTGCATGCCTCTTTCTGATGGTGTAATGAAAGCAGCAGTAAATTTAAAGAAAAATATTCCCTATTTTAATGTGTTGTGTTTGTTTATTTATTTACATATGTGTGTGTGTGTGTATATATATATAATTTATATTATTTTTACCCAGATGTATATATATTTGGAGTGTCTCTCTTGCGCTTTTTCTTTTAAAATAAAATCCTGTAATAGAACCTCAAGCCCAGTGGTTAGAGCTTGTGGCATGTAAAATCAAGTAGACCTGCACTAGGAAGAACAACAGATGAGTAAAACATTCTGCCCCTTCCAGAGTGTGGCGTTTTCTAGGGATGTCAATGAAATAAACACACTTTTGTGAAGTACCCTTAAGTTTTCCTTACCTCCTGCTGTTGTCACACTTGTTGCAATTTGCTTTAAATTAGTTGATTTCACACGAAGGTTCATGGTGCTGTTTTGTTTAAAAAAGAGGTTGGTACATTCTTCACTGGCCCAGCTGGCATGCCATGAGCCACGGCTCAGAGATGGAAAAGGGCCCTGCACGGCTGGCAGCCAGCATTTGTTCTGTCCTCATACTGCAGGTCAGGGTCTCTAAGCTGTGGTGGACACATGACACAGCATTTGAGTGGGAGACAAAAATGTACAGTCTCTATGAGATGGCTACATTTCGACCAGGATTCCTTCGGATCCTGTGGGATGAAGAACAAACTCTTTTTCAGGTATGTTACTGTGTTAAAACCTCTAATACGATGTTTTTCTTTTAACCTTTAGACTACTTCACTTTTCAGCTGGAAGCAGTTGAGGACTAGGACTGTTCCTGGACATCACACAGCTCCTGGCACAGTATAGCTTCAGTTCTGGCAGGAGACAGGCTATTGCTGCAATCTGGGCACCCATATTTTTTAAAAAGAGACATCCGGAAGGTAACCTGCTTGCAAGTGCCCCCTTCATGCCAAAGGTGATGCTTTGCGAGCACTGCGTTTGTAAAGCAGAGGAAGAAAGCAAGCGTGAATGAAATGAGACACCAAGGACCAGCCCACTGCCTTCTGTGGGAACTTCTGGGAGGGGCATGAGTCTCTCAGACTCCTCTGGTGGAGTTTCTTCTCAAGCCTTTAAATTGTCAGGCAGGGGAAGCTGGACCAATGACAGATGAGGAGCCATGTGGCTCATCCCTCTATCCAGAGAGTTAACACTCTCTGCCTCCCCAGGGCCGTGGTGTCAGCGTGCAGCTCCGTTGCATGCAGGGAGCAGAGACAACACCAGGAATCTCTAAACGCACAACTGGGGACATAACAGGCCAGTGGTGCACATAAGCAATTTCATTGTAAGTGGTTGGAGAACAGATGCCTGGTCTGCCACAGGCAAACACTTCTCTGCACAGACCCAGAAAAATTTCACCTTGATCTGGAGCAGATTGCCAGCAGTATCAAATGTAATTTTCATGGTATTAATTCCAAAGATGAAACATGGGTATTATGGACACTGCCACTGAGAAAGGTGATCTTTAAATACAGCTGCAAATTGCCTGGTTTAAATGCTAACAAACCTTCATGGTAACAAAGGCAAGACAGGTAGTAGCACTCATACAGCATAATATAATGTGATGGCTGATATAAATGTGAGTCATTCTAGCCAAGGGCTTTAGTATAGGAAGTCAGATAAAAGATATAAAAACAAATCTGTTTTCTTTCCCTTCCTGGTGAAGGTCACTGCCAGGAATAGCATGGGAAATAATTAATGGAGGAAGAAATGTTCCCCCTCAACTTAGAAGTATTGTCTTGCTTTGCAGTTTTGTTCTCCTACTTGGACTCCCGTAACAAACACCGGCGAACATGCAGAGCCTTTCTCCCTGAAGCTGCTGACGGATGTCCCACCCAGTGGGTAGTGAATGCAAGGGACCATCTGTGCGGTGCTCATGGAGTCTGTTAATGGGTGACCTCCTCTCCTCACTGGCAGTCCACCCACCAGGCGATTCACTGAATGGGCCTGCGAGGCTGAATGGGGCTCCATGTAACAGCGGCCAATTTTCATGGTCAATAGGGAGGCGCAGTGCCAAGGCTGTGTGCCAACCCCTGCTGCTGGAAGGGTTTCACCCCCTTCCCTCTGTCCTTGAGCCCTGGGGAGGTGGGTTATCTTTTCAGCCCCAGCACGTCCTGCTCATTCAGGTCCTGTGCTTTGTGTGGGAGGACATGGATGACACAACTTGCAGTGGTGTGGACTGTTTTCTGCTCATCCCGCAAGGACCTGTGATGCTCTGGGTTGCTCATTTGCTCCCCATGACCAACACTGCACTTACACATGTTCAGGGGCAAGGAGAAGCTGCACAGCTGTGCCTGTTGGTGCAGTGTGCATGCAACGCTACCTGGGGCAGAAGTGGTCCACAGTGCAGCCCATCTGCTGTGCAGCAGTGCCATGCTGCAGTCTAATTCCCTTCCCTCAAAGTGCCCTTTGAGTGGGGACAGGTGAGGAGAGAAGCAAGTGCCTCTGCTTCATGTCACCAGCCTGCAGGCTGGAAACCAGGCACCTACAGGGGGCCCAGGTGCTGTTGATCCCTGGGGCACTGCTTTTTCTTCCATGCAGCCATAGGAGGCAGAAATGCTGGTGGAAAGCTCTGAGCTTTGCACTGCTGACTGAGATCTCCTGCATGTGACTCTGTCCCATCTGCCGCAAAGGACTGGTCACATTTTCCATTCTTGACTCCATGTGGCTGCTTGGAACATCCCAGGTTATCTGTGCACAAACCAGCTGCCTTTCCTAGTGCTTGGCTCTTGACAGCTGACCAGGCCTTCATCACTGCTTAGCGCCCATGCCAGAGTCACTAAGGCAGTTAGTGCAGTGTTAAGATACATTTATTTTTGGAGCACTTTTCCTTTGGGAGGCCGGAAGGTATGAGTTCAGATACTCTCTCCCTCAGGAGGTTTCTGACTCCACAGTGGACTTTCAGAGGCCGGAGCACTGCAGAAGTCCTGTGTATCCTGGAGGTTCCATTTAGCACAGGAAAAATCTGTTATGGGAAAACTGCTAATAGCAGAGGTAAGCTCTTACCCACATTTTCCACTGGTGTTACAGACTCTGGACAATCAGCTTGTTTCAGCAAGGTTCCCAAACTGCTTTTTGGTGTTTATCCAAAACAAGCCTGTGCATTGACATTTCCTATCCCAAAATTGTCTAACCAAATCACAGGAATGAACCCAGTTCACAGATGCTCCTATGTATGGTCCTACAACTGGAGTGGGGCCAGAACACAAGCCCCTTGACTCCCTTTTTCTCCCCCAAAAAGAGCCATTTGAGGACACTGGAGCTCAGTCCAGATCTAACTTTCACGGCCAACCCCCTTCTGTGTAGTGAGTAAAATCCTAATGGAGAAAGCTTTGAGGCAGTTCAGAAATGTGGCTGTGTGTAACTGTAGGACATTTGACTGGTAGTGTTCATGGTGCTGTTCAGTTTGGAGTATCTGGGGAATAAAAATCCATTCCATAAGGATGGTCTGTCACTTGCATGTCTTCATGTTGACTTAAAGTTTGGCCTATTCATTTTGTGTGCTTTCTAGCTTTCCAAGGCTCGTGTGTTGCTCTTCTAGCCATGACCTTATGGGTATGAGACTTGAGGCCACACATTCTCTTATCTGGGATTTTCACAGCTGCTGCCCCTTGAAATGGAGCGCTGAGTTGGGTGGGATGACCTGTTGCTCTCAAGTTTATTTCTTTAGAGCATCTTTAACAAGAAAGCCTATAAGACATATAATTAAAATACTTCTAGATCACCAAGTCTTGTCTTGTCAAACTTCTTGTTATGACTCCTTGTGAAAATGGCATTTGTGAGCTGTTTTACCACAGCTTTTATTCATTTTTTTGTGAAAAAAGAAGTTAAGTAATTCAAGCTTTTCCTTCTTCTTTCTCTTTTTTGCACTCCAGTTTAGCATATTTGCGGATAGACTATGCCTATGTCAGCAGCTGGCGTGGTGCAGCAGGAAGCAGATCCACAGAGGTGGCTGTTTGGTGCTGTGGACTTGGTATGCTGGGAGATTTATATCAGACCGCCTCAGTTCTGGTTCTGGACCAGACACTCATTAGAGGTTGAAATGCAGGAGTTGTGCTCCTGGAGTCCATCTCCTGGTTTTCTTTCACTCAAAGGTAAACCTGTTTAAAAATTGCTCCTTGATATAAATCAAAACATGGCAAGTGGGACAAACAGAGCATGTGCCTCATGCACTCACTCCTCATGCAAACTAAAACAAGGACCTAGAAAGACCTGTCAAGAGACCAAGGCCAGAGGCATCACTTGAGGTCCCACATGGTTTGTATGTGTGGCAAATGGGTCAGTCCTTTGACTAGTGAAATAGCTGTTTTTCTTGGCTGAGCAGCTCTCTTATTCTTTTTTGGGATAGCTGCTAATCTATTCTCTCCTCGTACACTTCCCCAATCTTCCCTTTTGCCAAACCCTCACTAAGCAGATACAGATATATATATGTGTGTGTGTGTGTGTGTAGGCAGTCATGTCTGCTGCCGGGATTTCCTCCCAAACAATACCTGTTGTGCTGGCCACAGCGGTTCTCTTGGTTCCCATGCTCAGAGCAGTTTGAGTTTCCTGCTGGCTCAGCAGCAAGACTTTCAGGGCTTTTTATACTTATTCTTCTTCAGGAGCCAAGTGGAGGAGCGCAGTTTGCCTGTGAATAGTGAGCTGGCTGGGCAGGCAGCAGGAAGCTTGCATACTAAACCGTGTGAACTTTGAGGAGGGGAGGAAGGGGGCTGGGGGCTCTTGGCTGGGCTTCACGAGGCATTTGCTGCAGCCCTCTGCCCTATAAACTGATCATCTCAGCACAGGGATGCTCTTTGGCAAAGGAACAATAATATCTGTAAAATGGGAGTGGAAAGAAGCAAAAGAGAGGAAAATGAAATTATAGAGAATTATAGGAGGAGGGATTGGAAAGTGGAGAAGAGTGAGGAGGCTTGCGTTTTAATTACTCACATGAAAACTTGTGCGTGGGTTCCCTACATGTAGAGATGCCACTGCACCTTATGCAGCACTGTTGGGCTCACAGGCCCTCTTGTTCACCCCCTTGCTGCCCCAGCAGTGGCCACACCATCTTCTTTGGGTAGGGGCAGCATTTCTGTATTGCTCAGACAAAATCAAAAGCACAGAAATTAGAACATACTTCTCCCTTCCCCTCTGCACGCCCCCTCTACTCCTTTCTGTTGCTGTCAGCAAAAATTAATAAATAAGTGGGTTCCCATTCGCAAGGCCCAGGAATCATGGCATGGCTATGAAGGAGTGGTTTGAAGAGCAGCACTGTGAAACACCAGTGCCTGCTTGTGGGTCCATCCCTGGAGCAGCGAGAAGTGTTCTGTCAGCTGTTGTGGCTTGGCTGCAGATGCAACCATGCAGGGGCATTCTTGGGAAAAAGTGGGAGGCAAGAGGAAGGAAGGAAGGAAGGAAAGAAGGAAGGAAGGAAGGAAGGAAGGAAGGACTGAGCCTGTCTGCCTGCAGACCTGCCACCTGCCTCCCACTCATGTCTGCATAAGCAAATGGGAAATAGGTTTTGCCTGTGCTTTGAAAATGGGTTGGCAGAGGATTGCACAGGCTGCACAGATGCTTCCTGAGCAAGACTGGCCTGATACGGGTATGGTACCATGGTAAATAGTGGTGGGATGGCCCTGTGCAGGGAGAGCCTGCGTGTGTGTGATGCAGAGATAGAAATGCTCTGTGGGGTGATGACAGACTTGGAGATGGAGTGAGGTGAGGCTCCATTAGTTCATGCCATAGCATCATTGTGAAGTACTGCAACCTCCCTGACACGATCCAAAATAACAGCAACCCACAGCTTTCCCTCTGTTTGGCAGCACTGTTCACTGAGGGTGCCCATTACTCCAGGCTCTAAATAATCCACAAATGCACAGTAAATCTGAAAAGCTGGGGTCCTTGCCCCCTACCTAGTTCAACAACACTCTGTGTCTAGCTCCCAAGCAAGCACTGAGCAATGCAACAGGTATGCTTGGCACCTGCATTCCCGTGGTGCCCTCCCAGAATGAGCAGCCTTCCCCAGAGATCTGGGAGTGCTGGGAAAATGGGGAGATAAATCTGATCCCAGAATGGGATCATGGAGAGCCAGTGGAGGTCCTGGGGGAGAGTCACCCACCAAGGTCCTTTAGTCTGCCTAGGCAGCTTGTGGTAGAGCACAGGCATTTCCAAAGGAAACAAATCTCTTCAACATGGTCTTCTTGGAAAGTATGAAAGCAATCACAAATTTGGGGAATTTACCATCAGATTCATGCATTTTCTGTTCATCTCCACTCCTGACTCAGCAGAAGCTCAGTTTAAATTACACATACTTGATGACTTTGATGCCTCTGTCTGTTTTTAAGGCTACCCAACATTTCTTAAAAGACCAAATATTTAGTTGCTTGTAAAC
>JAOXXN010000446.1:44817117-44827808 GCA_026770055.1 Myrmophylax atrothorax | reverse complement strand
ATATTTAGTTGCTTGTAAACCCCTGAAAACTTTATCTATCTACTGCTTGGCTGTTTTTTTCTGTTCTGGGTATCTGTCTTAGGCTGAATGTATCTGGGAAACTTCAGCAAAAAATGTTTTTGCTTGCTTACAAGAAAGAGATGAGAGAAACAATATTTTCCCCTTCATATTCAAACTTGTTCTCAAAGTGATCTGTTGAGAAACTCTAGCACGTTCTGCCTCTGAAGGAGAGGTTTGAAATTTGGCAGATATCAGGAATGCACCTTTGGTTGTTTTTCATGGGGAAAAAAAAAAGTTGAACTGAGAAACCTTAGGAAAAAAACCCCTCAGATCTCAGACACACAACAGAAACTTCTTAAGAGTTAGAATCTGAATTCTCTGAAGACACTTGCTCAGTGGAAACTTGCTCAAGTCTGGCAGCTAAATCACAGATGATGGTGTGACAGGCACAAAGCAGTCTCCTTCTGCAGGTGCAGAACAGCAGCTCTTTGTTTTCCTGTGCTAGCAGGGTCACTGCAGTGCTGAAGATGCTCCCGGATGTGTTCCTTTGCTGATACTTAGGTGGATACACAGGGCTGGACCTGGCTGAGGGAGGGAGGGAAGGAGAGAGGGAGCCCTACTGCTGCACAAAGGCTGAGGACCCCCTGCCTGGAGAGAGAAACTGATGTCAGGTGTGGAGGGAGACATGGGAGCAGGACAAAGGCAGAAGACAGGTTGGAAGGACCAGGAGGGGCAGGAGGAGTCAGATTTGGGAGTATGTGTCCTCACGAGATCACACCTCTTGCAGAACCTAGGACACAGTAAACCCGTAGATTTCTGCAGCACAGTAGTTTCTGTTATCAGCAAATATTTGTGGAAGATATTGGCACAGGCTGTGAGTCAGTTCTGCCTGCTTCCTCAGCAGAGGTTGTTGGGCTATCAGTATTCCCATTTATTCTTCTTTTCCAGCATGATGGAATTAACAGCTAAGAACAAGAGCCAGTCCTGCCAGTGAGTCATGCGGGAGCAAGTATGATCCCACATGATGGGATTCCTGTGTTTTTGTTTCAGTTTGCCATCTGCAATCCAACGAAATGACACAAATGCAACATAGCTTGAAAGTATGGGAAGCCTGTAGGGTCAAGCACTGGGCAGTTAGAAACACCTGATTTAACACTGCCCTTGCCATCTGAGTCCCATCTGCACAGGCATCATGATGGGGCTGCTTTTAGCTACAGGATCAAATGCATATGTAAATGGTTTTTTTTTTCCCAAAACAATTCTCCCTCTTTTAATGCCCAGGGCAGACAGTTCTCTGCAGGGGAGTGGAGGCTGTGTGGGGAAAGGTCCTTGTCCTCCCTAATTGCAGCTGTGCAGGATGAGAGGATCCGTGCTTCACCTTCAGGCCACAGCAGACTCCAGCCCTCGGCGCTGGTGATGGTAGGCAACAGCTGTGTCCCTGGCCTGCAGCAAGACCAAAACAGATGGAGTCCTCTGATAAATTATCTCCCGAACTCAAAAAAGCCCCCATGAGGCACGTGCAGAGGGAAGCTTTGTATAACTTGTAACTTAACCACAGATGGGAAAACTTGGGACCTCTGTGAAGGCACATCGCCCTTCTCTGGCTAAGTATCAGTACCAGTTTCTGAAGATAGACATGTTTAATCGCTTAATTTGAACAGAGCAAGCTAACATATATCTTTCTAATCTTATTCTAGAAGGCAGTTGAATTATTTTAGCTAAAAATTATGAAAGGAGTCTGCCTGAGGCAGAAATCCAGCATGGTGTATTTGAGCTCAAGCGAGCCATCATAATGGGAAGAGTTAAGCAACTTTAACTGCAGACAGTGCTCATAGGGGGAAATGAGAAAGTTTGCCTCTGTGGATGGCCACACCAGAAAAGAGGTACATGTGCACATGAAATCCTGCCACTACACATCTGGTTAGCCAATTGCTACAGGCACTTGCAGGCATTTGCAGGCTCCAGAGGTGGACTGGCTGTTTTGCAGACTTACTGGGTACTCCGTGTTTTGCTGTTGAACTAAATGCTGAGCAGAAATGGTATTTTAGTGATGGTAAAGCATGAGAGAAACACTTTGGATGTCTTTTTTTCCTGCTGGAGGCAGAGATGCAGGAGGACAGGAACAGTGGTCCTGACCCTGCTGGTGTGTGGCACACATGGAATGTGTGGCACACATGGAATGTGTGGCAGGTTGCTTTGTGGTAGGGTGTTGCCATAGTGGCTGTGAGCAGTCCTGGATTCTCATCTGACAAGCCCTGCGCTAATGGAGGTTTTGGTAAGGGGTTGAGAGGGCTATGAAGGTCAGTGGTGGGGGGGTTAAGCAGCTCTTACTGCCAGTCTGCATTTTCGCTCTCTGCAGGAAGAGGTATTTTCCTTTCTTGTTACGCTTCATCTAGAGCTGTGTAACTAGTGCTCTCTTCTTGATGTTGACACCTTCAAATGATTTTATATTCCTCTTGGAGATTTACTTATCCAAACTGTACTATTTAGTTATTTAATCTTCCCCTCAGTTATTTGTTGTTCATTGTTGAATTCTTTCCAATATGAGGTCTCCTTGACACATGAACGTCTGCAGTTGCTTTCTCTGTTTAAAGGATGGTTCAGACACAGCAGCACGCTGCAGAGAGAAGCCATCTCCCTTCTGCTCTATGATACAATGTTCTTCATCTGTCTGCAGGCCAAAATCAGACCCTCGCATTTTATAAATCAGCATCTAGTTTGCTGTGCCCTCTTATCCCCTTGTTAGGCCCTTTTCAACAACTGCCATAGATTATTTTTGCAAATGCTTCCCTTGCATTGCCCATGTCCTAGGCAAGAGCTGTTATATGCTGTTTTCCTTTCCAATCCCTCATTTCCAAAATATTTTTTGTGAGTTTGAAACCATAACTAGAAACTGAATCTCATATACTCTTCCTCATTACTGGATCCAAAATGACCCTTTAGAAAAAAAAAGGGAAAAAAAAGAAACGTTTTACGTTTTCGTAATTCTTCAGCTTAGGAAACGATTCTTCTCTATTCACAGCTGCACTGATCACTCCATGGAGTCTGGGCAGGCTGACACTTTGTTTATACGGAAAGGGAAGGGCATTAAAATGGTGAGCAAGGCTCCTCTGGAGAAGTTCAGCCCTTGGTTATTCTCGTCACTAATGCTTTCTGCTGAAACTCATGCAGAGGTTTTAAGAGCTGATTGTTTGGACAGGTAAAAGCTTTGAAATCGTATATGCGCTTTGTGTGTGCAGGTGGCATTTCATTTTTATGTTCAATGTACATTAGAACATGAAAGGACCCAATTTCAACCTAATCTGCAAATGATACCTAACCCCAACCCATGAAATATGCACTACCTGATGAGCATTTACTAGGATGTCTATGCAGATTTCATCTTTCTTATGAAACCTTTTTGACTATGCCCTGCAGGCATTAGAGGTGGAAATAAGACAGGGTTTGTACCTAACCTCATAAACAGGGAAAGGAGGGAAGCAAAGGGCTTTGTCTGTGTAGCTCCCCAGCACCATTGCATTAAACCGGCAGTGAACTGGAAGCTTCTCCAAAGCTGTGGAGCCCAGTGTCCCACCCTGTTTGCCTGTGGCTCATGAGTTGTTTTTTCTGCTTTTGAGATCTGAACCCTTCAAAGCTTTGTCTTGCATGAATAAACACAAACTTGCTACAGCCTATGGAAAGACCTGGAAACCGTTAGGTGCAGAAACATTATAGGACTCCAAGAATGAATACAGACTTCTTTTTAACTGAAAATAATATATACTTTTAAAGGGCGGAACACGGAAATACATTCACAATGGCCTCTATCAGGAGCTGCTGGCAGTTTGTGTGAACAGAAAAGTCCTTTTCTTGGAGATTTCTGCTGCCCCTCGGGCTTCTGTCCATTTCTATGTTGTTACTTGCAGTGTTTAAGCATCATTACGTTTAAATGCATAAATTTTCTTTGGCTACTCAACTCCAACCACTTTTGGGAAAGAATTGGCCAGAACCTCTGAACCTAAAATAAGCAAATATCTGTCTTCCCATTAAAAAGGCTGACATTTATCTGACAAGCAGTGAAAAATGGAATAGGTAGCTCAGTATAAGCATCATCTGAGAAAGCTGTTGTTGCAAAACCAGGCAAGTTGCTTGCACATAAGCAGATGGTACCTTTTCCAATATCCAGGTTGTTGCAAGGCATGTCAGTGTATTTGGTTTCTTAACATGTGTTACTTTCATTATCAGTCTCTTAGTTTCTATCACTCCCTTTAGAAATACTCCAGGCACAACTTGTAACCTTTAGAGGCTCATCCAAGTAGCATGGCCTTTCAGACACTCCCTTTGAGAGTATCTATTGTGCTTCAGGAGAGGATGTCTTCGTTTTGAGATTGTTTTGAGCATGAGAAATAAAAATTAGAATGGAGATAGTGGCCAGCACAAAGAACCAACCAAAGTATATTTAATGAATTTCCATACCTGCCAATCCACCCTCCCCTGCAGGAAAAACAACTCTCAGACTAATAAAGCATATGGCACAGATGATGGAGCGCCAATGCCAAGTTTGTCTTTGCCTTAGCAGAACTCACTACAAAATGCTGAACCTGCAGATCTTCTGAACATGCTTACTGAAGAAAGGGGAAGGCCTATTCCTGATGCCTTTTTAGTTGGCATTGTGTACTCTCACTGTTTAAATCCTCATTTGGTGGGAAATTTTTGTGGATGCAGTGCTGGGCAGACACACAGTACTATGTTCAAACTACCTGCCGTGGAGAGCAGTGCATGTTGCAGCAGCAAAGAAAACCCATCAGTGGGTTAAATATTTGAGAAGGATCTGAAGCCCACACTGACCTGCCTTCTGTGTGCATGTGGGCTAACTAGCTGTGATGACTGGCATTTTGGCAAGCAGGCATACTTGCTGCTGTGTGGTTAGACACTCTGCTCCTGACCATGGTTTGTTATCCAGTTGGTGTTTATGTTGCTGGGAATTTTTGAGGACATAATTGTGCTTGAGCTGTTCAGAAGTGAGGCATTCAGTGTAAGTCCCCTCATCATGACTTGCTCTACAGTGAGCGGAGAGACAGCCATCCCCACAGGTTATTTATCCTAAAATGGATGTGGAGTGTTGCGAGTGGGTGCCTCTCTCTCTCCATAAGCTCAGAGAAAAGCCTCTATGCCTGCTCAGTCTGTGTCCAGCCATTACAGGTCCGTCTGCTCCCAGCTTAGTACCATCAAAGTGAGGCTTTGGGAGGAGACATTGCTGGTGACTCCTGGTGGCACAGGTAAATGGAATGTCACCACCGACCTGCTCTGCTTTCTTCTGAAGGATGTGGGATACTGCAGGAACTTCAAGTACCTCTCAGCAGTACACCTCTGCACGGTTGGGTAACAGCTGAAGATGAGTGTCTAACTTAAGAAGTTAGGCATCTAAAACCTCTACTGAACCCATCTCTGTGGGGACTGAAGCTGAGCAGGCTTATATGCAAGGAAAAAAAATCCCCTGCTGAGTTATGTAATCTTTCAGACAGCTATGGAAATGTTTGTTTTGTGTGCTCTTACAGATGTGTTTCTTCTGTAGGTGTTCTCAGACCCAGGAGATGAGGCCATTGTCTTACCTGGACATGTGCCATGGGGATACACTGTGGGTTGGGTGAGAGGTGCTGCTCTCCCAGGACCTCTTGCAGCGCTTCGGCTTGGAGATGTTTCGTAAGGCAGGGATGAATTCCCCACCTTTGGACTCATGTGTCACCTCCCACAGTGAGTAAGCAATGCCTCTCTTTCCAGAAAGTAGAAGATACCTGACACAGTGATGAAATTAATGGGCCAGGGAGCTCTTTTGTTTAAATGAATGCTGGGAGAGGCAGAGGTAGGCTTTATTTTTCACATGGTTAATGTTCCCAATCCTCTTTTTAGTCTTCTCATGGCATCTGTGTACTTTGCAGCTCAAAGTCACATGAATCTCTGCTCAGCAGAAATGTAAATGTTTTGATAAAACTGTTCTTAACAAGTTTAATTCATTTAATCAGCTTGATTAACTGCAGAGCTTTATGGTCTTTAATTGGGAAGGATTTGCTATAAATTAACATTTTTTTGAATTTTATGAAGAATGTGGCGGTGTGCAGGATCTTTCTTGGTGGCATGGGAGGTGCCTGTGTCTGGAACGCAGATGCTTCCCTGCAGCTTGACATGTTTTAGAGTCTTGGAGACCTCTGGGTGCTGAGCCTGCCCACAAGGCCAGGCAGATGCTGGTCAAGGGGCAGGATGGACATGCAGCTGGAAGTGTCTCAACAGACACTATTTCTTTTCTCTTGTATTTGCATCTCCTAGATGATTAATTTTCCCTTCCAGTAAAAATACAGCATGCTTCTTCTTCCGAAAAGTCCCACAAGAAAGCAAGCATGGCTGTCCACAACAGTCCCTTCCTTGTTTTGGTTCATAACCAGCCTCAGCCTGCACTGAGTTTTCAAAGGCTGACTGAACAAAGTCTCCATGTTTATGAGTAGAAAGAGGGAAAAAAGGGATGATCAGAAGATCTCATCTTGAGTGCACGTCCCAACTGGTCTTTCCTCTCTTTCATTTAATGTGGCAGACTGACAGGCTGTAAAATATGTCCAGCTGCAAAGAAGATAATTTTGTTTTAGTCTGTCCAGTCTCATATTTCAGAGCTGAATGTCCAGTTGTGTACCTGTGTGAAACCTCCCAGGACCTGGAGGTGTAATGCAGCAATATTAATTTTTTTAAAAATAGGCAGTTCATTGTCCACATTACATTTTTCTGTGCCTTTTGGTCAATATTCCAGACTAGAGAAACCAAGGAGAGATTGAAAACAAATGAACTATCCCCTTAAATTTAGAGTCTGCCCAAAGCACCAGAGCAAGAGCATTGACACAGTGTCTGCACCAGTGGGTTTGCTCTCTGCTCGGTGAGCACTGTTCTCCCTCACACTGCTGTGCTGCAGAGCCGCTGTGAGTGGGTCCTGGGGGCCTTCCCAGCAAAGTGCACAGGCACAAAACCATGAGTTAACAGCTCTCCTCAGACAGCTTTGGACTATCACTCCTGTTTGACTCTGAATTGGAATGGTCCCTGAGAAAACAGCGTATTTCACAAGAAAGGAAGGTTTTCATCCTTTCCTGGACGTTCCATGGTCCTTCTGCATGCGTGGCTCTTGCAGGCCAGTGTGAGGCAAGAGGAGACATTCCTAACAGCAAACAATCCAGTTCCTCTTTCACCTTTGACATTTCTACATTTTGACATTTGACGCTTTTTTTTGCTCTTTTTTTTCCACAGACTAAACATTCAGATGTCATATCCTGTTCGAGGAGTTTTAATGGATGCACTGCCAACAAAGACACTTGGGTTTAGATGCTTATCCTTTGCAATTGTAATGGCATTTAATGAAGGTTTTGTCTTCATAAGGACAAAATATCCTTTATCCAGCTTAGACTTTTGAAAGAAACACCACAAATATTTTTGGATTGAATGGGAAATGTCATCTAAGTTCTGTAATACCAAGGGGGGAAATCTGTCCTTTCCTTATTAACAAACTAAATATCAAAACAAGAGGGCTTAAAACCTAAATGGTTTCATACACAATGAATTCATCAGAACTTTACATCCCCAGCAAGGGGAATATTTAAATACAGAAGAATTGTGTAAAAATAATTTAGATGTGAAACTAAAGAAATAGTTGTTTATTTGTTGGCTTTTTTTAAAATTAGATTTAGCTTTTCTTTTCAATTCCTCTTCTCTGAAGTTGCTTGCACTTTGAGGCTGTGCATCCTGAGGCCTGGAGGGCTCTGGCAAGAAAGAGCAGGGACACAGGAACCCTGAATGACTCCTCATAAAGGCAGAGATTCAGAGCTATCCTTCAAAATTGTTTCAGTTCATGGTGCAGCTGCTGCAGTGCATGTTGGAGGCTGAGAAGACCACTGGTGCAGTCAGAGGAAGTGACAAAAACCTTCATCAGTGTTCAGGATGCAGCATGGTTTGAGTGGCTTGGAAAAAGAAAGTCTTATTGCCTGTTGCTGGATCTAAGGGCAAAGCAGCTACGTGTTGCTGATCACCTCCTAGGAGAAGTACCAGGTGACTGACAGCTTTTAAATTGCTCTTTCATTGTGCTATGTGAAGTGCATGTGGGAACTGCGCTGCACTGGCCAATTGCATCACAGGCCATGCTTTCAGCAGAGCTTTTCAGAAAAAAAAATGAAAGTAAAAATGGTGTTATTTTCAGCCTGAACAGTGAGCAAATTCTCAGTATCTGAGTGAGAGCCTTTGAAGTAAGCTCCAGGTGCTGCAGGAAGTGGTGGAGGTGACTCAGTAAATGTCACACTGCCCTCCAAGTCAGTTCTGAAACAGTGTCCAGAAGTAGCATTTCATGGGCATCTGTCTGGCAGTTTGAGATGACCCTGCTTTTTCATGGAATTCCACACTAATGCTACCTAGCACATTCAGGATTTTACACCTCCTTTTTTGTCACAAATATTTGCCTTCATCTTCCTGTCTTCGTTCTTCCCTATAAAGACAAAGATATGACAAGTCCTGTAAGTCTCTCAAACCAGGAGTCTTGGCCATGCTGTTAGCTGCCCCAGCTACGGGAGGGGGCAATACTCGTGCAGGCACATGTGACTGCTTGTGCCAGGGAAAGAGCTCTGAGGAGGTACAGAGTGGCAGCATGCAGCAAGCTGTGCCTCATGCTGGCTGTGAAATCACCCTGGAGCCCCTTGCTTTAGCGTGAACTGTCACCTCCTGTTTTCACAATGATGGGGTTTCATATCCTTTCTGGAGCTGCCTGGGCCGCGGGCCAGCCCGCCCAACCGCCTTCTCCTGGAGGAGGCTGGGGCTGAGCTGGATGCCCCTGCTGTACCACTTCCACCCACATGCCCAGGCCTTTGCTCAGCTGTGGGTGGAGAAGCATCTCCCTCCTCTGTCACCACAGCCAGTGGGAGCACAGCATGCGCTGGGAATGGAAACAGGGATAAGATTGGATGTCAGGAAAAACCTTGTTCTGTCCCACGGGATCCCAGTGTGCACAGGCAAGGGCTATCACTATGTCTCGCTGTGTCCACCCTCTTCTGCAGCATTGGCAAGCGCGTTGTCCTCCTTTCCCTTCTCAGCCAGCGCCCTCTGTGCTTATGCCTTGTGTCAGGGTGCCTGGTCCACCTAGGAATGCTCATACAAGTCACTTAGCATCTGGTGAGCAGTGGCAGTGGGGCTCTTCAACTTTCATGCCCAGGGCAGATGGATGAGCTTGAAGGGCCTGTGTTACTGGCTCAGCTCAGGCCGGGGATGCCCTTTTGGACAAACATCCTGGTTGCTCCCACACATTCCACTTCTGTTCACCTTGTGGGGTGACCTCACAATACATAGGCTGGATTTCTGATGGAGGAGACTAATCTGGAAAATGCTTTCCAGAAACACCCCATCTGTTTCCCAGCTCAGTTTGTTGAGCCAAACTGCAGCTAGTCTCATGCAACCCCTCCTAAAATAATGTGTGCTACATGGATGTAATAAGCTCAGCCCTGAGTGCTTTGCCCTACAGATCTGCTCCTATTGGACAGCATGATTTGCTCTCACAGCCTCAGCCCTTGGGACTGCTGCTGAGGTAAGGAAGCAAACCTGAGTTCTCTTGGTAGTGGCCACAGCCCTGCCATTTGGGATGTTGTGGTACACTGAAATTGGTACCAGGCAATTTTGACCCCCCAAAGTGTGAGCCATAGCAGTTCAGAAGTGTTGGCAGAAACCTACAGTGCCTGGACAAGGCAGAGAAGTGGGATGGAAACCTCTACGGTTGCCCCAAAATAAGCCCTTGGGATCTTGGTCTTCAGTTCTCTGCTGCAAATGGGGGTCACTACATTTGTGTACCTGACAGGGGTTTGATGGGGGTCAGAGGGACCTTGTTGTCCTGGAAAGACCGAGAGGCACTACAGTGAGGGGCACTGCAGAAGCTCTTGGGTGGCAGCACCCCCTCAGCCATGTCCCCATGCCATGCCTGTGGTCCCCAGACTGGATGCAGAGGTGCAGGAGGGTAGACAAAAGGCACAGACGCCATGGAACAGATTTTTGTTTCTGAACACTCAAACATCACAGATGGTGGGGGTTTTGTCTGCATGTCATTTTAGCCCTGTAAGTACAGAAAATGGGGGCTGCTTTGCTTCTCACTTATACTGAGGGGATTGTGTGTGTCCCCATTATGCATTGTGTTTCCTAGCACGGAAAGCAAGGTTTCAGGGCTTCTGTTATTCTGCTTCAAAAATTTCTACCTCTTTTTTTTTTTTTACTTAGATGAAGGAACTCTTTGGCAAATGATGTCACCTACACCTGAAATACTCAGAAGTTTTTGATCATGAGTTTTGGATGGCTTCAGGGTCAGGCTTGCTGATTTACAAAGCATATACACATGCTCTTCAAAACATTGTAAAATATGGAAGCAATTTGTGTATGGTGGGGAGAGATACAGTGTTGAAGTTTTGGGGTTTTTTGCTGCGCCTTTACAATGTCTGAGTCTCTGGGGATTTTTACTATTTCTTTCAAGCAGACACAAACGGCTTATGTGGAGCAGAAGGCCTGGCCCTTTGAGTGTGGGAGTAGGTAGCTCTGAGAAGCGATCAGCCCTAAAAGCAGCTTCTTGTGCAGACCCTTCTCTGTTTTGCCTGGGAAGGAGCCAGCACAGAGCACCCTGCCTGCTTCTGAGAGCCCATCTGAGACCATGCCCTTAC
>JAOXXN010000446.1:44742737-44800874 GCA_026770055.1 Myrmophylax atrothorax | reverse complement strand
TTTTTCCCGGCTATAAAAAGGGGGAATAGCTACATTACAGGAGGGAAGGTTAAATCATGGAGGTTTTTTGTAAACTGCTTTGGAGAGGAAGCCATTATAGGAGTACAAATTGCTCTTTATTTTTTATTTTATTTATTGCCTCATTTTCAAATAATGAAATTCTGAGCGTACCTCCTTGCTAGCTGCTGAAAAATAAGGGAGTGTGGGAGGATTCTTAATGACACTAATAAACCCAGCTGAACACTTTGCCAACAATTTTTTTTTATTGCAAAAATACCATTTTATTAATACAAATGGTCTTTATAGGATTGCATTTGTTGTGACACAGGCTTTGTTTAGAAAAATATACAGATCAAATTATTTTGTTCAAAATATTCCCTTTTTATCTGGTTGTAATGGAGCACTTAATTTCAGAATTTCTTTTTGTAATGATTTTTTGTTTTGTTTTGTTTTGTTTAGGCAGTCTAATTTATATGCCGTAGTAAAAATATAAAGAATTGAAGTGATGTGATTTTAATGAAAGTGAAATGTATTAATATGGGATAGTTTTATGTGAGCAGAGGCTTCAATTAATGGGAAAAATGCCAATATCCTTGTGGTAAACACTGTAGCCTTGCTGCCCTTCTTTACCTAGGGAAGAGATGGAAAGCTTGCCAGAGTGTCCAGAACAGCCCTCTTTCCTTCTTCTGTTCAATCCTTTCTTGGCTAAAAGGCAGCGCAATTTCAACTGCAGGTTATTTTCTTCAGGCTGCAATTCATAGATTTTTCCCCTTCTCTTGACTGTGTGGAGATTGTGGCCATGTTTGACAGTGGGATCATTCACCCATTCAGCCAGCAGTGAAGTGGGAGTGTGAAATTCCATTCATTTCACTGCTCCTTGGCACTGGCCTTCTCCTGCCCTGCCTGAGTTCAAGGGTGCTCTGTAGTTGGATTTCTACTTGCTGTTAGGTCTGGTTGGTGCAGTAGGTGCCCACTGGTCATTTTCTTGCTATCATCCCCTTTTGTAGTATGGTGCTGGTGAGATAAATAAGTTGCTGTGCTTCTTAGGGAGTTTTGCCTGCTGATGGATGGTGCCGTTTGGGTTGACTGGTCTCTGCCTAAGGATGCTGAACCATGATGTACAGTGAGTTCTATAAAGGACAAGGAGTGGTCCTGCCTTATTTCGAGGAAGAGGGATGTGGAAACATCTGCCCTTGGGAGTCACCAGGAATGGAGCAGGAAAATGAATGAGAAAAGCAGGTCCTAAATTCTGTTAATGGGCAGGCGTTGGAGGTGATGTGATGCTCTGAGCATTCAGAGCCCAAGCAGAGCCCCATGCACAATACATGGTGTACTCTCACTGCTGAAACCACTGCTGCTCTGTGCTTTTCTGGGAAAAACGGAATATGTGAGTCTCTGCAATATGTGCACTCTGTTAGGCATTGTCTGGAGTGGCTTTTCATGGAGCAAGGGAGCTCTCTGTGCATTAGCTGGAACTCCTTTGCTGAATATACACTCAGCTTCCTTGAGCCTCTGGACCACTCCCTCCCGTCTGGCTTTTAGTGCTTCCAGCCTTCAAAATGTTCAAATAACTCAGTTTATCCTCACAAGACCTCTGTGGGAGGGATGGAGGGATGGGTAAATCCTTAGTTTGCCAATTGGGAAACTGAAAAATAATCCCTCATCCCTAATTTGCAGTGAGGCTTCAGTGTGCCAGACAGTGCTGAGACCATGCTGCAAGCACATGCTGGCACACTCATGAGCAAATGCACACTTCTGGGTGTCTCTGTACTGATACAGCTGTGTTTCTATGGCTTGGTCAAGCTACATGGACACTGCAGCTTCAAACATAACTTACTTTTGCTTTCCCTCACACAACGCACACCTGGTCTGAGAGAGTCTGGTTCAAACTGTTTGTAAGAGATGTATTTCCCTGTTGGGCTTGGTCAGTGAGGAGGGAGGAGGAGGAATGTACACAGTGCAGTGATATGTCCAGCCGTGTGTACATGGGCACAGCAGGGTGTAGCCCACCGGCGGTGCTGGCCAGAGGTGCCGATGTGCAGTAGCTGCTGTCAGATACCGCAGGGTGTGAGGAGCCAGCGGCACTGCTGCCTCAGCGTGCTTGGGCACAGCTGATGCATCTGTGTGGCTGGTTTGCTCTTCCTGGAAACAAACTAGAACCTCCAAAGGATATTGCATGAAATTTCTAAACCAAAATCGAGCCTCTTTGTCTTGTGATGCTTGTTTTAATTTTACTGTGGGCTGTCAGGAGAATAATTTGTGATTAAAACTGAAAGCTGCCTTGAAACAGCTGCCAGGCTGCAGGATGTTGGTGGGGGCTCTAAGGGCGTTAGTGAACTCCAGGTCTTTGGTTCATTGTTTTCCCCGTGCTTAGATCCATGTGCAGGATCTATTCCCTGATCTAATCAGGATTTGGACTTGCAAAGTGGTGAATGCTAGAGCTGTGAGTCTGGGAGGACAAGGCAGCCCTTGTGTGATTTACCTTCATGCTGCTGAGAGCGGCTGAAACCCTTTGTAAGAAAGGGGTGAGTCTGATTTAAAGAATTTACCAAAGCTCTCAGGTTCATGGTGAAAAGTCAGCACAACAGGTCTTTGTGAGCTGTGGATTCATGACATGTAAATAAGTTGGTGTGCTAATTGTGGCTGGTGTTACAGGTAGCAGGCAGTTAAAAAAAGACTTGCAGGGTGTTTTATGTGGGTTATTTCACATACACTTGTGTGAAAAATGTTTATAGATCCTCTGCCTCCCTTCCCTGCGGCTGCAAGGGTAGGAGCAAAGGAGCAGCAGTTCAGTGTAGACTGGCCCACGCTTCCTCCCTGGGGTTCCAAGTTCCAGCAACCAGGAATCATTAAACTAGATGAGAAAAAAAACCGGCTTTTGGCTGCGTCTGAGCCCTCCCATCAGTGTTGCCCTGCAATCTCTGTGCTGAATGGAAACAGTTTCCTCTCTCCCAGCCCTAAGCTTACAGACTGGGTTTCCTGCCTTCCTGTTAGTGCCTCCACCTACCCAGACAGCTCTGACACTTCAGACTTTGTGATCAGCTATTTTCTACCACAGCTCTTTCAGCAAAGGTTTTACGCGGCAGTGTAACAGCTGACTAAGCAGTGAGCCTGCAAGCGAGAGAAATGAATGTAGGGCTTTTTTCATTCGGCTACCTGACAAGGCTCCATCTCAAACTGTGAGGCATTTCTCCATATAAGCAGCCTGTTCAGTGGATGTGCTGATGTTCACTTGTGCTCTCAGAGCTGTGAGGCAAGCCCTGACCGGACCCCCGAGGAGGTAAAAACGCAGGAGGATGCTTCAAATCAAGCACCTAGAAGAGAGGAGCACAGGCAATTTGCATAGTGAAACCACGATGTGAAGATATGCTGAATGCGCAACTTAGTTTTGAAAGCAGTTGTCATATGCAAAAGCAGTTAATACATAGGAGAAATGTTATAGAGGGAGACTTGGTGGACTGGAAATGTGAAAGTTCAGAGTGATTTTCATATCAGACAGCCTGTCATTTCAGAACACCACAGAATGGGGCATTTTGGGGCACCACAGCTGAGCTGGAACTAGCCAGCCAGCTCCAAACTGAATTTTATACATATATATATAAATATATATATATTCCCTCTGTGCTGAATTCCCTCCATAGTCAGCATAGTGCAACCACTAAGAGCACATTTCCATGGACCTTTCAGTTTTGATGCTCACTTTTGCAAATTACTTCAAATATATCTCAAGAAATGAACTAACTCTGTCTTCAGTTAGTGATGGATATACCTTAAACCATTCAAAGCACTTGTAAAGTTCTGACATCTTTGGTCTGATCCTTAGCCAAACTATGTCTAGCCTTGTTGGAGTCCCTGTTTTATTCAGGTACTAGTGGCAAAAAAACATCTGTAGACTTCCATTTTAACACTGTTAGTCTACTGTCATCTGTCCTAAATGAGTCTTCAATTTTACCACGCTGGGCAGGTGGTGAAAAAAGCCCTGGAGCACAGTCTTTTGCAGATTTTAAGAACTGAGAAAATTTATGTAACTGCTATGGGACCTGATTTCCACTGTGATGTGGTCTTATTAAGTGCCCCATTGCCCAGTGGCTGGTATTTGAGGGCAGAAGGGTAGCAGGAGATTAACACTTGCCTACTGTTAAGGCACACTCCTGGACAGGGCTGCTAATGCTGGGAAGGCATGTTCCCTTCTCCCTGGAGCAAAGTGAGAAAGAGGAGAGGAATAGACAATTATTAACAAGGCAAACCAGCAAAGGTGTTGAATGAGTTCACAAGGACTTGAGAAGGAAAATGGAGATCACAGGTGCACAGGGAAGTATTGGTATGGAGAGGAAACAAGGTGGATGGGCTTTGCAGGTTTTGGAGTGTGGTTCAATGGCAAGATGGAGCAAGATTAGAATGCAAGTTCAGGGCTGGTCTGTGTGCCTGAAGATGACAGGACCTTGAGGGGCAGGTGACTTCAACTGAGCTTGCTCATTGAGGGAACTTGTCATTTCTTGTGCTTCGTCTTTTAAGAACAGCAGTGGCACATTTCTGTCTGTACCTGCTCCTGTCTCAAGGCTTACCAGTATCCCCTTGATCAGTGAATTTGAAGAGCAAAAAAGGTGAAATATGAATTGATGTTGGAAAGAGGGGGCATTGCTTTCATTCAGAAGGGACCTCAGGAGTACTTACGAAAAGTGTTGGGAAGGCAACTCTGCAAAATTGAAACCTTTATTCTTTATACTCGATATTACACACGATTGGATGAAGGTTTGCCCTCAGACCGTGGGGAACTGAGAAGGATGCTCAGCACCAGAATTTCTACTGAATTGGTCAATAAGCCCACTGATGTGATGGTGCCTTTCATGGCGTGCCTGGAAACCACTGCTGAATGCAATGCAGCATTGACACTTCAGTGAATCGATTTCTCTGAATGCCATGCCAAGCAGATGAGAAGCCTTTGTCAGCCAGTTTGGGTCAAGTCCGTCATCCAATCCCTGACCTATACCTTGTGGGAGTGGAGTACGAAGAATGAAGTCATCAGAAAAGTGCAAAGGTCTTGTGTCCTTGGAGGGGAGAGTTGGATGTGCAAGAGGATGTATTCAAAACAAATCAATAAATCAAAGATGCCAGCACTAGGCAGATGTGTTTCTGTGCTGATTCTGGTGCCCATGCAGAAACACAGCAGAGCAAGTGTTGTCTGCAAAGGCCTTTCACACCATAGGCTTGAAATGTACTGCCACCACTGGAGCATTGAAGGAGAATTAACATGCTGCATGCCTTTGCTCCTCTCACCCAGAGGACTAAGGCCTGCAGAGGGAGAAGGATTTTTCAAAGTGATGTGGCTTGCTAGCAGAAAAGAAAGAATGGGTTTATGGCATTACAGCTATTCCTTGCATGTAAATATCTCTTTTTACTGTGTCACAGCCTGTGCACTCCAGTAAGGGGCATCACTGCTTCTACAAGCATGAGAAAGTCCCAGATCCTTATGGCAGCATTGCTGGGCAGCTTGGTGGCTTTTCGACTCTTCCTTCTCCGTATCTCCACGTTGACCCCAGGACTTCTGACACGTCCGAGAGGCTGGATGTTCTTGTCTCTGTGGTCTGGACAAGAGAAGGAATAGGACTCATCTGGCTCAGAAACTCAGGATATTAGTTACATGGCAGCCTACACTGGTAGGCTCTCCAGCAGGGCATGCTGACCACTGCATGTACCAAAACAACCTGGGTTGCTTTTTCTGGCATGACATTTCGGCTCCATGCCTTAACATATTTGCATGGAAAGTGAAACAAGGGCCAGCATTTTCAAAGATGAGGGCTCAGAGGTATGCAGAGACTGTTAGTGGAAGAGTTCACTAGAAGAGCTGGAAAATTAAATAACAAGAGTCTAAGGAAGGTGGTTTAGGAGTGTAGGGGCAGCAAGATGCCAAGGCTATGGATAGATATAACAGCTCTGTGCACAGGAGTATTATGGGATTTTAAAAGCCAGGCAAGTTTAACCCTTATACCTCAGGTCTGGATGTGTCCCTGTTGTGGCTGGACTGGCTAGCTCTCACTGCCTGCCATTTGTTTCTGGCTTTTTAAAGATGGGACAGCTTGGCTGACCAGCCCCCCCACTGCTATCTTATGGGAATTTGTTCGGCCTATGCCAGCTCTCCATGGTCACTGTCCTTGTGCACTGGGGCCACAGCCTGCTCTGCTTGTGAGAACGCTTGCCAGATTTCATAGAAACATAGAATAGTTTGGGTTGGAAGGGACATTTAAAGGTCATCTAGTTCAAACCCCCTGACATGAGCAGGGTTATCTTCAACCAGATCAGTTTGCCCAGAGCCCTGTCCCAACTTGATCTTGAAAGTTTCCAAGGATGGAGCATCCCCCAGCAACCCATTCCAGTGTTTTGGCTCTCTCATTTTTAAAAAAAAATTGCTAGTCAGGGACTCACTCTCCCATGGCCTCCAGCAACCTGGAGATTCACTACCTCTGCAGTCATGCCCTATGGCCCGATTTCCCTCTGGTGAAGGTTGCTGGAAGGCACTGGCTGGGGAGGCAGCTTCTCAATTTAATTTGAACTTTCAACTGTTGTCAGGAGAACTGCAGGGGCAGGGAGTTGTAGTGGGATGAGCCGTTACTGTTTCTCGCTGCTAATACCAGTGACATTGTAATTTTCGAGGCTGTAAAGATGCCTGGAGCAGAAAGTGGGCCCCCTTGGAATTAGGAGCAATTTATTTTTTTTCATACTGAAGAGAACAAATGATTTTTCCAGCAAGCAACCTTCACTTCTGTTGCCACAATCTGCCCTTCTCCCAGGAAAGTACTCACTTTGGAAAGACTCTGCAGCCCTGCAGAGTGTAAAGGGTTGATCACAAAACACACAACACCAAACAAAAAAATACCAAGTGACCAAAAAAAACCCAAAACGAAAAAAAACCAAAAACCTTCACCAGGAAATAAAAAGCAGCTGCTGGAAGTCAGAGATAGACTAATGTGGGGATGAAAGCCTTTATGCAGAGCAGAGGTGGGGAATATTGGCTCAGCAGAGTGGGTGGAAGCGTTCTCATGAATGAGCAGCACTGAGCGGAGCAAGCAAAGTGGGGCTGCCTGGAATGACAAAGAGGGAAGGAGGGCGTTAGGATTTGATAGTACAGACATCGGAAAAAATGAGAAGCCAAGAAGACAAGGAAATCATGGCTAATTTAAAACTGCCTTGGAGAAGCAGGTGGGAGGAAGACCTTGAACATTTGTTACACTTGAAAGTAAGGAAATAGAAAAACAAGAGTTGGAAAAGCAGAGCAAGGGAGGGCTCGTCTCCTGCTCGCTCTTTAAAATTAACAATACCAACACTTGAAGAGAACATTAGGGATTTTCTGAGAAAATGCAGAGCTCCTGGAATGAACTGTCCTAAGGGAAGGGCTGAGGAAAGAGGTTGAAGCCAGTGGCTTCCAGAAAAATGATGATTATGTGATGAGTCAGAGTCACTTTCAGTTGCACTGAAATATTTACTCTTTGTCTGCCTGTACCCACATCAAGAAATGAGGGCAACTCTTCTTTGACAGGTTAAAATTATGCTATCAGGAGGTGTGCTAAGGGGATAAATAACAGCACCTAAAGGAGCTTTGTAAGCTCTTCCTGTTGTTACTTGCTTTGGACCAAATTCTTACTGATTTGGTTGGGCACAAACTGGGGTGATCAAATGCAGAGCCTGGACACCTTTTCCTTGTGTGCCTGCATTTCCTTTTTTGCATGCTTATCTTGACAGAGGTGACAACTCCTTTAAACAAGGCACATGTGACAGTGGCACTGTGTTCCTCTTGAAAAGTTGCCCACGTCTGTATCTCACGTTTTATACAAAGAGAGCGAGGGCCATCCAGAAAAAACAGGAGCAAGCAGCCAATACAATCAGTTTCAATATATTCTCTCTCTCAAAAAAAAATGCCTGAACATCTCTCCAAAATAATCAGAGTTGTTAAATAACACTTATTCTGTGTGGAGGAAGTACAGTACTATGGGACTACTGGCCCATGCCAAGGAAAACACTTGGACTTGCTATAACAATGGACCAAACTGAAGGAAACGGAAGGCTGTGGTGCCTATGGGCTGTTCTGGAGAGAGCTGGGGGGAGTGAGACCCGGTGTCGAACCTGAGGGGGGACAGGCACGTGGTGGTCTTGCTATGCCAAGCACCCAGAGCACTCCTCAGCTCACTCTTCCCTAGAAAGCACCCAAACCCAAATCAGGTCATGAAAGCAGAGCACTGTCACCATGCAGCAGGTTCATGGTGCTCAATCAAATCACAGTGATTTCACTGAGGGAAGAATTTAAGTTTTATTTACAAGAGTAAATACGTATTTTTTTCTTTCCCCTCTGCTATATCAAATAGTACCTGCTCTTATTTGACAGTCAATATTTCTGAAACACTGTTCAGGATTGCAGCACCAGCACTGAATAAGGAGTGTAGCACTATGTATGTAAAGGTGTTAAAGCAAGGATGAACTGAAGAAATCCTTTAAAGACTGTATCTGATCAATCCCATATTCTGCCTCCACCGTTTCCATGCAGTATTAATAACCCAGTTTCAAACCCGACTGTGTCTGTCCCACGCAGCCACATCCCACTTTCCCAGTTATGTAGATCTTTGGACACCTACCCTCAGGTGTCTGCTCAACAGTAAGTAGTATTGAGCAGCCCAAAGTAGATGAAGCAGGCAGCCTGCTTACCCCAGGCTGCTGGATGGAGAATGCTGGTCATGTAGGGCCAGATTATACTTGCTGCTGCAGCAGCGCAGAGTCATGCACTCAGGCAGAGATCCATCACAAGCACGTCATGCTTCGTGCACAGAGCCATCACATGACAAATGCACCACTTGCATGCATAGGTATCAGTTTAAAAAAGAGTAGTATTTGGCCTGTGTAATTATATATTAGCTGTGAATGCCTGGTGATGGGAGTGGAGGGCTTCAACCGTGTCAGAGATTTTATATGTGAAAAGAGATTTAAGCTCACAGTCATTTTCTTGTGCTTTTTGTGGAGCAGGAGGTGAAAAATGTAGATTTGATTAGTGTTGCTGGATTTGTTCTGATAAAAGACATCTTTGCTATGTCTTCCCATCCTCACACAAGGAGACATTTTACCTCCTGTGCTTGTTTCTTTTTTCTACCTCTGCACATGAAACAGATCTTTCCTTCCTGTAGGTCTCTGTGTAAAGGTATTTATACTTGATCTTCAGGTGCCCTCAGTCATTCCCAGTCTCCAGCACTGCTGTTCCTGTCTATGACTGTGTGTGGGGCAGCTCCACTCCCCCACAGTGCAGTATGGGGCAGCTGCAGCAGAGCTCCTTATGGTCTCCTGTATCCCCACAGCTTCTCTCCTGGACTGCATGAAATCCCCAGGTGATGGCCTTCATGCAAGCAGGACGTATCATGGTGCTTTAGTTGGAAAGGGGGGCACTCACAGGAACTGATACAGGGATAAGGTGGTGTCTCCCTCAGATTGCCCCTGCTTGCAGAGAGCAGTGTGAGGATGTGGCACTGGGAGGACCCGTATCATGCCAGGGCAGGGCTTCTCATATCCCAGAACTGATGCACAGGGCAAGTTCCTGATACCCTGGAGGATGGCAGGAATGGCTGAAACAGGAATTGCTGACTGCCTTATTTTGGTCAATGTCCCACTGAAGTCAATGGGATGTTGCTCCAGGAAAAACTGGATAAGGATCTGGGGTTTGGCAGTAGAAGAGATTCTGTCTTCTTGTTGTTTATTCTCCAAGTGGAGCCCTAACCCGCTGTTTGTGACTTCATGATCATTTCCAGAGCCTGTGTTAATGATGTCATACCCAGGGGATTCTGGCTTCAGGTGGAAAATTAACAGCAGGAGCAGATGAACTCTTTAATAAACAAAGTTCCTGTTTTCATGCAAATGTCTTTAGAAATAAGGAATGAGGAGAGTGAGAAATACAGAAATTTATGGTATAGAAGCGACGCTGTTTGGAAACAGACTTTTTATGAGTTTTCCAAGAGGCGCCAGCTGCTCTTTAATGTTTTCATTTAAGAGTTTTATGTATGAAAGCTCTAGCTTGTGTAAACAGCAAGGCTGAGAAAGTTGCAGGGATTGTTAATGGTGAACGTAACAGGCTGGGGGTTTGGCTTGGAAAAGACTGAGTGTTGATGTTTATTCAGAGAGGGGTTTTTTAGCATGGCTGGATGACACCTCTGATGTTCCTGTTGTTCTCTGGGCTCTCCTGCCCATGCCCCTCACTCTTGCCACTACTCTCAATGTCCCTCCTTCCTCCAAAGACCTGGGAGAAGGTGGAACAAGCGCCTAGTAAACTGTTCAGGAGGGGCAGCACCTTCTCCACTGTGCCATGGCTTGTCATCCCCCCGAGGAGCAGGCTCTGGGTTAGGAGGTGGTCTCATTGCCACACTGCCCCTTCCCTACCTGTGGAGGCAGGGATGGGCAGGGTGCTGCTGTGACAGCATGGCAGACACACAGGCCAGCCACCCATCACCCTCTCCATCGTGTGCCCTGGTACTCCCTGCCCTCACCAACAGCCACTGCTGATCTGCATCCATTAATCAATCTGCTATTTTGGGAAGTGCCTATTGTGCACTCCAATTACTATAATTGCTTTATTTTGCTGGAGAGAGTGATGGAGCCCATGCCACAAACAACTTTGTGAGTGTTTTTCTGGTGGGTTCCCTTTGTTGGCAATTAACTCTCCAGGGGTGAAATGTACGGCACCAGATAAAAAAAAATTAGATGAAGTCCCTTCAGCATGGCCAGTGGGCACAAAGCAGGAAGCTGCACACCCAGCACTTCCCAGGGGGCACTTGAGTGATGAGCTGTGTTACTTGCTGCTCTCCATCTTGCTCTCATGTTTTTCTGCAGCAGCTTTCTGTTTGCTCATCTACAGGAATACTCTGCATCTCGCCTGCCTGTTTTTGAAAAGGTGACTGCTGATGACAGCTAAGATAACAAGAGAGTGGGTTTGGGTTTTGTTTTTTTTTGCCTTCATGAGAACACCTCCGGTTCTATTAATAAAATCCTGAATCTGACTCGTCCTTCTGAGAACTCCCAGCCTCTCTTCACCCATTCAAATCTGTATTTTTAAGTTGCTGTAGGTGGATTGTCGACAATGGTTGTTATGCAAACTCTGAGTGCTGGCTTCAGGAGCTTCTTAGAAATATGCAATGAGTAATCTTTATGTTTCTGACAGGTCTACGAGGAGGGAGGGTGTGCAGTTTTGCTGAAGATAGGTTGACAAAATAAGTGTCAATTCATGACAAACTGACTGCCAAAAATATTCACATCAAACACTGAAAACAATTAGCGACCAGTATGACAGAACATCTCTGAGGCTGAGGAGTGCACTGAGGACAGAGCCCCTCACTAGTAAACTGATTCTTGAATGGTTTTTTTTAGAATTTGGGTCAGAAGAAATGGTCAGGTCCTTTGTCCTCCAGCATCTCTTGTATGTTTGATGTTTTGGGGGTTTTCTGTAACTCATAGGAAGTGGCTATGCTTGAAAGATGAGATAGGTATGTTTATTTTTCCAGCTTGCTGTGTGAAGCAAGTGCTGATCACATGAGACCTGGCTAATGGAGTGGGGTCACAGAGGTGTGAGATGACTATCAAAATTTGAGGAACTATGGTCAGTAGCAACCTGGACTGCAGAGGCTTCTGCACTTGAAGCTGAGGCAGCAGTCCTGTGCTCTGTTGGTGTGGTGGGTTCACCTGGGCTGACTGCCACCAGGCTGATACTTTTGGAAAAAAATTCTCTGTAGACAAATTTGCCTAAACAGAGAATTGGCTGTTGATAGTTTCTTTTGTACGTGGCCTATATCAGAAGTACAACATGCAAGTCTTCAGATGCCAATTTGAACAAAACAGGGAGAGAAGGACTTCTTGGGGAAGGCGAGTTGCAGCAAGATGAGTTCCCTCCACAGGTAGCAGTACATTTGGGTGAGTCACTAAGTGGTGCAGTTTGCTGTTTGACCCAAAGCCATCACATCCCATGCTGGCTGGAATCAGGAAGTTTGTCTCTGTGGTACCTGTTTTCTGGCTGTGATGAGTGGCTCCTGTGACTGCAGAGCAGGCCAGCAACAGATGGGCAAGAGGAGCCAGTGCAACCTAGTGATGGCCCTTGGGCTTGTGGCCTCTCACACCCAGGGTAAGTCACCTAGGAGTTTGTAACTGCATCAACCAAAAAGGTGCAGGCTCATCTCAGCTGACTTTCCAAGGTGCTAAGCTTCTCTTAATGATAGCTCACACTGCTATCACCCTCCTAGCCCTCCCCAAAGCAGACCTGCCTCTGGCAGAGGCCTTGAAGTGTCTGTCTGCAGCTACACGGATGTGGCCCTGTGGTCAGCAGCCTCTAAAGAGCACAATGCCAGATGCCTTCTATGACCTTATATTGCTGTTCTCTGTAAAGAACCCTGTGTTACTGTCCCCCGGTACACCCAAGTACCCATAGCAACCCACATCTTTGCATCATGCTGGTAGTCACAAGGAGGCAATACCCAGGACTCCACCAGCTGGAAAGCCCCATCTCTGTGCACAAGCATTGCTTATTACTACACCACAGCTCACAGATCTTCAGAAGTCAACCTGCCCTGTGAATATGTGTTTTCTAATGCTGAGAGTCCCAATGCCTCTGCCAGTCTGTTAGTTCCATCACTTCTCTCTGAAGTGAGTCAACAGCCATCTGTGCATGCTAAAAATCAAATAACTTTTTCTTTAAGAGTTTTTTTTGTCACTTACAATGAATCCCTCTGCATCACCCTATGTAGTACCTAGTGATGTCCAAGATGCAATCAGGAGGAAACAGTATGATCTGAAGCCACCCACACCAGCCTGATACCACCTTTCCATCTCAGCTGCACTTCAGCAAGCCAGCTGAAATGAGGCAGTTTTCTCTGTGCTTGGTGCCAAGCACTATTCTCACTGAAGCAGAGGGAAGTTTTGTTTTTCCCTAAATAGGAATGATTTGGCCTTTGGTGGTGCTCAGCTGGAAAGAATCCAAGAGTTTTCTGATCTTGTCAGAGTGGCTGAGATGGTCATAAATCAGAAGGGCTGCTCCAGAAATATTTTCCCTGGATTTGATTCTTCATCCCACCATGCTGGTATAATGAAAAGAAAAATTGGGCCCACCACTGACTTAATTTTACAGATAACCAGTCTCTTTCCAGGCAATCTTTGTGATTAATTTTTCTCACAGTCTGTCTGCATTTTTTGGGGGTTTGTTTCATCAGGCCACAGAGGTTTTTTTACCCTCCTCTCCTCTTCCATATGGGGAAGAATAAAATGAAGAAACAACATTTTCAGAGAAGAAAGACTTGGAAAGAGTTGCTGTTTTCTGGGAGTCTGCTACAGCTGTTAATTTGTGGAAAACCTCAGTGGAAAGTAAGCAATATGGCAGCATCACTTTACATGAGAATTCAGCAATGGCCTCATTCCAAACTGTGGCTGATTTAGGTTCTTGGCTTGCACAGCCAGAGCTTCATGTAGTGTCATGCTTTTTTTAATAGATAATGTTGATGCAGCTGTGGAAGGCTCTGATGTTCTTTTTTATTTTAACATGGAATTGTCGTCATTCAATCAAGCTTAAGCATTGTGGAGCTGTGATGTTGTTTGTCTTTGCTTGTTAGATGTTGGCGGGTGAGCTTGAGATGGGCTGAGATGTTGTTTGGGAACCAAGAAAAGGGTCTCTCCCTTCCTCTTTGCCTCCTTCACAGAAGTGCACACAGACCCAAACTCCTGTCCAAAAAGTCAGGACTGCTGAGAAAATTTGGAGCTGGGCTTAAACATTGTGGGCTGGGACCCTTCTGCCTCTCCAGAGCACGCACGCTCTCTTCTTCCTGTAGGCTTTGCTCCTTTCCAGCATTTGTCATGCATAGTTGGTGGCATATCAAGATTCCGAGCCCTGTACTGAGTGCAGTAACCTCTTTTTCTTGGATGGACATTTTGTTTGTGGAGAAAACAGCATGGTGCTCAGTTGTCTGGGCAGAAGTGAACACTGAGGAAAATCTCAGCTATGTGATGTCTATTAGATCAGAGATTAATTTTCCAGTAGAAACGTCCAATTATTCAAACATCTTCAGTAGACGAAAGAGCTTTTGACAATCTGTTTTTCTGAAAAACCCTGCAACTCATTTGGCATGGATTAGATGACCTGCTAGGGATTAGAAAAGGGGAAAAGTGTTTCTAATTAATGTCAATCCAGCTGTTAACTTGGGGAGTATCAGTGAGTGATAGCACAAGATGGCTCCTGCAGATATTTCTGTGACTACAGTTCATGTGTACATTGCTATCTGGACCTGTAGCCTTCTGCACAGAGCACTACATGAGTTTCCCCTTTCCCAGGTTAGGCATTAATATGCACTGGACCAGTTGCTGCTGCTTAGCTCTGCCTCCTTTTCCAAGGCAAGCTTTATGAATGGGTAAGCCCCATTCTTTCCCCCAGCACTGCTGTGTCCTATAGTGACTGATCCACTCACCTCCCTATCTCTAGGCCATATGACTTGCTTTGATTGTGTCTTCCTCACCAGCTTGGCTATGTACCTCATTTCTTTCCCTCACGGTGAATTAGGGCAGAATCCTTCCCTACAGCATCTGGAAAGAAGAGGAAAACCAAAGATGAGCCAGAAAGAGGCAGGCAGGGAAAGATGAAAGAATTCAGAGTCAGGAACTATTTGCTCTTGGAATGAAGCTTCCTCCTGGCTGGCCTAAGGCAGAGCAATTTACTCTTTTCTGCAACATGCATAATGGCTTAGGCCCTTCTCTTAGGAGTAAACATTTCAGCAGTGCCTGAGGGGCCCCCTATTTATATTTTTATAAGCTACTTGGTCTCCTCTGAGTCTCGGGCTATATCCCCATTGCCAATATCGGAGCTAGCTTGAAGTGGGGTAGTGTCTTGTGGAGATGCTTGGTTTAGGTTGAAGACGCTTGGCTGCTAGAAATAGTTTACCCACAGCAGTGTATTTGTCAGACCGTTATACCTGCCTACTGCCATCCCTTCTCCTGTGCCAAGCCCTGTTTACAGCTGTCTATAGCTCACACTGGTGACTGTCTTGTGTGGCAAATGCTTTTGCTGCAATCCTGACTTCTCTGCAGCCACCCACTGAGGCTCCAGGACCTCGATGCCACAGTCAGGGGAGAGCACAGGGTTTAGCAGCTGGGGTCATACTGGTGCTTTTGCAAACTTTTTGCAGGGCTGAACCCACATTTGCTATTAGCACTATTCAATGCTTTCGTGTTTTCCTCTGTCCCCTTGAACTCACATTGCAGCCCTAACCAACTATCGTGTTTTGTTTTTAATGACAGAGCAAAGGTGCCAAAATATTTCAGTAGCTCCCCATGGAACATCTGCAACTCCTTTAGCTAGTATTTTCACAGCTGGCCATAACTTCATTTTACTTTTGAATGCTAATGGTGAATCTAGGATCCTGAAGGAGAACAATGGCTAATTTCCCTTGCATTGAGATTCAAACCTTAAAAAAAGTTACCCTAGCATCTTTGAATAAATGACCAGAAACAGACATAAGGGGTACTTTGTCATTTGACAAAGTTTCTGAGCTCCAGACCAGCCTTCTGACTTAGGATTAAGTCTGTGTTTAGAGCCATCAGATCAAAATATACAGACTCCTTAAATCACAGAGCTGCTGCTGCTGCTGCTGCTGTTGAGGTTCATACTGCTGTGTGGCAGGAGAGCCATCTGATCGCTGCCTCCAGTGCAGTTTATATCATCTTTGATGAAAAAGGAAAGAATGAAACCTCATACTTCTAACATGGTACCAAGGTCTAGGAACAGGAATTAGGTCTGTGAATTTGAATTTCCATCTAGTAAAAATGCTGCAGGCCTTTAATTGCAGCTCAGATTTATTACCTGCTAGCTATGCTTAGTTGGTCTAACAATGAAAATAAGCCATGATGCTTAATCATTGTATCAACCTGTCACTCATAATCTTTGTGTTGCACCTCTTCATTCCCTACACAAAAGTATGAAGAGAACAAAAAGCATGCTGAAAACCTTCCAATTTTATTTAACTGCTGACGAATCTATTTGAACCAAAGAAGCTTTAGACTGAGCTCTTTACCTGAATGTTTTTTCTCCTACAATGGCATCGCTTTTGACTCCTGCTGGAGTGAAGACTGCACCTCACCTCACACTCAGCTGCAGCACCAGGAGCACTTCTGAGTATGGCCCCCATACCCCTGTGACAGCTGTGTCCTGGCCCAGGCAGCAGCTAACAAGCTGCACCCTGTTTCTTGAGGACAAAACACAGGGGGGAGGCAGGTCTGCAGCAACAATTTGAACAAATGTACCAGTGGCACTTGCACGCTGAGGAGTAAACAAATGCTTCATCCTGCACACTTCCTTGGGACATCTCATTTCATCAATGGTGTCTTCTGCTGGTGACACAGGCAGGCTGGAAATCAGTGCTGGATGTATCTGCTCTTGGAGAAGTCCTTGATGGTCTACCTTTTTGAGGGAGACAGAGCTGCCAGATAAAGGATGCTGGTAGTGGAGGATGGGGAGATGTGGCTCTTTCTGAAGGCGGAAGACAGTTTCCCGAAGACATTGCTCCCCAGTGTAGGTGGACCCATGCCAGCATGCTCAAGCACCGATTAGATCTGACTGTGAGATTTCCCACAGCTGAGGGGAAATGCTGAGGTGGAGTAGGATTTGAAGTTCCTGTTGGGCCTCATTGCCAACACAGCCAGGCACCTCTGGTGGGCTGTTATGGTGCTCCCCTTGGGACAGAATGCCCAGTATCCCTCTCTCTTGCACTGGGACCACGAGCTTGTAATTTCCTCAGATGCAGCAGTGTTTTTGTTGATGTGCCTCTAGGTGGGAGGGGAGGTAGGCTGGGAAAAAAGACTAGATGCTTTTTTCACATTTCCATGGATGTGCCCTGTCAAATTCAGTGGGAACTCTGCCGTTAATTGTAACTAAAACAGACATGTTGTTGAGTGTGATAAAATTCAACAGAAATCTTTAAAACTCCCCAGATTACCTCCACTGCTGCAGTTAATTTTTTGTCTATGACTTCTCTACGAAACCAGATACAACTAAAACATGCAATTCAAGAAGGCTTAGTGCCTTGACCTAAGTGCTAAGGTATTGCATGAGCTGCCTGCCAGATACCACAGCCCTGCTGCTACAGACAGGTAATTAGGTCACCACTTGTGAACTTTTGACACACACAGACTTATGGCCTGATAGCACGGATGCCCTCAGGCAAGTAAAGGCAGTTCACCTATCCCCATGAATCTAACCAGCCCCGAACTCCAGCCATTTAGAATAAGGTGGCTTTAGCCTCTCCATTTTAATCCTACCTGAAAGCACAGAACTCATCTACATGTGTGTCTTGCAGGAGATGCCCAAAGGAGCTGATGGGACTGCTGAGCTGGTGTGGTACCATGCAGTGACACTCCCTGGTGTCCTGTACAGATGTGTGTGCAGTGCCCACTTTGGGGCCCTCTGTAGGGGCAAATGCTGTGCTTCAGCACTTTGACACCATGGCAGGGGATGTGTGTGTGCCTC
This sequence comes from Myrmophylax atrothorax, assembly GCA_026770055.1. Lineage (NCBI taxonomy): Eukaryota > Metazoa > Chordata > Aves > Passeriformes > Thamnophilidae > Myrmophylax > Myrmophylax atrothorax. The sequence continues at coordinate 44,783,359 of JAOXXN010000446.1, read as the reverse complement.
TGTGTCATAGCAAGCCTACAGGAGCAATGCCAGACCAGGACAGAGGAGCATGACTAAGGACTGAGCCTGGCAATGGTGCCGTTTCATGTGCATGGGAGACGGGAGGTGTCCTAAAAATGCCTCCTATCATTTTTCATAAATGGAAAATTTAGGATTTGCTCAACTCACCTCTCTCTGTCCTTGCTGTATTTGTGTATTCTGCATATTTTTTCCTCATACTCCATCTCAAGACACTTTTCCATCAGCTCAGGCTGTTATGTCACTCTCCAGTGGGTGAACTCAGTATGACCAGGAAACACTGAAGGAAAATGAGATGCAGATGTGGTTACTGCATTAGCATTCCCCTTCTATGCCGTTGCTGTTGAGGCACTCATACTGTTAATTTGACTTTGCTTCTCCATAGAGCATGAATGCATCAAAATGTCAATCTTATCTGCCTTTTGTTTCAGCCCACCTGCCCCCCTGGAACAGCTTGTTCAATATACTTGCCTCCTCCCCAGGCATTCTCCATGGGTGGAGCACTTCTGGCAGGGATCACAGGGGACACTGGAACTTGAGAGAGGCTTGGATCTGGGTTTCAGTTATGTCATGACTGAGTGGTGCTTGTTTGTGTATTTTCAGAAAACCCAGAGTAAAAAAGGTTTTTCCCCATAAATTAATAGTGACCTCAAAGCTCCCATGGTGGAAAAACTGCTATGTGATGCAATGCCAGTAAAATAAAAGCAACTGTAACTTCACAGAAAAAGCAGTGATATTCTGATTAATTGCTCTGTTTTCTGGTGTTTCAGTAAAAATGTCTGCTGATTATTTCTGAAACTTATGATGACTGTCTAAGTGCATAACCTCTTCTTAACATCAATTTGGCAAAGAGAAAAGGAAATATATCATACAATATTCCGCTTGTAGGGCCAAGTTCTGTCATTAATCTGCTTGAAAAGCCTCTGTTGACTGCCTTGGGATTTCTCCTTGCAGAATGATGGCAGGACATGATCCAGACCCAATATAAATGTAACATATGAACCAGTATATCTTCAGATGGAGAAAACGTGTGTGGAATTTCCCTGCACTATCGTATGCATACTTTATAGGCAACTGCATGCACAGTTATTGAAAAGAAGCACAGACGTCTGTGGTTAGACATCAATGACTATTGTGGGAGGGAAAAGAGGGGAACTGGAAGGCTTAGAATTTGTGCTTTATTGGTTTACTGAGAAATACAAGGTGAGAGAAATGAAAACAGTTTAGGATAGAACTGTAAGGAGGGGAAATTGGCATTGCTGGCAACACTGATGAAATATAATGTCCTTGCCAGAAGAGTATAAATAATGAGTTTCCTGATAGAAAATGTTGATGAGGCCAGTAGGGGGGAGAGTCTGAGGAAGATGTGTGCATGTGGAAACTGAGTTTCATTTTGGCAGCAACTGAAAATAACCACGAAGCCTGGAGCTTGTAAACCCGGGAATCCTGAAATTAATAATTTTCAGAGTTAACTGTTGAAGAATAACAGCCCCATGAGGACCATTTGCTTTTCAGGTCTTGCATACCCTTGCCTATTTTAAGTCCTGAGACTCACTGCTGGCTATATAACAATTTGTGAACCATTAGTTAGCCAAGATAGCAGCCTTCATTTCAACAGCAGCCATAGAGGCTGCAGAAAGTGCTGGTGGCAACAGGATGTTTGGTTAAGGGCTCTGCTTTGGGCAGGTTTTACATTTCAGACATCTCTGCAGTACCTGATTGATGCCTTTCATAGGTATGTTACATACCATCACTATTCTTGCTTAAGTCTGCACTGTGGAACACATGGAAGATCTGCAGGTCTCTTGTCCAAACTCCTGCTCAGAGCTTCTCAGGGAGATCAGGTTTTTCAGGGCCTTGCTCAGGCATATTCTGCATATCTCCAAGGATGGATATTTCACAACTTCCCTGCGCTGTAGGCCTGCTTCATCAAGTAGGATGATCCTTCTTTATACCTTCAAGTGGTTGGTGCTGATCCAGGTTTTAAGCCTTTACAATAGAGGATGCTGCTATTCATTGCCTTTGGGGTGGGTTTGGGCCGCTTGAGTAGAAGCAGATGAAGGAAGGTTTTCTTGGCTTGACAGCAAACCTCAGTATCAGCCCCAAGAAACTTGATCTAAAGAGCTTTTTACAAAGGCAAGCCTTAGGCTACCTGGCAGAGAGAAAGAGGCTCCTGCAGGGAATAGTTCAGAGCACCTCTGTGAAGCTTCTCTTTTGAAATGTCCTCAAGAAATGCTGGTCTATCTTCACTGATAAATGGCAGGCACGTAGGAAGAAAAATTCACACAGTCTTTTTTTCACCTGGACAGTGAACTGGGCAGAGAACTGGAAAGGCAATGGGGAGAAAGGTGCCACTGAAAGGCAGTGATTCAACAGCTTGGATTTGTATGCAGTAATGATAATGCTGATGATTCAACAGCCCTTCAGCTCCTTATCCTATGCATAGGTTGTGACTGTCCTTCAACAGACTTGAGAATTTATTGAGAGAGCAGTGTTTGCATTCAACCACTGTTTTTTGTCAGCTGGGAACTGGAAATCCTTGATCTTATAAGGGATCTCATGGCTAAAATCCCAAACAAAATCTACTGCCTCTAAACCTGGTGGCTTTCCTCTACAAACACAAATTGGCGGTTAAGGTCTCAAAACAGCCCATCAATTACATCCACATATATCCAAGGAATAGCAGACTGATGATTGGTTAAAAGACTTGCTACAGTATGTCCCCAGTCCCCACACAGACCGTGGTGGGTAGTAGACAAAAAGTGTTCTTGGTGGGTAGGCTCCTAAAACCTCTTCTTCAGTGCCAGGAGCTGTAGTCTGAACAGTCAAGAAGCAATGATATTAGACAGGGGAAAATGAAAACATGAGCTGTTGTCCAGACCAAGCACAGCACCATGCCATGAAAAAAAAATACCAGAGGCTTCCTCAGTATTTTGCTTTCATATGCAAGCATTATGCTCGGCTTGGTGATTGTCATCAACCGAGGAGCCATGTGGTGCAGTGATACCAGTGATGTGCTGCCCAGCACAGGTTCAGGACCCTCCATCCTGGGCAAGCTTCTGGCTGGGAGGATGTTGGAGAAGTGTTTGCTACGTCCTCTTTCAACTTCATCTGTGCTTACTTTTCCTGGCAGATAGAGCTGAACCTCCTAACTAATAATTTTGCAGCAAAAATGTAAGTAGTGTGTAATGGCAAGATACTGCCCCAGGATGTTTCATTTTGTGTGCAACTCTTGCTTTAGTTCTTTGCTTCATGTCAGGATTTGAAGTTGTAATGAAAAATTGTGAGCTGCTGTTACTTTATTGGAAAATGATGCTGGTGTCCCAAAGCTAGTGGGGTACAGGTCACTTCTGAAATTCCACACATACCTTCAGATTGCAGGGTGGCTGATGAGCCTCTCTCAGATTGCCAGTGCAGCAGCATTCCCTTGGGAATAGTGCTTCCCTTCTGATGTACTTGCAGCCTGGCTTCTCAAGAGACCAAGGCTCAGGGGGTCTTGGTTCCCATATGTGTGAAATAAAGTCCCTGACAAACGTCTTTCAACATTTGGCAGTCTTCAGTAAAATTTGTCAATAGGGTGGGGATCTCAGCAACTTTATGTTCTTAACAAGTTTCGTGAAATAAACAGCCAGGTAAAGAGGAAAGAAGTCCTCATTGATATTCCTACTGTGGGAAAGGCTAAATTACAAGCTTGTATCTGATTACAGCATCTGGAAGGGAGACACAAAGCTCCAGGGGTTTCCCTGGTTATGGAGCTATTTTTTTCTTTCCCCATTCCAAGCCCAGGCGAAGCACTGCATAGCAAGAGGCGGAGCTGGGGCTGGTTTTCCATCTGCAGGAAAGATGGCAGTTCTGGAACCACCTCATTTAGGGCTCAGTCAACAGGCAGCCTCTTCCTGGGCCCCTTTGGATCACTGTCCACCATGGCAAAGGCCAGAGAATGAAGTGTGTGCTTGTCTCCTGGCTGCTGGCAAACAAGGGCTTTTTTTCACAATGGAGCACGAATGCTTACCCAGAGTCAAATGTCTCTGGCTTCCTGTCTGCAGAATCTCTTTTATGAAGTAAATGTTTATGCTTTCAGACTCCCTTTAGGCCTGTATACTCATTCAGCACATGGCTGCAGGATAAATCTGTTCTTGCAGTTAGTAAAGGAGTAAATGCATTCTCCAAAATCCTCAACAAAACCACGAGAATTGGAGGGACACCAAACCCAAGCATTCTTCTCATTTACACTGCTGGGAAACTGGATATTTTGCAAAGGAACTGGCTTCCCCCCCCTCCCCTTCACTGCTCTATTTTTTTTTTTCTTGAAGTCTGCAGCAGTGGAATGAGTGAATTATTTCCTGGGGCAGCTGCTGTGTAATATTCAATACTTTATTCTTTGAGCTCATAAAAATAAGCACATCAAGAAGAAGAAAGTGGCAAGTTGCTCAGCGTTCCAGAGGATTGGGCGGCTCCAGAGATTTCATGTTTGTTTTCTTGGCATGTGCTAGATATGTCCGTCTTTTCTCTCTCAGTTTCTACAGGCACCACCTGCCCCTTGTTCTTCTTCAAAAATAGACGAAGTAAATCTGAGACATGGGGCCTCAAGGGAGTGCCTGGGGAAGGAGTGGAATAGAAAACAGCAGGAAAAGAGAGGCTTGTATCTCTCTTCAAGGGATGGAGATGATAAATTTTAAAAAGCCTTAAATGTCTGAACAGTTGGTGAAAACTCTCAGCCATCATGCCTTACTTGCACACTTACATACCTCTAACACAAATTAAAGGAGCAGGCATTTTATAAATGTATGGCCACAGGTCCTCTTACGGCCCCATTCCTCTCCAGGCCATATAATGTATCATGGTTCTGCAGCAATAGCTAAAACTTGAGGCAACCCACTGGCTGTTCAGAATTGTTTTGCCCATCTTACATGATCCCTAATGCAAGCTGCTGGGACGGAAAAGGCAACTTCTTTCCCCTGGAAACAGAGGCTGAGCAGGCACTAGCTGAGGTCTTTGCTTTGGCGACTGAAAGATGCAGGCTCACCATGAAGGGGAAATCTCTCTCTGGCTTCTGCCAGTGAGGTAGGCTGGAGGAGAGGAGAAAGTGTAACCAGCTGACTGGGGATATCAGTTAAGAAAAGGAAAACAAGGGCTGTGTGAATTGTTCACATGGAAATTGGCAAGGCATAAGCTCAGGCTTCCTTTCATCTGAGGCATGTTTCACAATAGGTTTCCTACCCTAAATGTTGTTGCAAAGTGCCCATCCAAACAAATAGCAGAGGAAAGAGCCAAGCAGTCCTTTGGATTTGAAGGTAACTTTAAAGGAGCTTACACCTAAGAGGTATCCAGCACCACTGGGGTCCCATGGGGGAGCACCGTGGACAGGGGACCACCATGCATCACCCACCCAGGGCAACATCCTTCACCTCCTCCCGTCTCTCTTTGCAAGCAGCCACAGCATCATCTGAGGGAAAGCTGTGCAACTTGTGAAAGTCCATGTGGCTATGCTGATTCACACTCTCTGAGGATGTGGCCTGTCCTTGCTGCCTTGCTAGCAGGTCTCCAGATCAATATTATCCTGGGGATTTTGGACGCTTGTGCACAGGAAGTGGTTATGTGCTGCAGCCGATTGCACTTCAGAGGAACACTTACAGTCTGTATTTCTTTGCTCCTTGAAATATTGGAGTGGTCTCCACTATTGCATACACTTTAATGCAAAAAAATTGTTCCCTCCTGCTTCATCTTACACGTAGAAGTGGCATAACACATGCTTGGAACCTTTTTTAGGCAGCTGAGGAGGGAACAAAATATATCTGGATTTCTTTCATCCATTCTGTGCTGATTTAAAGGCCTTGATACACCCTGATATCACTGAGACCTTCTTGGATATAGAGAAGAATGAGTGTGAGACCCCAGTATGTTGAGCAGCAGCAGAATGTGCTACCCTGCAATTCCTGCAGAGTATGATTTGTGGCCCCCCCCTTAATCTCTCTGCTCCTCATCTTTCCATCTGAGAAATGAGACATCTCTTTGCCTTTGGAGAAGGCTCTGAGATACTTGGAGGAGCAGTGCTTTTTTCATTGTTAAGTATTTCTGTTTGCAGCGACTTCTGGGTTTAATGGTGTTAAATGGTATTTAGTATTGTCCAAGTTTTCTGTGGAGGTTTGGAAGAGTGAGAAGGGTATTATTTGAGGAGAAAGCAAGTCTGGCTGTGACCTTCTAAGGTCACATCTCAGAGCACATTAAGAAAATGTACAGATGGAAACTTCCTGGACAATGTATTTGCTTCCTTACAACAATATATGTGAAGTGTTTTGAAGAAGGAAAAATACAGACATGACAAAAGTGATGAAATCTATAAATTAGTATCATATTAATTAAAAAACACTTATTCCGCAAAAAGAAGGTTTAAACAAACATTAAATAGGAAAGAAAGTTGCCTGGAAGGAAACCAGTGCTGGAATAAACTGTAACCAGGTGCAAGTACCATTATCTTTCTGAACAATGTGCATTTATCTCCAGCAACAGTCCAAAGTGCCTGACACTTACTGTAATGCTATGACAATTGTTGGGAACTCTGCTTTGGCAAGCTATAGGCTTGTTTAGTTATAAAAGGACAAATTCTTACATTATGGGAGGGGTACGCAATAAGACATACACATTTTTTAAATTAAAAAAGTCCTTTCTTCTCCTCATGTGAGAATAACTCGGAAAAGACAAACATGGAAACTTTCTTCCTGTGCAAAGTCCTGACCAACTCTGTAGAGGAATCCCAGTGCCTCACCACAGGTCTGCTGCTGCTTTACTGCACGACCTTTGACAAGTCACCTACCAACACTGTCCTTTTATCTCTTCTGCAGAAGAGATAAACTATCCTGAAGCAGATGTTTGATAGCATCTTAGAAGCAGGATCCAGAATTGCTTACATGAAAGAAAGTACCGTATTATTACAAGAGGGTGACCTCCTCCAAGAAAGACGCATTACAGTGATGGTCCTTGTAATGAAGAAGAGATGAAATAATAAAAAGAGGGAGACCAAAGCCTTACCAAGGACACTGTCAGTGAATTTGCATGGACAGCTGTCAACTGGGGATGGTTTGAGGATAAAATCCACTGGTTAAGCATCCTAGTTAGCTTCCTAATCACAGTTTGAGTCTCCTGGTGCTACTCCACAAGTAGTCCCATGCACACTGCTACTTCTTCTGGAGCACAGCACCACTCCAGATGTGCTGGGTGGTGAGAGTCTCCTCCTAAATCAATCTTCAAAACTGGAATAATATGCCAGAGACCTTTAGTGAATTCACTAAAAGTAATAGTTTTCAAATGCTTCTATAAAGTGGCACAGCTGGAGTTTGAGAAGGCTTTTTATGGCTTTGTGTTTTGTTTTATAAGTAAAGAGCAGAAAGGAATAGATGCTATGTATGGCTGTGTTTATGACAGTGAAGAGATCTGGGTGTGTAGATTGAAAATCTGTGTGGAAGTGTGTGAAGCAAATCAAGTATGACCTTGGGAATTAAAATAAAAATAACCCGTGACCTTTCCCTAATGAGCTCTGTGAAAGGTTGGTAGTGACGACCAATAGACTGCACTTGTCATAACAGCATCTCATATGCTCTTTCACACCAGGAGTCACAGCAAGAGCTCACTAGTCCTGATTTCTCCATGCATTTCCAACTCTGTGCTCAGTCCTTTAACTATACCCATCTTGCAGCTCCAAATTGCTTTATACGATATCCAAGTGTACATGGTATACTCAGACCCATTTTTTTCAGTGTGTAGTTTATCCCATCTGGTTTCCTTTCCCTGCTTTGCTTTTCACACAATGGTGCATGGGCCATCATGAGCCTTCTATGTATGCGGCAGTTCATTCTACACTGCCAGAGGGGCTGGAGTTTTAGGAAACATCATGTGGTCCACTAGCTCCCAGTTTCCAGGAAGGGAACACGGCAAAGCCTGTCCTTGTGCATCTAATATAGGTTAGAGATAAGTATTTGACCCACTTCTAGATGTCAAGCAAATCACCTTCAGTATTTCAGGCCAGTGTAAGTGAAGGAAATCCAGGCGGTCCTTATGAGGCTACTATGCTGGCACAGCATCATTAATAACATACTTTTTACCTAAAATGCCAATGTGTACTTGATTTTCATTCTTAGTAGTGATTTTTTTTCTCTCTCCTCTCCGAATGTTAGTATTTCATAACTATGAGAATGGTCATAACTATGGGACCTTCTGGCTTTAGAGTAAATGCTTTTCTGAGTGGGAAAAAGCCCTCTACTTCCGTAAAGAGCATGTATACCACACTGAAAAGCAAAACAAACACTCATCAGATCTTCCTACAGAAATCTGGGAACTTGGGTTCTCGTTTGTGTATTTGTATGTGTCTTTCTTTTTAAAGACTGATGAGGTTTAGTAGAGAGGAAAATGGTCATCGTGAGGGATTTTTGCTGTTTGCTCCCAATGCCCCTGGGAAGATGTGAGAAGAGGAAGGAAGAGCCACCAGGCACTAACACCAAGCGTGAACTCGACTTGTGCTTCTGGAGGTGAATGGTGTGCTTGTGGTGGGAGGAGAGCAGGATGGCTGTGCTGACATCACCAGTGGCAGCAGTGATAATCAAGCTGGCTTTAAACAAGCTGAGCAAGGAAGTCTGTCAGAAGAAGGGCATCGCTTGCTATGTAAGGGACTGTGATCCATCCTCATGCCTCTTTCTTGTGCTTTTGAGCACTTAGAAAGTATATTTGCACTGGTGGTGCCTAAATATCCCCAATTCAGAAGGCAGTTTCATCTTCTGTCAGGCTCTGTCAGATCAACCAGAGGCACAGTGCTGCTTCATGCAAGCTGTAGGTTCACTCTCAGGCTGTGGCACTTCCCCAGCTCCCCTTGATACCCAAATGCAGAGTGTCTTATTCTTCTTGGGGTCATGGGGCTGGTGAGGAAGGAGCTTGTGCCCAGAGAGCCTGTCTAGGGCTGTCTCCTGCTGTCCTCCTTGGATGCTTGAAGCCTGCCTCTTCTGGTTGGACCATAATACACTGTGGCAAACACAAGAATTTATCTAATAAAGCAGAGCTTATTGAAGAAGCAACATAAATCCATACAACAGAGGTAGCTTGTCCTAAGTTGTCTGAATCCCAGCCTTTAATGTGAGTCTCCCTAATTCCCTTGGAAAAGTTTTGGGACTTGGGTTTTCAGCCTGGTGTCCACAGTACGAACCCTGATGCCACTAAACCCATCTCCCCTGTGGGTATGCTTTTGCAGTTCCCTCCTGTGTTTCACCAACTTGACCCAGTTGTTCCTACTCATCCAAATCCCAGGATTTCAGTGTTTGAGCCATGGCTGTGTCTAGACAGTCAATTACTCTCTGCTCTCATGTCTCTTTAGAAACTTCGGTGCAAATGTCTTCTCTGACCTTGCATGTATAATTATTTGTCTTCCCTATAAATAATGGATTTCTTTGTTGCTGGTTGATGCTGATTCATTAATATTTTGTTACCTTCTTGAGTTTCAAACACACTTAGCATCTTTCCAATCTACCTCTGCACCAAAGCCTGGTGCTTTGCATGGTTCCTAGCCCTTTTCTTAGCTGCTATTTCCAAGTTTTCCATAATTCCATTCATGTTAACTGTAGATACTACACTTATATGTGTAATCACATCATCCCAGCTTAGGTTTTGTTCATGAAGAGTAGGATGATTTGCAGAGTTTCCCACTGCTCACGTATTCAGACCCAGAGAATCTCCTTTCTATATCCATCATCTTCATATCAGACTCATGAATCTCAGTTTTTCCCCTTGAGGGAGAAGGAAAAACACAACAGAGAGTGGCAAAGTGGGACCAAACCTTGGGTATGTGTAGTTCACAGTGCAGAGTAATTTCCCAAGGCATTTAGTAGCAAAGCCCCACAGAGGGCAAACACAAAATGGATCTGATGAGTATGTGGAGGGTAAATTCTTGGAAGGGTTGCGATGACACTGTCTCTGCTTGCCAGGTGATAGCTGGCGGTCACGGCTCTTCAATTTTCCCTTTTGAAAACCAGCCCAGGTCAGGTTAGTGCTGCGAGTCTCGGGTAACCCCTTGCAGCACAGGTGTGCTTCTGAGGGCAGGAACTGTACCACATGAAATTTGGCACAGCAGAGCTCCAGCTTTGGTTAAGACCCCCTCGGGCACTCTTCTAATTGAGATGCTTAGTACTGGTAATTAGTAAGGGCACTAATTGTCCGTTTTTAAGATCTCATCTTTCTCACACTGCAAATTGACTGGTGGAGAGAAGGCACAGGAACTATCAGTACCTCTCTGCAAACAGCTCACTGCACTTAAGGAAATAGACTTTGAGAAGTGCAGTAAATTTGCTGGAATCTGCCCATAGGCTCTGTAGCCAAGTCAGCACCTTGTGAAAATGATAGCAAACTACCCTTTTCTCAGGCAGGACAGGAATTCATAGCGTGCTTGTTGAGGGGAGCTACAAACCTGCCAAGGGCTAAACCTCTCAAAAGGGCACAGGAAGGGCTGCACAGAAACAGGGAGAGCCAGCAGGGCACTGTGCTCTCAGATCCTTTAGAAAGATCTCTTAGAAAGAGCCCCATGACTTTAATGTTACAGTGCAACTCACTCATGCAGGATGGAAGGTCCTAGCCCCACATTTGCTTTGAGCCCAATGCTCCACCCCTTCTCCCTGCATTTGGAAGAGGTAGATCACCCCCTGGGAAGTGGACCTGAGTGCTTGGCTGCCTTTCCAGGGTGAAGCACCCAAGTGTGGTGTGTGCCAAGAGCCAGTTTGTGTGCCCAGCTGACAACATTCAGGATGGGCTAGGCTCCCCATCCTCTCTGTCCTGGGTGCCTCACCGTTGGTGATGGACAATCCATCCCTGCCTACCTGGGGGCACAGGAACAGCACCACAGCACCGGGCAAAGAAGCCAGAATTGTGTTTAAGTGGTTGAGGCAGAGATTTCACTGGCTCTGCACTCTAGTAGCTGTTTACCACAGCATGTGTGATGCACGCTAATGCCTGTAGTGGTTCATACCTGCTCACACCCTCCTTGCACTGCAGAAACCAGAAAATTGGCTCTTTGTGGCTGTTGGTGTGCTGGAGTGTTGCTCCCATTGATGGAGTATTGCAAACCCACACAGCTTTTCACTGCTTCCCTGGGAGTTAAAAGAAGCTGATTTTTTTCTTGGCTTCACTGGGATCAGCAGGAGACCCGTACACAAAGCATCAGTGACGCACACCCTGTAATGCCAATGAGTTCAGCAGCAAGGAGAGCTGGGTCAGTGGCAACTGCTGATGACATGTATCCTCATCAAGATATGGGATTTCCTCCCTCCTTGTCCTACTGCTTACTTAGGCTGTCCAAGGCTGTTGCTGTTCTCACAGCGTGTGTGCAGCCCTGATCTTGTAAACTGTCCAGCTTGGAAATTCCAAAATTAACCACTATGGGAGCAGTGAATACTTGGTTCTGAACACTGCTCACTGGGTCCATATCCCTGCTAAGACTGCTAAGGTGGCCAACTGGTGGCTGGTTCCCATCTTCTCCAGGGATGGTGGGAGCAAATAATGTATTCCTGCTTCTCCTCATGCTGAGGTGTTGATGAGCTGATCTGGGGTGAACACTGCATTACTCTCTGTTTGACATGAGCTGTATGAGAGTAGGATGGGACATGTAGCCCACTGCCAGACAAATAGCCTGATGTCTGGGAAATAGTTTTCATTTGGCCTCTGCAGCTGGCTGGCTGGTCTGAAATGCTGATGTTTGCAGTGTTTACAGGATGCCTCAGCTGCAGACTACAATTTCCCAAGATTCAGGGTATTTTGGATCTCTGACTTTGGTTTAGACTCTTGTTCAAAGGCAGTGACCAGTTGTTTTAATTGGAGAGCTGACTACACATGATAAATCTGCTTCCTGCAGTATTGGGAAGTAACTGGATTCATTAGTAATTTGTTCCACGAGCTATGGAATTTTAAAACCTCTTTTTATCACAATTTTGTGTCCTTTGTGTTCTGCAGCCCTACTGAAACATGTTTGCTCCACCATATCCCCTATATTTCCTCCACCATTTCGTATTGACAGCTCCATCTCCCTGTATCTTTCAGTTGTCTTCCACCTTATTACTGCTGTAATCTCAGCTCATTTCTATGCTCCCATCTCCTTGATCCCAACACCTTGTGCCTCTCATAACCTGTTCCCTTGGGAAATCTGGCTGAAAAGGAGATCAAGGCTAAGCACTTTAACTGGATCAAATTTGTTTTTACATTTTCTTGCAAATGTGGCAGAGTGGATTTTACTGGAAACTAAGTACACTTCATAAGGCTTTGCAAGGCCAAGCACCACCCAGATCTGGTGCTGCACCACTGCAGCAGGAGCAGGGCATCTTTTGCCATGTCCAGACCTCAGGCTGCAGTGTTGGGCTACCATCAAGATCACCTAAAATCATGCTGCCATCACCAGAGGGTCTTTCTGCATTTTCCCTAGCTCATGTGCCACAGAGTGCTGTGTGAACTCTCCTGCAGCCACACTGTAGGCTGGGGCAGTTCACTGGTTCAGGTGAAAATGAATGACTTAGTGGAGCAGTTTTCAGTCTCTGGAGAGTGGATGAGCAGCTGCAATTCACCCCACAGCTTCATGAGCCCTCAGTCTGACACCAGGCAGGTGGCAGGAAGGTAGGAGGAGAAACAAGAGGCTGGATAAGACTATAAGCTTTCATCAAGGATGTTGTCATTGAGTCAGTGTTGGGCTGACCATGACACTGTGTCCCAACATACCTTTCATCCCAGCAAATGTGGGAATGACGAGTGCTGGGTGTAGACTAATACGAGCTTCATGGTTGGGTGGAGGGAGGAGGAGGAGAAGGTGAGATCCCATTGCTTTTGGGGCCAGTGCAGAGGTGATGTTCAGGCAGCATGAACTCCCTCCTCAGAGCAAGGCGGGCCACCACACTGTACATAAGCTACTTCATCCTTTCAGACCCATGCAGTGCCTGGAGACCTCAGCCCTTCACTGTTAATACTCTCTTTGTTCCAAAGCAGATTTCATCAGTGCCACTGGATGCCTCTTTTCTCTTTCAACAGAAAGTTAACCCAACCTCCCAGAACCTCCATTAAGCAATGGTATCATATTAAAAGAAAACAAACCAGGGAGAAGAAAACTCCAGTTCTGGCAGTTTGCATCAAGATATGAAGACAAATTTCCAGGAAGTTGCGTGCACAGGGCTTGCAGAGTGATTTGGTCAGCATGCCAGTTCTATCAAAGTGGGAGGCAATGGTATCAAAACTATTAATGACAGGAGCTGTGCTCACACAACGGAACAGATCCTTCTTAGTGTAAGTCCAGGTGCCTCAGAAATGTTCTCAGCCTATACTTCTTTTCCTCCACCTTAGACCAACTTGTTTTTCCCTTTCTGCTTCTACAAACCATGCCAGACTCATCCAAAAACCTGTCATCCTTTTTAACAAAAGGGTGAAATAAACATCCCAGCATCATCCTTGGCAATTTGCCACAGGGAAACTGCTGCAAGATATGACAAGATGAATACCGCCTTTAAATGTGATACGAAGAGGAAACAAGTGACACCCACTTGAAAGAAGCAGCATTGTGGCCCTGCAGAGCTCATCTGATGGAAGCAGGATGAGGTGCCAGCATGGCAGTGGGCAGAGGAGGGCTGGGGGGCCTCCCCTCTGGCACAGCATGTGGTCCTCATGACCCAAAGGGTCCATCGGTCACACCGAGGCCCTGTCTTGCCTGTCCCCATCAAATCAGGATGAATTTCTGTTGGCCTGGGCAGATAGCACTGGTACAGCGTTCCCAGGTGATGTGGAGACAGCACCAGGGCAGTTGCACCTTGTTTTGTTGTCTATAAAAAGGACAATGCCCAAGGCAAGTCAATTTTTTTTTTTGAAGAAAAAGATAATGCTAGTGGATCTAGACTGAGGCGAGAGGAAAAGGCTAACGCTGTTTGCTACAGAAAACTGGTAAGAGAAAGAGGGTCAACAGGGAAATAAATGCAGTAGCAGGGGATGAGAAGAAAACATGGTGTGCAGAGCTGTTGGTCTGGAGGCCTTTGAGGCTCCCAAGGGCTGTGCAGGTGCTCTGTGTCCAGTCACTTGGCCTGCAGGAATTTGGTGCAGATGATGTACCCACACTTCAGCAGCAAGGGACACTTGTGCCCAGAGATGCTGTTTTCAGGTGATCTGACTGCTGAGCTCTCCGCCACCTTTCCCTGCTTGTGTTTGTGTTCTGTGTGGCTCCTTCTAAGGCAACAGCACAGCAAACACAATGAACCGAAACGTCATTTAAAAGTGATCTATGGTTTGTCCTTCTGGTTCTTTGCTGTTAAAGCTTCTCACTGCCAGGGACCCATCATAAAACACAAAAATGTAGCATGCTTTTCATGGAGAGACTTGAGTTATTTCAATTCAGTGTCTCTAATCTCAAAAGCACATCAGAGAAATGTATAAAGGATGTAGTCTTTGGCCCAGAGATATGATCTAAACATAGATAGAGAATAACTAAAACGATGATGTAACAGGACACTAGAGGGAAAGGCACTGAGATGTTGTATCTGGGGTATTGCACCCTTTGCTAAGTTTATGAAGACTAGCAGTGCAGTTCTGTGTGTGTCTATGCATTTGTGTATTTACAACCATTACTTTAGCTGTAGTTGCTTAAAATTCATCCCATAAATAATTAGAACCAAAAAAGTCCTTAGTGATGCTTGGTGGTCAAAGGGATTGAAGACCAAAAGAGGATAGAAGTGTAAGAGTTTTCCATGGCCACATTGTTTCCCTTCTGAACCCTCCAAATGCTGCTGAGCTCTGTGTACTAAAATTGCAACTCATACATATATCTTCCATGAGCTCAAGTCCCTGCCTACCAGTTCATTAGAGGGCATTTACATTCCTTGGCCTTCACAGTGTCCCTGCTTTAGTTCACTAGCTCACAAAAAACCTTGAGTAGCTCTTATAACCATGATTGGATACAAAAATATCCCTGTTGTCTGGAGAATGGGGATAATGCTTGGCTATGTTTCTGCCAGGAGTTCTGATAATTAATTATTTAATCTTTATAGAGCACTTAGATATTTGGATACCTCTTGATAGAATCACATATCCCCTTAGCTGTCAAACCACAATAGCACCTTTTCAGCCCTACTGGTGATGCAACAAAAGATAGTAAAACATCCCCACTGCCTGAACACACTGAGTGACTGGCTCTACCTTTATCAAAGTAAACCACAACAGGTTTCACTACTTGAATGAAATAAAGCCTGAAAGAAGATATGAGAATGAGGCAGTGAGGAGATTATTGTTAGTCGTGATGGAAGACTTCCTGGCTGGCTGCTCTTGCTCAGAAAGTCCCTCAGAGAATAGAATTAGTGGGTTTTATACACACAGTAGCAGCATTTCTTCATCCAGTGCCATCAGTGTTCTGTGCACTCTCTTCCTCTCTCGTGGGTTTGAATGCTTTGTGTTCGTAGATATGTAGCCTGGGTCACCCTTTCATTTGAGTCTGTGGGGATGGGCTCATCTGCAGTGTTAGAGGAAGAGCAAGGTGGGGGAAATGGACAATACTAAAATGTCACTGCCTTTCTGGATGGGTGTATGGCCATGGCGAGGCTTACAGCCTGCATGTGAGTCTACAGGGCTCAGCAATCCAGGTCAGTGGCACCAGGGCACATCCCCACAGGATCTGCTGCCACATGTGCCCAGGCAGCTTGTTCCAGGCTCAGGTCAGGCTGGGCGCTGGAGCAGCCAGCCTGGGTCACTTACTCAATAATTTCTAATCCCTGTTAGCAAATGGTGATGGTACAGTGTTCCTCCTGGCTGTGAGCCATGGCAGTACATTGCTACCACAGGTGACCTCTACTTTGTGCTGCCATGCTGTACTTGGGGCAAGGTAGTCTTTTTTTTCTCTTAGAACCTGCACGAAATGGCAGACCTCAGTACTCAGAAGCAAAGTTGGATTTCAGTACAAGTCAGACTTTGCAAACTTCAACAGATCTGAGTTTGATTTAGAATCTCAGATTCAGGGATGGGTCTGCTCTGGACCTTAGAACGGTTTCTGTTCCCTGTTTACTCTTTGGGTGGATTAGATAAACTGACATAATTGTGATTTTACTACTATAAAGAGTCACAAATTCTGAGCTTTTCATCCACACCATGCAGAACAGACTTGGATGACTTCAGAGATATTGAAACACAGCTTTAATCTGTTTATGGTTTTGCAGAATTATAATATAGATTAACTGAGCTTGTAAAACCCCAATACACAAACTCTTCACCTCATCTTGGTTTCTGTTACCTATCTTAAAACTGGGATTTTTTTTTAAAGTCACGTTGAAGTACAGCTTCAATTACATCCTGTTAATAACTAATAATTTAATTGCGACTTAGTGCAGGATACCACCCCACCAAGGACTGGCATTTAAAGGATTGTGCCTGCAGGGGTGTGAGGCAGTTTGGTTTCAGAGCTGTATCTCTTTGGTGTGACTGTTCCTGATGGATTGTGAACAAAATTTTATTGTGAAATACATGTCCTTATTGGAATTGCTGTTAACTTCATAATTGCTCTGTAATTACTAAAGAGAGAGTATCTTACACTTCTGACAGCCAGGTGCATGTATTGCTTAATCTGTTTCCATTATGGACTTGGCTCAGTTCCTGGGGGTGCTTTCCTATTCTCTTTCAGTTGTGCAATACCAAAACTGACTAAGTGGCGTGTCTGCTGTTTTGTTCCTGCTTCAGAGCTAACAACAGGAGCAAAGAGAGATGAACTTTGAAGAAGCTGGCTGGCCCCGAGCTGAGAGCTGGGCATGCCACTCCTGCCATGAGCTCTTTTCCCAGCTGGAGGCCTCGCTGCCTGCCCCGAGGCAGGCTCCTCACCGGCAGTGGGGAAAAGAGGCTGGCTCAGATCAATCACTCCTCCTGCCCTGCAAGCACAAAACAATTCTGCAGCATCTTGGCAGGCAGCACTGCCAGGAGCTGAGAAGCCTACTGGGAAAGGATCTTTCTTCTGGACATCTTCAGGCTGGAATTTGGGTTAGAAAAAGTTTCATCTCAAGCAGTGATTAAGAGTGGGACAGCAATGAGATAAACAGTGAGTTGTCAGCAACTTCAGATGAGATTCCTGCCCTGGGGGAAGTGCCATTCATCTGTTTCTCTGTATTCTGGGTCAGAGCTTATGCTAAATTATTGCAGATTGTCAGCTTTGTCTGGGCTTTGGGAATATTTCAGTGGCCCTTGCTGCATGCACCAGCATTCCAATGGAGCTTTATGAAAGGGCTTTTTTGGTGTAATCTGTCAACAGATAGGCCCAGGGAGAAAGAGAAGGAGCATCCAGCACCTCTCCCAAGAGAGGCAGCAATGAAGATGCATGCATTAAGCATCCTCTGTCCCTTTGGTACACCAAGTATAGCAGGGTCTCCAAGGATCTCGTCAAGCACAGTGCTAGCTGAGTGGGTGTCCTGCCTGACAAAAGCTTTTCTTAATAGTGTTTTCACTTACTTGTAGAGAATAAAGTTCTTGACTTGTCCCTTCCTATCTTTTTTTTTTTTCCCCAGAGAAATCAATATTTTTGGTATACGTGACCAAGGAACAACAATCTCATGGGACTATTGTCAATTTTTATTGACTTTCCAGTAGAGCAGCAATCAATGAAACAGGTTACTACAGATACACAACTTGCTTGTTACACATGTGACAGCCTTGCAAAGGTCTGAGCAGGCAATAATTTCTCCCAGGACCGATGTTACACCTCCAAGGCCACCAGCAGTGTTCAGTTTCCAGGCAGCAGGAGATCATGGTAGGCTGCAGAGCACCCCAGTCTATCCACAGCTCTCCTCTTTCTCTTCTAACCAGCCCAAGGTGGCTGCACGGCTTGGAGGGTCCTTTTATTGGCATCCAGCTCCAGGCAGCTGGCCCTCAGGAGGGCTGGTTATGCCCAACACTTTTGTTCCCCATAGCCTCTGGCCTGTTTTCTGAGCTCCTTACTGGAAATTCTTGCATCTCAAGCTGACAAACTGGCTTTGTGCTCTCCTCTGCCAGGAAGATGGAGGTCCCCTTGGGCTACAGAGACAAAAATTGCCTCTTTTTGAAGATGCTTGAAGTGTTGTATTTCTCTTCCGACCATGTTTCAAGGTGAGATGATGCCAGTGTTGCTCTCTTGTCCTCATTGGACTGAAAGCATGAGAAGCATCAGGCTTCCCCTGCCCTTTTCTCAGTTGTCTGCTTGTCCCCATAGAGTAGAATTTGTCTTTCCAAGAGCTAAGAGTGCACTTTGTGTTGTAATAGATGTACTTTTCAGTTGCCAAGCTCCCCTTTTCCCATTTCCTCTGTTGTTAGTATCCCTTTTCTGCTGAGAAACTTTTTAGACATGAGATACCCTGCAAAATACTGGCATTTCAGAAGGTGCTGCAAAAGACCAGAAGGGGGAATTTTTAATTTCGGAAAATAATCATGTCTTCAAGGCCTCACAGTCGGTTCAGTTCTAGGAAATGCTTTGAAGTAGAGAAAGATGTGAGATTTATTTTGGAGTGACTCATGGCTTTTATAGATTAGAGTTTCACAGCCTTGGAGGCTGATAAGTCTGTCCACAGAGCAGGTGCAGCAAGTGCCCTGTGGAGGCTTTGCTGTGTGTGCAGGGGTTTGTGTCAGTGTTGCTGCAGGGAGATGCAGTTGTGTGGATGCCCTTGACTTCTCAGCCCCTCTGTTGTGCTTGCTGTGCGGCTCCCAGGGCTTTAGGATGCACAACCATCTGAGGGGCCCAGGGGGAGGCCAGAGAGAGAGGCATGTCTCTTGATGTAAAATTACACTCTTAGAGGGAGCAGAGAAGAGGAAGCCGAGGAGGGGAATCTTGAGGAGAGACCTGCAGAGAAGCGGCTGCATGCCATGACATGGAAAAATTAGTTCCAGATGCCCACAGGTACATGAAGACCAGATTATGTCTGAGTGGGCACAGAGTTCTGCCCCTCCGCATGCCAGGGTCTGAAGAGAAGCCTGCATGGGTTTTACATACAGCCCACCTTGTGCACAGTGTATTGTGCGCTGTTCCTTTCCATCAAATTTATGGCTTCTCATAAGACTTTTGCCAGTAAATGGAAGTGGAAGGTGTGGGAAGTTGAGGAGACATGTAAATCCAGCATGACTGTCCTTTAATAGATAAAGTTACTAGGTAGTTACTGGTCTAACTTGGGGTTAATGCCAGAATTTAACTGTGACTTTGCAGTAATTCATGACACACTAACTTTTGGAACTGCAACACTGTTGTCTTTTCCTCTGGTTGTGGCAGGCTTCTTAATATCCTCCCTTCAAGTACCATGTCCAGGTGCTTTCTACACATATGCAGAGCAAATGCAAGGCCTGTTTTTTCTCCAGGAAAACATCTTGAACCTTTGGTTCTGTCATCAGTCAGATGAGAGTTGGCTGCTCTAGGCCTGCTCTTATTCCCAGTCTGCTCTGGAGTGCATGTTTTCCCAGATGTTTGAATCTCACTGGAAACAAATTTCACGTAGGAGCATTTTTCAATAGGGTCCTGCCAAACCTTGGTCCTACTGTTGGGCTCAGTGATAGCACGAGGCCCTGCTGTCCCTGGGTGCTGTGCCTGATGCTGTGTGACTCTGTGGGCTGTTGCTGGTTCAGCAGGGATGCAGCTCCAGGTATCAGGATGCACCTTGGCCTTGGAAGATTTAAAAGGCCTCATCCTGCAGACCTTTGCAGGCAACTCTTTCATTGTAACTTTCTTTATAATGTTTGGAGGCAGTGGCTTGTATGGAGGTGGGAGTATGGCACACATTTGTCTCTGCTTCTCCATTACCTTGAGGCAGGTTAGCCCAGGTTGTAGATTAACTGTGTGCAAAAGCCCAGCAATTACAGACCCATTATAGATATGCCATTGTGTATATCCTTACATTTATGGCTTTATTCTTTCTTAACCCCATTTCTCAAAGGCAAACACACTGAACATACAGTGTTTTCTCTGCCTGGGCTGACGCAGGCTTTGTGTGCCCTGCCTCACTCCTGAACAGGATATGCCTTGCTGCCTTCCCTGCCACCTATCTGCTAATCCACCCTGCGTCTCAGCAGGATGACTGGGACTGGGAGACCTCAGGGAGATGCCCGTCAGAGCTGCTGGGCATGGGCTGTGGTAGCAGAGGGCCTTGTTCATGCTGCCTCCAAGAACTGCACAGTTCTGTGCTCCCTGAGAGCTCAGCTGAGAGCTGCCTGCCCTGCTGTGGTTGCTGGGGCTCAGCTCCACTGGGGCTTGTCAAAACCAAAACAGAGCTTGGTGTCAGGAAGGAAGGCACGAAAGCAGGCACTGTCTCAAAACTGCTGAGCACTTACTATGGAGGTAGAAGGGAGTAAACAACCCTGGGCAAAGGGAGAGCAGAGTGGAGGCTGGATCCTTGCATCCTCCCCATGGAGGCTCCCTGCACAAAAGGCAAGCAGACTGTGGGGATCAGCCGGTATACCGTGAAGGTCTTTAGATTCTCAGTGTCTGTGAGCTGGCAGTCTGTGTGAATGCGATTCACCTTGGACTACTAAGGAGAACAGCCACCTTTTCTCCCTGTTGTGAGGCCTGGCTTGCTGCAGGCTATTGGTAGCAGGGGCAGACCCCAGCCCCACAGGGGGCCAGGGGTGTGCTGGTGTGTGGGGTCACTCCACTTGGCTGTTGGGGAAACCAGTGCATGTCAGCCTGAAGAGCTGCTTCCAGTGCCTTCTCACTAGGTGGCTGATTTCCCTCTTAATGCACACATTATATTGGCATGGCTGTCAAATGAATGCAGAAAGCATTGGGAAGTGTATGTTGACTTACAGACAGCTGGAGATTTAGCGTGATTCATGGAAACACCCATAGCTGAGAAAATACTCATAAAAGTAACAAGCTACTTACGCTAGCTTAACACTTCCAATTCTGTCTGGGACAAGGAAGTGCTGGTTCCTCAGAAAAACAAGTGGGCAGGCTCACTCAGGTGTGTCTGAAATGTAGGAGGAATTTGCCTTGAAAACATTCCTGATTCAGCCTGAAAAACCCAGTCCCACAGCCCTTGTGCTGGCTGTGAGTGGCCCAGGTCAAACCCATTTGTGACATCAGGCAAGGGACTTTTGTCAGTCTTAGGGGAGCAGGAAGGACAAAAGGGGAAAGACAAATCTAGACCTAGATTTTGCAACAATTTTGAAAAGCCCCATCAAACCCCAGAGTCAAATGTGGCTGAGCTGGGGAATTCTATGAGCACAAAGGTTGCCTCCTGGGTCTGTCTCCCACGCTCTTCTTTCTCTCCAAAGTTTTGCCACTGGGTTTGCAAACAGAAAATAAACTCAATGTCATTGGCTTCAGCAAGTCTCTGTGCATGTGGTGGTGGTTCCGTGCATATCAGCACGACTGCAGTTCTTGGGAAAAGTGGCAGTGAACTAGGCTGAGGCTGGGAGGTACTAGTGAGGCCCAGGCAGGAGAACCTCACTGGCTGCCTTTAGTGCCAAGTTCAAACCATGGCTGCTCACTAGAGAGGTAGACAGGACAGGGCAAAGGAGGCTTCAGAAAGGGAAATTTTGGGGAAACTGGGCTTTTTGGAAAACCCTCCATCCTCCTTGGAGCTGTGCATGGCAGCAAGGGCAGGCCAGCAGATGTTTCAGTGATGATAGCCTTCTTCCATGTTTCAAATTGCCAAGTTCAGCCTTTCTTTCTCCCTTCTCCCCTTCATAACTAAAAAAAATATCCATTTATTTCCTAAAATTTAGAGGTTTTTTGGAGGTGCTGAGTTAGCAAGGCGGATTTTGGAATAAGATGGATTTTGAGCTTGAAAAAAAGCTGAAAACACAGGACTGAACACTGAGTGCAGCCTTCCTGTGGCACATCCTCACCTGCAACAGGGCACCCTGCTGTTAGAAGGAAACACTCCTGCACAAAGCATACACTGACACCCTCTCCCTTTGCAAGCAGAATTAATCATACTTATGTGCCATATTCCATTTTAATTTTTATTGCACAGTCCAAGATTAAAGGTTAATGTAGTACGTCTCCCCATCTCCACTCCCATTACAATGGAGTGCTTTGAATAACTATTAACTTCGCGGTTAACTGAAAGAAAATTGTTAATCATCTACAAGCTTGTGTTGCATAAAAATCATTCTGTGTAACTTTCTCCTGACTGTGGGAGAGCCCTTTCCTCAACACTGACCTTCAACAACACCTGGTACCTGCCGCCTGCAAAACACAGAGAATCATACTGCATGGGCTTATCAGCTAGCCAAGGTCATAAACTACGTGAATCAGTGGAGCACAACTTATGTTGCTTGGTGTTGATGTTGATCCAACATCCAGTTCTTCTGCCAGCAAAGATACAGTTCTCTGGGTCTTCAGAAAGCACCTAATGAGTTGCTTTGTTTTAGTTTGGTTTTTAATTTAGCGAGTTAAGGCTAATCTGTGGAGCTCTGGGTGTTGCTGGAGCACACGCCGTGACAGTACAGCCTGTCCTTCCCACTGCACAAGACGTGCACGGACCAGCGCGTGTGTGCACACTGCGGTTCAGTGGCAGGGTTAGGGCTGCCTGCCCCAGCAACCAGCTCTCCTCTGGGCATCAGGGGTGTGGGGACAGGGGTAAGCCTCTGGTGACTTAGGCATCCCCCCCACCTGAAGAGCTGCTGGCACTGCAGATGCAGGGTGGTGGCTTCTGCTGCTTTCTGCCACCCTGTGTAGCCACTGCCAGTGGCCAAGTTTGGCTGCAGAGGTGCAGCCTCCCTGTTGAGAGATTACATGGAGGAGGCTTGTGTCCAGCCATTTGGGAAATAAATCACCCACTGTTTGTGAAGTAGGAGGGAAGCACTTGGGATGGTGAAAGATTAGACTGTAAGCCTCACAAAACTCCCCTTCTGGCTGTAAAGATGGGCTGTGGATGTTGTGTTTTTTAGCTCTTTAAATGATTATTTCTGTGCCAGACTTATTAGGCAAGATATTGTTGGGATCTTGGCAAAGAGATAAATACGGCTGCAGGCTTTGCAGTCTCTCCTCTCCACATCTGGTCACTGTCAGGCCTTCAGCTAATAGGCCAAGGACTGTGTGCTACAGTAAACAGCCTCTGCAGCTGCTAGGGGCTAAATGTAACTATATATTGCTCCAAACACAAACATTTCCACATTAGGCACTGCATGTCCTCCCCCAGCACAGAGCTGCAGCCACTGACCTCGGGAGCCTGCACTGCATCAGCTTGCCCTGGCTTCTCCTTGGCCAGCAAATTCTGTCTCTTTTTATGGCCGTGGCTCTTGAAAGTGAGAGCAACAATCCCTCCTTGGGTCAAGTTGAACGTGGCCAAGCGTTGTGCAATCTACTGCAGACGGTCTCGGTGCTGAGCAGCCAGGAGCCACAGGGTTGCTGAGGCAGGAGCCTAGCCAGGAGAGACTTGCTGGGGATGGAGGGTGGTAAGCAAGGTGGGGAGAAATGGGTGAGCCCAGGCGTCAGGGAGCTGCAGAGGGAAGGGTTTTGGAGGAAGGCACAGATAGCTCCAAGATCTCGTAGAGCTTTCTAGGCACCTCTGGTTGGTCCCCGCAAGCCTAGCAGAGAGCTTGTTGCTGCTCTAGGCTCTTGCCTGGAGTTCAAGCAAGTTGCCTTGCATGCAAACATGAACTCCCTTGCATATGTCCATGTACAGTGGACAGCTCCCCCAAGCAGCATGTTTCCTCCCCTCTTCCTCCTCCTCTCCTTTGTGCTTCTCTCTGCTGTCCAAGGCCAAGAGCAATTTTGTCAAGACTGCTTTCAGCAAGGTGTTTGCTAAACTTGTTTCATGAGAAAGACACACATCTCATCAGATGAAGCCTTTTCCTACCCCTGTGATAAAAATAAAATCAACTTCCATGCAGTATCTGCAGGAGCGCTCACTCGTGCCCGAGGGAATCTGTGAGCGGAGGGGATTGTGTGTAGCTGTTTTCAGGTCTGGCCTGTTCCCAAATTGCTGCAGAGGTCTGCTTTTCAGTGCCTGCTCAGGTGAACTGGATAGATGACAAGGATCAGGGAGGCTTTGCCCCAGTGTAGCAGTCAGGTGTTTAGGGCAATCTTTCAAGAGAAGGCTTTTCTTAAAGACTCGGCATCCAACGTGGCAGGTGTGTCCTGGGCACCATCCCCCAGTTTTTCTGACTGGGCCCTGCTTAAATACCTTCTGATTAATTAAGTGCTAGCCTGTTTATACTAGCCTTCCTGCCTGCTTGTCCACTGCACAGCATTGCTTGGTGCTGCGGGAAAGAAAGACACCTTTTGCTGTTTGGCTGACTCCACGCTGGATCAGCTGGCCAGGTGCATGGCCAGTTTCCATTGCTGCTTTGAAGCTGAGAAATATTTTGAAAAGAATAGGGCCTTTAGCCCTGTAAGTAAAAGCCATTTATCTTAGGATGAAAAAGTGCTGGCATGGAAAAATTCCAATGCTATGAAAGTCTCTTTTCCTGAATGTCTTGGATACTTGCTGGATTAGGTTCACTGGTAAGGAGCTTGGAGTTATGAATGTCTCTTTAACAGAAATGATCTGCAGAAGGAAAAGGCAAGCACTGGCATGCTTATAAGTGGGACAGAGCAAGATTCCCTGTGGACCAGACATTTCTGAGATTGCTTTTAGAGGTATGGTCAGTATTGCTGCAGCAATCCCCTATTGTAACCATGGTCGTTACTGTTTCCCAGGAGTATAATATCAGTGGAATATCTTATATAAACAAAGCGAAGCACTATTGGCTTTGCCCTGCATGGCTGTTTAATAACGCTCTGTGCTCCATAGGGAGAGTGTCAGAGTGTTTTATAGACACTAATGAAATTAGCCTCATGGTGCTCTGGAGAGGTGGGATGTGTTATTACCCGTTTCCCTGGGCTGAGTGTGTATGCGGTGTAGGATTCCCAGCAGTGTGGGGTGATTTCCAGCAGGAGACACCTCAGTGGGATGGGATCTTCTGCAGCCCTCAGTCTGCTCCACCACTCCCTCTCCAGATGGTTTCTGACACCTGGTGCCAGCGGTGGGTGCAGGAGGAGGTGGTGGCCAGCACGATGCTGTGTCACCCCCCTGCTAAGCACCGATTGTCTCCTGGGTCAGAGCAATCTTTCACTACTCAAGGTCTTCTGAACAGAGACAGAAAACAGATCCTCCTCTCAGATTGCTCAGTGTGTCTGCTGCATTTCAGGGCCTTGTGTCAGCTTACAGTGGCTGAGCTCCAGGACTTTTCCTACACACCAGTGTGGGGCAGTGGGGATGCTGGAGAGGAGCTCTCTTGCTTGCACTGTGCACAGCTATGACCTCTTTGGTTGAAAGATGGGATGTTGTCTGCAGCTTTCCAATGATCTTGCCCTCCTCATGCACAGTAGGCCCACTTTTGTCACAAACATGAGTGCTAGTCCTGAGGTTGTATTGGAGCTACCTCTGGTGCCTTGCTTTAAATAGATCCTAAGCAAACCTCTCTGTTTGTTTTTCTTGACATGGTACTGACTGGTGCTTTCCAAGAAACAGGGGAAAAAAAGCTGGATTCACAGTGGTGACTTTGACTCCATCTGGCAAAAGCAAACTGATCTCCTAAAAGAGAAAGCCACAGCCACGAATAGGAAAAGTAAATGGGTCACTGTGAGAACCAGCCTGTTGCTTCTGACTCAGTGGCTACCAGTGACAAAATCTCACTGGTAATTGGTTAGATAATCCCTCCATTTTAGGATTTGCTCTGTCACAAGAATACTAAAGGGCTTTCCAGATACATGAGATCTGCATATGCAGTTTAGTGTTTGATTTCATAAAGTTTGCTGCACTTTACCTATTCTGCTAGGTAAATATTTTGCTTCCAAATCTTCATTTGCTTTTTTGGGTCATGTGACCCATGAGGCTGATAGGCTTATGTCTGTTGCAGGGGTGAAATACTTGACAGAGCAGACTGGGGAGCAGGGGTTGTGGAGAACAGAAGAAGACATGCCAGACTTCCTATCACCCAGAGTGCTCTGCATTCTCCCTATGGAGTCGTAATAGCCTGAAGCTCAGAGGAAGGGCTGAGACCTTCCTCCAAGTTGGACACTGATGAGGGCAGTTGTATTGGAGCTTGACTGTGAGAGGAATGGCTCAGAGCGGACCTGGAGGTCTGCACTTCTTAGACCAGACTGGGGTGCTATCATGCATCCTGTGGGGAAGAAACTTCTGGGATCCTCTCAGAGCCTTTCCTATACTCTCCTTTGCTGTGTTACTGTCTTCTGGCTGAAGGTTCAACTGGCAGGAGCTGAGAAACGGTCCTGCCTGTGCAGTAGTAACATATAAGCCATTGAAAGTGGTCTCAGTAACTCAGAGCAGAGGAAAAATGGCACACTTGGGCTTGAGCCCGTGTTATGAAATGAAGGGACAAAAATAGCACTTTTTAGCACTGTCTCCATAATCCAACTCCTCTGCATCCTCCTTATGGTTTGTCGGCTGGTGCCTGCCTGCAACACTGCTTGCGCTCTGTGAATCCACAGGTCTCTCCTCTTGAATGCCCTTGGCTGGAATTTGGCTGCCAGGGCATCACAGGATCATAGAATGAGTAATGTTGGAAGGCATCACTGGTGGGGTCATCTGGTACAACCTTCTGCTCAAGCAAGGTGAGGACCTGGCAGCTCATGGCACAGTGGGCTTTACCACTGCTGGTTGCAGCCAAGCTGGGAGAAGCAACAGCACACAAAGATGCAGTGAGGGCTGCAAAGATGCAGGTGATGCTTTCCTCTTTCTCAGCCAGAAGTCTGAACTGTTCTCTTCACCCTTTCATGAATTGGCCACTTTGACTGGTCCAAATTCATCCACATCCAAATTCATGAACTTTGCTTATGGAAGAAGTGAAAATCTAATCCTGAGGTAGCAATTTTCGTGATGGGCAGAGCCAAACTCTGTATTGCAACACAAGCTTAAACATGGATGTACTTGAAGATTTTGCCAGGTCTGGATTTGAATTTTGTGACTTGTTCTTTTTTAATGACTGCCTGGACCATGCACTCCTTTAACCCAAATTGTTCTTGTAAAGCTCAACCTCTGAAGAGAAGTTGCAACAGCATTACCTATACACAGCACATCAAGATTGGCTTCTCATTGTGGGAGTGCTGGTGGAAAATGAAGTTTAGTTTTATTTTAGGGCTATCTTCACACATCTTATTAGGCATATGAGCATTGACAGGGAGAACTCAGGGCAGGTTTTGTCATCTGTGCCAGCTGGTGAGCTGTGGAGGGAGCATGAGCATCCCAGACAGACTCCATCCTAGTGGCCGTCCCCTTCCCTGCCTGTTGCTAATTAGAGCTTGGCTTAAGCCATGCAGCGTGAGTTTGAGGGCCACTTTTACAAACTCCCTGTTATCACGACATATTACATTGACACCAGTAGGCAGTCTTGGTGTGTAGTTAGAAATTCTATCCTCATCTGAACTGATTGCTGGCCTTCTGCAACACTGCTTAAAATTTGGGATTTTTATCATCTGAAAGATAAGTCTCTGGTACTTCCCACTTAGTTTTTTTTTCTCCTGCCTGTAGTGCCCAGAATATATGTTAACAGTCTATTGATGGAAATGATAATTAGGGGATTTGTCATGAAAAATGTGCCTGAACTTTTCAAGCTGTCATTCAAAAGAAGATTTTTTACAGTAAACTCTCAATTTTCTGTGGGTGCATTCTCTGAGCTGCAGATTAGATGTGCCATGTTTAAAAAACCCAGAACTCTTTCAGAACCATTATAAAATATAATGCACCATGTTTTTTTCTCTTTATTTATAACTTCATGTTGCATCTTAAACTTGTTTTTTCAAAGGCAAAGGTATTAAAGCACTACATTCCTGAGGCCTTAATTACATGTATTTTGTATTATTAGTTTTGCTTTTCTTTCTCTGCCCTCATTACCCTGAATACTGAGAGCTGAGCATATCAGATTATAGCATCTGTGGAGAAGGGCATATGACATGGTAACCTTTCCCAAGCTGTTTTCTTTCTTCTGGTGCTTCATAAGAGTTTCTGCAGTGTGATGCTGCACAGCGAGATTGGGTGGAGAGAAAGGGGGAGTGCTTTGCTGTGATAGAAAAAAAGGTCTGTACCTGAAGGAGCATGAGTGACAAACAGCTGAAAGAGAAAGGATGTCTTAGAAACCATTTGTCAAGCTGGAGAAGCATCAGCTTGTTAAAAACATGCCTGTTCAGTTAAAAGGATGAATTGACAGATGAAGGCTCAGTGCAAATTCAGCTGCCATCACTTCAAAAGCCCTCACAGCTGAATCAGCATATTTCTCTTTCCATGCATAATGGATGCAGCCAGTGTGCCACTACGATGCCCACAACAAGACTTGTGTTAAGCTCTCTAAATTATCTGTTTATGATAGTCACACTCTATAGCTGTAGCTTATGTTTTCCTGGGTCTCCTTCTCTTCACATGCCTTTTGTTTTTGCAGCCCTGGGAACAGCTGCCTAAGCAAGGATTTTGGGGAGGGAGTGGCGCTGGCTCAGTGCTACAATGCTGAGATTTTCAGCCATGAATTTCATGCTCTCTTTGGCCTGTGTGTTGCCTGCAAGTCCCACTGACATGTACTGATGCTGCTGGTCCTCACCATTAGCCAGGAACCAGGATCCCACAGTTCCCACAGTGCCATGGGCTGACCCACATGATGCTGTCATGCAGCAGTGCAGAGCTAGGGCACTGGGCACTTTCTCCCCATAGTGTACCAGCTCCTTCCTTGCCATTTTCTCACTGCCTCTGCTGCCAAAACTACCTTTCCTCTGCACCACCTCCTCTCAAAGGTCCCTGTGTCACCCCAGCCTGGAGCTGCTGCCCTGCTCTCCTTCCATCTGGCTGTGGCTTGGGGCATGTTCCCCTCCTGCCTGGCTGAGCTCTGGCCATGTCTGTATTGGGTACAGCTAGCGCTAGAGAAGGACCCAGATCAACCACACCTAGACTTTGCCAACGTTTGCAGTTCGGATCCATGGTTTGATTATAGAGCTGTCCAAGAACTGACACTTGTTTTTTTCAGTGTTGCTTTAAGGGTTTGAATGTAACTTGGGATTTTCACGAAAAGTCCTACAGAGTAAAGTATTATTGAATGATTGTCAACATTAATCCAAAGCCAGCTGCACTGTGATAGATCTACTTTCTTGGTTTTGTTTGGGGTTCCTTTATTGTTTTTTGAGCTGAAGAAATGAAGAGGAATAAGAAAAAGTAAAAAAAAAAAGCCTTTTTCTGTGAAAAAAGAAAAAAATTATGTAAGTTGGCACCTTTATATTTGAAACAGAAGATTTTCTGAAAACAACTTTTGGTTGAAATTTTTTTAAGATGTTGGTTGAGAACTGTCAACCAGCTCTAGTATCTTATGCAATATGGTACACTTAATAAAACTGCAGGCAGGGAGGCAGAAACAATATACCCATCAATCTCCTTTAGCCCCTCACTCCCTTTCCCTGCTGCCTCACTCGCTCCCAAAAGCGCAAGCCCTATCAGGTGGTGTGAGCTCTTCCACGGCCTACAGTGTGATTTCTAGGCTAGGAGGGCATTTTGTGAGCCATAGCTGCAGGGCAGCAGCCTGCAGCAGGTAAGGGAACTACACATCCCTGCATGGCACCTCTGCCCTGGGGCAGTGGGAGCTGTGACACCTCCAGTGGAGGTGCCATGTGCAGGTCAGTAAAACACAGCAGACCATGCAGTGGCACTGAATAATCCCTGTTTTCTGAGACAGGCTTTTTTCCTCCTTCTCTTGACCCTGGGGATGTGTTACAGATCAAATACGGCCCCAGAGAGCGCGTGGAGGAAGGATGGAGCAGTTGGAGCTCCGTACAGCACCCTTTGCTGGGGCAGCAGCAGGGCAAAGCTGCCTCTGGGGTCTTCCTCTTGCTGTCCCTCTCCAGAGGTGGGACCATGGGGATATCGAAGTGCTTATGGACCCCGGAGGCATAGGCAATGTTTCTGTTTGCCATGCTATTTTGGGAAGTTTTCATAAGGTATACAAGGGCCTCCTCTTGATTCATTGAGGTCATTAGTAAACTGTGTGATGGTATTTACATTCCTAAGGTATTCACACAAGCTCTCTCCCAGACGGCAAGTTCACCAGGGAGGAGGTGACCTTCAGCGTTTCTTGTTTTGCCCTGTATCTGGCACGCGGGGGGCCTGCCTGTTTGACTGGATTGCCTGGGCATTGTAATCAAAATAAATCATCCTTATCACCGCTGGTGACAATACAGCAGTGGAAACGGAAAGAGGCGCCTACTTTGCACTTTGCGAAAATGACATCACTTGGAGGAGTGGAACGGGAGGTCGGGGGATGAATTCCAGGCAGCTGCAGCTGCTGCCTCTCCTGGGCAGGGCTCTGTTGTTTGGGGCCAACCTCCTGGCTTGGCAGCGGCATGGACGAAGCACTGCACATGACAGGGGAACTGACCTGCTGTCCAAAATAAAGGAAATGACAACTGGGAAGTATTTCTAATAAGAGAAAAGGGGAGTGTGATGATGTTCTGGTTCAACCTATCACAAACTGGCAGGGCAATCCCCCAGTCCTCTGTCTCTTCCCTCCCAGGGCAAACCACAGGGAATAAAGCATTCAGTGAATAGTGGAACTATTTAAGACTGGTTTTTTTTCCTATGGATTTATATGATTCTTCCAGCGTTGAGGGCTGACTGACTTCTTGTAATACTGCAGGAAATGAGCATTTGGAGAATCTACTCAGAGTAGCAGTGCTATGGATACCATAATCTTAAGAAAAAACTTTACAGTTTGCATATATTCAAACCCAGCAGCTCCATATAGAGAGCAGGCCATGAGCTGAAGACTAAATTCTCTGACGACCAGTAAGGTATAATAATTCTTTCCCTTTGAAGGAGGATTTGTAGAGACCCTGTCCAGCTGCATATTTTCCTGAAACTTGTAGTGGCAACTTCCTATCTCAGAGGCCAAAACATTTCAAAGAGGATTTTCCGGTTGGTGTCAAGGAAAACAGATGTGGTAAAGATGGGGTGATGTGCAGGGAAGAAAGTGGTTGTGCTTGAAGCAAACCCAGGTGAAGCAGGTAGGTCCTGGCTCCTACCATGAGCAAGGTACACACGCTGCTCATGCCTCCTCTGCCTGGCCATAAGGCAGGGATGAGCACGGCTGACATGGGCACTTAGACTGTTGAACATTTCAGTCTCCTTGGGTATGAGATGTCGGTCTCTTGCTTCAGGCCCTTCAAACCCTAGGTGAAGGCACTGGCTCTGTCATCTAGAACAGGGTAGTCACAGGTCTCCCAGCTGCAGGGTCAGCCAGGGAAGGTTTCTACCTTGAGCTACCCCCTACATGTGATATCCCTGGTGATGCTCTGCACCCTCGCAGGAGTAGGCAAAGGGCTTTAAGATGGGTTGCTTTAATGCTGCCACACTCCTCTTTCTCTTCCTGCCTCAAAGAGACAAGCCTTAACTTTGAAGCTTTTGACATGACATCAAAGAATGAGATTTCCAGAGGGCTTAAGGGAGTTGGGTGCACTCATTTCATTGATGGTCAACACGAGATTGCTGCTTAATCCTGGAGGTGCTTTGAAAATCTTGTCCTACATGTACATCTTTGCTGGGGAGGAAGTGAAAAGCAGCTGGCAGCTCCTTGGCTTTGTAAAAGGCAGATTTTGCCTTTTTTTCTGAAGATAAAACTTGATGGATTTGAAAATGATGTCCAAAACTCAAGTTTGCTGTGAAAACTGCCAACCGATTTTTAAAGGGGAAGGATTTATAAACAGCCTGTGATTTTGCCTGATACATAAGATAGTAATTCATCTGATTATAACTGAGGTGCTGTTACTTGCTCTCCTTTTGGCATCACTGCGGGTGTTGTGCAAACTTTCTGGAAACCTGAAAGCCTCTCAACATGGAGGCTGTTACCCAGGCAGGTAGTACTACTTCTCTGCCTCTCCTGGAGTCATCTTTCAGCAGTACTTTAATACAGTCTGTGTTACTTTTTGACAGGGGTATAACCACTGCTTTACATCTGCTGGTGAATATTAAACCCGGATGGCAACACCCTGGAGGGGGAACTGCAGGAGCAGCGTGCACTGTTGGGATCTGTTCACTGTTGCCAGAGCCAGTGCTAGATGGCTGCTACCAGGCTGCCTCAGGACCCTGACGTGCATACAGGACGTGCCAGGAGCTGTAAGTGCTGTTTCAGCCAAGCCTGCTCAGAGTGATATGCCACCAGGCAATCATGTGAAGTGTGGGGCTGTTGCTGGTGCCAGTCCTTGGGACTGGTGGTGACCATGAGGAGAGGTGGTGGGAGGGGGCTGTGGCTGTGGTCACTCCAGCGGAGGCTGTGGGTGAGGGCTGGTGTTGATGGGCTCCTGCAGAAAGGCTAAGAAAATTGGGCTGCAGCCTTGGTTTTGTGCTATTTTTGTTCAAGGTAATAACAGGAACTCCACGGTAAATAAAAATAGACAAGTGAAGAATTTCCCGAGTCTGTCTCTGCTCATTTCTTTCCCGGGGAGGAATTATCCCACTCCAGAGGAGTAAATCCTTCTTGCCTGTTCCTTGGAAACTGGGACAATAGCACTGGAAGGGAAAGATGAGATTACAGAGTCTTCACGAGGGTGACAGCAACATATTGTGCATTGGGTGCCAAAAATACATTCTTTAAAGCAAATAATAGCTCTGCTCTCTGGGGCTCATCCTGACAGCACGAGGGCAGGCAGAGCCTACACCGCTCTTGGTGCCAGACGCCCTGAGGAGGCTGCACTGGGTGAGGGCCCTTATCTCTCAGCTGCCCAGAGGGGCCCTGCTGCTCGCTCTTGGTTGGCTCCACCACATCCCTCCCCTCCTACCTGTCACTCACACTTTGGCAGCACCTCACCTTTGGAAACACAGAGCATTCCTGTCTCAGCTGATAACCAAACAAGGTGCGGGGGGTGTGAGCTTCTTTCTCTGATGATATCAAGTGTCATTTTCATAAAAGACAACCTTTTGCTGCAAAGTCTGAATTTCTGGGGGGACTTTCTTCTTCCTATATGATTCAAGGAGCTGAAAGCCTCCCACCCTTAGCAACTGAATGTGTCTTTCAGTTAATAACTACTGCTGTAATCAGAAAAGTGCATTAACTGCACTATTCCCACAGAGCCAGGGGACTCTGCCAAGAATTGGATTAACTGACCCTTGTCACGGTCTGCCTGCCCCTCTGATAGTGCTCCGCCTCAAGTGTCAGTAGTGTTCGAGGAAAACCCACGTTATCAGGAAATACAAAGGATTTTAGCAGAGTCCCAGCAGATGCTTTGAGGAACCTGCAGATGTGCTGCAGACCGCAGATGGGATGTGGCAGAGTCAGAGGCAGCACCACACAAGCCCAGCTGAAAACTCCCTGCCAGAGGGCTCTGAGCACAACACATGTTCATGCTTCCCGTTCTGGATGGGAGTTTGTGGGGACAGTTAGTGACTCACTAGGGGTGGGAGTCTTGTTAAAGCTGTTATATGGAGGGAGCGTCAAAAGCTCGCCCAGTTTCAGATGTTGATTCTTCCATTCTCAGCTATTCATGGCTACAACGAGATGAATAAACCTACTATTATTTTCTGTACAAAAAGTGAAGGACAAGCAATGTCTACTTTGAGAGGAAAATGCAGGAATGTTGTGGGATTTTATTCCCCCCAATTGTAAGCAGTAAGACAGTGTTTTCAAACCCCTTATTTTTGAAAAGCTTAATTATGCTTTAACAAAAACTGCAATGTCAAATAAAGAAGGCTCTATATCTTCTCTGAAAGGGTGTTACCCATTTTTTAAAAAAATCTAATCATTGATATGGAGGGATCAATTCTTTGAAGAGAGAGAGGAGGTTCTTGCTTCTGCCCCTAAATCCCAGCCACCCTATGAACAAGCTTCTGATTGAAGTTTACAAAGTTTGAAACTGCAGAGTAAAGTGAAATGCAAAGCAGCTTGTGAATTGAGAGGTGTGAAACCGAGGGTGTGAAACAGCAGATCTGATCTGTCAGGTTACCTTCTCTCTCTACTGAGATGTAACCCACAGAAGTTCAGGCGTCTCTACCATACAGAATTTGAACTTGAGAAGATTTTATAATGGCCTGTATGAGATGGATATCCAGAGAAAGAGGGATTTGTGTGCATGTGAAACCCTGCTAGGAGGGATAACTAGTTCTGCAAAGCTGAATATGGCCTGAGAAGTCCAAGTTCTGTCCTTACTTATGAATATAACTTTTGTCGATGGCTGTAGATGTTTGAAGGATGAAGAACAGGGATGGTTTCACTCTCTCTCCACCTCCTGCTGTCTCTGTAACTGACAGACTGGATCTGGTGCTGAAGTTTTTTTAAGCAAACATAAAGCTCCTCCATGCCTCTTACCCAGGTTGCATTACTGAGAAGCAGAAGATGATTGCGACTGACAGGAAATGCTGCAGGAGAAAAAGTGGGTGGTGGATCTAAATTAGGGATGATCTCTAATTTTACCTCTTTTTTCTCTAATTTAGGGATTCAATTCATGTTGTTTGGCTAAAGCTGAATACAGACTATGCAGAAAGCTGCTGTATTCATCCACTACCTTGCTGAAGCCTGGATTTTCACAGCAGGCTGCTGCTAGCACTTCTGAGGAGCAGAATATTTGCTCAGTATATTACTTTTATGCTTGTCAAGCATTTCCAGAAGAAATTCGTTGTATTTTAAGACTTTTTTCCCTGGAGTTTATGATAAAAAATATTTTCAGTTCAAAGCTTAGCCCTCTGATGTTTTTTCATCATGGCATCAGTCTAGCTAAGCACTTGCATCCACGCTTCAGTATAAATGCATGCTTCATGGAGTTAAAAGCAGCTTCAAGAGTGCCCCTTGTTACTCTACTGAACAGGCATAGGCAATGTGTAAATGTAGTTGTCTTGCTGAATCAGAGCTAAGTGATAATATGCTCTCACTAGCTGAGACAGAGCAGTGAACTGCATGTGTTAACAAGGTGAGACTTCAGAGTGGAGGTGACATTAGAGGACGGGGAAACCGGTTTTTAATAACATTTGCTGCACCTTGAGATTGCTGCAAGACAAGAGTCTGAGCTAAACCAGTAGGACTTTGGGACATAACTTGGAGGCATTCTGGACATTTTGGATCTCTGTTGGCTTTCTCTGTGGGCATACAGAGGGGAGGATTTCTTCTGTTCTCATGTGTGCAGTCACACACCTTACTTTATCATGGTAGAACAAATAGGCCACCAAGAACAGAAAGTAGGACATTTGGCCTCTCTCCTCTATGGGAGGTGCAGTGCAGATTGGCTTCTGAGAACTAGGACAGTACCTCCAAAAGTAGAACAGCTGGTCACCCTGTTCATGTGTTTGTTGCCTTACAAATGTATCCTTTAAAGTTCAAGATTTAAGAGACATTTTTGGCCTACTTAAGGAAATGTTTTCTGAAAATAGGGACAGATACACTGGAACAGATCCAAACCTCTGCTTTCCTTCTGGAACACTGAGCAGAGCTAGCAACTGGAGTATCCACATGCTGGGCAAATAAACCCAACAGGTGCTCTGCATCACTTCTGGCATATCAAGTGACACCATGGTGACAAATCTGCCCTCCTTGTCCAGGAGGTGTTCACTTTCTGGTAGCAGAACATGAGCGGAAAGTGTTGCACTGTAGTGTGAGGTGATGCTTTGATGCAAGAGAACAGTTACTGAATTAAACTTGTGTATTTGTGTGTGCTGCACACATATATATAATGATATCTATTTCACCAGGAACAAAAATCCGACTTCCATTCAAGCGCATAGAAAGCATCCACAGAGGGTTTCATTATCCTGCATTAAGGTCCTTCTCTAAGTGCAATTAGGTCTGTAATGTCTATAATCCCATTTGAGTGCTAATGATACCAGTGGGGCAGTAGCATGTTGTCCTGGTCCTGGGAACTGTGCAGCAGCCACTGTGGGTAAACAGGAGCAAAAAGTACAAACTGGGTCAGCTGTCAAGGTTCTTGGAAAAAAGCTGCTGTCCTCGCTGGTCAGGAAAACCCCTCCAAGGCTCCCTTAATGGTGGCCATTAGTATTTCCACCTGGTTGCAACTTGGACTAATCCCACATGAGCTTCTCACCTTGAGCAAGAGGTTACTCAGAGTCATTGAGCTGCTCTGAAGTCTGGGTTCATTCTCTTGGGACTCATCATTAGTCAAGTCAGGTATGAGGCTGCATCTTAATAGTTAGAGAGGGAGGCTAATAGAAAGGGAAGCCTTCCAATTTTTTTTTTATCCAGTAAGTGTGCTATAGTAATGAATTTGGAGCCTGGTGGCTCCAGTTATAGTGGGAAGCTCACTGCCTTGAGAACAAGTCTTTAATCCACATAAAGAGGTGTTTCATAAGCCATATGTGATGCCCTGCTTTGAATATTAATACCCAGAACACTTATTCAGCTCACAGCCATTTCATGGAAATGCCATGCCTCTGTGAGGCCAGACAGAGCCCTTGGGTGCTCCAATTTTTTTTTTTTACAAAGACAGTTTCAGGTTATTCTGTACTCTTAATTCAAAATTCTTATTCAGCTTAGAGTCTCTGAAGCCACTGCATTTATATTATATAATATTAACTGATTTTAAATTTAATGAAAATGTGAAGGAGACTATAGGACAGCAAGTTTGGTCTACTTAGTGAAGTGACCTGTTAGTTATATACTTCATAAAGTTACTTAATCTTCTACAGGCGAGCCTTTTCTAAAATAAAATAACATGGGAGGCAGGGACTGTTCTGGCAAGCGTTCATGTTTTTAAAGGCCTTCAGCAAAATGAATGAATATTCAGTGTGAACTGAGATGCATTCTAGCTGTGTCAGCTGTGAGCTTTTATTTTTTATGTTTATATCTGTGGGCAGAGCTGGGGAAATTACAGCTACAGACCCCCTGGTGTAACACTTGCCCCCACCAAGTGCTGCTTGTCCAGAGCTGAGGGCACTGCATTTATGGCAGTGGCAGGTTGAAAGTGAGGTGGATGTGGACGACTCTGCTTATTTTTAATATTACAGTATGCCTGTGATAATGCCTGGGGAAGATGGCTTGGACTGCCAGTGCTGGGCCTTGGTCATGCTCCAGCTCAAGCAATCAAGAGTGGAGCCAAGTCAGCTGCCTCGTGGGGAATCCTTCCCACAAAGCCAGAATGAGTGGGTTGTCACTTCTGTGCAGTGATTGTTGCAACTGGTTTGCTCTCTCCCAGTGCTGGAAAGGGGTGCAACACTTTTTGCTTTTTTCTCTGGGTGGTTACTGCATTTAAATATGCTCCCTATTAAAAAGCATCATTGTTATTTGCTAGTGATGGCTGCAAAGAACTCTTGCTCTCTGGTGACCAGCAGGACACGGCACACACTTGCAATGCAAGAAATCTGCTCTGAGGCAGGGCAGGAGCAAGGCAGGGTTTGATGTGCATGTAGCTGGGTGGGCTGATCTGTGTCACACTCAGGTGCCTAGTGTAGGTATTATAAATACTTGTCTCTGCATTTGTTTCTGCACTTTTGCTGTCTCAAGGGAGCTGTTTGGAAGAGACAGTTACTCTGGATTTGAGCTAGATATGATTGTCTCTGCGACACACAAAAAGAAGAAAGCCAAAGCTCAGAAAGCTGCATTAATATCTTTGAGATGTGTCACTGAGTCCTCCAGTGTGATAAACAGGCAGGCAACAAGTGCCTGATATGCAGTGAGTTTCTGTTGAACTGTTCTATTCTGCCACTTTCCACCTTTGTCTGCTCACCTCACCCTTAAATTCAGACTGTAACTCCTCTTTAGGCAATGTTTTATCTGGCTCGTGTCAGACCCTCCCCAGCCAGGGAACTTGGGGTTACACTTATATCACCTATAGATATTTTGGCCTCTTGCCAGTGAAATCAATGGAAATTAAGAGCCTATGGATCTCTGTAACAACTTAAACTTCTCCGATGGTGTGTTCAGAGTTATGCCTCAAAGTCCTGGTCCCCTGGGTTTCCTCTACAGGCTCTCTCAGCTGGGAAAGTGGCTGGAGCACAGCAGCTCCCCTACGGCCAGGGTGGTAGGAAGACCTGCCATGGAACCAGAGCATAGCCCTGGGCTTGCATAAACTAATTCTAGTCTTTGGCTTGATTAATAAAATATTAAGAAATAGTTATGAAAGGGAACATTTGTGTGCAAAGCTCAAGCACATGGACCTTGCAAACTGCGCTCATCAGCAAACCTTCTCATCCTCTTTACTGTATTTGAAGCAAGAGGCTCACTTAATGATTTGGGCCAAATCCATCTGGATTTCAATTGTGCAGCCTATGACAGAAGTGGTGTATGCAGGATCACACAGACCAGATACCTTCCAGTGACTCTTACAGGTGACTGGGGCAGGCACAGCCACACCACCAGCCCAAAGACTTCAGCCTGAGTGGGTAAGCGCTTGCAGGGATGGGGACTGGAGCTCCTGTATGAGCGACCACCGCATTAGTTTGCTGAGCCTGATGAGAAGCCCCACCTGGGCCAAGGACAGCAACATAAATATGATAAGGAGAGATAGACCAGTAGCCTCCAGGTATTTTTAGGTACACAGCATGGTGTGGAGCTGTCTTGGGCATCTTAATTTCCTAAGAAAGATGTGGCATGCAAAGGAGTCTGTGGGGTAAGAAAGCAGAAAACAAAGAATTAAACCATCTACCCAAAATATCTGTCCACTGATGAATTCAAGGAGCATCAAAAACCACCCTGAATTTTTAAAGCATGTCAGATCATCCAGCCTGAATTCCAATAGCAGAGTAACTCACAGCAGAGAGGAATGAAAACCTCAGGTGTGCTGCAGGCAGAGGGAGTTTCAATGCCCCCATGCCTCAGGAAAGCAGATGGGAAGGTGAAGCAGATGCTGAGAGTCACAGCCTTTGGAGGATCCTTCTCCTCTACCTGCCACTACCTTGGATATGATCCTCTGCCCTTTCTCCTCACCTAGTGGGTGTATTTTGTTTCTTTGGTGCTCAAGCTTGTCTGGGAAATAGATCAGTAATACTCTCAGGAGGTGAGGAGGATGTGCAGAGACATAAAAGAGGTGACGGGGTGTGAGGGAGAGGGAAGAGTGATCAGAGACAGCTGAAAGGCTGCCAACCCCTTGAGAGGGGGAGCTCTGACCTCCAGGGGCTGATAGCTGCTGGAAGCTGAACAGCTGTATCCTTTCTCCCTCCTCCTGTTCTATCAGCTTGAGAAAATAGCTGGGATTGTTTGTCTTATGAGTGTCCCCATCTGGACATGCAGGGGAAGCTGTATCAGGTGAAACAAAGAGGCTGCCCCCAGATAACTACCCCTGCCTGCAGTGGGGCCAGTGTCCTGGTGGCATCCAGAAGCTGAGCCTGGGGCAGCAGCAGCATAAGTGGGGTGACCTCTCCTCTCTGTTACACCCAATGTCCAAAATCTGTTCCCCCTTCTGTATCTGTATTTATCTGCCCCTGAGAGCTTTTTCTGGGCTTCAAGGTTTTGCTTAACTCTGGCCACCCAGGTACTAAAAAGAGATGGCTGAAAAGGCTGCTGCTGATAAGGAAAAAGAGAGCATTAGGTGCTGGAGGAACTGATGTGGAAGGAGACTGAGCTGGGTGTAACAAAGAGCTCTAGGATGGTGGAAGGATCACCTTCTCAGTAAAAGCAGAATTTGAGGTTTGGGAGCTTATTTAGAGGGTGCAGGACTGGGCTAGAATGGCAGCAAGCCTAGCCCTTAGTCTGGAGAGGATTTAGGTCTTTCCCTTTACTGCTCCAGGGGGTATGTGCCATGCATAGGGTAGGATTGGCAGTGGGAGCACTGGGCAGGGAGGAGAGAGCATGGCTATACCTTTGTGAATGCAGTGATGGAGCTTCCAGGAAAGCAGAGGCTGTGCTCCTCATAGCTGGGCGGTGAACCACGAAGCGGCAGGAGCTCATGAGAAACAACAAATCTGAGGAGAGGAATTCATTTTTTAAAACTGAAGTAGGCACAGAAAGTGGCAAGAGGGTGATTTATGTACTTAAGCAGGATTTTGGCATTTGTACCCAGCCTTGTGGTTCATTTCCTCATTCACTCAAACATGTAAAGACTGAACAAATGTTTGGTAAACAGGAACCTAAGGTTTCACCGATGAAAAGCTTTAACTGTCACCCACAGAGCTGCTTGCAGCAATGGCTTGGAAACGTTTTTCAGAAGATGATGATTTGCCTGCTCCCCAGTCTCATGACTGGGGTAGCTCTAGCTGTGATGCCCCACATTTCCTCACTGCTGCACCCCCACCATGCTGCCAAGGGTTGGAATGAGCAAGAAAACGTATTGAGGCCCTTTTGGTCAGCCTCCATTGGTGCTGGCAAGGGCCAGCTTGGAAACTTGTACAGCTGCTGCCTGGGCTCAGTTTGGGCTATGAATAACTGGAGAGCTTTCCATCACTGGGGCTGTCAGTTCAGGTATTTGCAAGCACTTTCTTTGGTGGTTTCTTTTTAGCGTGGTTGCTGGACAGGGCGGACAGGATAGAGAGAGAAACCTTTCATGCTTCAGCTTTCTGCAGCATCCGGCGTTTTCATGAAACCACAAAGGACGTTAGAGAAAAAGAACAAGCCCTCTGTTTATAGGGATTTAGACCGTCAAAACAAAGAGGGGGCTGTGTTGTTCAGTGATCACTCAGAGTCAAGGAGCCAGAAGACACAGGTTCACAAGAGATGGGCTTCCAGGCTGAAGCCCACCCTGCCTTCCCACCCTCCCTGGGCCCAGGTTTGCTGCCCCTTGC
>JAOXXN010000446.1:44723047-44742637 GCA_026770055.1 Myrmophylax atrothorax | reverse complement strand
TGCTGCTACAAGGGTTGGCAGAGCTGACTGGCACTCCATATCCAATGTGCTGGCCAGCATTGCTGTGCATATTAAAAAGTTTCTCAGGATGATGACTCTAGCTTTCTGCAGCTGCTTGGGAATTTGTCTTGTGTAGCACTTTTCCACTCAGAACTCCTTGCAGGATATTTTGGACACAAAAGACAGGCATGCAGCACCCAAACAAGAAATGCACGGGGAAGGGAGTCGGGCAATATGTAGCCCACACCCCAACAGCTGCTGCTGCACTGATTGAGAGCAAATGTTTCTTTCCACTACCTGTGTTCAGTGCAGATTTTTATGCAAGCACGGTAGTAGGAGGTAGCACAGAAACAGGTCTGATGGCAGCAGCAGAAAGTCTTCTGCTCCCAAAGGTAGTCTGCTTTTTTTAGGAGCATTGCACCAGAACAATGGCAGTGGGAGGGGAAGGGTGATGACAGCCTGTGATTCTTAATCGCTCACTCATCTCTCCTCAGTGTCCAAGCTGACTGAAATGCAAAATGAAA
The DNA here is from genome assembly GCA_026770055.1 of Myrmophylax atrothorax. Lineage (NCBI taxonomy): Eukaryota > Metazoa > Chordata > Aves > Passeriformes > Thamnophilidae > Myrmophylax > Myrmophylax atrothorax. The sequence continues at coordinate 44,742,113 of JAOXXN010000446.1, read as the reverse complement.
GCAATTGTGCAGCATGAATCAGACGCTGGAAGCCCATTTCATGATCTAAACCCAGTGCCTCCACCACAGCTCCTGGGCTCCGTGCTAAGGCAGACAGCAGGGTGTGAAGCTGCACCAGGCCCCCACTCACCCATTGAGCTTCATCCCTTGGAGGAACAAATTGCCAAATGAGAAACAGCCTGTAAACATCCCAAACCACCCAGTGCTCTTTCTTAGGTACTTGTGGAGAAAGGCGTTTTGGAGGGATACAATACAAATTGTTGCAGTGCCACTGCAGATGGAAGGTCTGTCCAGTTGGTCCTGAGCTATGGTGGTGGCTATGGGAGCCTGCCTGCTCCCACACCCCAGTGGCTGGCATGATTTCCAGAAAGGCAGGGATAACTCAGGAGTAGAGCATGAGAGAGGCACAACCCCTCACAGCCATGGGTGCCCCTCACCAAGGAGCAAGTCACCCAGAGCATCCACACTCTGCCTCCTGTTCAGTGTATCAAAACTTCTCCATCTTATTTAAAGTTGCTCTGTTTTCGTGGATAAAGAGGCCCCTGCCTGCTGCCAAAATTCCTGGTTTCTTGTCACTACCAAAGTGCTTGTATCTTTTAGGAAGAGGAGCTGCAGGAGGCAGAATAAATAAATAAGTTCCCACTCATATTTTGAGTCACCCAGCAGCCATTGGACACCTCATTTAAGTTTATTATTAGCCACCCAGACATTTCAAACATAAACAGCAAACAAGATGGTATGTGTGTCCTGCCTCCAGATGCTGCTGGTGCATGGCTGCTGTGTGGGCTCTGTGCATCCCAGAATTGTCTCTCCCAGGCTGACCAGCAGGCAAGGACAGCCAGGAGGGTGCCAGGCAAGAGCCCTCCTTTGCCTTGCAGGGAGGATGAGCACCTGCTTCAGGACCTCCCCAGTGCTCAGCCCCCTTCCAGGGCTCAGATGCCTCCGAGTTAAAGGGTTGGCAATGTGTGGTGGTCTGTTTCAACTGAACAATGTCCAAATAATCTCCTGTTAACCTCTGAGAAAAATATTGGCCTAAGAATATTTCAGAAGCCTTTGGAAGGGCAAGGGCTGAATCAAATGATAATGTTTTATTATTCAATTTTCCTTAACAAGCTGCCCAATCACAGAGTGCCAGTGAAATTTTGAAGTCCTATTTTGGGTGTGGAAGAGACCTCATATTTTCTAGTACTTATGGAATCTGTGAAAATTATTTTCTGTTTAGGTTTGTGTAAAAACATTCCCAGAGACAAGCATTTGGGATTTTCTAAGGAAAAGGTTTGGAGACACAGTCTAAGTAGTCTCAATGGTTTTCATCGTCTTGGTGGAGGAAAAGTCATGTGTTTTACAAGGGAATTAAAAAAAAAAGTCTTGATTGGGACTCTTCACATTACATAAGTGACTTAAAGCTTAAGATTCAAGCTAATTAAATTTTTGCTGTACCATGCTGTCCATGCACGTGCTAATTAATGTAGTCTATAGATTTTTTGGTCCCTGTGTAGAGTCAGGTATTGTTGCTCCATGATTTTAGCTGACTAGACGTGAATTCTTTTCAGCATTTATTTTGTGAAAAGCTTAAATTTGCTTCTAGAGGTTTCTGTTGACTCTTAAGGACAGTCATGCTGGTCCACAGTACTTCCCCAGAACTATCAGGGTAAGACTTTTGGATGTGTATCCCAGACAAATGTGTTGCCCAAGTGTGTGACCTGGAAAACACACACAAAGGCAGAATTCTTACTTGAGGTTCCCTTAAGGTTAAATTTCTTCATGAAATGGCAGATATTCCTGTCCACCAATAGGATATACCAAATCATCAGCTAAGGGAATTCCTAAAGGGCTTTGGGGTTTACCATGAAGTAGCCAGGTCAGTGTGGTCTCTTAGGTCAAAAGCAGCCCAGGACGGGTAGCTCCAAGTTCAGTATGATCATCCCAGACTTACATGCTAGTGAGTCATATCAAGTTAGCCAATACTTCCAAATAGATTAATTTTCCAGAACTTCCAATACTTTTGGTAGCTAAATTTCTGTGGATCACATCTTTAGTGTTATCTGGAAATATATTTTGGTGTTATGTATGTGCATTATCACTCAGAGACAACAGCAAGTGCCCTCAGACACTAGGCAGAGAGCCTAAAACCTGTCCTTGACTGAGTATTTGCAGTTCCTCTTGACTCCCTGTTATCTGAAGGTCAAGTCCAACCCAGACTGAAACATTAAATGTGCCAAAGAAATTTTAGGAGGGCAAAAGTAGTTATCAGCAGTTTCCAGTTGCTTTGTTCTCATGCTGGGGAGGTAAAATATGAATAAGAGGAGGCTAAAGGAACATCCTAAATGCGTGTTGTGTAGGATTCTATGATTCCTTGGTTTCTAGCTGTTTAAGTGTAAGGTATTTTGCTCTTACCTTTTAGGTTTAGCTGAGCTCTTTCGTAGTCTTTTTTTTTGCTAACGCTGAATCCAGCTGTGTTTTTAACTGAGTGAACATTTTTTGCTTCTTCTACTGACTTTTTCTGTTGGGTCCATCTTGCAAGGTGACACTTCTGTGCAAGGATAGGGATGCTTGCAAGAGGAATTCAACTGGGTCCACCTCCTCTCTCCCCATTTCAGGAAGATCTATCCAAATGTAGTCCTACGTGCAAACACCAGTGAGTCAGCAGTACTAAATGGTGTCTAGTAAACACTGATGCTGTGCTTGGCCAGCATCTTATGGAACTCAATTCTGTGCATGGAGATTACAAGCTAGGGAGCCATGCTGAGCCTTCAGGCATACTACCATGGATAGGCAGAGCACTAGGCTGTCAGAAGGCATTGAAATTTTTGGGTTTGGGTACGTGCAGTAATGTGACAGTGTACTCCCATGTTGTGTTTCTTACATACAGAAAGATGAGGGAATTCCCAGGCATTTTCTGGGAGAAACAACCAAGCACATCTGAATGAGCAGCAGACTTCCCCCATGCCATTTCTGTCCAAGATCTTCCAACTAGACTAGAAAGCCTACAAGTTTAATAAAAATGAGATTTTTTTCCTGGTAGAATTTTTGGGCTAGCAATAGTATCCTATTAAATTGGATGGAACGATGTAATATCCCTGTATGTGAGGTTATCATTCTCTGTTGAACTTCAGAAGCCTTTCCCACAAGGACAGATGTTGAAGTCATTCTACAGGCACCACAGAACTACCAAGCAGATGCACCTGAGGCTGGGGATACCCATGGTTCCCATTGGTGCAAACTCTGGCATTGTGCCTCTGCCTGGAGCGGTCATGGGGAAGCACTTCGCTGCTTCTGTCCCCATTCCTGGCTGGGCTGGTTCCCAGCACCCCATGGTATGCCATTTGTGGAAGGCTTCTCTCACCATGAAAAGACGTCCCCAGATGCTGGCCTGGGGTCACCAGTGTGTTCCACACTGGCCTCAAAGTTTTCTCCAAATGGCAATGGCTCCTCTGAAGCCTCCACTAAACGATTTTACTCTTTACAGGCAGCTAGACCCAGAATATTGCCTTGTGGTTGCTAATAACCTGAGTCAGAATTGAGCTGGTGATTTACTGAAGAAAGGCTTCTTATCTGCCTCCTTAAGTGCCTGCCTTGCTGCTTTGCCTCTCCCTGATCTCTCTTCCGATCTCCTTGCTACTCACATTCTGGGTATTTCCAGCTACCTCTGAATGAGGCATTAATGTAGATAAATATTACTGCAAGGAAGTAATGGCCAAATACTCTCTGCATCATCTATATGCATTGGTTGGGGAGCGATTTTTCATTTCATACATCATTTGCTATTTCAGCATGTGGCAATTCTGCAAAATAAGAAAGGAGAATTAGAGAGCTGAAGAGCCCACCCTTTGTTCTTGCTGTTCCCAGCACTTGCAAGCACAGGCAGAGCGATTGCTGTGCAGTTACTGGCCTGAGATGCGTTTGGATGAGCTCACGTGAAGCTCGTCCAGGCCCTGTATTAGACACCCTGCACAACTGATTTCTTCCTGTCTTTCTGCCTCTCTCTGTTCTTTGCTGGGCTTTAACACAGCCTTGTAGTTTTAATTTCTTTACACACCCCAAACCTCCCCCTCGCTGTATTCTGCATTTTTCAGTATAAATGGCCCCACCATATAACACACAACAATCATCCCTTTCCCCTGACTCCAATAATAGCTAATACCCCAGTGAAGTAATCTTTCCCACCTGGGCTGCTCCAGTGGTTTTGTGTCACTTAATCCTCCCTCAAGAGCTGAGGATGAGTTTAAGGTAACATCTGCTCAGCTTTATGTTGCTTGTGTTTGTACTGGGTGTCCCTTGGTTCCCATTGCCAAGCAAGTGGGAGGAATGGCTTTGCCAGAGTCCGCATTTTCTGGCAGCATTTTCTGGGAGACAACCAACTCTGCTGGGCTTACCCTGCTATTAGAGGGCCCATTAAATCAAGGAGGTAGGTTCAGTAAATTTATTCTTCTGCATTGCTGTGTTCGTTGTGCCTGCCTATTTTCTCCTTGAGTTTCTTTGTGAATTCGTTACCCCTCTGCTCCCTCCCTGTTGCTGGTGGTACCAGGCTGTAAGACAGGAGCTGAGCCACCTTCCCGTTGGCAAGCTGCAGGCTTGGGTGGTCCTGCACCTCGCTGTGGTCCTGCAGCTGGCAGTGTTGGCCTGTCAGTCACACTGCTGAGTCTTGTTTCATGTCCTCTGCTGGAAAGAGCTACTGAATTTGCTTTGTGGTGACTGGTCCTCAAAGGCAAGGTGCACCCTCACCCAATGCTCTACCGGCAGCACCCATGCTCCTGCAAAAGCTGTGGGCAACAGGGATCCCCTGCGAAACATTTCAGGCCTGTTGATGCTGGGGACATATTGGAAGGTCATCTCCTTTGCCGTACTGCAAGTGTGGAGCGAAATAAGGGGTGTCTTTCTTGAGATCTCTCGTCTTCATGGTCTCACATGCCATGCAGAGCTCATTCATCTCTGCAGTGTGCTACTGCATGCCTTGAAGTGAGCCATCATTTCATTTTCGGTGACTTCCTAATGTGTTTGTTCCTTTTTTCCTCCCAAGCAACAGCACAGGCATTGCTGCATTTGGCAAAAGAACAAAGCCTTATTGTTCAAAGCCTGCGCACTCCAGTATCAGCTGGGACAAACACACCATTTCACTCTTAGACCTCAATCTCAAAAGCCAGCTGGACAAAGAGTGAAAAGGCTCAAAATCACAAGTTAGAAAAAGCCTTTACCTTTATCTTCTCTCTAAAGGACTCTGTCAAGTACAGTTTTATATCTGTACCTTCTTTTTGTTAGTAATACCTCTTCAGAAACCTGAAAATAGCATCTCTTTCTCTATTGATGTGTGCCCCTGAGCAGCACTGATTTGTCCCCCTCCAATCAACACAGCTTATCATGTCGATTTGCTTATGCAACTCCTTTATCAATGAAAGTCATCGTGGCTCTGGTCACACAAAGTGGACATGCTATCCATTTTTCTGCAATTGTGTGGCAGTAACAGCACTTCCCAGGAGTCTTCTCTGCAGGCCCTGCCTCCCAAGGCAGGGACTGGGGTGATGCCTCAGCTCAGTCCTAGGGCGGACCCCGGGCAACCAGTGATGGCTGAGGCACAGGAGACTTGTGTATCAGTTTGAAGATGCTTTGTAGCCAACCAAAAGATCCAGTGCTAGTGTAAAATATCTCACATCTATGCAATGCCCAATTTTCCTGTCATAATTATGCCTGGTAAAAAGGGCACCTTTTCTGACATGCTTAGAAGCGTGAACCTGGTGTTACTGTGCCACAGTGTACCTATATAACTCCTTCTCCATAAGCCAGGCTTTTCAGCTTTCAATTATTTTTGCCAGTTCTCCCAGTTCCTCCTCCAGCCTGGCAGCCATGCTGGTCAGGAGGCATCCAGAAAGAAAGCTTGCACAACAGCGATCAGACAGTTGCTTATCTCTCTGCCCTGGGATATGTCATGCAGCCCAAAGCCACACTGAGACTTTTTCTGTCAACGTGACAAATTGTAAACTCCTGTCCAATTTCCTGTGAGCTAACCCTGCAAAGTGTTCCATTGCATCTGGGTCTTCTCCTCCCGTACAGTGTCTTCATTTTGGACTATTTCTTCCCTAGATGTATTCTGTGTGTCCTTTGAGCTAGGTAATTTTCTCCCCATATCCCATATTTATTTTTTTTGTCCTTTTGTGTTATTTTCCACTCCTGGCTGGTGATTGCATCTCCTCCCCAATGTAGTATCAATTGCAGTTTTAATAAACACGCTGTCTAATGCTTTTTCTAGATCATTAATGAAGATGGTAAATAAAACTGGAGCTAACACCAGTTTCTAGTAATAACCCTACTGGATGCCTCCCCACAAGCTGACAGTTTTGTCGTTGATCACTATTCATCACCAAGCCTGAACGCCAGTGTCCCCGTGAGAGGTAATTTATATTCATTTAACACCATTCATCACAAAATCAGAGAAAAACATGGCTAGAAAGGACCTCAAGAGTCTGATTTCAGAAATAATCCTGAAGTTTCCAGCCCATTCGTAAACACTGGCAAAGACAGAGGTTTCACATCCTTGCCAGACAGGTGCATTTAGTGTTTGTCAGCCTTTCCCCTTTGCCAGGCATTTAACTTTAACCTCTCTTGCTGCAATTCAGGCACGTTGTTTCTTACCACACTAACAATGGGTATAGAGAGCTGTCTGGAGAACAATTTATTCCCTTCTTCTCTGGAGATAGTATTGTGTCTCCCCTGGTCTCCTCCTTTCTGGAGTAAACAATCTCTATTGAATAAGTGTTTCTTCCCAGTTCCCCTTTTCTAGACCTTTCATCCCAGTTCCTTCCAGACTCTCCTAACCTGAATAAATATTGTAGCAGCACCGGGTAAAACAGAGGGCACAGTCATGTATTTTACAGGCAGAGCTCCTCTTAGATTGCCCTGATATGGTGACTGCCTTGTGTATGACAAATGGCACTTTTTATTCATTTTGGATTCCTGCATTGCTGCACTGCTCGACATCTGCCTAATCACCTATCTCTCATTTTGTTCCTGCACAGCTCACTATACCTACCTCTGTGCACAACTTTGCTTCTTCCCTTATTGAATTACATCTTTTTTTTCAGATCTTTTCTGTAACATGCCCGGATTACTTTTGATTCTAATCCTCTTTCAGGTCTTTGCAGCTCCTCTCACCTTGGTGTCACCTGCATATCTGAAAAGGATGCCCACTATCCCAGAATCCAGTGGCTGGACCTCTGTTGAACCTTACCTAACCCTTTCTTGTATTTTTACAACAACACTTGCTTTCTGAGTATGGTTTTCCAACCTGTTTTGCACCCCTTCCTTAAGGTAATTTCTCTAGGGCATGTTTCCTTAGTTTACGCCTCGTAACATGAGGTGAGATGGTACCAAAGGCCTTACCAAAGTCAAGATGCAAAAAGTCTCTTGCTTTGTCTCTATCCACAGGACCTGTTACAGGATTAAATTAGGCTGATTTGACATGATTTGCTGCTGGCAAATCAGCACTGGTTGTTCCTCTCTCCTGGTTGTTTCCTAGGTGCTGATGATTAGTTTGTTTAATTATTTGTTCCAGTACATTTCCAGGAACTGTAGAGCTGACTGGCCATAGCTGCCTCACTCTTCTTGTTTCCCCTTTCTGCAGCCAGGCAGGGTGCTGCTCTGTGAGAAGCCCTGCTCCCCCACGCTGCTCCTGAGGGTTCATGGAGGTTCCCAACCTGGGCGACCCCTGTGTGGGGTACTGCTGTGATGCCTCAGACCGATCCTTTCCTCAGCCTTCCTCTGACCACAAATCTACAGCTAGAATGCTTCCCTGCTCTCCTGCCTGTGCTAGTTACCTTTCATTTACATGTCTTCCTTGATTTTATCCGTCATAGCATGTGCCAAACTTTGATGTCAATCCTGGGCCATTTGCATGTATGTCAGTTTTCTGTTTGCTTTCTCCTTCCCTGTGAGGCCCCTGAAGACTGACTGACTCAGACAGTTGATCTTTCCCTATGGTTCTTAACCTTCAATTTTTCATCAGCGTGACTTAGATTTGTGCCATTGCAATTGCACTTGTAGAAAATTCCAGCATTCCTGAAAGTCTTTGTCCTTGGATTTGTTTCCCTGAGTACTTGTTTACCAGCACTCTGGGTTGTCTGTGAATATCTGTGGTGGTCAGCAAAGCCTCTCAGTCGAGAAATGCAGAAACTCACACTTGCAATGAAATGGCAGACTTCACCCACTTACAACTGGACTTTCCCAACCTGCACAAGACTTCTTGTTTTCAGCAACCTCTTTATCTCTTAGCAAAAATAAGCACAGAGAGCCAAATTCTGACCTCATTTACACCAGTAAAATATAGATATATGCCAGTAAACTGCTGAAGTTGTTTTGGGCTTACAGTGATGAGAATGAAAGCAGCATCTGCCTCATTAATCCCCCCAATCCACAGAAAGTAAATGATTCCAAGAGGAAATAGCTCCACAGAAGGGAGCCCTGAAAAGAATTAGAGACTGACTTAATGGGATTAAGGGGAAAAAATGCTTAAGCAAATCCAAATCAATCCTCTCCTCAAAACATTCAAGGTGCCAAAATAAATACAAACACTGTTTTGGGAAGGAAAAGGTTAAAAAGCTATGAAAACAAAATATCTTGGCCTCTTCTAATGATGTCCTGTAGCAGAATGAGCACAACAGAAAGAGTTGCTGAATCAGCAGTACTGTACCTGCTGCTTGATGTTTATCCATGGGACTCAAAGGATGGAGACTCATTTCCCACTACATCCATGGGGCTCATTTCAAGTTTGATAAAATACCCCTGGAAACCAGATGGAGTTACACGGAGGGATGGGTGAACAGGTCTGGCAAATGGAAACCTCTCTCAGATGCCTGGCCAACATGGCATCCAAACCCTAGAGCCATCCCTCCAGTCATAGCTTTGGATTTTTTTCTGCAGTTAGCAATGTAATTTGCACATTTCTTCACCCACTCTCCACTGTGCATGGCACTAAGATCAGATGTGCCAATAAAAAAGGTAAGTATGTGCCTGCTCCTGTGGTGTTGGTCGATATGCTAGGAGTTGCACACATTCAGACTGCTTTCGTACAGTCATGTAGAAGGGGCAATATTCTGAGCAACTGGCAAAAGCCAGCATGTTTCATGCAGGCAGGTGGCCCTGCATGCTGTCAGGGAGGAGGGCAGGAAGGAGCACACAGCTCACACTGCCTATTATTAAGAAGCTGCAGGCAAGCAGGAGCTGTGACCCACTCATGCAAACTGTCTTCTTGATCTTCCACCAGCAAGGTGGCTGTCCCCATTCACTCAGCCACCCTGCTCAACCCACTGGAAGAGCTGTAGCTAAATAGTTAGAAGATGGTCACACCTTTCAGTGGCATAGACATTTCTTCTGTCTTTGGATACAAGAGCACACCATTGCCGAGGCCAGTCAAGTACCAAGAACACTGACAGTCTACTCTGATGACTTTTGAGGAAGAACAGGGTTCCATGCAAAGACTTCAAGGTGAGCTTGGCTAAATAAAAGCATTTAGAGGGGATATGCAAGAATGTACAAGGGCCACAAAGCACTCCCTGTGATGGGAAAGTGTCAGGGGACTGATCTGGGTCACATAATTTAGAAATTACAAGGCAACTTAATAACAGTGCTGCAGTAGGAAAGAGACTGGGGGCTTCTATTTAGGAAAAATGTGCAATCCAGTGGCTAGAAGCAGAGACAAACTAGATGCAGAGGAGAAAAAAAAGGGTCCACATGTTATATAAGGATAACTAACCGAAGAAAAGGCTTTTTTAACATCCTGGTAGACTCTCCAAACCTTTCAGTCTTTAAGACAAGACCAGGTGACTTTCTAACAGATGCATTTGCAACTCAAAAAGAAGTTGTGGGCAAGCATCAGGAATGACTAGGGGAGGTACCCGGGATCTCCTAGGCATCTTATTGATGATCATAAGGGTCTCTTCTGACCTTCAGCAATGCATCCTTTACATTCAGCTGTGGTCAAGTGTGGCACTTTATTGTAAAGCAGTTTTGGATCAGAAATAGTTGCTATCAGTGAATTAAACAGGAAAATTGCTCCAGCACCCCTTGTGCTCCTTAATTTGATACTTCTTTATTTTATGTTGTCCTTAAATTTTTAGTGTGCTGCAGAACTGTGTATTAGATACACAGAAGCACATTACAGGGGTAATTAGAAGGCAGCTGGAGGGTTTTGGCAGCTGGGAAGGGGACAACAAGCACTCTTGGCTCTGAGAGGCAGTGTGGGTTTGTGGGAGAGGGATTTTAGCTGAATGCTAAGATTGTCAGCAGGAGGAGTCAAAGGGGCTGACAGTAGTGTTTGCATCATCTTGAAGTTAACCACTTCCAGAAAATAACATCAGTTTGCAGCCAAATAGAAGCTATTGTTCAGCCTGCAGACTGGTAATCTCTCAAATCTTGCAGCAAAAAGTTTTTTTCAGTGCAGCTTGACTGGTTTAAACCCAAAGTACATGGCATTTGCAGAGGCTTAAGGCCAAATACTTCAGGAAAGCTCCACTGTCACAACACTCAGCTCTTGCTGCTGTGTGTGCTGTAGGAGGTTGCACTGGTACAGAAACAGGGTTCACATCCATAATAGTGCAGAGCTGAGGTACACTTCGCTTCATGTGTTTCACTTTGGCACAATGAGTCTGGCTTGGGGTGTTCTCCTCTTCAAACTGTAGATATTGCTACTGTGCTCCCTTGTTGCCTGTGAAGACTTCAGCCTTGCAGCCAGAGAAGGGTAGTCCACATAGGAACCTGGCTTTAGGAGGGGGAAAGCAAAGCTGAGGCCAGGGAGGCAGGACCTGCACGCATATGGTGCCTTCCAGTAGCTTTTTAGTTTGGTTGAAAGGAACAGATCTCCTGGTTGTGCCATATAACTGTGGTTTGATGATTCACACCATGGAATGGGATTGCAGCATGCAAATTGGTCTACTCTCAGGTGATACTGAAGTATGCACCTGAGGTGATCCAACCCATGGCTGCTCAGTCACAGGTAAAACAGTCTGACAGCACGCCAGCACTGCTTTTGTGCTGCCCTACTTGATAAGACAGACATAGCTTTTACCTTCTGTGACTGTGTCAGTCAAAATACTGTAATGTCTCGTTCCCCAAGGTTGGAGGTGATTGAGGTAACTTATATTCAGAAGCACCCATCAAAGGAAGTGTCTTGGTTGTGAAGTGATCATCAGGAGAGCCAGAGTGTTTAGGCTCTGTCCTGTGCCCTACTGAGGATGTGAGGTTGGCGTTCTGCTGAGAACTAGCTCATTCCTCTCTCTCAAGTTTTCCTGCTTAATGTCCTTGCCCTGAACAAAGATTGTGCTAATTTTTCACTAATGTCTGAATAATAATGTAGGAGAAATATATAGCAGTGACATTACAGAACAGTCCTAGGCTTGGTTGTCAGAAGCCAGCGTAACACTTCACTCTCAGCCAGCATACCCTTCACTGGTCAATATCTCCAAATATGTGATTTCCAAGGCAAGTCACAAACTCCCCAATCAGGACCACTAGCTCTGCTTATTTTAGCAAAATTGTCTCCACGACAATCATACATTTCCTTCTTGAAACTTAAAATTTCCCTTTGATTTTATGTGGATAAACTGTTTTTTGAGTTGCTGAATATCATGGTAGATTGACCATCCCAAACCACACCAGTGACGGGCAAATTGAATTCTATCTTGTATGTCATTTCTCAATCAGGGAACAAAGTCTGGATCAAAGTCACTATGTCTTTGGCAGTCTGGATCAAAGTCACTATGTAAAGTCAGAATTATTGTTGTTAATGTGAAATGAGCTCCTGGAAAAACCATGTTGACTTCTCCTTTGAGGTTGCCTGCACCATGGAGCCTTTGATATCTAATAGTCTGACACTGTATCTTGTGTAGGTATAGCCTATAAACAGAAATTTATAATGAATTAGTAAATTATTACCTATTATTTTTAGCATCTCATAACACAAGCCTATAAACACGACACAATGCATATACAGGGCCAAAAGCTGTTAGAAAGAGACTAATAGGTGAGGCCTTCTGTTGGATCCAGAATGGACATCTTTTATGTACTCTCCATCCCATTTTAGATGGGTGTTTAGTCTGCAAGGTGAAATGTTAGTTTTGACTTATGTCTTCAGATTGTATGTTGTTGGAAAATTGATGTGAACAAAAAGGATGTTCTGTGTGAACTCCACAAAAGGGCTGGGATTATGGGGGAGGAAGAGTCAGGGCTTCTTGAAAGCTCTGGGGAGACCTTTATAGCAGCCTTCCAGTACCTGAAGGAACCCCACAAGAGAGCTGGAGAGGGGTGTTTTACAAGGGCATGTAGTGATAGGACATTTTGTATAATTATAACTATTTTAAATTGAAAAAGGGTGGGTTTTAGATTGGATATTAGGAAGAAATTCTTTACTGTGAGGGTGGTGAGGCACTAGAACAGGTTGCCCAGAGAAGTCATGGATGCTCCATTACTGGAAATATTCAAGGACTTCGAGCAACGTGATCTAACGAAAGGTGTCCCTGCCCCTGGAAGGGGTCTTGAAACTAGATGATCTTTAAGGTCCCCCACAACCAAAACGATTCTATGAAATTCAGACAGCTCTTTGCATTATTCTTCCAGGCCAGAGGAAATCTCAAGTGTGCTGTGAAATTCCCTTACTTACATTCCTGATTCCTCCTCTATCTGTAAAAGACTTGGGGAAAAAACCCAAAAACCATTTAAAAATGGGTTGCTGTTTGCAGTCAGTCTTCTGTGCAAGGTCCCCACGATGGTGCTTATGCCCTGCACTAGCTAAGCAGCCACCACTGGTTCAGGGCCTGTGGTAACCTACCACCAAAAGCAATGCTGTGGCTGGCTGGCTGTGGCTCCTAGAGGGACAAAGCCAAAAGAAATCTACTTCACCTCCTTGCTTAGTCAGGCTCCCCACCTTATGACTGTCACAGTGTGCCAAGTCCCTGCATTTCTCTATGCTGTTTTCCCAAACTTCTGTGCTTCCCAAATAGCTCTGACAGGGATGAACATGTTCCCATGGCAACCAAAACACAGAAGCTGGGCAGGATTTACATGCCTGACCATCCCTAGTCTGTCTGTGGAAGCATCTCTGGCACTGGTACAGGTATTTGTTCTGGGAGTGGATCCTTTTGGGGTTGAGTTTCTTAGCAGGAAGCAGAATACAGAGTCCTCGTGGGGCACCTCCTATTAACTCTCTGTCTTCTCCAGGCTATACAATACATGGGAGGACAGGGGGAAGGTTTCTTCCTCTTCCCTATACATGGGCAAGTGTGGCACAGATGCTGCATGCAGGACACAAAGGGTTGTGGCTGCCAGCAACGCCAGGGCACTGCTACAAAACACAACTCAAAGAAGAAAGCCAGAACCATCATGGTGCGCCAGTAGGGAAGCAAGGAAAGTTCCTTAACTCAGGGTGGTGGGATAGCAGGGATCTCTCATCTCACATTGCTTGCTCTCAACATCACAGGCAGTGGAAGGGGCATCCTCCAGCACCTCCATAAGCCTCTGAAGACCCTTCATCACCGAGGCTTTGCTAGGAGGTTGATATGTCCCCAAGGGATTAAAATCCAGGTTTGAGATATGGTTGGAGCAACCTTGGCCCTTCCTGCTCCAGGACCAGCTGCTACTACATATATGCCCATCAGGAGAGGGAAAATTAGTAGGGAAACATGATGAAACTTCTGGAGGTGTTAATTACGCAACTTTAAGTTATAAACATTTTTAATTGGACTAATTTTTGGTGTCACAAACTATCTCTTGATGAGACAAGTCCTAAAATTAAAGCTGTTTTAATCTCTCTCTCTCTGCTCCTCCTCTCTACCCTTGTTGTCTTTCTGGTTGCAAAGTAGAAAAGAAATCACTGAGGCTTCTGGGCTTTGCTGAAGACTGCTATTTTTAAGGTGTTATAGTTGATTTACTTTAAATCCGACCAAAAACTCCACCTTGGGACCAGACCTCCTTTATCAATCTTGTAGCTAACTTTTTGTTTTCACATGTAGATTTTTAAGGAGGAAAGACAAAAATTGGGCTTGTAAGAGATGCTAGCTCACCACTTTAACAATGACAGTACCATCCTTTAATGTAACCTTTGCCCAGGGATATTGCAGCATATCACTGTCTCCTTGTGACAAATGGTATGTCACCATCTCTTTTTCTTTTTTTTTTTTTGTATTTTTATTAAATGTTTCTTAAATTACAGAAATTGTCTTGTATTGAATTACAAGATCCAAACACCATCAGGTTTTCCTGTGTGCTCCTTTGTCACTGTCATGGGCCAAACAAAACTCTCGAGGCTTTAAGGGAGTATGGACTATGATCTAGGCTGTGCAGGTCATACCCAGTTCTGCCCTGGGAATAGCTAGACATCAGATTACATCCTTTGTCTGCTGAGCCCATTGCTACTTCACGTGTGCCTGTCTTCATCTCTATTGTGCAAGACCAATTTTCAACCCAAGGTCTTGAAATTAATGACTCTCTGAGAGCCTTTCTCCAGGGGCTGAGTAGGATAGAGATGGAAGGGGCTGAATATTTCACAATCAGTCTCATCTTTTCTTTCCTTGCTCTGCAAGCATTCCTTAGAATGGCACTGTGCTGACAGCAGTGATATTTTGGCCAATGTGCATGCATATAAATATCTCTGCATCTCCTAAGGAGCCACAAGTCAGTGGGTCTACACTGGAAGGGTGCTCTCCACCAAGCAGCTCCCTCTTTTTGGGAGAGGTGGGAGGAATGGACTGAGCTGCCCTAGGACTACCCTATGCTCAGGCTTCAGCCTCGCAGCTGGGGTGTGCTACTTCTACCTCCACGCTAATGGGATCTCTACACTAAGCTTTGGGGGATTTGTAACTGCCCTGCCAAGAGGAGACAGACACTTCTGGAAGCAGCAAGATGTGGTCCTGTCAGCTTCCTCAATTCAGCACTGAGGCTGGGTATTTCATAGCTTGCATAACCATAATTTGCTTCGGGATTTTTGCTGAGGGGATACAATGCGAAGGGCGGCACTATAGAGGTTTTATTTCACTTTCAGAAGGTTGCCTGCCATTTCTATATTATCTCACATAGACATGGAGCACTGAATAGAAGCCTTTCATTTTCACTGATTATTCATGGCACAGTTTGCTTTGCTAGGCACCCTCACAGGCCACAGAGCCAGCAGCCTCCCAACATGCGTGAGGGGACACATTTCCTTGCCGCAGACGATTTTGGCTTGAAAAATTCCTTGAGACATTCCAGCTCTGCAGGTAATGAGCACTTGTGTGACTTTGACTTGGGTTCACTCCTCACCAACCACTTATGCCAACTCTGAGTCACCTGGATTCCCCTGGCCCAGCTGCTGCTCCTAAGAGGGTTTGGTAGTCTCTTTTTGCCAGGACCTTCCCTCCTTACATCCAGCCATGAACTCTGGGTGCTAACCCTGATCTCTGCCTTGGGTCCCTGCCTGTGTGAGCTGGGACATAGCAAGGCCAGCAAGGAAATTTCAAAACTCAGACATCTCCATTTCACTTTAAATTTTGGGGGGAAATCCTAAGAAGTTGCTTAGGGAGATTGTATTTTTGCAGCAGCCTGTTTCCTCTCCTTTCCCTCTCCTTTCCTTTCCCCATCTCTTTGTCTGCTAAATAAAACAACCTACATTTTTGACCTGAATTACTTTATGTGTCCCTGAAGGCATATGCAGATCCTAGGACTGTAGGAGGGTTTTCTTCTTTGGTGCGGTCAGATACCATCATTAGAGATGACAGTCAAGCTGGATCCCCTCCCAGTCTGAACACTGTATTTCTATTTTGCAACACAAACAATAACCCCCCAGATTTCTGTAGCACCGGCTGTCAGGAAGAAGCTTGGGCTGCTGTACAAACAGGCAGGCATCAATTTTGTGGGCAAAATGCCTCCCCGTTTCTGCAGGTGAGAAATGGGAAAGTTAAATAATTGCCAGCATTGCTCAGCTGGCACCTGGATTCACCTAAATCAGCAATAACTTCAATGCTGTTAGCGGAGGAACCAGCAGCAGACCACAACCAGGACCCTAATCTGAAGGCAGCTCCCCTGGCCCCTGCAGCATCTCCCCCTCTGCCCAGCTAGTGCCCCTCCCTGGGAAACCATCAGGCTTCCTCAGGCTTCCCAGGGGGTGTCCAAGGACCACACACTTTGGAAAGGCAGCAGGAGGACAGTGGGATTTCCTCTCCTCTGCCCTCACCTCTCTGCTGCCAGAGCTGAGGGAGCAGCTAAACCCCTCCAGAGAGGTTGTGTGTCAGGCCTTAGCAAAGCCCATAAAAACTACACATTCCAAGTGGTGGGTTTTTCGAAAGGACAATGAAATTTCTCATTCTGGCTAGTTTTAACACTCTTCTATAACATGCATGGCAGACTGGCTGAATTAAACCAGCCATGCTAATTTCTCTTGTTACAGCAGCTCTGTATAACACACAAAATGCTTGGCTTTGGAGGATGATATTATAAAGAAGGACACTGTAATTTAGTGGCTCATTTAATGTGAACCAAGAGAAATATGAGGCATGCCAGTGCCGCACTGGGGCTCTATTTATATCCTTTTGGTGTGCAGTATGATTTATAATAAAGGATCATTTTTATATAGTATTAGCACAGTAATGGGACTTACTAGGTTACCATATCCGAAGTTAGAAAATATTGTATTAGAAGAAGCTGTTCAAACACTGTGTATGAATAGCCCTTTTTTCAATATTAAATTATGATTCCAGGCTTTTAAAAATAAATATTAATGTGTTCTATTTACCTAGGAATCTGGGCTTTTATCAATGAAGCAGGAGGATCTCCACCTCTGAGTTCAGAAGATGTTGTGTGCAGCCTCACAGAGTTCACTTTGTGGCTCCCAGACTTGCTGCTCAGCACCCGGTGGCACCCTCTGGCATTGGTAGCATCCTTCTCTGCCAGGAGCCCAGGAGGAGGTCAAAAGGCAGAGAAAGCAGAAAAGTCATCTTTTGCTGTGGAGTGTGGTATCACAGGCTTACAGGCAGCATGTCCTTCCTCTGTCCCTCTGTGCATGAAGTCCTGTGGCCTCCCAGCAAGTCGCCCCTGCCCTGGGGCTGTTGGTGGGGAGGAGGAAGGACCTGGATTTACACCCTCACAGTTTTTCTGGAGGCCACACAACAAGTAAGTAGTGGAGCCAGGATAAGAGCAGAGCCACTCCTGGCACCTCGCCCTCTGCATGATTCAGAGCTTGTTTCTGAAGTGAGAGGACTGCATAAAGTTTCATTTGTCCATCTAGAAAGCAGTGTGTTCTGCTTCCCATTTAAAGCTCAGGACCCTCATGATGATTCAGAGCGCATGCAGGAATGCAGCTCTGTGCTGATTTTTAGTGCCAGGCACTGTAATGCATGCCAAGGTTTAGTTCTGCCATGCAGGTGGGTAAAGGAATTAAATTTGGTTTAGGAACAAGGAGGGAACTAATCAGCTGGAGGATGCCAAGGAGAAGGAGAGTTGCACAAGATGGAGCAATGCCTTTGCAAATGTCACTTCCACTGGAGCTGAAGAGCAAGGTGTGGAGGTGTGGAGGGTTTTCTTTGAGGCACCCGTGGAGCTGGTGTTGCTCACCTCTTGAGGAAAGATGCTCAGCCCTTCTCCTCCTCTCTGCTGGGCAGTGAGGAGCTGGGGTAGGCTATAGTACCTCTGCTGCTATGCCCCAGTGCCAGAATGCTTCTGACCAGCTTCACCAGCTGAGGCTTGGCTCCTGGGGACAAGGGGACACATTGATTCTTTTCAATGTTGATGGGGCTAATGGCTACCCCCGCCATCTCGGACCAATCTGTAAGAAGGACAGCCATGAGAACACCACGTTTGGTGCCATTCATAATATCACATGCAGCTTGAAGACTGTGCAAGCACATGCTCCCAGTCCAAGCTCCCTCCTGTTTCGTGCTAAGATGGATGTTACTCTGCAGCCCCCAGCACATGCTGTCTCGCTGGAGGGAAGTCACCCTGCTCCCTGCTCTCCCAGCCCTGCAGGGACACAGCCACTGTTGCCAGCCAGGAAGGTGACATAGAGGAGCAGACAAAGCCAGAGCTGACTCTGCTTCCCACTGAGCCAACCTCAGGGAAATTGCCCAGCCACTTTGAATAAAAATGAATTAAGCAGCCTGGCAGTAACTCAGACCATATTTTATTAACTTGGCCAGAACCAAGTAACGTTAATCCACCTCCCTGAAATTTCTTACTTTACAGCCATGCTCTAATATATGAAAATACCCTGGCAAAGTTTTTGATAAGTTACAACCCCCCACTTAGTAACAACCATGCGTAGTGGGGCGTTATCCCTTGGATAGGGGCTGAGATGCAGTGGGGAGCCCCACACAGCCCACCCAAGCAACAAGGAAACAAATGATGTCTTCCCCTGCTGCTTGCTGTGATACCTTGGTAAAATCCCCAGGGCTCATTCACGTTTTGGGTGAGGGGTGCCAGGTGCCTAAGGGGCCCTAATAGTCACTTGGCAAGAGTAGTCACTGGCTCCAGCTCACAAGGGTGAATTGCTCTGCAGAGGTGCCTCCCTTCCTCTCTCTCTCCCCTGTGTAGGAAAACAGTTTTTCTTAGCTCAGCAAATGCTGTGTCTCAGTTCCTCTTCAAAATTGGTGATGCATCCACTTAGGCTAATAGATATGATGCCTCAATGCCTGCCCTTGCTTTAGACAAGATGCACCCCAGGAAGTAGTCAGACATCTAAGAAAAGGCAAAAATCAACTTCTGCACAAGTTTCCGCCTCTAGACCACCCACTAAACATGATTAAGTCCAGGAGGATGGTGCAGAGCAGGATTCTGCTTGCCAGTGGCCAAGAGCTCCTACCACTGGCCCCATGGGAGCTGCCAGGGAGCCAGCACTCCTGAGGAGGTCTCCAGTGGCCTAGCAACCCACCAGGGCCCTGGGGTGCTTCTCGCTGTGTTTCACAGATGCTGCCTTTGGGTTTAGCACTGGCCAGGGGGTCATCTTTGGTACAAATTAACATCTTCCCCACTCCCTGCATTCTTGTGTCCTGCATAAGCCCTAGCAAGAAATAAAATTGCCCTGCCTTCCTTGTTTATTAACAGTAATAATGCTAATAATACT
>JAOXXN010000446.1:44680310-44720816 GCA_026770055.1 Myrmophylax atrothorax | reverse complement strand
CAAGCACAATGGTTTAGGTAATGCTTGCACACCTTTCTTGTTAAATTAAAGCCCCCGAAGTGCAGCGAGCTCAGGCAAACCAAGCCAGACGTGCTGCATTTTTTTTTTTTTTTTTTTTGGCCTCTCATAATTGAATTCCTGCAAGATAAAAATCTCCTTTTCCTCAGTAGGCTGTAATCAGTGCTCACAGAGCTGTGGTTTCCAACTGCCCTCATCATGTGCTTCCTTATGAAACTCCACAGAGAAATCGTCTTGGCTTGGGTGTCGATTTAAAGGGCCCTGGAGCGGGGATGCAGCCCCTGTTTGCTCTCCAAAATGGCAGGGCTGGGACCACCCAGCCTGGGGTGCAGGGGAGCGTGAGGGCCCACAGGGCTGCTGTGGGGTAGCACAGGAGGGAAGCCCCCTCTGTTAAGGAAGAACTTCACTTAGGAGCATTTTAAGTTGCTGCTAGCTGTGGAAAGTGGGTAGAAAGACGTACAGGAGAAACTGTTGCATTTTCTGCCTTTTTCCTCAAAGCCCAGATCCATTTTTGGCTTCTGGACATCTTCTACCCTGGGCATTTTACACTTTCCACCTAGTCTCTTTGCCAACCAACTAACAGAGTCATGTCCCATTCCCAAGGGAGCTCAGAGGGCTGACACCAATGCCCCCCACCAGGAGGTGGGCAGCCCTTGGCAGGGAGACTGGGGCCAGTTTGGGTAGCTGGGTTGCCTCCCTGCTCCTTGTGCCTCCTTCCCTCCCAGCAGCACTCCTGTTTTCCTTGGCACAGGCCACAGGATGTGATGCTTGCTTCCTCCTGTTGATGCAGACCCAGGGAAGGGGCCCAGAGGGGATGGTGGGCTTTGCATGAAGGGTTGCTCAGTGATGGAAAAGCTCCCCAGCTCGAGGCTGGCCACAGACCACTGGATGTTAGTCAGCATGAGAAGAGCTGGCCAGTCCAGTTCCTCATCAGGACGCTCAGTTTTTCCACCACGGAGGTGGACGGACAGACAGATGGACAGACAACTGTAGACGGCAAAGCAGGGTTGCTAGGAAAGCTTTATGTAAGCAGCTCAGGGCCGGCAGCTGACAGTGCAGCAAGTGTTCAGCTCCCAGAGCTCCACATCAAACCTGGCAGCACATCAAAACCTCTGTTTCATAACCCACTAGAAATAGGATTTTCTAACAGTGCCAAGAGGACTCGCCTTGTTGTGCAGGGACCTGGGATTTTACCAGTTGTTAATGGTTAACTAGTCAATGGCCTAAAAGATTCAACAGTGCCTTTCCTCATGATGAGGAATTTGATTGGCAGCCATGCCACCCTGATCCACCTATTAATAACATAACTCAGGAATTAATTAGCGATTAACTGCAACCAAATAATTACAGAATCAGCTGTCAGGAGGGAGGCATGATGCTGTGAGGGGACTGACCTCCACTGGGAAGTGGGTGCGTGAGCATGGCTGGGGAGGGAGCAAGGCTGGAGGGGGCACTTCCCGTCACCAGCAACCCTCATCTGCTCACTTCAGCTAACAAGGCTGGGCTGATGTCTGGGCTCCTCTGGCTCTGAGGGAGCAAGGCAAACATCAGGTGTGCCCTGAGCTTTACAGTGTAAAACAAAGCTCTGTAAGTGCTTTGCAGAGCAGAGCTGTGGCTTTGGCCAAGCCTGGCTGTGGGCAAGGGGCTTGCTGCAGTGCTGAAGAGCAGAGAAACCAGGGATGCTCCTCTGTGAGAGGGAGACACCTCCTCTGCTCCCAGGCACAGAGATGGTAGTATGCTTCCACCTGGCCCCATCCCCACCCTGGCTCCATGCTGAGATGTGCTGATAGCACACGAAAGGCATTTATAATTTTTTAATATATTGAAAAAGCAGTGAGTGCATTAGATACATAGACGAATGGAGATACATGGAGATGAAAAAGGCTCAAGTATTCATCTTATTCACTGCTCTCTTCTTGCTGATCAAGAATTATCCCCTCCTGGACATGATCCAGTATTTTGTCCAGCCTTATTTCCAGTGATTCAAGTGATCGGGCTTCCTTTGGGAAACTCCGTCACTGCTTAATGCACTTTTCTGTTAGGAAGTGCATCTTGCCCTGCATTTGGCTTCAGCAGTTTGTCTCTAGACTCTAGGATTGCTTCCCAACGTGCCAGCTGCTTGTGGATTCCTGCCTCCTCCAGCAAACTAGATGTCTTGAGCTCTTTTCACTTTCTCCATAGGTCAGTCTAAACCTTTAATAATTTATTGCTTTCCTCCCCTCTGCTGCCATCTGCCCCATATTGGCCTGGTTCTGCCATACACGGGCAAAGTATCACTGGGTGGAAAAAGCCTCCCTGGTTGTTCTGATGGGAACAGTCTCTGTGGGACTGAGGCTCCGTGGGCTGTGACAGCAGCAGCTCCCTGACAGCTATGTGCTTCTCTAGCTCTGGGCCAGTGAGCATGAGCTCAGTGGCTGGCAAAGGAAAGCGCAGCTGGAGGGTTGCTCTATTTAACACCAACTACTAATGGCCCGAAGGGGTTGTTCTGGCCAAGTAGGATTGCTGAGGCATAGAAACACCATGGATATACAGAGCCTTTCCCCTGGCCATGCTCCCTGCATAGGAGCAGGCAAGAAGTTTGGGTGGAGGAACTTCTCAGTGCAACTCCAAAAGGGCAAATGACCAGGTCAGTTTGAGCAGGGTGTTCTGTCCCTCCAAGGAGCATCACCAATGCAGTTGCAGGATGCCTCATACCGAGCCTGCTGTCTGAGCTAGACAGGGCGAAAACTTCCTCTGTAGTAAAAATAGCTGGATTGACCCAAGTTACATCCCTGAGGGCACCTCATGTAAAGCAGTCTCCTTCCTTCCATCACATTTACAAAAATGGTTTGAGCACACCTTGTCCTTCATGGAAGTTACCGTCTGCTGCTGATTCTCATGCACGTGTCCTCCTCAGTTTGGAGGTGCAGGGGTGTCCTGTTCCTCAGCCATCACCTTGAATTGACCCCAGAGGAATACATTTCTTTGGTCATATTCCAAGTCCCTTTTTGTGCCCCCACCCCATTTCCCTTCTTTTGTGTCTCTGTACTTGCAGCTCCTTGATATGTTGCCAATGGGGCCATGAGCACCTCCGCCCTGTGCTCCCAACCGCAGCAGGGACGAGTCCCAGACCCTCTTTTCCCACTGGCTTGTTTCGTGCTCTTGCATGTTATGTCCTCCCTGCCTTCGGGCATTTGTCACAGCGCTCAGCACAGCTTGGCCTGGGTCAGATGCCTGCGTTCCTTCTCGCCCTGGGACCCAGCGCCCTTCCTCTCTTTTTGTTTCTTTTTGTTTATGGTACTCAATCCAGCTCTCAGGCCATGCGCAAATGCTCTGCTCCTGGCCAACTTGAATTTGTTTCAAGGAAGATTGCACAAGAGTTCAGGGCTGGTGCTCGGAGCCAGGCCTGCTGGGCTGGCTGTTTTGTTCTCTCAGCCCTGCTCCTGCCGGAGGACCTGCTGGCATGAACTGCAGCCAAAGCGGAGTCAGCAGGATGCCTCATGGGGCTGCCTGGCTGGGAGGAGCCAGTGCAGCAGTCCTGTGAGGTCAGGGACAGGCCTTGCAAATTCAGTTAAACTGAAAAAAAAATAAAAAGAGAGAGAGCAAGTTTGTCTGAGATGCTTTGCTCTCTGTTAGAGCCATGTAGATTGATGGTAACCCCAGCTACCTCCAGGTATAAATAGCTTTTATTCCAGTCTCACACTGGGGCTGGGCAGTAAAAGCTCTGCTGTCTATGGTAGAGGAGCCAAGCTCCAAGCGGTGAGAAAGAGGCTGTAAAGCTGAAATCGCTCCCCCAAAGTCGAATGAGAAGAGGTGGAAGAGTCCTGATGGCATACATAGCTGTACATGTATCCAGGAGCTTAAATCTCCCTCCATGGGCACAGGGCTGGGTCACTCTGCAGAAGCAGCACACTGGGTTGCTGTTTGCAATCTGGCTGGCCCTTGGTGAGACAAAGTGCTTACTACCCTTCTTCTCTCAGGCAGAGCTTGTATTTCAAGTGACATGAAAACCTTGCATCCACGTGTTCAAAAAAGCTGCAGGCGACTAGTAATAAAAACTTCTCTTTTTTAAAATGGTTCCTAACTTGTTTTTGAAGGCAGGTTTGTTATGTTTGGTTGATTGGTCTGTCTTTTCGGTGACCTTGTCAACAAAAATATCAGCAAAGAGATGATAAGGGAATACTAGGAAAAATCAAACCTATCTGCGCGAGCAGGCTGTGGTAGGATGGACCCTGGGAGAGTTAGCTGACCTGCTGAGCCTCTGTCAATTATTTTTAAAAAATCACAGGGAATGTGAAACTTCGGGGCACAGGAGGTTCCTCAGCAGTCTGTGGCTGAGATGTTGAAGTGCCTCAGGACACCCTTTGCCAACACAACTAAGAAATTTTGTTTTCCTTCCTGACACGGAACCTCCCCACTTAGAAGGAATGTGGAGTGACTAAAAATCCCTTGGCAGAGCTCCGTCTTTCTCAGAGGTGGGATTCATCTCAGCTGACTGTAGAAGTGTGGAAATCACACAATGATCCAAGCTAATCATCCTTCCACTTTTCACAGGGCATAAGGAGCACCAGGCATCTCACACACACATATACAAATAAATATATATGTCTGTACATATATGTGTGTGTGTGTGTGTGTGTGTGTGTGTGTGTTCAGTGGGACAAATCTCTTGCTGGAAGTGCCCACCTCTTCTACAGAGCACAGTAGGAATCCAGGAGTTTTGGTTATCCATAGCTGTCTACTTTAGGCAATATGAGCACTAAATGGCATGACCCACCCTGGAGAACAGGCTTAGTTTTGGTCCTTTGGAGCCACAGAGGAGCTGTTTAATGACTTGCAGTGGCTATCTAGTGACATACAAGTTCTTTCTCTGGCTTACAGGTTCTAGTGCAGCTTATTGGCTGTTGGCAATCTCATTAAAAACCCTGATGAATGCAATGATACAGCTCCTGAATTATTCTCACTTCCACCAGTTTCATTTGAGAACATGGCAATATTCTCCCCCATCCTTTACAGTTTAACATATTGCTGATAAATGATATGACAACAATAAATTTTCATTTTATTTAAAGCTGTTTATCATCCATATCTATTATGGAAAGTCATCAATTATGCAAAAAGCGTGAATGTTTAAAGAGCCTCTAAAGTGTCTCTATTTATGGATTGTATGTTGTGTATTCTTTACTCCTTGCTTGTGCACACTGGAGAGGCTCCTCCATTAAGTATCATTTTTGCACAAAGAGCCTGAAAAATGGAACCTGACAGGGAGATCTTAGACAAGCTGGAGGCTTGTCACAAAATGTGACGGAGCCATAAAAATTTCACCTTGGGAGAATCCCTCAACACTTGAAGCTGGGTCTAAATCAGAGGATCAGTGAACTAGATGGATGCAGTGTATCTCAGGTCAAAAAGCCATGCCCTGTGGCTTGCCTGAAGTCACCTTCCAGGGCTTAACCAGGGCCTCTCAATGGACAGGGAAATAAATAGGTCCTTCATGAGCTCTCATTAGCAGAGGGGTCCACTCTGCTCACAACCCAGAGATTTCTCCAGTCTGTAGTCTGTTATAAAAGCCATAGGAGCTGCATCCTAACAGCAGGTGCATGTGTGGACCATGTTGCAAAGACTTGTGGCTTGCAGGGGTCTGCTCCTGCTCTGCAGTGAGGGAGCAAGATGGATGAAATGGCAGAGATGTCATAAATTGGTCAGCTGTTGCTCATCTCTGAGTTTGCACAGCAGCCTCTTTGCTATGGAGGGCCAAATTCTGCTCACAGGGCAGTGTCTTTGGAGCCACCTTGCACTAACACCAGTGTAATTGGCAGCTTGTTTTGGCATGTGCATTAAATCACAGTAATGGGGAGTTTTTACAGCAAGGAACGCAGGTCAGGGAGTGAATACCAAACAGAGACCCTTTAAAGCAGCTGATGATGTTGGCATCTTGGATCTCTACTTTGTTTCCTTTCAAGAGACTGGGGTTACAGAAAAAGAGTTAAAGTAAGGAAATTAGATCACAAAAAGCAAATTAACTAAACAGCACCATCCTGGCCTGATGCTGATCTTGCACATGGTGTGCCAGTAAATCCCAAGTAACCCAGCACACATCTGGGTGTTTCTGGGGCAGCTCTGTCTATTCAGGCCTGCCAGGGTGTTGGAGGGGGCCCGCAGCTGCCAGAGCTCTCCGGCAGCGTGCGACAGGAAAGGGAGAGCTTTCTCACACGTCTGACACAAGAGGTCGATTGTGGGGACTGCCGATGGGTGACCTCCCTGTGCCACCGGTGCTGGGGCTGCGGACTCCTCTGGCACAGGCACCCACCAGGAGACCTTCTGCTCTTGCATTACAATGCTCATAGCATTGTAAGTGTCCTGTAGTTGCTGAAGACTTAGGTGCTCAAACATGTCCCTGAAGTAATTAGTTGTGTTTTTAAATTACTTACAACGTATGTAGTGCTGTATGTTGTGACAGAGAAGGGAGCATGAAGCCTGTGGAGTGGGAAGTATGGTGGCATCTGCTATTTTTAAACATTCCATGCAAGGTCACCTCCATGGTATCCCTGCACCCTGTGCTGGTGCCTCCCACCCGCCTGCCCTTCACAGCACGTGGTGGTCTCTGCCATGAAATCATTGATTTTCTTACATTCTTTGTTTTCACTCTTTGTTGCCATTAGGAGATGTCCTTGACAGTGCCATGCACCTTTAAGCCAAGTAGGCAGTAACACAAGAGAGGATTTGCAGCCATCATGCCTTTTATTGAGTGCATTAAAGGCCTGGGATCAAAGGCTGGCTAATTCCAGCACTAGAAGGGTTGCAGTGGCACATTAGTGGGACTTTTTTTTCTCACTACTAGTTCAAGCATCTACACTAATTTTCCATTCAGCTTCTATTTTTTCCTTAGATTCAGGGGATGAGGATGAATGGCCTTTGGATCCTGGCTTCTCCCACGGCAGGCACTGCCTCTCACTGCCAATTTGCCTGTCACAGAGCTTGCTGTGGATCTTGTACCCAGTACTCTGACTGTTAGGCTGGTCCAGAGCATCACTGCTCTACTAGAGAGAAACCTTTTGCTTTACAGCCATGAGAAAACCCCATTTCTCTTGTGCCATTCAGATAACTGTAATTTTCTTTCTGTAGCTCTCTCCCACACATGGTGGTGATGGGACAGAGGTTCCCTCAAGAGGCTCCCCAAGGCCCTCAGCATCTCAGTACCTACCTGTGCATGTCAGCATCTCTGTTTTTTGCCTTCTCTGCCAGACACACTTTCCAGTGTACCTTGGGACTGTGCTTGTCTTTCCATACCAGCATCCCATTGGTGCCCGAAATAATTAACTACCAGCATGTCCTTTTCCCCTTCAGCCAGTTCCAGATGAGTTCACAGTTCCCAGTATCAGTTCTTGCTGTTAATCCATAAACTATAACCTTTACATCAGGTACTGTTCAACGTAATTAGATTTCTATTACATGGTGTTCTTTCCTGCAGTTAAACAAGACTTGCTTTACTTAAACAGCCAGCCCCAGGTGAGGTTTAATTGTAACCTTGGTGTTAAATCTCTGTGCTTGCACACCGTTCTCTCAAAGCCTCCAGTCCACCACACCATAGCCTCCACTTATCTTGACATGACATGTTAGCAATCATCCATAGCTCTCTGGCAGAGACCCAGACTTGTCCTGCAGGACATCAGCCCTCTCCCAAGGACCCACTCTTTTCCATGAAGAATAAAACCAGGATGCCTCTTAGTCAGGTCACCCTGACTGCAGTGTAAACACACTACCTGCTCTGGTGCAAGCTGGAGTGGAAAACAAAGGCACAATAGACCAAACAAGGTCATTAACAACGATTTCATCCAATTATACATCTACAACCAGGGCTCTTTGTCTGATGATTTTTATTTTGTGCTGAGAGGGAGGGAAAACAGCCTCGCACATAATGGAGCAGTGCTGGGTACTGAAAGGTGTCTCCTCTCACATAAAGCAGCAGTAATGCCTCCTAAATCCACTTGTACCTTGGTTAGGTGTTCTTTTACCCCTGCGTTCACAACTGCTATTCCCAGTGGTTAAAAAAGGTTGGTATGCAGGAAAAGTTTCCTCTGACAGTGAGAGGGCTGCAGCCACCCCCCTGCCTGAGCCCAGTGGCTGCTTTGATGCCACAAGAGCATGACATTAAGAGAAATGACTGGGGAAGTGAATCAATAGTGGCAGGCTGGCCAGCTGCAGGGCGAGGATGGGGTAAATTGCTGGAAGAAACTTTCCCAGCCACCGGAGGAGTTTGAAGAACAATGCAGAGAAGAGGATGTGAGGCACTTCCCGCCACTGGCCAGCCCCACGCCAAAGAGTGCTGCAGCCTCCAGTGCTATCTTTGTACTCTTGTCATCGTCTGGAGGCAGCTTTTGCTGATTGCTGTGGGTTTCTACACTCGTCCTTTCTTTTAGCTCTCTCTCAGAGATCTAACTGTTGCTGCAAAACAAGGGGACTGTTTTCCCCAGCTTTTCTGGCTGACATCCACTCAGCCTGTTCAAGGCAGGTCTCTGGGCCAGACTGGGAGTGTGCTGGTTCCTCTCTAAGAACTGGCTGGTACAGCAGTACAGATGGTTTTTTTTTCTCTTCATATCCCTCTTTCCCTCCTTCTATCCCTGAGAGATGGAGATAGTGGATTTCTTGTTTGTTCTGCTTTCCCATCACATTTGTCTATTACCAGCCACTCGAATCTCTCTGTCTACATCCTGCAGTGCTGCTTCTCTCTACAATATTCAAGTGCCTTCTGTAAGGAGAAAAAAAAAAAAAAACAAACCCAACAAACCAAACAACCCAGCCCTGTGATTTTCCTCCCTGCTATCAGGAAACAGGTTTGTTTGTTTTTTAATGAATGCAAAAGAATGCAGATAGTGGTGAGGAAAAGCTTGGGCAATGAGTTCAGCACTTCTTTATTTAGGCTCCTCCATGTATATCAGCTGAGCCCAGCAGGCGACAAAGCAAGAGCTGGATGTTATTTCAGGAAAAGCCTGGTCTTTCATGCTTAAGACAGAATAGTGTCCCTGGAGGCAGACTCTGGGCTCCTGTTGTGCATGGGTGATTTGGACAGAAAATAGTCAAGGAATTTCAGCAATGCTGCTTTTCTTCTCTGTCTTCCAGGTTCTTCGTAGCAGGTGTCCCCAGGGCTGCCCACTGCCATCAAGACAAGTCGAAGGGGCTTTGCACCTACAGGCCTGCCTGGCCTGGTATTTCCCACCACTCCAGTGCTGGACACTTATGGCTGCACAGAACCAGAAACAAAACAGGCATATCTGTGGCACAGTGTAGGAGACGGACAGCACATGGTAGTGCTGGGGACTCTGCCACTTATGCCATGTGGGCAAGGCAGCCATGCTAGGTGGCCTTGGCTGAACAAGTTAATTCCAGCTGCACGCTTCTTGAAAACAATGGACTCAAATCAGGGTCACACTGATGTCCACACTAAAATGGAAAAAAATCCCAGAGTGATGTGGCAGACGAAGCACAACACTTCTCTTGACTTACCGCTCCATGTTAGTTAATTTTAGGTGTTTCTGCCTTACTAAAAGTCAAATTTCAGTCTTGAAGCATCACTTCAACATGAAAAGTAGAAGTGCATTACACAGAGCAAGCTACTTAGACTTATAATTTAATTTAAGCAGCATATATATTTTGGCCATGACTCTTTGATGAATTCAGACCAAAACTGCATTTTTCAATGCATAAAATATTCATTGCACTTTTTTACCTGTCTCTAGCCATGATATTGTGTGAATCACATCTTCAGGATATCTCAGTAGTTAAAGACACATCCGTTTTTTGGGATCCAAGCTTCTCTGAAACAGGTCACCTCTAGTTCCAAGCCCAATACTCATTTTCCCATGGTGAGCATATTTCTTCCTTAGTCACATAGGATTTTTGCTTCTTTCAAAGTATGTCTTTTGTAGCAGATTTTTATGTAGATTTTTATGCAAGAATCTATTACTAGCTTGTTTTCTATTGATGCAGAGAAATCTTTTATGTAATTTGCATCCCATTAACAGGTTCATAAGAGATGATCCTGATTCTAATGGCTCTGCACAATAAGCCAATAAAACCAAATATGGAAGGGATTATGGAGTACATTGCTGTTATACCCACATAATGGTTCATATGTTCAAAAGAGAGGCATTGACTCATCTGACACCCAAGGTTAGTTCTAAGAGTTACTACTACTGACATTTTTCAGCAGTGCTTTATCTTTTATCTCCTGTTGGTTGCCATCTCAATTTTCTTAGGCTGGCAGCAGAAACAGAAGCGGAGCCCAGCCTGCAGCCTTGCATTTGGGCATCCTACGCAGCCTGATGGGTGGAAATTCTTCTGGATTCAAAAAACCACTGCTGTTACATCATTTCTCTAGTGCTGGAATAACAACAGAGGCTGCCTGGGGGCAGGTGTAGGTGCTAGCCAGTGTCCCTGCCACTGACACCTTGCTGGAGGCATATTGCACCCTAAGCTTTCCGATAGGAAAGGCCAGGTGTCTGCACTGAGCCTTTCAGATCTGCTGCCCATCTTTGATGCTGCTGGCATGACAAAGGGTAGTGGGCAGGCTTACCAGCTGTGGAGGATGATTAACTCCCTCCCCCGGTGTCAAAGTTTCAGTCCTTAGCCTTGGGGGGTTTTTATTGAGTTTTGTAAACAGGGCATTGGAAGTGAAGAAGAGACATTAGAAGCCAGCCTCCCTCTG
Source organism: Myrmophylax atrothorax (assembly GCA_026770055.1). Lineage (NCBI taxonomy): Eukaryota > Metazoa > Chordata > Aves > Passeriformes > Thamnophilidae > Myrmophylax > Myrmophylax atrothorax. The sequence continues at coordinate 44,710,114 of JAOXXN010000446.1, read as the reverse complement.
CCTGAGCCCCTACAGCTATGCAGAGAGATGCAAGGGGGTACCGGCATGGAGAAATGGTCCCAAGCTGTGGAGAGGTTTCTGCTCACATCACTCAGGGAGCACATTTGTACAGTGGTTTTTTATAAAACTACTGCTATGAGGGATAAGGTGGCAGAAGAATGAAGCTGATAGGAAGCTAACTTGAAGGGGAGAGGGAGCATGGTGTGAGAGGTAAAAACAATAGTCCAGAGCATGGTGAGACCTGCCCACAGCTGACTTTCCCTCTCTTCACCAGATCCTTCCTTGTCTCCTCCTGCTTCATCTGGGAACAGCACTGACAAGTCAGCAGAGCCATCTGGCTCCCTTGTGCTCTCTCTTTTCCTGCAGGACGCAGCCTGAAGTTCTCATATGAAAATAAGTAATTGTCCAGGCCCCTGGGAAATACATGGAAAGGCACTTTGTTGAACTGTGGCAATGCCCAGATGACATTCCCTCCCAGTGCACGTATAATGCTCTGCGTGTTTTTAACTAGCTCAAGGTTTTCACAGACAGTTCCCTAACAGAGAGTTTCTTCTGTCTATAACAAACATCATTCAGAAAAGTCCTTTACCTTCTTTAGTCGTATTTGTACATGCTCTTCTCTTTCAATTGTTTGGCCATTATGGGGCTTCAGCAAATTTTGTTTGTATATTGTGGTCTGTGTTTTCAGCTTCACAGTTATCAATGTTGTCTTTATGCCTCCACTTGCTTTAGAGATGGTTCATAAATGCCAGTGGAGCCAATCACACAAACAGCTTCTGAGCACACAATAGGACGTGCTCAGAAATGCACTGGTGGTGAGCTGGACATAGTCCCAAACAAGCTCAGCATTACCTTTCCCAGTACAGGGATCCTGTCGATCGCCCTCCAGCCAGACTGTGACGCTGCCTTCAAGTGCCAGCCACTCCCTGCCCCTTGGCACAAAGGGTTGGGGTGCCAGGATACACCTGTACGGTGGGCACAGCCTCTTGGCCTACTGTGGTTGGGGCAAATCTGCTGTTGCCAGGACATGGCCAGCTCTGGCACTGCAAGACCCATGCGGTGCACATGTTTCAGTGTGCTGGAGCAGGAGGTGACCTGGGGGGGGCTCACATAGACCCACATGGTGTGAGTGACCTGCCCGTGCTGTGTGGGAGGCTGGATGCTGAGCAGCCTTTTATGACAATGGGAAGTCAATGAGCAGCATTTGACACTTCCTCTGCACATCTCTGTGTGCACACACAAGTGTGGAAGGCTTTTTTTGCAGTCAGGATCAAGCACTGACACCTTCTGTTGTGGCAGCATTTTCAGAGTCATGGCACAGTCACACGAGGCCTGTCTTCCCCTTAGCTTCACTAAGCAGCTGTTGCTGCTACCCACCTTTGAGACAGCGCACTGTGAGCAGATGATTTCCAGTTGTTGCAAAGCACCAGACAGGCATGGTTCCTCTTCCTGAGACCAACAGGGTGCACTGACTCCCCTAAAAATGCAGTTTTAATTGCCACAGGATTTTGCAGTGGCCCAAGCTTTTGTGTTTCTTAAATTTCTAGCATCTGTAGGGTGTAACTTTATCAAAGACTAAAAAAAGACAGTTCAGCCAGCTTCAATATGGCCCTCCCTTGTTTTCTTTTCCCTTTCCCCCAGACTTTGAATTTTCCTTTCCTCTGGACTCTATATTTTATCCTTTATCTTTTTTTCTTCTACAATTCTATTATGGTGATGCCTATCAAAGATCAGGACCCTACTAGGCACAGACAACAAAGAGAGTTTTCCAAAAACCTGACTATAAAATGCCGTTTTTGTAAGTTTCTGCTTTCAGTTACTTTTTTCTCTACTTTGTCTCCCATCCTTTTTTCTAGATATCATTTTCCTTCCTCTCTTCCTCCCTTCCTTCCTCCCTTCCCTCCAGCCATCCAACCATCACAGGAGTATGGCATTAAGGAGCTGGGCGGAGCAACATCACTGAAATGTTTCTTTCCTTCCCCACCTATCCCTCTGTGTAGCAGCCAGAAAAGAACACAGAAGCCTGTCCTGGAAAGGTTTGGTGGAGTAGTCAGTGAGTTGAAGGGCTGCCTGCTCTTGCTTTCCAGTGGGAGAAGGAGGTGACTGAGCCAGGCTGCAATGCAGCAAGTGATCAATATGGGGAGCATTACATTTCTCATGCCCCAAGACCTCATCCACCAAATGTGGCCCAGCTGTGCCCCCTGCAAGGTCAGTGTGGCGAGCAGGCACCCAGGTGGCTGTGTGGTGGTCCTGCTTTTTTCAGCAGGGCTAGCTACCTCAAATGCAGTTACTGGGCACAAAGCATTCATCCTTAGAAGCTCCTACAGTACTGGGCAGTATCCTTAACACATCTTTGAGGCCGTTGGTAAAGAACACAGCAAAATTATTATTTTCATGACAGCTAACATACAGTTTTTGAAACACTCAGGACTGTTTCAGGTTATGCTTCAGACCACAACACTTACAAGTCAAATGTTATGGTCCTCAGGATAGCTTCCTTTAGCTACAATTTTATTTCTTTACAGCCTTCTGCTAATCCTTTCTGATGTTTTCCACGATGGCATCGCAATGCCTGCACTGGCACTGAAGGCTTTTTTATTTGCTGGATGCAATTAGGGTTGACATGCACATACAGACAGGGACAGAGTTTCTGCGTTGGCTTTCTTGGGGGATTTCAGGTAGGTTATGCAGGTTTTATTGTTTAGAACATTGGTTGTGTGCAGATGCCTTCAGGCTTTGGGGAACAGAGAGCTACAGAACTGCTTCTGATAAAAGACAAGCTGATGGGCCCAAGCATACAGTTGTGGCCTTGACAGGTTACACGGAGTCACAGAATCATAGGATGGTTTGGGTTGGAAGTGACCTGAATGATCACCCAGTTCCAACCCCTCTGCCATGGGCAGGGACACCTTCCACTAGCCCAGGTTGCTCAAACACGTCTGTTTGCAGTGTCACTTCCTATCAGGCTTGCAACGGAGGTAAATGTTTGCACTGTCATAACATTTCTTCTGCTGAAGCTTCTTGGTTGGAGACGCTGCAACATTTTCTGCAGGGCACATTGCCCTGTGTGGAGGGCATGTGAAATCTCATCTAACAAAAATATGGCTAGGCAATGTTTTATATATTTGACATATATAACAATGCATACTGCATCGAGGAACTTAGTGCGTGATCACATCAAAGGCATAAGTTCAAGGAATCCAGCCTGCAGCATTTATTTTAAAATGATACACTTTTACCTGTGCCACAACCCTCATTCTTAGATAAGTATTGGGTGTTCAAAGTCAGGAGGCACCATTTTAGCCACCTATTCTGCTGTACCAGTAAGAAGAAGTCATGAGAAGACAGGAATTAATTAATCCCATGGAGAAAGAAAACCTCTCTGGGCAAGAGATAGAATTCAAATGGGATTGCTGAGGACTGCCAGAGCTGCTGCTTTGCATTTGACTTGAGCTGAGCAGTAGGCCTCCTTTCCTGTGTCACATGCTAGGTTTTGTGAGCAGCCAGGCAAACGTATGGCCCTGATTTCAGGTGATGAAGTGTGGAAGTGTGAGGTGGCAAACTGAGAGTCCTGGGAAAAGACCAAGGCCAGAGGGGGAAGGGCCTTGAGGGGAAGTTGTATGAGGAGCAGCTGAGGGCACTTGGTGTGTTCAGCCTGGAGAAGAGGAGACTGAGGGGAGACCTCATTGCAGTCTACAGTTTCCTCCTGAGAAGAAGAGGGGCAGGCACGGATCTCTTCTCTGTGGTGACCAGTGACAGGACCCGAGGGAATGGCCTGAAGTCGTGTCAGGGGAGATTTAGGCTGGATATTAGAAAAAGGTTCTTCACCCAGAGGATGGTCAGGCACTGGAACAGGCTCCCCAGGGAAAAGGTCACAGCACCAAGGCTGTTCAAGAAGTGTTTGGATGATACTGTCGGGGACATGGTGTGACTCTTAGGGATGGTCCTGTGCAGGGCCGAGAGTTGGACTCAAGGATCCCGTTGGGTCACTTCCAACTCAGCATATTCTGTGATTCTATGATTCTGTGAAGCAGAGAGGGCTACAAAACTTCATGATATAAAACCCTGGGAAGGGCTTTAAGGAGAGGGCTAACATGAATTGGAGGACAACAGAGCCACATATCTAGACATCTCAGGGAAGGCAGGGAATTTTAAGTGTTGGGGATATTACAATCGAGAGGATTTCTACTGAAGACAACAAGCAGACAGCATTTGCAACACCATGACAGTACCTATAGGATACTAGAGAGGAGGATACTATCAAAGTAAGAGAAGAAAGAGTGAATGTGAGCATATTTATTCAGAACCATGGTGTTGCTCAGTAAGCTGCAAGTGGAAACCTGTAGCAGCAGATTCCCAAAAACTTGCAACAAGATGTCACTTTTGTGGGTGGGACAACTCCAAGAAGGCTGCAAGCAAATTCTAACATCGCCCCATTGTATTACACTGGCTCAATTCGCACTGAGTTTATGTCTTCCTGTTGCCCTCTTTTTTCTAACCAAAGCTATTTCATAAAAGATACAATTACTCTGATTGGTTCAGTTATCCTCACCGAGAAATGGCTTCCAGTATTGGAGATGCTCAGATGTGGGCTGTGAGTTGAATCTCAAAGATTATCCAGTCCTGGAAATTGTTAGAGGTGGGGCTGGCAGGATCACTATCTGGCCTGCCTGCTCCTCCCTGAGCCCCACGTGGGATCAACTGACTAATACTTTTTGCACTGGTACTTAAAAACCTCTCACACTCTTCAACTCGGGCCAACGTACTCTGGCGCTCTAATTTAAGATTCTAGTAGCCCAGATGGACTCAGAAATAAGATTATTTCCTTCCTGGTTTATATAGTAGATAACCACTATCATGTCTTCCTAACCCCCACACTCTGGTACAGACAATCTTATCAAAATGGTTTTTCAGTTTTAGACTATTCAGCCTGTCCCACTTGGCACCTTTTCTGGATCATTGCTGTCGCTCTTCTTTGCACTTTTTGCAATCAGCTCAGTCTCCCTGAACTTCAGTGGCCAAAACTGCACAGATGACACTTCAAATGAAGCCTTGACAGCATAGACAACAGGGGAAGAATGGTTTCCTGTTTGTCACAGACTGCACTTCTGTTTGTACAACTCATTAGAGCACTTTCATTTTTTACAGCAGCATGGCCATGCTCATTCATGTTGAGCTGACATCCCTAGATCTTCTTCTGCAGAACTGCTGCTGTGCTGATTGTTCCCTATTTGGTCTTGCGGTCCTTGATGAGGCATACAAAACCTCAGAGCTCCACTTTGTCCATTCTGAATGGAGCCTCTCTTCCCACCCCTCCACCTCATTTGTCAAGATTGTTTTGCATTCCCCTCCTGTTCTTCAAAGTGCGTGTTCTTAATAGTGTCCTGTGCTAATTTAATAAGCATTCCCTACCCGTGTGTTTTTTTTCAAAGATATTAATGAAAATACTGTACACTGCCAGACATAAAACAGATGGCTTCAGACTTCATTTGATACATACTGCCTGTTTTACAGTGAAGCATTTATAACTGCTCTTAGTCTGATTTTCCAACCAGCTGTAGACTCCTCTAATAGCAGTTTCTTTCAAGCATGTTTCTTCGCTTGGTTTATGAAAGTGCCAGGTGAGACAAAGGCAAAAACTGCATTAAAGTCAAGATCTAAGACCTACTCTTGAAGGAAATTAGATTGATTTGATGTGATTTGCTCTTGTCAAATCAGTGCTCGCTGTTCTTCGTCTGCTTGTGTTGTCTTCTAGGTGCTGGAAAATAGTTTATTCAATTACCATTTCCAGTATTTTACCAGGAATTGATATTAATCTGCCTGTCTCTGATTCTTGGCTCCTGTGCGACCTCCCCTTCCATTGTAGGTGCTAGATTTGTCTTTCCCAGTGTGCGGAAACACATGCCCCCACCCCAACTTCTGTGCTGAAGGTGCCAAGAGGGCTTCAGCTGCTTTCCCACTATGACTTTTAGGGCTTGTCAGTTGGAATATATCTGACTAATTTAGGCACTGTCTGACCTGTTTGTTCTTTCTTGCAGCCGGTATTCTTACCCTCTGACTGGTTATGCTGATTGTGTTAAACGGGCACTTTTGATCAGACTGAAGGAAAAAAGTATCAAACAAAAAGCATGACTGACATCATCACTCAGTATCTCCTTCTGTTCATGAAAACCATCTCTTTCTTTGGCTCTTCTGTTGCTACTAGTGCATGCACTTCACACCCACTGTTTGTTGCATCATATCTTCTTCATGTTGTTCTTTCATGCTTATGCTGTTCTCTTATACTTAGTAACGTGACCTAGTTCCACTTTCTATGTGCTTCCTCTGCACTTCTGAAACTAATGAAGAGCTCGTGATTTAGCCAGTTGGTACCCTACTAGCTTCCCTTTGTACTTGTGCTAAGTTGCCCCTGTACTGAAAAGCTCACAGTAGTTCTGTGCCTTTCATATAACTTTCTTAGGGCACTGCCAACTCCCTAAATGTCCTTTCTGCCTTGGATTTGCAACTCTGGGCTTGTGTTAGCTAAAAGGACCATGAGTTAGCTAAAGTCTGTCTCCAAGTTCACTGTTTTGTCCTTGGGGCTTTTTTCCCCTCTGCCTCCTTTTCTAGAAATCATGACTTGTAATACTTCAAGATCACTTTCACATCAGTTCCTTGTCACTGTCATTTGCCAAACCAGTTCCCCTGTATTAATTAGAATAAAATTTTTCAGAGTAGCTGGCCAGGAAAAAGCTAGAGAGATGGCAGCTGCAGTCAGTCCAGGGAAGGGCACAGATAGAATACCAGAATAGAGCCAGACAGAGAAGCCCCTGCATATTTAGCACTTAGTGGTGTCATAAAAGTTGGAATAACCTGCCTATGAACTTGTCTTTATTTTCCAGGAGGATCGGCTAATAGTGGTGGAAATATTTGTGTCACTTGCGTAAAAATCATGAACAATAAAAGCATGTTATTAAAATACTTCCTCAGTTCTGTTTGTCTGTTTCGGGACTTTTTAATGGTCTTTGTACAATAAGGGGCCTTGGGCCTTATTAGCATATAGTTAGATGTCTTTATTCAATTATGCATTGACATTAAAGTGTGTTTTTAAACATAGAGATTTGGGTCAAACTGAGATGTTTTGTCTTCATTGAGCCAAATCCTCCAGCTTCTCAATGGCCAACCAAGATGCATTTGGCCTTCAAGACCAGATCAGTCTTTTCCAACCAGTGTGCGCTTCTGGTAACATCTCACTCCAGCTGCATTAGCACTAGAAGAGCTTTCTTGTGCAAAACTCCAAGCCTTTTGGGAGCTTCTTGTCCTCTCTTCTTTGCTGCCATCCCACCCAAGCTGACCCTCCTCCATCCTGGGGCTGTTCCTGGGTGCCTCCCCCTGTACTGTTCTGGAAAAGCTCCTCTGCACAGGGTGAAGGCAAATTGGCTTTTGGTGGTTCCTGGGGCTCTGGCATGTTCCTGCTGGCATCCCTTTAGGTGCTAAGAGATTTGCTGGCAGGGTGTCTGGTAACTCTGCAGCAAGTTGTTTTAATAACATTATTGATTTCATTACTTCACTGTAGTTTTGCTTCACCACTTCAAGTCTTCAGGTGAAGCAGCAGCTAGTTAATTCAGTATAAATGATGTTTCTGTATGAGGCATCCAGAACTAAAGAGAACTCCCAAAGCTCCCATGGATATCTGCCCAGAGGCTGGGATAGTTGCTAAAGTAGCTGTTGACTTTAACTTTCCAAACAAACTGATGAGCACAACTTTATAACTGATTCCTCTTGATATAATTGTATAAAAACATTCTTCCACTATCGTAGAAGAGGTATGATGATACATCAATAGCTAGCATCCTTACAGGCAGCCTGATTTCTGTTCTTTATCTAGCAATTTTTGATCTGATGTGTCCTCTGAAGGCTGCTTTTTGAATTATAGGAAGCTCCTTGGGAAAGTGCAGAGACCTTCAGACCTCAAGGAGAATAAACTGGTCAAAACTAGTTGACTGGGTAATCCATGGCACTAATGCTGCATATTCTTCTACTCAGATAGGTCTCAGAAAGCCCATTTCTCATTACAAAGAAAAAAAACAAATTTACCAGATGCTGTCACAGTACATTCTTCTTTTATGGTCTGACTCTGAATCGACTGTCATCAGCTGGAGAACACCCCTGGTCATGCTCTAGGACTTTGGATCAGACCTACAATGCTCAAAAACAGCTGTGAAAAAGGTGGGAAGATTTGAAAGGCTTCCCAATAAATAGACATACCCAGATGCTTAGACAACTGGCATATTTATATCAACATATTCTGGTTAAAGAAATCACACTACTGGCAAGCAGAGAACCCCCTGAACCTATAGCTCATTTTCCCTGAAGCAAAATCAAAACTAGCAGTGCCAGCTAATAGTTTCCTAAAACAAAACATCTATTAAAAGTAACTCACCTGAGGGAAAAACATGTTGTAACAGATGGGCTTTCCACTGCTGCTCTGAGAACACCTGGTGGCCAAAACCCCTGTACCTAGACCCCACTGCTCAGATATCCTGATAACTTTGCCATGAGAGGACTGAAAGCCACACATTACTCCTAGGACTCATCCTGCTATTAACATTTTTGCAGAAGTACCTTCAAGGACAACTTACCCTATCTCTTCCCTACTGATTTTTTTTATTCCAATAATTCAGTTCGTGTCCATCCTGAAGAACTAGTTCATCAAAGAGCTGACCTTGTAGGAAACTGATTCATGCCAGAGAGAAAATAAGTCCTAGTTGATAAATATAAAAACAAATAGCTCAGTAATGTGTGATATGAGTTCCAAAATTACATTTAAAACCTTTCAAAACTAAACCATGAAGAGAAAGCCTGACATTTTTGCTAACACTGTTTAGAGTGAAAAGCCAGCATGGAAAAACCTAACTGAAAATGCATTTGAAAATGGTTTCATAAAAATAAGAATCACACGAAACAAACTGGAATGAATATAAACCACATTTTGCAACAGTACTTTACAAATTGCCTTGATTTTGGAAGGATGCAGAGTGCATGCTAAGATCAGCTGCCTGCAGAGGCTATTTTATAATAAATGGCATTGCATTTTTCATCCCCAGCACAATCTCCAGCCATACAGTACTTTTATTTATTATGAGAGTGTTCAGCTGCAATGACAGTTGAAGCAAGGAAGGAAATGGCTTCAAGAACATGCGAAGAATCCCATAAAGTTAAGGTACTGGAATGGGGAAAGGTACTTTAAAGTACAGGTGGTAGTGTAAATTATTGAACATTTTAAATGTTTTCCCTTCGTACTTTTAATTGCATTGTGGAATTAGTCACTCAGGCTTTTGTGGGACACTTGATTTATTGGAAGATTTATGCCATTAGTTGCATCTTAGGAGCCAGCCCTGCACTCAGGGCTGTGGGCAGGGCATGCTGAGTGCAGCAGCATGCTGATGTGGCTCAGAGCCGCCACTGCCAAACACCCACCCCCATAACATTAGCAGTGATCATCCAAAATGGGGAACTGATGCCCAGAAGCATTGAAGTTGACCCCTGAATCCCACATGGACACCAGAGAGCATACTCAAAGCCACCCTTGCCTCCAAGGGGGATGTGCTCACCTGCAGAGTCATGCTTGGCTGAACGCTGCTGGGGACTAGCCACTCCTGAGTATGTTGCTCCAGGGCCAGAGCCATGGAGATGATCTCTCAGACTCCGAGAACACATGGACCATGGGAAGATGGCCTAGGAATGAAGCTGGTTTTGACATATCCTATGGAAATTGTGCCTACAGAAAGCTGGAAGTGCATCTCAGGGTGATTCATGCATGATGAGTATTGTCAGACACATAGTGATGCTTTACAAATTTGGTCGTCCACACTGATTCCACCCCTTGCTGTTCTCCAAGCACTGATTTATTTTGCCATTGTATTTGAACATTTCTCATGTCTTTGTTATCTAAGAATAACTAAATTATTTTGCTTGATTCTTACCAAAAGAAGAGTTGTTAGCTCAACTCATATTGTTAGCAAATGTTATTAAATCTCACCCATAGTCTATCACAGTGAACGCAAAGGAGATTTTGACAAAAAAGGGTTTGGATAAGCAGGCAGTATTTCAGTGTGATTAATACAAGAACATATCTAGTGCTAATCAAAGGACTGGACCTCATTTATGATAGACAATATTTGGGCCACATCATTGCTGGTAGCTGCCAGAGTCAATGACAAAATTTTCTTCACCCGTTTCTTGTATTTTGTTCTTCTTTCTCCTCTTAATTGACTTAGTTGGACTTCCAGAAACTAAGGGTCAGATCTTTTGCTGGGATTTTTGTCTTTGTCAGTCATGATCTTCAATGTTCAATATTTGAACCACTCAGGCTGCCTGAATCCTATTTCAGCTATTAACATAGATATGTAGCAGGCCTAAGTGCAGTGGGCTTGTTGGGGCAGCTTTTTGCCTTTTCCCTGAAAAAGATTTAGCTGATCCATAGACTGAAGGATTTCCCCTTTACCCTGTCATCATCCTCTGCATGAGAAAATCCTATGCTTCCGTTGGACTTCCCAGTGAGGTCCATGCTCTTATGCCAGTTCCCTGAGGGATGAGAGTAAGGTGATGAAAAAGGCAGCATGACTGGGCACCACTCTCTCCCAAACTACCTCCTGCCCACACACCAAATTCCCCTTGTTGTCAGTTAGTGTAATTTACCATAACATAAATATTGTCCCAAATGCTATTAAAAATGCAGATTATGTCCATCAAGCCTGAGGACTGGCAAATAAGCAGTTCCTTTGCAGCTCACTTCCTGCTGGCCCCAGCACACATTGCACAGATAATGGTCTGCTGTGATGCATTTTGGAGCTCTTGAAGTTGCATCTATTTTTTTCTTAATTTAGGCAATGTAGCTGCAAACTTAGAACATAACAGACATTTTGAAACTGTGTGACTTTCCCGAACTGTCTGTAACAGTTTCAAGATAAGTCATTTTAAAAAGAATTATTTTAAACAGACACTGCTTTAAACAAAACCTTTGTACTTCTTGTTTTTGCTTTTATCTTGGCATAGATGCTTACCCTCTCTCTAGCTCCTTTGTAGAGTTCATTATGCAAAGGCAAAGAAGCTACACTAACATTGTAATTTTGTTTGGCAAGGTGAGCCACAAAACATATGCTGTGTCATGCCTTTTTATTACTGTGCAAGAATTGCCAAAGCAGCCTAAAGGAGGAATCAAGGACATGATCGTTGAGAGGAAAAGAGGAAACGGTCCAGTTTTACAACACTCAGGCTTGTAACCACTTGCGGTAGATAGTTTCAGGACTGGTTTAATTTTAAATTATTTTCTTACCAACCGACAACAGCTTTGAAGTGACTAGTGTTTAACACCACCACTTTCTGATCCACATTGAGTCATTTTTCAGTGCCCTGGAGATCCAAGCCCTACCTGTGCAGTGGCCACTGTGTGGACAGGGACTGTTCCATCCTCTCCCTGCAAAGGGAGATGGCAAAGGTAAAGCCAACCCAAGCCAAAAGAGAAAGAAGGCCTCCTTGAGCAGGCACTGACATTCTTTTTCCACTAAGGGGAAGGTGGCGTGTCACACCTTATTCTGATCATGCTCCAAGAGCAAAACCTGCACTTCTCAGTCTAGACAACCTGTAATCATGCAAGGGAAGAGCAGGCAAAGCGAACAATTACTGGGCATGATCTCAGCCTCCTGCAGCCTGCCCTAAAATCCTCCAAGGACTGACTTTCTGCATGGGCATCTGTGGGAGCATAAATGAGCCCCTCCATGTCCACATCTCTTCTGGGGCTGCTTGTACCTTGGGTGCCCCACTCCTGCTTTCTTCCCACGCTGTACTTTCATTTCAAGGGGATCAAGGAAATCATTTAGCTTAAAAATAACCCAAAGGTAAATTATTTTTAACTTGGTCCCAGATGTAAGCCACCATGCAGCCACATGGAAGGACTGGGCATGAGCAAGAGGTTTGAGGGGTAGAAGGAGGGCAGTTTTCACTACATAACACATTGCAACATCTGAGTGCTTTGGTTGCAATGCCTCCAAGCCCATCTGAAACTTCGGAAACAGTTTGAAAGAAGCGGCTGCGTGGAAGGAAGCCTCATGTCCCCAGGGAAACCAAACCACAGGCAAGGCCAATGGCTGCCTACCCACCCCACAGCTGCTGCCCATACACTGCCAAGGGTAGGTAGGGATGTCAGGAAGAGAGAAGTGGCTGTATGGCAGCAGCAAAGGGCACAACTCTCTTCCCTGCTCATTTCCAAGTTTGGTGAACCTTTGGAGGGTGGAGGGAAGAGAAGAGATGTTCATGTTATAGTGTAAAAAAGAGGTAATGAAAGTGTGGTGATGCCAGTTACTCCCTGCACACTGCGGAAACACAGGAGTAACCTCACCCTTTTCGTTAAAGCCAGGGTGTTTGTTGTGTTGTGCGGAGCAGTGACCACCCCAGCAGCCAGACCCACCCCTGCCTCCAGCTGTCCCTGGTTGGCACAGGCTGGGGGATTGCTGGACAGAGATGGGATGGGGGAGTTCTCCATGAGTCGTTACTCTTATCTCAACATAGGCTGTCTCAGACATCAAGAGGCACTTCTATGACCTGGGAAAATGCCCAAAAAGGAGAAGTGGAGAGGTTTGCCTCTGCAGTCAGTTTGCTCGCCATTAGTGTTTTCCTACTTCCCTGTTCTAAGTAAATATACTTTCTGTATGTGAGACTTCAAAGAAGCGATAACCAGCTTGGGGCAAATGCCTACGAGAAAGAGACAAGGCGAGAATGCCTTGAGAAATGCACCAGTACCAGGCTTGCTCCTACCCTACTGATGGCCAGCCCTCCACACAGGCACAGCCAAGAAAGGCAGAGGCCGGTTAAAGGCAAAGATGCCTGTGAAGCATGGAAAAGCAGGGAAAGATGGAGAAGTTTTCAAGTCAGAGCTCTGAGAGGGAGAGCACAGTAACACCAGTGTGCTAGGAATGAGAGAGGTTTCCTCAGAGACACAAACAAAACCTCACTGTCCCACTTAGAGCTGCTCTCAACACCACGTATGACAGGTGTCCGAAGCAAGGCAGTGACACTAAACATGTCCCTTCAAAGGACAAAATGCAGAAGAAAATTTTCAGCTACCATCTTTTCACAGCTCAGACAAAATGCCAGAGAGGCTGCTTGGACTGACCTGCCCTCCTTCTCCCAGGGGAGGACACAGAAGGGACACTGGCCCCATGGGACAGGAGATGGGCTGCATGGAGCACCCACTCTCAGCACATTTGCTTTGGCAGCCACCCTGGTCTCTGTGGATTTTGGATAAAACAAACAATGTGGAAATTTGTCACTTAAATTTAATATCCTGTTGTCTGTGAGGATGCAGTCCTTTTGGGAAATTCAGTCCTGCTGTTTAAAAATAAAGCAGCAGTGTGGAAACAGTAAGACAAACAGCTCTGCCCCAGTACATCCAGGCTGGCATGCCTGGAGTCCTCAAAGTCCAGTTGTACTCAGCCCATCCATGCTGGCATGCCTGGAGTCCTCAAAGTCCAGTTGTACTCAGCCCATCCGTGCTGGAAATCACTTGGAAATGCATCGCAGCAGAACAGTATCACCCACAGCACTTACCTGTGGCTGATGTAGAGTTACAGTGACATGAGACTTCCCTATAGCTGCACCAGGCTATTTTAAATTCGAGGCAGGCATAAGGCATGTGACAGTACATGTTGTTCATGTGGGGAAACGCTTTCATTAATATTCTTGCCTTGGGATTGGCCTAAGGTAGAGGTTTTTCGAGCATGCATCACATTTAAAATGCAGACTTGCCTTTAACATCTGAAATGTTGATGCAGCTAAAATGATTGGTGCACCCAAAATCAGAGCTTCACAGGAACCCCATTTCCTCTAAGCGCCAAAAGACTTATTTGTATAGGTAGAAACATTCTTGATCTCCATTCATCAAAGACTAATCTCTCAGAGAGAAAGAAAAAGCAAAGCCTCAAGAAGCTGCAGGATGTGCTTAATTTTTACTATCTAAACAGTTATTTGAACCAACACAGTGGTACAAAAAACGTTTCCACCCTCCTTTTGTCCTGGAATTTAGAGGACATGTAGGTCTCCAGGCCACACTGTCAGTAATTCATACAGGCTTGGGCAGAGAAGTGACACGTCCCCAGGCCTGCATTGCTCTTGAAGCCCCTGGCTGAAGCAGAAGGGCTGTGGTGCCCTGGACTGCAGCAGCTGCATCCCGCAGCAGCACAACTGCCCGCTGGCTTGCCTGGCAGGGCTTGTGCCAGAGCAGGACGAGGTGTGCAGCCTGCGTCCAGGCAGTGCAGGGCAGGGCAGGCAGCTCGGGCAGGAGCTGCATGCCCCTCATGCCAAGTTGCTTCTGCCTCTGAGTCACAGCACTGACTCATGAGCTGGTGTGGATTAAGCTGTAATTTGAAGACATTGCCGCCTACATCTGTCTGCTGCTGCTCCTCTCCTGGAGGTGGCAGAAGCAAACAAATACTCAGTCACCTCGAGAATTCGGCCAGACATGCTAGTTAAAACCCCAGGTGAGGGCAGGTTAGGGTGAGTGTACAGGCAAGCACACACCTTGCAGTAATAAACCTGGGGGAGGAGGTTTCCACTCCCATTCAGTGGTTGGAAGATGCCTGCCGCTCTCACCTGCTGGCTCCTGCCACGGCTCTCGCTAGCTCCTGTCATGGCTTTCTCACCTGTTCTTGCCTGGCCCCAGCATCCCACGGAAGGGTCTCTCTGCTCACCCCACACACCACAGGGGTCTTCTAGCACCTAAGACCAGTGCAGGTGTTTGCCAAATGAATGTGTTAGTGCCCTAAGGCTCATGAGCACCTTTTCTCTTGCCATTTGCACTGCCTTGGAAAATTAGTTATATTGTGGCCAAAGAGCTAGAAACATTTGCACTGACATATATTTAACCAAAATTGCAATTAAATTAAAATAGCTTTGATTTAAGTGAAAATTAAGACAAGTGGCAGTAGTCAGAATAAGACTGATCAGGATTATTTGCGAACTTCCAGTCACATTTCTGTTCGAAGAGCCAAAATTCTGTACCATATGCTTGTTCTGGCTTTTTTTTTTTTTTTTCTGGCATTAAACCACCTGTTGGAAGACAAATCATGCCTTATCCAGCATAAAGGCAGCCAGCACACTTGTCAACAATTTCTGAACAAATGGAAGCATGCACTTGTACAGGATCAGCACTTAGCACCAGGAAGCCACCGTGTTTGTGATACTTCATTGGAAGCCATAAAGCCAGATTAATATTTTTTTCTTGTATCAGAAACACACATGTGCAATGCCTTAACTAAAATACTTTAACCTCGGCCCTTTGATTACAGCAGCACAACCCCTTCCCATAGGCCAGTCCTCAGCTTTGGATTAGTCATTGCTTTTGGTTTACACTTAGGAATTTTATTTGATGAGGGAGCAGATAAGCAATGCATCTGCCCCGTCATATTTCCCCAGCGTCTTTCCCTTTGTTCTTTTGCCTTTTATCTTCCGGGACCTCTCTGCAGAGATCCCTGCCCTTGCCCTGCCACTCGCCACTTCTTTTCTATGCCTGCCTTTACTCACCTGTGCAAAAGAAGCAAACAGCCACTCGCTTTTAGTTAACGCCCTCACTGTTTACTGATGTCAGTTCCCCCGCCCAGTGGTAATTTCCCTTTTGTTTGCGTAAACTAGAAAGGTCTATGAAATTTGCAACAGTTTTGCCCGAAATGAGAAAGGGGAAGAGCAGAAACCCTGCAGCCCTGCACGTGGCAGCCCTGATCCCCCCACCGCGCTGCCTTCGCTGCCTGCAGCGCTCCCACACTCGAGGTAGGGGTGTGCGGTGGGGTGTGCGTGCTGAGTCACCGCCTGGGGTTAACACAGCCTTGCAACAGCAAAGACCGATTACTGAAACAAAAGCGATGCTGACAGTTCGCAGTGCACAGCTAATGCTGATTTAAAGGCCAGTTTGTGTCTTCAGGGAAGAGCGATGGAAGGGGGAGCAGGGGCTGGTGCCCAGGGGAGCCTCAGCACTCTTCTGGCTGACTCAGCCAGAATTGCCCCCACAAGTCCCTCCAAGGTGGGGGGGCCCAGGGCTCCCGTGGGTGCACTGCAGCTTCCCTGGCACCTGTCTTACAGCACGTAGGTCTGATGCCTACAGAAGCAGCCCCAGCCTGGGCCAGAGCTGGACAGGATGAGGTAGGCAGGGCAAGAGATGTCCATACTGCCCACATACTGCCCATACTGCCCACAGCAGTCCTATCTAGGACACATATTTGCTCGCTGGAGTAGCCCACAAAACAAGATGCTGTAGGCATGAACATTTAAGTTTCCTTCCACTGGATATCAAACCAAATTCCACATCTCAGTTCCAGGGTGAATCAGGACAGTCAGACACACTGCTTCAGAGAACAGAAATGTAGGGGTAAGGACAAATGCCGATGCCTTCCTCCAGAGGGGACAGACTGCCTGACCACTGCAGATGTACTGCCTTTCTAGCAATTAATTCAGCAGAAAGGAAGGGAGGAATAGCAGCCCTGCAGGCTACCAGGTTTTTTTCTTCTTTGCATGGAGGGTTTACCTGGCCTGGCTTACTCTGAGGTCAGCAAGTTGAAGAACAGTGTTTCGTGAACAGACATCCTGTGAATCTTTTGCAAAGCTCCTCTGCTGGGGGAACATGATTTGTCTCTGTGGAAATACTTCTATTCCCCTGGGAATACGTGCTTTCAGCATAGAGCAGGAAAGAAAGAGGCAGCCAGACCTCATCTTCTGGCATCTGCTTAATGAAGGGCAGGGAAGTGTGTTTGAATTCCCTTTTCTTTTTCTCTGGGTCAGCTAGACTTGTCCTGGGCACTAGATGGATGGCACTAGCCAGATTGTATGTCTGGGTAGTGCATCCTGGGAGAAGGGACACCATATCCCAGTGTGGTCCTCCAGCATGGACCAGCAACTCCATCCCACCTACTGCACTGCTGCAGCTGATCTGTTAAGGTGCATTAGCACCCGTGCTGGCTTTCTGGAGCAGCCTGCCCCATGGTTTGCTTTCGTTTTGCCCCAGCTGGGCAGCCCTGCAGCAGGCAGCAGAGCATGATGTGCAGTCAGACCGCAGCAAGCCATCCTCGACACTGGATCCTGGAGAATGCCTGGAGAAAAGCATCCTAATCCTGACAGGTTTGCTCCTTACTGGCACCCCCGTCAGCTAATTCTTCCCGGTCTGTACTCAACCCTCTTTTTCTTCCTGGGAAAGCTGTCAGCCTTCTTACCTTGCAGTGTTGTCACTGGGCAGCTGAGCTGGCACTCATGGAGAGACTGGGGCAGACACCACTGCCATGACCTGGGCTTTCTGGCTGCAGAGACAGGTCAGCACGGGGGACTGCCCTGGCTTACACCTCCACAAACCTAACAGACACTCGCAGCAAAGAAACAGAAACCAAACCAGAAGAATGAGGTGGCTGCAGGAATGCATTGTTGGTGGACTGCTGCTTGGGTACTGCTGGCCCTGCTGGGGCTCCGTGTTCCTGTCAGGATCTGCCTCAGTTGCTGTTTACAGCCTCCTCAGGCTGCTTCTCCTGCAAGAAAGCATGCAGCGATCACTGGGGATATTACTGCACGATGGGAAAAAGCAGCTACAATAGCAGCCAGGGATGATGCAGAAGAACAGTGGCCTTAATACATCTCCCTACAGTGTCCTTAATACAAATACTCCTACGGAAAAATGAATCAGCCCTCTTTGGGCTTTTTTCCAGAGGCCACTCTGACTAATTTTGTCCAAAACAGCCAGGCTGACCCTGCGCAGCAGTGTGATGGTGGCAGACAGGACCAGCTCACGTTTGGGTGGAGGCAGGGAAAAACTGTTTTGCAGACCTGCCCAAAAAAATGCTCAGGCTGACTCTGCCAGAAACCACACCAAACATATGGTAAATGAAATCGCTGGCAGGGAGCTGGCTTGGATGGCAGGAGTGTTTCAGCACTATGGACTGCTTGTTAGCTGGACTGAATTGTATTTATGCTGCTTTAAGCAGCCCCATATTTAAGGAAGGCAAGGAAAAGGAGAGGGCAATGCCAATTTCTGGGGTGTGCTTTTGATGCCTCTCTGTGTATGTTAAGTGGCATGTTAGCATGGTCACAGTGCTTGTCCCATCATGCGGCTAAGAGCAGCAACAGCACCACAGAAGGTTTCACCTCCTGGTATGGCAACAGTCTCCTGTGGAAAAGCAGACAGAAGGATTTTTCTCACTTGGAACAGGGAGTCTGCCTATTTCACCATATGAATGTCCTGTACATTTCATGGAGCTGATGAAATCATGTACAGATGGGATCCATCTTAACAAAGGCTCTTATTCACAGGGCAGGTTTCTCTGCTTCATATCTTGGTCCACATCCCAGCTTGCATAGCCATATCAACCAAACACATCGACAGAGCCAGACAAATTTTTGAGAGTGTATCAGATGCAGAGATGCTTTGCCCCTGCTGCTTTGAGCAACATGACTTACTTGTGCACGACTGTGGGCCTCCTGGAAATTTGACCCTTGGAATCATGGCAATAAACACACTTTTCCTCACAGGGTATCCATTAAAAGTATTCAGGTGCTGGATACCATTTCCAGGGTGCTGCCAGATGCTGTAGAGAAAACATGACAGAGCAGCAAGGTCCTAAGAAAGGTGCCTGATGTCTTCAGAAATTTTGTGGGCTGCCATAAGAATAGCTGTGGTGGCTACAGCTACTGAAGAAGGATGAAAATAGAGCAGACAAACAGCAGATCCTTTTCCTGAGTTTGGAGTATCATTTTTCGTGCTGGAGCCAGAGTGGTGGAATCCCTGGGGCAGAGTTTACCTCCACATTCATGGGCAGGTTTCCATCACCCTTTGCATTCTTGGTGGTCAACCATTCTCTGGCTCTACCCCATCTCTAAGCTTCTCCCGTTTTTTTTGCAGGCTGCATCCTGACTCTATTGCACTGTCAATGGGCTTTTTCAAGAGAAGACATAGAGGCAGATACCTCAGAGCTGCTGTCCTGCTCCTGACTCCATGAGCGCACCTTCCCAGGCCTGAGTGATTGTCTCAGCCAACAGCTTGAGCAAACCCCAGATAATCTGTTTGCTCAACAACCCAATCTGGACAAGGAAAATCAAACTTTCAGAGCAAATTTTTGGGTACAATCCAGCACTATGCATCAATAAACTCTTCCCCCTGCTTTTTCTTTCTTACTGTGTGTTCAGCACTCAGTAGTGCCTTAGAAACATCTTGCTAGCTGCCCACGCTCAAAAGGAGAACAGCAACAACAACAAAGGAAAATATATAGAGGGATGACTTAAGTGAGTTTGGAAATCGCTTCCCATATGAAACACTCCTTTAGTCACAGGCACAAAAAAGCATCAAAATTCTCTGCCTCTGATGTAAACAACAGAAAGAAAAAGTCATCTGGAAGGACAAGATGATTCATACTTGAGGACCTGACTCGTAATATTCATCAGTGTTGAAATTGCCTTTGCAAGATGACTACATGTGAAAACAGCACCAGTGAAATCCCAGCTTCTGCCATGAGAAGTATCATTAACGGCAAAGTGGTGTGGTGAGACTCCAGTGCAACAACCCTTGCTCAGGTGAGTAATCATAAGTCATCCAACCTGTCCCAGCTAAAACGGCACTGTCATTCAGGTATGACTGCTTTACATCAGGGCAGCTGCAGCAGACTGGAGCATGCTCAGGCCTTGCAGCCCTCTCACAGCAAAACAGGTTTTTTCTTGGTCTTGTAAAAACTCCTGCTGAGGGTTCCCTTACAAAGATGCTGCTCAAGTTGAGCACTTGAAGAAGACTGGAAAATTTGGTCAGTCTTTTCCTTTATGTTAACTGGCCTGACCCAAGCGGTAAGAGGGCACAAAAGGCCATACTGACTTTATGCATTGTTAGGAGATACGTTCCCCTGCACATTTAAATCTGTTTACTTAATCTTCCAGGCCTTTACCCATGAATATTAACTTACTTGATCACTATGCATTAGGAGTCATCTTCACACCATCTGTTTGTATTTGTCATCTAACCCTTGTAAATAATAAAATGTACTTTGTTCTCAAGTTCGTGGATCCCAGCAGGAGAGCAATTGTGGAGGAAAAGTACTGTGTGAAACTATTGGCAGTGACAGGACTCTTCTTTTACTCCCCATCTTGCCACTATATAGTAAATAAATGAAAGCTAGGGTCTGCCCCAAAGAGCAATGCTTAGCTTCCATGGTTTCCTTGAAGGCCCTGAAAGTGATGCAGGCACCCTCACCTAATGCTTCTAAAAGAAGGCAATGTCAGAAGAGAAGTTTACACTTCAGGGGAGCAGCCTTTCTGAGCACCAGGCATGCTAACAGGAACTAGCTGCCCTTCTCAGGTAGCAACATAACTGGGATCAGCCAGAATGGCTGTGGCCATTTAACAAGGGTGGTCTGGGCAGCTGGACTCGGCAAACTTTCTAAGAGGTGCTGGCAGGGAAGAAACATCCAAGGAAAAATGCGTAAATGAGCAGATACACAAAGTTACTCTCACACTTGGGAGTGCCCTTAAAGAAGCGAAATTGTCACTCATCAGCTGAGAGGTAAAGTTCAGAGATGGCTAGGCAAATATCACAGAAAACAATGATCAAGTGCAGTTGTTACAATATGAAATTAATCCTTAGAGGGAGCTCTGCCTGAAAATTTTATTAGATCACACAATGAGAACAGCCTTGACACATATTACCAAGGTTCAGTGTCAACTATCAATGCAGATAAATGTGTGAGTCCTTCGGACAGTAGTCCCATGAGTAAAAAAAGACGTGCACCATGGCTGAGGACCTCTGAGGACAACAAAAGCTGGATGGCGAGTACATCTCACGGGCACAGTGCCTTGGGGAGCCGCTTAGAGACATACTTTGCAGCAGACTCACAATTATTTACATCCCCCAAGGATTTGTCTCTCTGTGCTCTTATAAATTAACTTACATGCTAGGCAACTATCAATAAGCACTCAAATTGCTACTGTCTAGTTAAAACATAATGTAGTTGGTTAAAGAAAGGATCGTTTAGGAGATTAAATGGAATCATATTATTTCTATCTGACGTGTTGGTAGCAACAAATTCAGGCAAGAAAATGGTTGTCAAATATTTGTTTAACTGGAAGACTTATCTGGGCTTGGACAAGATACCACTTGCCACTCTGCTTGGCCTTGCAAACATCCCACACTAGGAGGTTACCTATTAAGTGATAGACAATATATCTTGTTAATTGTTAGAGCATGATGACCTTAGACTTTGCCCAGGTATTTAATAACACCATCTGTTGTCTAGGTCTGCAATACTATTATTTTTACATGAGGATTAGCCTTCTTGCTTCACAAAAGAGGTTGTAATAACAGTGCTAAAGGAGAGCAGAGCAGCATGGTATTTAAACCCAGCTGTCCAAGTAAAATATACAGGAGGTGCAGCTAACCCAAAAAAACCCCAGATCATTGTCTTAAATCTGGAAGTCATGATGTGCTGAAGGCTGAGGGGCTGTGATCCAGCCTTGTGGACTGTACTCAGGAAAAACTCTTGTGTCTTGCCTGAGAAAAAGCTGGGAGTAAAATCCACTTCAGTGTAGGCTGCCATTTGCTTCACTCTTTCTGTTGCCATTGCTGTTTCCTTTCCCAAAACAACGGCAGTGGTCCGAAGGCCACCATTTAGTAATCTCTGTGCCTTCAGATCTTTTCCTCTATGATAACATGTTTGTTAAGGACATGAATTAAGCACCAAATAATCGCATTTATCAGGCTTTATATCTATAAAGGGTCCAATCTTGTTCTTGCTGACATGATGTGATTTTTGACTTTGTCTTCTTAGAGAATTTAGGGGAGGCAAGAAAACAGTGAATTCCTCTGCACAGCTGGTGTCTTCTGGTCAGTCCTTCCATGGGGTTTTGTGTAAAGCCATTCCCAGTGCACTGGGAACCTGAGCCTACTGGATTCAGTAACGAAAGTCCTAACAACTGAGATGAGTCAGTGTCTCACTCGAGAATGTTGCGGGTTTTGTGCAAATAGTCTTTTCCTTTGAATAAAGAGAAGCTGAAACCTGGTAGCTGATGAGCTGCCAGATGAAGGAGGAAGCATTAGAGGTGTGAACATTAGAGGTGCTCCAAAAAACAAGGCCAAGAGAAAGAGCCCAGACCATACTTTAAATTAAAAAGCACACATTTTGTGGTGGTTTTTTTTAATATCTTTATTTTGCTTACTGCTTATTGGTGTATGTCACTCCAGTGTATGTATAAGGAATACAATAATCATGAATCCTCCACACTCTCCAGCTTAATGCCTACATGAGACGTAGAAGGAGTGCTTTATTTGGCGCTCTGCTGCAACAGAGGTCAAATATGAAACTGAACATATGAATGTAATTAGGAGGGTATGTAAAATATGGGGGCTGGATGTCTTAACAGTGTCCGAAGCAGGCATGTCTTGACATGCCATTGGTGGAAGAAGATTTTAAGTATTCCAGTCTGTCAGACGGTGTATCTGGTTACATCTGAAATGAGTTTCTTGGTCTTTTGTTCATGTGATTTTTCTCATATTTCAAGTGTTGTTGATTCTGAAAGCCTAGTGTGCAGAAACATTCACCTTTTTTTGAAATACATGAAATAATATCTTTTTATTACCAAGGCTAACTTTGGAAGAAGATGTGAAAAAGTCTGGATTCCTCCAATACTTGCCCTGTACCCATTCTGAGGCAAAGAAAGTTCTAAGGAATTTATGTATGCCATCTAGAGGTGCATATAGCAGGTTGGGATGGGGGGTTTTTACCATTTTTAAACCAGAGAAATGGGTATTTTCATATTGTTGTATAGAGTTGAGCAGGGGTTCTTTCTATTGTTTCACAAAAAACAAGGAAATGGCTAAAATCTGTGCCAAAAGGATGTACAAAAATCTATCTCTACCTTTTGCCTATGATTTGCATTTTCTTTTAAACCTTTCCAACTGAAGCAGTAGGCAAAACCCCCAGCAACTAGAAGCATGTGCAAGGATGCAGAAAGCTTTAGAATATGTTTCCACACCCTGCTGACCTATTCATCAAAAAAGTCTGCGAAAACATGTAACTCTCAGTATAAAACAAAATTCTCAAGAAAGGGCCTTGCTTGCATTAACCTACTTCTTTCCCGGTTGCGGATCTCCCAGAGGAAGAGGAGCCGAGCCCATTATGTGACTTTTCTGTCATCCCTAGAAGTTTTCCTGGCTCCTTGGCAGCGGAGGGCACTAGTGGGAGCAAACCTTCAGCACTGGTGGTGGGTCAGGCTAGGATCCTGAGCTGAGCCAAGCAGACACAATGGTCCTCTGGACAAGGCAGGAGTGAGCTGTCAGCTGCATGACCGCTTGACCTCACGTTAACCAGTGCTGTGCATTATCACCTCGGGCCAAATGTCACTCTAGTGGAAATTCAGTGACTTAGCCGAGCTGCCTCCGGCAGGAACTATGTTCCCACTGTGATCATTGGTTTCCTGAGGTCAGGGGTGGTGAGCGATACTAGGTTTATATGTGCCTGGTTCCTTCTTTTCCCAGCTGTCTCTGCATTTGAAACACCATCCTGGTTCAGGAGCATCATGCAATCTCAGGCTAAGGTTCTCACAATCCCAGAGAGCACCTGTGGAGACATAAACTTCATAGTAATGGCTTCAAATGGGAAGTAGTCCCCCAAACTGATGTAGACATAGGATTATCTTCTTCACCTCATACCTGCATCCCACATGCCAATTTTCCACATTTTAATACAAAGTGCCCTTTTATATTTTGTGGGCATACACATAAATGAACATACACACACACACAGAGGCACACGTGTTTTATGCCGGTTTTGTACCAGTTAGACACCAGGCCCAGAACGAACAACAACAAAAAAATCACGCTGGTACTTAAATGTTTTTGTAGTGCTACTGAGCCATAAGGACACCACTCTGCATTGATTTCCCCACATTGTCATTATTGGTGCTGGAGGCAGGGCTGCTATCCTGCACTGTAGGAAATGGATCCCAGTTCTCAAGCTCCTCAGGCCCTGATAGGAAATCAAACTTACCCCCAGCACAGCTCTGTACCTCTGGGAAGCCCAGCTGATCCATGTGTTCCTCCCTCCTGTTTCAGCAGCTTGGAGAGGTGGGGCACAGCCATTGGTGAGTGATGGGCTGGGTACAGGTGCAGCACAAGGTGCAGCATGAGATGCTTCCGCAACAGCTCCAAAACGATGCCACTGCTGAGGTCCCCTTCCCAGCCTCCCATCCTGACCTTTTGCTCCAGGACCACCCCCAGCACAGCAGGATGGGGGCACTGGGGCAGATTTAGCCACGCTGCAGCTGTTGGTGCTGCTGGATTTGCTCCAGAGCCATGTGGGCAAGATGCCAAGGGCAGCACTGGGCAGAACCACCAGAGTGGGGGGAGAGTGGGACCACTTCTTCTGGTGCCAGAGCCAGCTCATTGTGCCCACCAAGGCAAAACCACAGGTGTGCTGCATGCTCTTCTCTGCTTTCTCACCCATGTCCAAGGCCATCTGGATCAAAGACAGGATGAGATGGTGCTCTGGAAACCAGGCCCAAGCTCTTCTCTTCAGCACAGTGCTCTGGGGTGGTGATTTGGTCTGCTATTATGTAAGATTTAACAAAAGCTGTATAACAAAACTATTTTAAGTAAGAATGTTAATTGAAGGCTGAGTCAGGCTGCAGCTAAAGCAGAGATGTTTTTGAGAGGCTTGTACCCTTTTTCATTTGATCTGTATTTTTTCCATTTGGTCTGTATTTTTTCCATTTAATTACAACGTGTGTGGAACAGCAGTTTGCAATAATAGTAACTGGCAGAGGGAAAATGGATGATGAAGATGACCATTCTCTTCCCTCTGGATCAGTCACTGAAACCTATCTCAGACCTGCAAAATTCAGACCTCATTCACCTCTGAGGCTGCACAAGGCATACGGAAAATGCAAGCAGACCATGGATCAAAGAGGCAGCTGCTTGGTGCTCCTGATCATGATGGACTGCATGTTGAGACTGTGATGAGATGTGTTAGGGGGCAGGTTGTTGAGGAATGCCTGTCTGGAACCTTCCAAGAGCACATGCAAGACCCCTGAATCAGCAGCAAGTGGTGGCTGTGCAAGCACCCTCTGTAGCAGCCCCAGCAAACCCACTGACACAGCCATTCCTCAAGCATGACACAAGGTCCTCAGCAGGACCCATTATGAAGATGACTGGTCCCTCATCCAGTCCTGTTTGGGAGACTAAGTGCTAGCCAAGTCCCAGCCTTTGGCAAGTTCCTTTGATGACTAAAATTCGCAGGAGGAGATCGAGTTTAATTGTGAGTTCCAGTACAGGTCTACCAGGTATTAATGTTTGTGTTCTTTTAATCAAATATGACCTCCACTGTACTTCCTAGCAGGCACTTCTTTCTGGAGCTCCTCGTGAGCAGGAGGGATGTATGTGCCTGGAAAAGGGATGTGCATGATTTTTTTGCCTGAAAGTAGACATGGACAGCGTGAGGTAATGCAATACAGATCTGCTGTAAGTTTACAAATGCATCATTAATGCATAAACTTGGAAGTATCGCTCCTCAGCATTGCTACACGGTATTATACTACTCATATGATAGAATGTACAAGAAGACAAAACCACCTTTTTTAAACTGTTTTTACATAGCATATTAGACTGCAGTCATCAAAAAGTTAAGGCTATGGGCTGAAGCACAGAGAAGAGCACTTCTTACCTGCTGTGACTACTCAGAATGCTCCCTGAAGGGCTCCTCGCAAATGAGGGGCACTGCCTGGCCATCAGGAGGAGAGAAAGGGAGAGAATGAGAGGAAGTGCCAGGATGCCAAGAACAAATTTTGTTTGCCTTTCATGTTTTCTCAGATTTGGGCACACATCTGTTGACTCTTGTTATGTTGCAAAATTGAAATATTATAGCTGCAATGATTAACAGAAACATGGGCACCCCAACTATATCTCAGTGTGCCTGGAACAAACCAAGACTGCAGCCTAATGCACCTTTTTGCAGCCTTTGCATGCCGATGACCAAAATTCCTTCTGAAGGAAGATTGGCCTGTTCAAGAGACTCTCCAGCAGCAGCTGCACATCATTCCCTGTGCTAGAGTGTTTCACCTAAAGAGCAGCCCTCCTGAGGTGGAGGGATAGGGAAGCATGGGCAGCAAGGGCACCAGCACAGTGCATCTTGCTACCCACCTATGTAAGCATGTCTGGTTTGCTACCCAGTGTTTGGTAGCTATAAAATCCTAGCAATTGCTAGGCAATCAGAGAGGGAATCCATCTCCCCTCTTCTTTCCCTTCAAGTCTCTGAACTAGCTGATCTACATGGAGGCCAAACCAATCAGTACCTCCACCCAGAGCCTCCAGACGCCTGTGCCCTGCAGGGAGGATGAGGAAACTGCTGGGTGAGTAGAAAAATGGGAAGCCTGGAGGCCAGCAGCAGCACAGGCTACCTTCAGCTGGGCTGCCTGCCCCACCAACAGTGGTCCTGTCCTGCCCCAAATTGTGAGGCCATCAGCTGTCGAGGCAGGGAGGCCTTTGGGGTCGGTGAGTTCTTCTGGCAGGCCCAGGAGGTGACTTGCCAGCTGGAGCTGTCAGCAAGCACCAGTTTGCTGCTTCAGTGGGATGTCTGGGTAATGCAGGAACTCCCATGTTGGAAACAATATTAATAGCCCTGGCCCGTGCTTCAAGAAGGTCTGGGCCTCGGTTTTGACTTTTATTTTGTGGGAGGACCCCACTGCCAACTCCCACAAGAAGGGAAAAAGCATTTCCCAGCCTGAACTCCTCCAACCATCTGAGAAAGCCCTTGGTGCAGCCTCCCTGGGGCTCCTCTTTGTGCTTTGCTCAGGCACACCAGCCCTTCCAAACATGCAGAAAGGGAAGCTGTGCCCCTCTGCAGCTACTCAGGGCTCTGCAGGCTGCGTCATCATGGGCTCAAGGGAATGAAGCATAGACAAGGAATACAACTATCGTGGAGCTTAAAAAGAAGGAGTTTTAAAGTCCTGTGTAATTTTTTTAACAGACGATCTGTTTCTGCTCTTATTTTGTAACGTTTCCTGTGGAGTACTCGCCCCTGTCCAATTTCCGAAGGGTATTTGGAAGCCTGTCGACTCCCGCACAGAAGGCAGGGAGCAGAGCCAGCTCGGTGTCACAGAGGGGTCACGGCTTCCTGGGCTTCCTGTTTATTTTGGGAAGGGGTCACCCGGCCAGCCCGCCGCTCTGCCTGCACCTCGGGAAGCCCCCGGCCACCACATTCCTGCCCCCCTCAGCCGGGGATGCAGACAATTGCTGACTGTGGCTTGAAATGCAGAGCACCAGGGCGGGGTGTAAATGGGATAACCCGACATGCCTATTTACCCAGCCTGGGGATAAGGGGCGGAAGCTTTTCCACATCAATTACCCTTTCTTCTGGTATCTGGAAGTGTCTCTCTGAAGTTTTTCTTTCTCTTCGGAGGGTAGTAACCTCTAAATTTCTCAAGTATTTCCATGATCTTTTCCTTGCTTTTTTTTTCTACTTCTTCTTGGAAAGAGGGCATAAAGTCAACTGTGCAGTTAAAAACAGAATTGTTTCCTTTTTTAAAGAAAGCTTGCAATTTTTGCTCCCAGCTGCCTAGGGTAGAGCCCACCAATGGAGCAGATGCTGTAGCACCCAGGCTCTTGCTCACAGCGTGAGTCCCTGCCCAAAGTGTCTTAGGCAAAATATTGGAGCACAATATCAGCATACATATATGTTTCGGGAGATATCCGTGAACTAACTACACACCAGTGTCCTGCTGCTGTTTCCTTTTTAGGCAGACTCTGCTTAGGTGCCTCACAGCTCTTCAGAAATTAACACCAAACAGTGGCGTTCAAATGCAGCTGCTTTCAAGGAGTTAATAAAAGGCCCCATGTATGGGAAAGGGCAGACACTGAGTAGCTGCTGGAGTCCCTCTCAATCCTCTGGCATGTCCTGCCTCACAGGGAGCTAGTGCAGTGACCTCTCTCTGGCCTCAGTGGAGTATTTCTGTGCCAGTGCCTCTGTCAGCTCCTGCCATCAACAGTCAGCTCCGGGCTGCAGGGCAGCCATCAGCACGCTGCTGACAAGCGGCCCTTGGGCAAGCGTGCTCTCATCCAGCGAGCACATAAGTGCACACGGCTTTACATTCATAGTGATGCTGCTCTGAATAAAGTTATAAGTGGTTGTAAACATGTGCAGGATCGATGGCTTACCATGAGCCTGTCCAAAGCCTATTTATGTCAACAAGCTGTGCCTGATGATACTCTCATTTGCATAAGTATCTTTTTTTTTCCCCTATGGCACTAAATAAACATTGTTGGCCCAGAATCACCTGCATCTGACCAAATCCAAAACCTCAAGGACTATTCCTAGCCTCTCCCATCTCAGTTCCGGGACAGCAACCTCCATAATCCATTATGGATCAACGAAGGAGAGGTGGTAGCACCCTCCAGCATAACCCCCTTTCCTACTTTCACTTTGGCCATTTTGATACTACCCTGCAGGACTTCTGCTGCAACAGAAGGATGTAAGTAGGAGCTGTGGAGGAAGCAGTGCATATCTGCTGAACAAGTGTGTCAGACAGCCCTCGATGGGAAGGGAAGGAGGAATGCCGAGAGCACAGGGGAGCAGGTGAGGGGCACTGGTTTGGACACAGAAGGAAGGGCAGGCTCCATGGTGGATGGATATGCTGGTAAAGTGTAGGCTGGGGGCACAGTTCTGGGACAAGGGTCTGCATGCGATCACCCCCACCAGCACAGAGGACAGGCAGGAAAGGAAATAGGGCCCTGCAGGGAGGAAGAGAAACAGCAAAAACGCAGTGTGGTTCACTGAAAAAAGCCAAAAAAACACATGATGAGGAGGGGTTTCCCATGGCATTGCTGTGGGGGTGGCAGACAACGATCATGTCAAAAGAGCTGACCCACTCCAGCCTCTCCTCTCCCTTCCTTTCCTCACCCATGACATTGGGCACACCAGAACAAAACAAAGGCCTTCCACACCATGTTGGACACCCTCCACGGTTCTCCTCGGCCAGGCACTGCCCCAGTCCTGCATAGCCCTGCACCTCATCAGACCTCCTCCAGCACTCAGTGCTTCTATCTATGGCCTTGGTGTGTCATAGCAAGGGGCGTTTCAAAGAGATCGGGCACAAAAGGATGGTTTCTGTTTCAAAAAAGAGGGGGAAAAAGGAACAAGAAACAAATGCATTATTTGTTCGATTCCTGTGCAGTTATTGCTGTAACAGTCAGCAGCTTTGAGGTTGGGGTTTTTTTGTGATTTGATACATAAACCACATTTCCTATGTAGCACTGCCACTATTTTTTTATCAGCTTTTTGACATTGAGCTCGGTAACACCGGTTTTTGTTTGGGTTTTTCTTGCGTTTTCCACCAGAATGAATTCAAAGGCAATAAATGTGGAAAAACCAGAATACTGCTCGTCTTGACTTTTCCATCCAGCTAGTTTTGATTAGAAATGAATACAGATCACATTTTCTGTCCTGCAGTTAAAAGCCTGCCGCAGCTGAAAGCTTTGCTTTCTTCTTCCCCTGCAGCCTCACTCAGCTAGCACTCCAGCTCTGCTCATGATCTGAAATGTGCAAACACATTGTTTCTTGGCTTTCCACCAGTATATATAAATATATGTAATTTTTTCCTTCGGAGAACCTGGAGGCTAAAGCAAGAGGGCAAAGGAGTACGTGACTAAAACATCCAAACTTCCTCTTTCATAAGCCATCACATGATGAAGTGCAATTACAATTCCTGCCTTGTCCCTGCCAATTGCAGGCTCATTGCCTCACCCGAGAAACCCGGCTTCTTCCCCACCCCCC
>JAOXXN010000446.1:44646082-44674422 GCA_026770055.1 Myrmophylax atrothorax | reverse complement strand
TTTTTTAACAAAAAAGTTATTTACTTATTATAAAGGCATTTCTTATAATTATTCTTTTTTGCCTTCTCCCCCCCCCCCCCTTTTTGTTATAGCAACTATTTGTTGTGCTTCCCTGGTGACAGTTACTGTTCAATGTAGGCTGTGACTTGCGCTGCTTTTTTTAGAGAGCACTTGGCAAACCAGAAATGCTTCTAGCTGTATTTGTATGCACTTGTTTCTTCTTTTTTCTTTTCTTTTTTTTTTTTTTTAATGCCAAATACACTTTCTGACATTGTAAAGATTGCCTTACTGTCTGTGATTCCTTATTCCTGGCCCCTGTCCTGTAGAGCTGGTCGCATGCAGGCTTGGTCTGAGGCGGTTGGGGACAAGAGTGGCTAGCCAAGGCAGGGATGCCCTTTGCCATCCCACTGGCCAGGCAAGCTTTAGGGAGCAGGAGGCCTTTCTCCCAGAAATGAGTGGCTCGGGTTGTCATGGAAGATCCTCTAGATCCAGTCCCAAATTTGCTCACTGTTTCTCAAGGGAAGTTGCCTCCAGAGTAGTATGTGGAGAAGTGTCCAAGAGGCGCTGTTGAGTTAAGGATTTCTGGGTTTGTTTGTTTTTGGTTTGGTGTTTTGTTTTGTTTTTTTTAAGGCAAAGTTGACCGCAGTTCACGTGATCAGTTGTAAGATTACAAAACTGCATTTATTCACCAATTGCATACCATAATGTGGAATTTCGATAATGAACTTAATTACCTGATTGGCGAAGGCGCCAATGTAGCACTGCCATTTCTGAAGGTCTTCAGTGTCACTTCCGGGGCTTTTGTGTCTTTGGACAAAGCTGGGGAGGTGGGAAAGAGACTTTTTTGTTTTAATTTTACTTTAATTTTCAGATAGTGCAGATGGACTTTGATTTTGCTCATCAGTCACCTCTAGTGCTGTTGCTATTGTTACTATGGCTGACCCGGTATTTCCAAGTAGTGGCAGGTACGCTGTGGTACAGTGACAGCAGTGACTGAGGCTCTGCCAAATTGCCCGCGGGCATATCAGTGACAGCCCAAATGTGGGTGGAGGAAACCTGTAATTTCCTTATTACGTATGCTTGAAACAAACTTACTGCTATTCTTTGAAAATGAAAATATAAACTGGTTGAAATGAAAGCAATTAGGGCTGTACATAATGGCCCTGGTCCTGCCTTTTAAGCTACTTTGGAGAACTCTTTTGTAAAGCCACTTCTTTTGATCACGCTTCTGCATCACCAAGCAGACTTCTAAAATCAATAAATCATTGGTTACTAGAAATAGTTCAAGTCTTAGTGATGTTTTTGTGCTGTTTATAGTTTGTTGGCAACGCTGCAGCTGTACAAGCCCTTCTGTTGAGGTGTTTATAACTTGGTTATATGTGGTTGTTTCTGAGCAAAAGGGTGGTGAGGTCGTCCCTTCCCAGGGACCAGCTAATAAACACTTTCAATATCGGAAGAGTAGGAGGAGAAAAAATCTTTTCAGCCAACAATAAATTGAAAAATTTTGGGTGCTTTTTAGTCAACTGTTCTTATTGTGATAATGTTCAAACTGCAATTTAATGCAGAGTAGATTTTTTTGAAGACTACTTTTTTAAAAAAGAAAAAAGAAATGGTCATTATTAGTATTCAAAGATCAGAACTGCACATGCACATTAATTTTATATGAAGTGTTTAATGAGCACACCCACTACATTGTGTTCCATATTACAGGTCAATGTAATATTAGATAAGACTTGCATGATAAACAAATTCATTGAGTCAATATTACGCTTTAAAACTTATAGTCAAGATTGGTGTCTTATGTAAACACATTTAGCCAATTTGAAGAAAACGCACATTATATATATATACCTATATATATACCTATATATAAAAAAATGCCAACTGTAAAGGATTCTTTGGAACCACTATGATCTGTGTAAATGTGTATTTAGGCACTTTATTAAAAAAATGGAATTTGAGCTGATAGATGGTAACAAGTTCTTCAAAGTTGCTTGGCATAATACCTCACATGGGATGAAGTTCATGGTTTTGATTAAGGTGGTATCCCTATGCTTAAAAACAGAAGCAAAACTGAAATCCCAGAGACTCCCTAAAAAAAGTCCCCGCTTTTGTGTTACCAGGTGGCCCAACTCTGAGTGTGCCGAGGGTGAGACCTGCTCCTGACAAACACACCCTTGTTTTGGGGCCGAGGGATGTTGGTGTGACTCGGTGGAGAGGCCTGTAAGGAAGCACACCTTCCTCCTCTTCCTGCCAGCCGCCCCACTCCAGCAGCTCTGAGACTCCTGGAGAGGATGGAAACTCCCCAGCTGATGATGCCAGGCAGCGGCCCAGAAACAACACAGATGGAAAAGAAATGGCACATGGTGGCTGTGCTCACTCAGCTGACTCTCAGCCCCCAGCCAAGTCTAATTTGCACCATAAAACTTCAGAACTGCAAAGAAAATTAAAAAAAAACCCCAAACCTAAAATTTGAGGGTGTTCACACATAGCTCATTTTTCTCACATTGAATGTTGCTTTTTTTCTTTTGGTTGATTTGCTGAGTTACAATAATGCTCCAGTGGATTCTCTCTTAATTACTACTTCCTGGGCTTCAAGCTTTTTTCCTTTTTTTTTCCTATTATTTTGAAGTGCTTAAGCTGCAACAGTGCTACTGTTAATATTCCTTTTTAAACTTTTTAAAAGGTGATACTGTAATTTGTGTAGTATTAAAAGTGTTTTAATGAAGAATGTGTGATTATTATATTTTTTTCCAAGCTCACTTCCATTACTTTTTTTTCAAAGATATTTTTTCCTGGCAGTTCAGCTGCAGTATTTCTGTTGATAGCTGCTGAACTAACCTGCTGCCATTTTCACATTTTATGTTGGGTTTTTTTTTTTTACTTCTGACACTAAATATGAGGAAACTAGGAGCTTTAAACACTTCTTGCATTTTTTTGTATACAAAAAAAGGAAAACTTGAAAAAGCTATAGTTGCCTAAGTACAATACTATTTTTCCTTTTTTTTTTAATACTGTCCTGACATTTGTGTACAGGCAGTAGTGTGGGGCAAGAGGGGGCGTGTGGAGCCTGGTGGGTGCTACCCTGTGCCTGGGTCCCACAGGGTGGGAAAGGTGCCACACAAGGGAGCCTTTGACCGCCTTTGCAGTGGCCTCAGAAAACCTGGTATGTTTGGGAGCTCTCTTTTTAGATTTGCTATAAACCAGGCCATGGCAACCGTGTGTTTTTATGAACTAGCACTTAGGCAAAGGGTATAAATACATTTGAGAGTGCTCTCTAGTGGCTTGTTATGTCAACAGAGCCCCTGGATCCTTTCCTTCTGCACCCGGGCCAAGCCCTGCTCGTCCATCCATCCTGCTGGCAGGGCAGCCATTCTTGGTGGGACAGGATGGGACACTGCTCCAGGGACACCCAGCCACCTGCTTGTCTGTAGTGTGGCACCTGCCCTGCCCATTGCACACACTCCGTGTGTCTACCTTGTCCCGAAAGTAATGTGGGACACCCTGTGTGGTGTGCAGGGTGTTTGGGCACAGCTGCAGTCCCCACATCAACACAGCCTCTCCTCAGGCAGAAGCAGAAAACACTGGACTATGTGGAAATTATTGGCACCAGGGGTTAGCTGAGCTCCTTGTAGCCCTGATCCTACTGCTTCAGTGCGTGCTTCACCACAACAGGGCTACAGGTGGGAGGCATCCAGTAATCAGGCTTGAAAAGGCTCAGCTCTCAGCATTTCATGTTTCTCCTCCTCAAGCATTTGCACGTAGGTAGCTCCAGTGCACCTTTTGAAAAATAATTGGAAAAAACCTGCAACCACCACCTTTTCCTAAGTGGACCCTCATCTGTCCAGATGCCACAGTCCAGTCCACTTTAAACTCCACCTTCAAGAATGTGCTTCTGTAACAAGGCAAGCAAAAAAACCCATCAACCAACAAACCAAAAAATGAAAATTTTTTCCCCCCTTATTGAAACAAGATGGGCCTGTGCAGTGTATGGATTCACTTCCTGCAGTGGGTGTACTGCAGACAGTGACCCTCGCCACTTGCCAGGCATGGCCATGGAACAGCCCAGCTGCCCTGCCCTGATCCCATGTGGGCCACCAGGATTCCTGAGTCATCCTCCTTCCCTTGCCCTTTGTTTGGAGGAGCAGACACCTTTCCTCTGCCAGGGCCCAAGGTCAGGCAGTACTCAAAGCAGATGAATGGAGTGCCTGCTTATCCACTTCATCACCTGGAACTGCTGCTCTGCTCCAAATGTAACTCTTTCGCTGCCTCTGGACAGCTCTGGAGCTTGCTGTGGGCTTTGAGCACTGAGTGCAGGGTTCAAATTTGAATCATTTTGTACCCTGAAAGGCTGAACTCTCCCTTCTGATAAAGAACACTGACATCTCCCATAGAAAGCCCCTAAGTGCATGTTAGTGCCCATATGGCTGTCTTGCCTGGCTGACATAGGTGCGCTGAAGATGGGGATGATAGCTCTGCAGTTATTTTTAGACATACTTCACCTAGCTTTGCTTTTCTTTCTGCCACTGCAGAGCCAGTTTTGTAGAGACTGGCATAGCAGTGTACATACAAAGCCTGAAAATGTTTCATCAAATGGAAACCCCCTATAAAACAAACTCACAGAGAAGCCTGGAAGAAATCACAGAAACTTCTCACTGTACTAGGTGTTTCTGAGTCTTATCACCTCTGACTCAGCAAAGACCAAAAGATGCCTCCCTGCTCACTAGGTCCCATCTCCATGCAGCACTGGGACAGGTGTGAGAACCCACTCTGCTTGGCACATCATCCAGCCATGCCCCCACCTCAGTGTACCTTTTTCTGACTCCCCAACCTGCTGCCACTTGCCCTGGTGGTCCCCAGTCCTGGGCTCTTCCCACCCATCCTGGGGCACCCTGTGTAGGGCTGTGACTTCCCTGAGAAACCTTGGGGAGCCTCCAGTTGTGGAGGTACCTTGGAAGTGTTCAAAGCGAGGTTGGATGGGACTCTGAGCAACCTGGTCTAGTTGAATGTGTGCCTGCCCACAGCAGAGTGGTTGGAACTGGATGATCTTCAAGGTCCCCCTTCAACACAAAACATTCTATGATTCTATGATTTTCAGGGCAATTTCAGCATCTGCCTCTGGGAAGGAGGGCATTCACTCTTCACTGCAAAAATGCCAGGTCTGCATTTTCCTTTACCCTCTTTCACTATAAAATACTTATTTTCCCCACCCCCGCCACTGTGTCTTTTCTCTTTTTTTAGCAAGCATTTAAAAACAAACAGAAGATAAGTAAACAGACATGAAAGTGGTTATTGGTTCACCAGGTTGATTCCTTGCAGCAGGAGAAAACTACTGTTTCCACACTGCTGGGCTGGAGTGGCAGGCTGGTGGTGTGGCCCACAGTCAATGGGCTTTGGGAGCACCCAGCTGCAATGGGGACCTCACCCTGCCACTCAGCCACTCAGTCAGGGGCACAAGAAAGCAAACTGGACCTTCCCCTTCTTTCTCCCATGTTTTTTTGTTTGTTTGTTTTTTTGAGGTTTTTAATCACCTTTATAAGACGGAGGCCTGATTTCTTTTTTTTGGAGTGGATTCCCTGAATTTTTTTCCCCACGAGAAATTCAGGTTTTCTCCAACCCTTTTCTAACCCTTTTCTGTAGGAGTGTCGTATTCTCCAACTGTATGTAGAGGTGGACTTACAGATACTAGGCAACAACTACATAATGGAAAAAGGCATCTAATTTTGTACAGACTACTCAAAACTCTTTTTTTTCCTCTTACCTTATTCAGGTGCTCCTAAGCACTAGGAACAAATAGTTTTCTCTTTTAAGATGTATCAGCCCTCAGCTGATAGTTGGAAAGTTCAAAAATTAGTGTAGTGATGAAAGACTTCAATGAGAGCAGGCAAAGGTGATGCTGAACATCACCTTTCTTTCACTTCATAAAAATCAGGAAAGAAATCAGCTCCTGCACATTGATTCATGCCTTTGCAGATCCTACTCCAGGAATTGCAATGAAGTCAAACCATCATACTTTCAGAACTATTCGTACTATAATAATTAAAAAAAAACCCAAACAAATACTAAGTTCCCTGTGATTTTGTGGAGGTGATTAAAAAGGGTTCTATCCAGCTTCCCTAAGAGAATAAAATTAGGGCAACCTCTCGTTCAGTAATTGCAGAACAAAGGTGTTTTTTTCTTGCAGAAAGTACTATGCTGTCTTTTTTAACTGGACCACACAACATGTCATGAAGTAATGGGACTGGCTGTGGGTTTCCCTGCACCTGAAAAGAAGGGGGCTGGATTGGCCCAGCTCGGACTTTACCTTGTTCCAATTAGTTAAAAAGTTTTGCTTAGACATCTAAGCTGTACCTTCTGGCTTTCCTGGAGGAAACAAACAGCCTGAAGCAATGATTTTTAGATGTGCTTTTTAATGGCTATTTTTATGGTTACTTTCATATTATGGAAGATCTTCTATTTGTGTAAGTCCTCTGCTTTTCTTTGGAGAGACAAATAACCTGTGCCCTTAACTGAACCAGCTATGCCAATAAATATTTTTATAATCCAAATGGCTATTTTATCTCACCAATTCTGATTCTTTGGGTTACTGTGGCTCTTTGCCTGGACCTCTTTGTCTGACCATATTAAAATTAACTTGTGAAGGTAGAGGTCTGATATCAGCTCCATTCCTCTCCTGCACAATTTGGTTATTTCTTGAAATCTGCCTCTTAACGGGGAGGCTCTCCAGGTAGTAACTTTCTGGGAGTGATGGTGCATGCTGACTGTTTGGTCATTTGGCCTGAAGGAACCCCTCAGGGAGGGCTCTGGGGGTTTATGTGGTCCTGGCACTGGTAGAAGGTGTGGACCAGCAGCCTAGCCCAGCCATGCTGCTGCTCAGTTATCTTCTGAGCAGGAACATTTTGAACTGCAGCAGCAGTATGTGTTTCTTCATCCTGTGTCATAAAAGTTTCCTGACATTTAGTGTTTTGGGGTGGATCCCTTCCTTTTCTGTGAAGAGTGCCAATTTCAGTGCTACTTTTGATGGATAACAGTCTGCGAAGCACTGGAGTGACACCAATAAATGTGTCTTGCGTAGGCAGGCTTCTGGGTTCCCTTTTTAGCTTCTCCCTGGCTGTAGAGGGATGGGACTGCCAGCCATGCCAGCTTCCTTGGGGGAAAACCTTCAGAGGTGCCTGCAGGAGAAGGGACTACCTGAGGTTTGGGCATGTTGACCCTTCTTGCTGTGTGCGATCTCAGGGCTTGTTTAAGCTCTTTCCAAGCAGCTCCAAAGTGGTGCTGTGACACGGTCAGTTTCATCCTGATCGTGATGGTGCATTCCCCCTACTCCTCGGGACCACTTTGTGATGAAATGAATTCCTGTCAGACCACGGACTTTGGCCAGTGAAGCATCCTTTGACTGTACCAGGAACTCTTGCATCGCGAAGGTGGTGAATGAGAGCAGGAATAATCAGTCTGACAACCTTGCAACACTCCTCACATGAATTGTAGCCTGAGACGAACACTATCATTATTACTGAACTTTTGAAAATTCTGGTAATTACTGACCTAAATGGTGTCCAGGATGGAAATCTGTGGATTATTAAAGCCACAATTAAATTTCATGACCACATAAACAGCAGTCCCATGTAAGGCCCTTTGGCTCTCTTGGACTGAAGCAGGATGCCACCAGCATCTCCCTGAGGGACATCTCTCAGAGCTCACAGACTCTCAAGACTGCAAAGTTCTGAGGACCATCATCAAAAGCTGACAACAGAGCTGGGACTGATAACTGACTTGAGGCTCAATCCTTGCCTGTTGAGAAATGTCAAAATGTTTGAAGTATTTCACTGAACTTGCAGCAAAGGACAGTTCATTACTGTCACCTTCTTGAAAAGGAACAAAATGAAAGAGGAACAGATCTTGCAATCCTCAAGTTCAGTGAAATACTCAGCAAGAAGAGTGTGGTGGTAACAGTCTAAATTTGAGCACTCTTTTCCTAGATGGTTGGTACATGGCATACTTCTTCAGGTGTCACTCCTACCATGACATCTCAGTAACCAAATTTTGGACTTTGTCATGGTACGCACAAGTGTGTCAGTGAGGGTCCAGATTGCTGGGAGCTGCAGTACAGTCAAGCAGGAGTGGTTTAGGGAAATGGTAAGCAATACCTGTTAAACAGTTAGTGTCATTTGTGCTTCACTTGCTTTTAAAATGGGGTTAAAAAGGCAAAATAAGGTGAATTTACTCTCCAGGCAAAATGCAAAGCTTGTCTTTTAGAGACTGAATTGCTGACCCTTAGTTTAAAAAACAGAACAGAAAGGTGACTTTTTCTTTTGGAATCAGTTCTCCTTCAAATCCTAGACTGGATTTCATCCTGTCAACAGCACTGTCTTTGGCTTCATCAGCTCCATGAGAGCATCACTATGGGTAAAGTTTCACCAGAAATATGGGAAGAATCAGGCCTTAAATGTAAATTATGAGTTGCAACACAGACAGTTTTGCTTTAATTATTTATAAGAAATCATTTCATTATAAATAGGTTTTTCAGTTAAATGTATTGCTAGCACTATCTTATTACCTATTCATAATTAATTAAATCACAGCATATTTCTATGTTATTATGATTTCCATAAACTATAAATAATTCAGGAGAAATGTAGGTTCTTTCAGAGTACGTTGAATGTGCAGATAAGGCGAAGGAGCAATCTGGGCCTAAGCAGAGCAAAGTTGCTCTATCCTCAACTTTTACACAAGCATGTCTTCCAAAAAACTGGGAAGGAAAAGGGCAAGGAGTGGCCAATGAGTGAAATAAGATGCTGGGTCCTGTTGCCAGCATTGCAGGACTTTTGGCTCCATGCAGGGCATCTCCTGGCTGCTTTTCAGCATAACCAGGAGAAAGTGAAGGAGTGAAGGACTTGAAGCTCTTACTGATCCACTGGCCTGCCTTTGCTCCACAGTATTTGGTTCCCTTCACATGAAGAGGGTTTTATTGTCTCTTCAGGTTTGATTTGCCTTTTGAAAAACAAGCAAGAAATGCTGTTGGAAAATTCACATATAAATTAACTTTAGAAATGTGTTTGAAGTTAATTAACCTGGGAAATACAATCCTTGCTCATGAAGAACAGGAGAAAAACATCATGCTGCTAAGCAGAATCTCACAAGTATTTAAGACTTTGCTCATTGGTACTGGCATCTCACTGTTTTATAATAAATATGAAGGGATGGGGGAATTTCTTGAAGCCATTTCTTACTGTTGCTATCTCCTTACCAGTGTCCTAACAAAAAAGAGTTTTGTTAGTCCTGGGATGCAAACCATATTAGGATGAGGGGTGGGGGTGGCTGGGCTCCAGCTGTGGGGTGGGCTCTGTCACCCTCAAGTTCACTGGGGAGCTGGTGGAAGCAGGAATCAGGGCAAGCATAACTGAATCAGGCATGTGGAAGGTGCAATAGAGTCAGGAACTGCTTTAAAGTTAAGGAAAAGGATAAGATGGAGAACTGAGCTGAAGTAGTAAGTTTCATTTGAATCACTGGATATGCTCTCTAAGTGATTTTCTGTCTGCTGGCATGTCTGTGCTGCATGTGTACATTTGTGTCTCAGGAAACATTACGAAAGAGCTACCATGGGGAAATCACTCTGGAGTAAGGCTGACCACCAAGTCATAGCTGGCTGGAGTGGAGCTATGCTGGATGAAGGAGTCCTGTGGCTGGTCCTCTTAATCTCATTTTCCTGCTGGGGAGAGGTGTGGTAGCTCCAAATGGCTGTGTAGGACCAAGGCAGCACATTTTGGCATATACCAGTCAGGGGAGAATTGCAAGGGAATAGCACCACTTCCATCAGGAACACAATAGGAAGCACTTCACTGTCCCTGGAAAAGGCTTTCTCAGAGAGAGGAATGCTAAGAAACCCCCTGCATGCAGAGAGGCGAGCAGCATCACTGTGGCCTGGGTAGCACAAGCTTCTGCCTGCACTCCTTCCCCTCTCACTCAAAGTTAGTGGAGGAAAAGATGGAACTGATGAAGTGAGAGAGAAAAGAGCACATGGATTGGAGTCCGTCAAGCAACCTCTGTTGTAGCAATTGGTTATGGTGCCTCTGCATTGGTTCAACCACAGGATACTGTGCAGCTGTATGCTGCATACCTGGCATCCAGCTGTCTGACTTTCCTTTGGCTGTAGTCACCCAGGTCACCCCAGCATTTATGTTTCTTAGAAATACATATTTAATAGAGCTACCCTTAGTTAATAAGTTGGATGCGATCCTGTACAGAAGGCTGTTGGATGCTAGTGACAGCTCTTCTCTTTCTATCCCCTTCCTGATGCTCAGCCAGGGCCAGGTTCATTCACCATTGGCAGAGCACTACGAAGCATTACTGTCCCATAGGACAGCTAGTCCCTTTTCAACGCCTGTGGGATAAGCAGCACCTCACCAGGCCTCACACCAGCCTTCTTTCCCCCATGTAAACTCTGACTGGGCTGGGGTCGCTATAGATTTATGGCAGCACAGCAGAGGCAAGTTAGGAAGAGCTCTGTTCAGTAGTGCAGAAGGAAGAAGGGGCCTCCTGACAAAAGAGCATGGTTGGGTTTCTCTGTCTGGCAGACAGCAACAGAACTGTGTTGTTCTTGTTCTGGAGAGTTCCCCAACCATGTAGAGAGTGGCACAGGGGAAAGAGCTGCAACATGATGCCTCTCCAACTGAGTGCAGCCAGGAGAGTAAAGCTTATAGTAGCAGCTGGGGCCATTAACTCTCTAATCTCCCCCTTTTCATTACATCAGTCCCTGAGCTTTGTGTTACACCAGTTGCCTGTGGCAGTTTCCTGAAGGAATGAGACTCCACTGAGATTAATAAAAAGGAAATGATTTGTTTGAAAATTAGTGGTTTGGACATACGGAATTTTGTGCAGAGGCACATAGTGATGTGCCCACTGCAATGGACACAGGAGACCTGCTGTGAAACCCAGTGCTCCTACAGACATGGCATGCTGTGGTTGTCTGCCTTCTCACTTCACTCATAGGGCTCCAGCTTAGCCTGGGAAAGGTGGGCTCTGCTTCTGACTTTCTGGTATAGCCATGACCTGACACACATTAGGCCTTTTTGGCTGCCGAGTGCTGTCAAGTTGTCAAGCTGCTAGCTGTGAGGGGGTTGCCTTGCAGTGGGGCAGAGACTGCAGCTCACAGGGCAGCTGGTGGGCAGTCAGACCTGCAGTCAGTTGTCATCCTTCAGTCCTTTTGATTTGTTGAAAAAAAGAATGCTCTTCATCTCACAGGCAAGGTGCCTGCCAGTGTATGAGGCCCCATTTCCCACATCCCCCCTTCTCAGCTCAGAAGAGTTTAGTTGTTGCCTTGTGATATTGCAGCCCTGCCAGAACCCCATGCATGGCCCATGAGCCAGCTGCAATCCTCCCAGGCTGAGCTAACCCCCAAAGGTAGGACTTGCCCACCCTCCTCCTCGTTGTGCTTATGTTGCTGCTTGTGCATCAGAGGCAACCTGGCCCAGTGGAGAACTGTGTATGTATGTGTATATGAGCAATAGCACAAGAGAAGCGGTGCCAAAGTGAAGCAGTGGCTGGGAAAGACTGCCTGTCTAAGCAGCAGTGTGATGTAGGCCTGGTTTCAACTCACTGCAAAACCTCCTTGTGTTTCTTCTTCCATCACCATCCCATCATCACAGAGCATCTGTTGCAGAGGTGTGTGTAGTCAGTATGTCCCTTGCCTGTTGAAGTTCAGAGGGGCTCCCCAGCAGAGCTGGTTTTCTTTCTCTTCACCCTTCTTTTGTGTGATCTTCCATCTCATTTTTTTTGCCTTTTAAAACAGATGGGAAAAACTGGGTCTAGAGGTCAATAAGCCAGCTGTGTCCATACAGAGGCTGGTCAGTGAGGGGGGTTGAAAGTGGTCTCTCCCCCAGCCCTAGGGAGCCCTGGTTCCCTTCTGGGTATAGCATCAGCAGGCAAGAGTGAGCAAACAAGAAGAAATTGCCCTGACTTAGCAAGAGGTCATGCAGAAAGATCCATGCTGGCAGACGAGACAGTGTGCTAAAGATAACTGTTTGACAAACTATATTTACTCTCCCTTTCTGGGAGGACTTACAGGGGATTTGGAGCATTGTGCTAATATAAGCCATCCAGTGCCTGCGGTGGAGGAAGCGCCTACTCTGGGCTTTGCGCTTCTGTCTTTACAAGTCTTGAGAGGGGACACTGCTGAAAATAGCTGTGTCTCCTAATTGTATTCTTGGGAATGCTAATCAGCGGGTTTGTTCTTCCCACTAGCAGCAACTGGTCAGCAATACTGTGTGATCAAAAGCAGCTTCTTTGCTCCCCACCACCACCATTTCTCTTGCCAGCAGCATTAGTTGTCCCTGCCCATGTTCCCCGCTAACAGGCACGGAAGGTGACCCATTTTAGAGGCTCTCAGAGCCAGGGGAAAGCCCATTGTCTGTGTTTTCTGGGTGTTCTGGGAAACCTCCAGACTGTAGCTGGCTCTCTGCCTTCCAGAACTCTCCACCTAAACAAAAGCAATGGGGGGTAGTGTCCGACAAAGGGACGAAAGAGAGAATCCTTCTAAACAGTCATGACTTTTCAGCTGATACTCAGTAAGATTTCCATCACACAGGAAAAGAGGCACTTGAGATTTTGAGTATGCAGTAACCATGACAAATACAGAAGTACAAAAACAGCTCTAGGCAGCTAGAAAGAACAATACCAAACAAACAAATTAGCCATCTGTACCATCTCTAGCTCCTGAAAGTAAACATAAACACAGACCCACACTGAACAGGACTGTACTCATAATAAATCAGTTAGCTCCACCACCCCTTGGAGGCAGCAGGGGGTGAGCGGCAGGGACCAAAGGCATTTCTCCTTGGCTCCCTTCAGGTTGAGTCTCTAGGCTCATGAAAAACTCTCCTGTGGGTTGAGGAGTGAGGATCAGCTCACCAGGGTGCTCCCCTCATGAGTGACAGTGGGAGTGACACCATGGAAAATCTTCACCCTGGGGGGAGGGGAAGAGAATGTCCAGTGTTCATATTTCAGAGACTTCCTTTCCCAAGCCCCAGCCAGTGAGGGTCTTGTGATCCTTCCTCTCTCCTCTTCTTTGGGCACAGCAGGGTGTTGGGAAGGTTATAAATACAGGCAACTGTTTGCTCTAATCCAGCTCTGACCATAGGGATAAGGAGTGTACCAGGCTCCTCTTTCCTTACACCCAATTTATCCCTGATTGACTTGCCCTTCCCATGGCCACCATTCATAACACTCAGCTTGCTTCAT
This sequence comes from Myrmophylax atrothorax, assembly GCA_026770055.1. Lineage (NCBI taxonomy): Eukaryota > Metazoa > Chordata > Aves > Passeriformes > Thamnophilidae > Myrmophylax > Myrmophylax atrothorax. The sequence goes on along the minus strand of JAOXXN010000446.1, from coordinate 44,661,186 downwards.
TTCTTATTCATGTTTCCTTATATGCCAAACTCCCACAGAAAGCCACCTTAAAAAAATCATCCTCTTGAGATGCAGAAGCACCAGAGTGGGGTGGGGTGGGGGCAGCAGGGAATCCCTTTTGGGAACTTAATTCCTTTCTTTTCTGCATGCTGGGTACCTGTTCCAGAGAAGAGTGAGGGGGAACAGTCAGATTCGGTAATAAACTACATCTGTGTTGTGGGAGCGTGAACTCCTCCACAGAGTTTGAAGATCAAGATATTTGCCCCATAAAGGACATCTGTCATGCACTCAAGAAAGGGAACCATATCCTTAGTGCTGGAAACCAGAGCTGTGCTCCCCAAAGCCGCCTCAGAGGTCAGTGTGCAGTGTTGCATCCCACCAGCTGGGAAAGGACAGTGATAGGACATGTTTCCATGGGCACTCTTATGGGTCTGTTGTCAAGCTTCCACTTCTGAGTCCCCTAGGCCATCCCCAACCTCCTGTGACAGGTGCAAGGGCTGTGTGTGAGCTGCTTTGCTCACCTCAGGGGATACCAAGACAAGAAGCTACAAAGGGCATGCTTGCAAAGTCATATTGCCATATCATTGCTGGTGAAGTCTGCAGGCAGGAAGGAATTTGCTGTTACTGTAAAGTTCTGTGCTAGCTGTGCTTAATTACATCCCTTTGGGGAGGGCACAAGTAGGTGAAACCTGAGTTGGGGTCAAGGATTAGGATAGCAATGCAGACTGGAGGAGAAAACAAACACACCCATGAAAGGGTGGCCTAAAATCTGTCACTGTCAGAGAAAGAGCAACAGCCGCATCTGTCTAATAGCACATACCGTTGGGGTAGGAACTCTTCATTGGTGTGTGACCTTCAACTCATTGCCAGGAATAGATTTTGGCTCCAATTTCAACCCTAAGTAAAGCACCTTCTCCTGTCACGATTTGGAAGCTGAGGTATTTCATTTTCCAGAAACAAACAAAGCTCGCAGGAGGCAGCCCAATGGCCTTGGCTGCTGCAGGGCCCAGCATGGCAGCAGCTCCAGAAACAGCCAGGCTCTGCACTTTGGGAATGACACAGGGCAAAGGGTCTCGATGGGCTTCATTCCCCCTACCCTTGCCTTTGTACATTGCTCCTGTCTATTCCTAGCTGAAGCTGATAATGCAGCTACTGCTTTTCTCCCAGTATGTAAGAAACAATCTTTTCAGTTCATTCAAAGGACTGAGTATTTTTAGGTTATCATTCAGTTGTTGTCCCAGGCTCTTGTTGCTGGTTTCCATACCAGAGCTGTGTTTCTTTTCAAAGGTCCTGAAGCCCAACAGCTGAAGGGTAACACAGTTTTTCAAGGGACAAAGGTTGCCTTCCCTTCCATTTAGCAGAGGTGCCTAGTGGGTCCCAGGGCCAAACAGCCATCTATTTTGCATGGCAGCTGTTACTTTCAAACCAAATTAATGAAGCCTCCCACTTGGACATGTTCTCACCTGTTTTATGATGGTGGCTGAGAACCACGGAGTGCTTTGCCCTAAATGGAAGGCAGTGTGGGGAGTCAGGGGCACAAACCCCCTTCCAGGTGCCACCGCTCTGCCCTGCCAGCCTGGCACAGCCGCCAGCCAGGCACTGCCAAGCCTCCTGCTTTCTGAGATGGCAGCACTGGAAGAAAACAAAACACAGCCTGTTCTGACAGTAGAGCAGGCCCCCAACTCTTAGCAGGGGTTTCAGCAGCACTTAGAAATGGGGTCCTGGCTCCCCTGACTCTGCCAACTAAAGTATGGATTCATTTCTTCAGATGCAGCAGCCCATGGCAGGCTACAGTGACAAGGTCACGGCCACACACAGCCTGTGTTCCTTCAGTGGTCTTCACATGTGGAGGCAGATAGCATGTGCTTGTGGCTGAGAGAGAATGGGTGAAAACAACACAGGAAGGCCCATGCACACTCTACCTGCGCTCTCACGGCCCAGAAGTTCCTGAACTACCCTCAGGAAGAAAATGTTTTGATAAACACCACCTGAAACAAGAGGTTTCAGTTCAGTGCAAAGCCATGCCTGGTACACATCTGGAGACTGAGGAACTGAAATAAGAATCAGGATGAGCTCTGGAGAGCATGTGCTGACGGTGCAGAGGGGGGCAGCTGCTTTTGTCTCTGATACTTAAATCAGTAATGCTCCAGGAGCATTTTCTGTGCTTATTTGAAATGTCACTTCAGCAGCCACCGAGGAGAATACAAGTCTTTTGTTTGTGTCTGTGCCTACTTGCTCTGCCTAGCAAACTCCAAATTGCAGGGGGCACTACCCACCATAGAGGTAGGATGGCTGTCTGGCAGCATTTCAGAAACAGAGAAGCAGGCTAGGAGTGGAAAATATTTACAAGGATTGTTTAATTTGCTGAAGCCTAGCACCATTAGTTGGTTTCACCCAGGTAAGATGCATACTGCTTCTGTATGGCCCCACCATGGCAGCCACTTCACAGAATCACAGAATGACAGAATTGGTAGGGTTGGAAGAGACCTGTGGAGATCATCTTGCCCCTGGCAAGACAGGATCACCTAGAACAGGTTACACAGGAACATGTCCAGGTGTGTTTTGAATGTCTAGAGAGGGAGAGTCAATGACCTCCCCAGGCAGCCTGTTCCAGTGCTCTGCCACCCTCAATGTCAAGAAGTTATTCCTCATGTTGAGGTTGTATTTCTTGTGTTTTAGTTTATGGCCATTGCTCCTCACCCTGTTGCTCAGCACTTCTGAAAAGAGTCTGGCACCATCCCGTTGGTACCTGTCTTTGAGATACTTACACGCATTAATGAGATCCCCTCTCAGTCTCCCCTTCTCTAGGCTAAACAGGCCCTGCTCCTCCAGTCTTTCCTCATAAGAGAGATGCTCCAGACCCCTCATCATCTTTGTGGCCCTCCATTGGACCCTCTCCAGTAGCTCCTTGTCTTTCTGGTGCTTGCCTTGGCTAGTTAGGCATAGCAGGAAAGGCAGATAGGAAACCATCAGGGCAGACAGAAGAGATTTTGTATTCACCTTGTACCACTATAAATGAGCACAAGGTGTGTGGCAGAAGTCCACCAACCCTCATAAAAGCCCAGTGAAGCTGGATGCAGACAGGCTTCTTCCAAGTTGCTGGTCAAGGAAAGCCTAGCTGGGCCCTGTCACCCCATCATTTTCCAGCAGTGGAAGTGGTGACTGTTATGGATGCTGTTATCTGCAGCCCCATGTTTCCTGCTGGTACTAGAATAATTAGCAAATCCTGGCATCTGATTTTCTTCCTGCAGATGACGCGCAAACATGCAAGTGAAATCCAGGCCCAAATGAAGCTGGGAAGAAGATGCTGTGTGAAGAGCCTGCAGCCAGCAGGAGATGCAGGGACATTTAAAGTCTGTAAGGATATTGTCAAAGCTGACAGAGCACCAACCTGATGTAGCAAAAGGAAAGTAAGGCCTTCATAGGTGCCTGGTTTAGGTCTAATATCCTCCATAGAGAGTAATGACCATGGTGGTTTTCATCCATCTGAAAACACTGCATGGGATTACTTGATTCCCAGGGATCACTGGATTCCCCGTGGACTGGCAGAGAGCAGGGGGAGTGCCAGGAATGGGGTTTTTTGGTCCTTTATTTGGTTTACTATTTTTTTTTAAAAAGCCAACAGCACTTCTCTGTAGTATTGCAAAATTAAAAAATGAAAAAAGCTGAAGCACTTGAAATTGCCTGAGCTACTGGAGCAGAAAACCTAATGCTGCTCCTGTTGCAGCAGGGGAGCCTGCTCCTGGGCATCTTTGGAGCCTGAAACCCACAGCAGCCACCCACTGTAATGGCCAAAAGGAGCTTTTCTGTGTGGGGTACCTGACAAACATACAGGTTCAGTTCCTTACCACATCCAACAGGTATGACAGATGCCTTTCAAACTCGTGAGACAACTCTTGCTGGCTAATGCTCTCCTCCAGTTCCTGCCCAGTCATAGTCCATATCTGTGGATTTGGATGGATGGGAGCTGTGTGCTCAGGATTTTCAAAGCTTGCATCTCTTGCATTCATACCTTTTAAGACATCCACTAAGTCTAGGGTAGATTTGTCCCTTCCTCAGGTCTGCCTTCTTCAGGATAAAAGAGGTGTGAGCAGGGGAACTGAGAGCGTTTGTGTGGCATGGCAAGGAAAAGGCTTCATTTACAGATCATTACAAAGCTCCCAAAAATTAAACTATTTTTCATATGTAATGAACTGTACCTGTCCTGTACAGCAATAAAAATATCAAAAGTAGTACTAAGAGCTAATGTGGTCAATAAATACTGACTTGTATTTGTAATATTTTCGTAGGGCCATTATAACTAAAATATAAATGGACTTTTTATTTTAAACATTTAATATTAATCAAATGGTTATAAAAGTACCTAACAAACAACTGTGACATACTCATGGCCTAAATAATAAAAATTAAATGGCTGATGAATTCCCATGAAAATTTAATTTGCAAAAGAAAGAACATTGCATTAATAAGACATAATTATGTCATCAAATATTTACCAGTATTTTCTGGAATCTATTTTATTTTTATTTTACGTAATAAAACAGTGGCTACATAAAGCAGCAGTCTGGGCCCCATCCAAACTCTCTTTGTCCCCCCAGGTCAAGCAGGCAATACACTTTTAACTCAGGTTTTGCTGCTTTGTTTCACTGCTTTCCTCTAATGGTCCAAATGCTGCATTTAGAATCCTGATAATCCTATTTTATGACTCAGTACACACCAGTACCATTATTTCAGTCCCCATCTCTACAGAGAATAAATAAAGTGTCAGGTCAGTAGGTGAAAAACCATTTCACTTGGGGTGTCTGCTGGGCTCTGGCACACAGCAGCCACCTTTACTTCTTCAAGGAACACTGGTGTTTCCTACCACAGAAGCAGTGAGAAGACAAAACCAAGCTGAAACTGTCAAGCTCATATTCCCCTCCATCCAGCAGCCAGACTGAGGCTGCTGTCAGGGGTGCATTTAGCAGAGGGTGACAACAGTTGATGACCATACCCCTGCACTCTGTGTTTTATTCCTAGTCAGGCACTGTGGTGTATTTCCTGCCAACAGGTCTGTGGTCTGAAGAGATTAAGACCTTTCCTGAGGTGCTCCTACACCTGCAGAGGTGTAGGGTCCTGAAGGGATTTCCATGCAAACAAGGCACGCCCTGAGCATCTGGGCAGGATCAGTGGGGAAAGGACAGCCCGGGGTACAACATCATAATTTTGAATCAAAGCTTTCCATATCAGGATGGATGTTTTTCTGTCAGCTTTTGCAGGGCACAGTCGCTGCCACCCAGTTTTGTGTTGTGCTTATTTTAGACAGCCTTTGCTCAACTCAGCCAATGCTGAGAGACTCAGAGGGTTATTTGGGGTTTTTTAGGTTAATTTGGAAAACTTCACTGATTATACATCTGCCAGCATAATTTACACCTCTGAGGATTGGGTTGATTAGAGAATCAGTATGAATGATTAATTTTATTCATTGAAGGCAGAGCTATGAGTGTGATGCAACCTGCGACTGAACTGATATTTCCTTTAATTGTTCAGCTGGGCCCCTGGCAAGCATGAGCTGAAGCTGCACAAACCCAATCAGTAAACATTCTAGTAGTCTGACCTTCAGCAGTCCTGCTGAGCCAAACCAATCCCAGCTTGTCTTCTGGCTGCTGGCTTGAGGTTCAACACCTGTATGGGAGCAGGTTTTTTACTTTGGATGGTGGCATGGTTGCAATCAGGCATGAGGCCCTGATGCCTGATGCTGTCAGCAGCAAGCAGCTGAGCATGGGACAGAGTGTGCTTTACCCACTGTTTTCAGGGGGCTATTGTCACTGGTGGGAAGCCCACGACTCTTGTGTGTCTCATGGGCAAGGGTGCTCACTGCACTGGGAGCTGGAGAGGCTGAAGGGCAGGGAGAGCAGCAAGCAAACAGACAACACTGGATGGTACTGCAATTATTTATAACATTAATGAGGAGGGTAATGGGATAAAGAACACACTTAAAAATCTGTGACTACCTCCAGGTGGGGAAGCACATTTTGCAAGCACTTTGAAGGGTTAGAAATCAAAACAGTCTTGGCAAATGGGAGAAATGGTCCAAGATCAATAAAATGAAACTGAATACAGGCGAGTGCACAGCACACACTTAGAAGGAGGCCTCAAGCAGATAACATTGCTGTAGGGAAGGGCCAGGCTGGCAGCAGCAGAGCAGGGGAGGTCTGGCCAAGTGGCACAGCAGAAGATGGTGGTCTGCAATGGGGAAGGGGCCAAGTGGGAGGTGCCAGAGTTCATGCCAGATGTGGGACTGGGAAAATCACCATTCTTTCCTCCTCAGGGCTGAGCCACACAGAGGACAGCGTCCCACTGATCCAGGGATGATGCAGGTGAGCATGGAAGCGAGAGGGGCATGGTAGTAGCCTGGAAAGCATGGCTTACAAGGAAAGGTTGAAAGAACTGGTTTGTTCAGGCTGGAGAACTGGAGGATGGGGGCAGATGTGGCAATGTGATAAATATGTAAGGGTTGCCATTAGACCAAGTAGTCTTCAGGTAGGCAGAGAAGGTGAGCTCTTTCTCGGTGAAAGTGAGCTGGGTTGCAGCTAAAGGAAAAGCACACTGTAACCACCAGGGAGGTGAGCCCTGGTGGAAGGCTGTTCCTGTCACCAAAGGTATTTTAATAAGGTTAAACATGTATCAGTCAGGGATATCAGCTAGAAAGAGAGGAAAGGGGAGAGGAAGAGGGGCTGGATGGTCTCTCAAGCTGTACATGTCCACAACTGCTGTGATTCAGATTGGGGCAGTGCCCAAAATGTGTCTGGTGAATTCCACACGTGCCCAGAGTAACTCCTTATCCCAAGCTGTGTGTTGTCCTAAAATGGTCCTTTATTTTTGAGGAGAGGTCATACCTCCTATAAAATGTTATATTTAGGGCATCAAAAACACTTGTATCGCCAAAAGTGTGTGCCAGATTTTTAATATTTGAAATTATTTTCTGCAGCTATGACCCTATGTCAAACCTGGATGAGTTTTGCAGTTATCCAGATCAAAGTTTCTCTACTGGGATGACTAAAATCCAGGCACTGCCAAAGCTAACATATAATACAAATTAAATGATAAGTCACAAGAAATACTGTTTCATCTGTGTCCAGCACTAATATGGTAAGATGTAGAACCATAACCTCCTGCCTCAAAACCAAAATGAGAATTGCCAAAAAAGAGGTGCCAGGAAGAAAGCAGAAGCTATTCAGCATCGCACTGGGCATTAGCTTAACTGGGAAATTGAGGTGAGGTTAAGATGAATGAAGCTGATGTGCAGAATAGGTCAAGTTAGCTAACGGTATCATAAAAAAAAAATGATGCTTTTTCAGGCATGATCTGGTTAATCATCATGAGGATTAGGTACCATAGACTCAGGAAAGTCAGCTACAAGGCTATCTTTAGACTAGGAAAGAAAATGTCTTCAGGTGTTGTTATTTCAGGTTCAGCTAAACTCACTCACCTTTTCTACCCTTCTTCATAGATGTGCCCTATGGGACCCTTGGCAGCCTGAGCTGTGCTGTGTTGAGAAACCTTCATCTTCTCCCTCCAAAGATGTCTAAAGATGATTAGATGTAGAGCACATTATTCAGCACATTTCATTACTTATTATATATTCAAGGAGTCAGATCTTCTGGTAGGAAAGAGAGCTTAAACACAGAGAAGAGTTGCACATCACCATTGTATGATGAAAAAAAAACCCAAGAAGAAAATCAGGTTTTGCTACCAATTGTCCTTGTTGTAAACCCCCTCTGCCTACTGCTAGGTGGCAACTCCCTGGCTCACTTGTGTTTCTGGCCATCCACCATCACCCCTGTGCTATTTCTTCCTCTGTTTCCCCAGTTGGCTGCATTGTGCGCCAGTGCCTTTTATGGCAGGGCTGGGAGGCGTCAGCTGTGTGACCCCAGCCTCTCCCTGCTGCCCCCAGCCCACCTGCACCCCTGGGACAGGTGGCACAACGATGGGGCACAGGGAGGGTATATTTAGCTCACCGTGGAGGAGGGCTACATCATGACATCAGCCTGGCTCGCTCCATGCAGCCTGCACTACACCCTTGGCATCAGTGCCTGGTGCTGCCCCGATCACCCACCTCCTGCTCTCGCCTGCTGACGCAGAGTCCATCCAAAGTGCGAAAACAAATGGCTGAGTGCCCACGTGCTCTGCTGTGCACAGGGCAAAACCTAGGCCAAGACCTGTCACTCACCCACCACTATTTTGGCAGCACCACCGGGTATCAGCATGGGTTGGGAATTTCAGTCCCTGACTATCTCTATTGACAGACCCCCATGGCCCCGACACACTGTGGCTGAGCACAGCATTTATCAATGCTTATTCCAGGGCAGAGAGCAGACTCAGAGTTCTGCAATCACAAGAAACACACATTCCTCTGGGTTTATCCTTCTGACTTCACTGCAAGCAGCTTGACAGGAATTCCAGTCTCTCCAGTGTGGTGAGCTCCAGGCACCCACCTCCTGGCACAAGGCAGATGAGCCCCAGCTTGTTTCACCTCCCCAGGCTGGAGGCTTTCCCCTCTGGCAGCCAGAATTTTTACCTCACCCAGAATCTGGGTCTCAGCAGACGTCATGGGTGCCTACTGGTCCTTAACTGCAAAAGGTGTCTGGCCCTACCAAAGGAGCTGAATGCAGGCAGTGAAATGTACACTTTGTATTTTCAAGATTAATGAGATTTCTTTCACATGTGACACAGATGGCTGGATTTTTGGCAGTGCTGGGCACCTATGACTACTACCACATTCACTTGGAACATGTTGGCATGCAGCACTCTGGAAAATTAGGCCATGTTTCTCCAGTGCAAAAGGTTTGTTGATGTGTGGGATATCAAATGTGTAAAATTATTTTCACTCTACTTCTTAATAACAATAAAAGGATGAGTCATAATTACTTTCTGAGAATATTAAAATCCTAGACATAATGTTTCTTGCACTGTACAGTGAATCTGTACAGCACAGGGTATTAAATGCTCTTTTTCATTACAGAATAGTGATGTCTAATAACTTCCAAGCTCAAGTTTCAGTGCAATATTTATAATTCACATCCATAAAAACATTTTCCCATTTAACAGTCTGGGGTAGATGCCACAATGCATTATACAGCACGGGTGCAAATAATGAGATAGGATGATGTCATTGTGTAGCGTTCCTCCTAAATGATCTAAAAATACTCTATCCTGCTTTCCCACCTTTCATCATTGCCTACCTCTTCCCGCCTGATGCTTTAGCACCCGTTTCCATAGTAACAGCTTCTATTGTAGCCCAGACCCTCATGCAGATGTTGTCATTGATCCAACACCTTGCGGCAGTTTTGATGGTGCATTGTCTTCTTGTTTCCTGCTCTCCTGTCTCTGTTCTCCCCCAGAAAGGATAGGCTAGGATTCTTCCTTCTGCTCAATGCCTTTGATCTGAAGGAGGAGAAGGGAGAAGGTTATCAATTTGGCTTTATTATCAATCCTAATCCTTCTCGGAGGGCTTTCTGAGAGCTAAATAATATGCCATGGAGTCCGCTAAAGGTTCATTTGTGCAGTTGCTAAAATGGGTGCCTTAAAAAGAAAACAACCACTAGAGGAATCAAGAATGATTAGCATTGAGACACCATAATTAAAACCTTTCTCTGACAGGGCAGGGAAAACTGCTTCATAGAGAGACGATGCTGCTTTGCTGCTTTACTCCTTGCCCTGTGTGATCAGAGCCCTTTTTTTGGTCGTTTCCTTTCTTCTGTTTTTTTTTTTTCTTTTTTTTTTTTTCCCCTGCAAAGCGCCTAGGGAAGTTTCCACATTTTGGCCATGTTCATTGTTCAGGCTCTCCCCACCCAGGCTCGTCACTCCAGCTTGGCTTGGAGAGAAAGGGAGGGAGGTGGCAGAGCTGTGTTGGAATAGCTGCACCATGGATTACTGCTGAAATGAAATGTAGCTGTAAGAAAAAAACCAGCAGAGAACAAGGAAAATCTGCTTAATCACCTATTGTCTGCAGTTGTTTTGCATTCTTCACCTGTCACTCCTTGCTGGAGTTGAACGTTGTTCTCCTGATGATGAGAACCTGACAGACGGATGGTAATGAATGTGTAACTGAAAACCTGGGCTTTCGCATCTGCATTATTTATTCACCTAAAGCAGGAGCTGCTCTATATTTAGTGTATGATGTCAGCAGCTTGTTTGCATCCTTAGAAACTGGCAGGGAGCCACATCTCACATGACATATGAAATCACTGATAAATGCTTCTTTTCACTGAAAGAAAAACAGCTTAATAAATGCGGCTCTTTTCTGCTTTCATCTCTTCCCTCCCTACCACACTCCCTTCCCCTTCTGGGATTTGTCTCTCAGTGGCGGAGCTCAGCAGCATCTGTGAAGTGGAAATGAGCAGGCAGTGCTGCAGATCAAAATGAGGCCGTGGGTATGCTTGGGAAGTTGCTGCCTTCCCAAGCCCCCGTCCACTCCCCCCTCCCAAGTTCTGGGGCTCTGCCAAAGAACTAGCCAAGCTGGGCGGAAGGGAAAAATGGAGAGAGGGAGAGCCTCCTCCACCGCCCAGCACAGGCTTTGCGGGGACGCTGGTATTCCTGGTATGTAATGAGTTTCAGTTGGGTTTTAGCAGGCAAGGAGTAGGGGGCAGGCCAGGCTCCCACACACATTGCTTGGTGCAGAAATGGCCCTGTGACAGATATTAGAAGTTATCTGTATGGAACATGTCTTTGTTGCAAGTGTTCAGCAACAAGATCTTACACCCATGCTTTCATGGGGGAAAGAGAGCCAGGGCACTTTTTTGGCATTTCTGCAAAACCAAAGGCCATGCAAAAACAGCAAGTTTTATGTATTAAATAAAAAATTGATTTGGGTGCTAAACTTCAGCTGCCATTACCTGGCAGGGCTCCACTGAATTTCCATGCACTGGGTCAGGCCAGCTCAGGTCTGATTCTTAATTCAAATATGGTGCAAGTCAGAGGGGTAAAGAAGCTCAGTGCAGCTGCTAGCTCACAGGGAAATGCCCATCTCGACACCTAGTTTTCCAAAGTCAGCAGGTGCCGTGGTTCCACAGCCTATCTTCACTTTCCATAGCAGCAGTAGTAAGATCTGTAGGGAGCTGCAAATGTAGCGTCAAGAGATCCCAAGGTTACCATTTATGGCCTGAGTGGGTTGCTGCTTTGTCCATCACTCACTCAGATAAAGAAAACAGCTTGCCATTGCACCGGTGTCCTCAGGGGTACCAAGTGAGATGTGGGAAATTTAAAGTAGGTGATTGACCCATAGAAACAATCAGACCGTTTATCTTAGCAAGAATTTCTTGCAGCGAACAAAAGCAGTTAGTGTGAAGCCAAACATTTACTCTCTCCATCATTTTCCTACCAGTGTTTAACATCACTGCTGCCAATGCAGACCCAGTAAGAAGCAGGAGAGGGAAGACAGTCTTGCTGCAGAGCTGCTATGCTGCAGATGAATGACTTTGCCTATTAAACAAGCCCATTCAAGCTTCCGCTTCACAACCATTTGCTTGATGGGTTTGAACAATAATGAACTAGGATTAAAAAAACCTGCCCCTGAGAAATTCAGGCTGCTTCAGCAAATGGGATCAAATAAAGTTGGTAGTATCATATGGCCTTCTAATATTCAGAAATGACATCCATGTATCCTGAGCTTATTCAAACCAGCATTTTGCTTGGGTTTTGGTGAATAAGGGTGACCTGCAGGTTAAGCATCAGAGAGACATTTGGGAGGAATTAAACAGAGAAAGGTGGGACAGAGCACAAAAGGAAATCCTTTCAAGAGCTTTAGCATAAAACATGCTCCGTAAAGGAATATGTGAGACAAAGCTTTAGATGAGACAGTCACCCTCCCAGGAAAACATCATGAAGTTGTTACACAGAGACACATTCAAGAAAAGAGCCAGCCAAAGCCACAAGATGATATGTCAGTAGTCCCAGAAATCCTCTGTTCTGGGAAAAAGAAGGGAAGATTACTCTCAGAAGTTCACCCTGTGTTGGCAGGGTACCCAAGAAAACTTGGAGAGAGTTTGTAAAATATAAAGATGCTGCTCCTAGGAGTAATGTAGGCAGCAGCCATAGAAGCTAGCTGTCATTTCAAAAAGGTTAAATGAAACCTGATGGCCTATACTGGGCAGAACCCAGTACAGTGGCCACCATGGGACTGGGAATTAGTAAACCTGCATTCAATCCTGATCATGTAATGCATTTTCTGTATGATACTGGGAGATCCTAGTAGCCATCTGCCTTCATTCCTCTCAGTAATACAGGAAAATCACTTCTTCCTTTCCCCCAAGGTCATGATCCTTTACATGTTAAACATTGAGAGATTGGATGGTCTCTCACTGTACCAGCTTGTTCAGTGGCAGATGCTTTGCTTTTTGTTTGGGCTTCACTTATAGCCATGTGGCTACTGAGGACAACTGCTTATGGCTAGGCCAAATCTTGCAGAATTGCCCCTCACTGTTAATACTCTGTCAAGGTGCAAGGATCTTGTCTCGCTGGTGTCTGGACAAAATTTTTTGCAGCAGTGTTATAGCAGAGAGTCAGTGGCACAGATGTGGGGATGGAAGAGGGAGCCGTACTGATGGGACATAAAGATGAAGCTCCTGAGCCCTCCCAGCAGGATGCTGAAGAGACATGGCTAGTAGAGGGTTTGTGCCCACTTGTCACCTCTGGCATTAGTAGCCATCCCAGGGAGTCACAGTCAGTAGAGTCCCAACTGCAGGCAGGGCAGGTAGCAGGGAGAATCCCTGAATGAGATGGTGAAGCAGATTTTTTACACATCACCCCCAAAATCTCCACCGTGATCAGCCCTCAGCTGCCATGAGTGCAGGATGGCAAGTGTAGCTGAGACAGAGAGCTGAGGGGCAAGAACAATGGCTGTGGTCTCTCCCAACTTGTTCCTGGTCATCTTAAAGATTGTGTGCAAGGGAAAAGACAAGAATTGCTAGCATGCAGCAGGGATGCAGAGCTCTAATCAGCACCTAGAGGGATGGGAAGTGTCATGGGGTGGTCTGGACCTGATCTAGCCTTGCTTGCACCAGCAAGTTTCCTACCACCAGCTATAGGCCAACATTACAGATACGTGACATGCAGACGCAGCACTCAAACACCTAAGCCAGTTTTACCTCACACCTTTCATTATTCTGGGAGGTGTTTCCATAGAGGTTCTAATTTCAGTGTATTAGTCCCTTGTTTCACTGCAGCTGAGTTTTGACTGTGACTTCAGCATCATTTAACAGCCAAGGAAATGAAGCGAGAGAAGCCTGAATTGACAGCAGGCTGGGATAGCAGGGACACCATCATGTGGCCCTAAGCAGACAAAAGTCCACAGAGGGCACACAAAATCAGAAAAGCTGTGATTATTTTTTTTTCCCCTCCAGTGAAAGCTGGGAGATAACTTGCAAAGCTTTGCTCATGAGCAGAGACGACAGAGAAGGTGTCCAGTGGATACAGCCTTTGTATCTTCTCAGCAGTTCCCTGGAGCATGAAACTGCTCTCTCCAGGCTGAAGCCGTCAGGAAGGGCATCTTATGCTTGCCATTTTTGATGAGGGGATTTAAGCATCCTCCAGCAGAATATCTAACTCTAAACCCACTAGCAATCAATTGGTTTTGGTGCTCTGAAATTGTTGTGCTAAACCAAGAAAGATGGATAAAATGATAGGACATCAGCAACAGCATTGGGTGGTTAAGCCAGATATATGGAATCTCTCTCTCTCTGTGGCATAATCCTAGCACATACCTTCCTCTTTGGCCCACATCAATTTAATTTTAAGGCTCGATAATATGGATCAGTGACAGAGCTATTCTCTTACAGAGGGTCAAAAGCACTTTTCACATACTCTTATACTTTTTTTTAACACAGTAATAAGCTGGGTTCTTACTTCTCAAGCAAAAGGCAAGTTGCTCTGGTTATTACCCTCATTTTTCTTCATGTAAAGCTGCAAATGAGAAAAGTATCTACATATTCTCTGAGTTCCTAAACCCAAAGCATTTAGTGAGAAATAAGCCACTAGTGACCCACCATTTCTTTGTATCCAGAACAGTTTCCAGCTGAAACCCTGACAACAATGGAGTGATTCAAAACTCACAGATGTTTCAAGAAGATTTTCTCAGAACATCTAGTCAGATGGATTTCACAAGTGCACTCTGTTTGCCGTCAGACAAATATGATATATACTAGATTCACCTTTACCCATAAACCACTCAAATGAGGTTTCATCAAAGAAAGTACGCTTTTCATCATGCTTTTTACTGGCAACGGAGCTGTGCCAGAAGCACTTTCTGCTAAGTCTTTTTCTTGTAAATACCCACAGGCTTACTGCTCATCCTCCCTCACTCAGAACCTGGTGGGCATGCAGGAAGGGGAATGACAGTTCTGCACAGTTTTTGGTTCTAGACATTGGTGATCCTTTTTTATAGTGAACTAGGGAATAGAAACACCTTATTTCCCTCATATTTTTGGAGCTCAGCCTTAATTGCAAATGTGATGTCCTTCAGTGTAATCAGTTATTCCTGTGTTCTGAGCTCTCCTAAGTGCCTGATTGACCTTCACCATCTCTCTAGCTCTTTGTCCCTTCTGGCAAGAGATAAGATAAAACCTGTCAATGTGCTGGAGAGCTCTAACAGACCTTTCCTGTGTGCATTACCTTGCAGTTGTTCCCTGACATTGTGTTGCCCACTTGTCCAACTTTGGCTCTGATTGATGGAAGCTAGAAGAAGTTGTTTAAACAGATATGGCAGCCCTGTGACACAGGAAGAGACAGGGTCAGTTTAGGCTTACCAGTGTAAGAAATGAAGGATGAAACAGTCACCCCCTGCATCTTTACTGAACATGTAAGGAACTGTTTCATGACCTTTCCCCCATCCCTTGGCTGCTGGGGAGCAGACATAATGGGACCTGTCAGAGCTGTCTTCCCTTTCCCCTTCACCTTCTTCTGAGCCTCATCTCATCTGCCCTCCCTGCTCTTTCCTGCTCTTGCCCTTCTCAAGCCTCTCTCCTAGTTTTTTTCTAATTAGGATCCAAAACCCCATCTCTTTTCACACTGATCATGGTACTGCAATGGTATTTGCAAATTCATTTTATGTCCCCTCTGCTTCCTTT
>JAOXXN010000446.1:44630490-44645982 GCA_026770055.1 Myrmophylax atrothorax | reverse complement strand
ACCCCTTTTATTGCCTTGCCTCTCTCAAGATAGTTCTTCGGGTCAAGGACTGCCCCATGGTTCAGTCCTGCTCAACTCCTTGCCAAGTATTGCTCCAGCTCTGCCTGGCCACAGCACATGGCCACAGAGAAAAGGGAAACCCCACATGCATCCCAATCCACTGTAAAGCTCCATAAGCTTCACTTTGCAGACTGAAGTCTACTACTGGCAATGGACTTTGTCCCCCAGCAGGGTAGTAAAGCAAGCTGTTTGTGGCGTGCCTTGTGACTGCTTGGCAGGAGCCTTTTCTTCCCGCTGCCAATTGATGATGGGGTTAGGTGTTCATTCTCAGGACCATCTGATGAGTACCCATTCACAACACAGCAAACAAACCAAACTCCAAAGAGCAGTACAGTTGCTGGATTCCTGGAAGCAGCTATAGGAAAACATCTTTTTATTGGTTCACCTACAGGCTGAAGTGACTGGCCTATGTGGTGCAACGAGGAAGGAGATAGATCTGGTGGGGTGTGTTGAGGTGACTGGATCCTTGCAGTCAAGAGTTGGCCAGCTGACTGAAGAAGTCTGGCAGGATAGGGTAGGCACGGGGTCGGGAGACCCTGGCAGCAGTGAGGGGAAGGAAGAAGTGGCTTTGTGCAGCTGATCAGCTGTTCTCTCTGCTGTTTCCTGAGTCTTTTAGAAGATCCTTAAAGTTTGAAGTGGAAACAGTGTTACAGGGTTGGGCAGCCACTATCCGACTTTCTCCTGGCTCTCCTGCACACCACCCACAGCTGGAGGGATGAGGCTTCCCTGAACCAGCAGCTACGTTGATACAAAGTCTTCTGTCTGACAGGGAGTGGACAGAAGGAGGGAGCGAGCTGCTGGCTATGTCACTGCTGTCTCAGGTTTTTACTTTGGGGAAGTGGGCCACTATGTGCCTGCACTGTGGGTGAAGGAGGCCTCTTGTTCCTGCTCTGGCTGCCAAGTCACAGACTGCTCTCTCAGTTCTCCAAAAGAGCCCAAGACATGAAAGGTGCCAGCAATAAGACTGAAACATTGGAAAATGTTTAGACCTTCCTTAGGGCTTCTCAGCAGCACAGGTGAAACCGAGTCTTTCCATCTGAGGGCTGAGCAGTCAGGGCCACTCCAGCCATGGTACAAGGGGAAGGATGGAGCTGGAAAGGGAAGATGTGGGACAGGATCCAAGTGCCCTAGAGTTTCACCCTTCAGCAGGCTAACCACATCCGCCTCAGCCCAACCTCTAAGTGGTGACAGCAGCAAGCCCAGCTCTCCAGGACTTCAGCACAGGCAGAATAGCTGGTGGGGACATGGCTGTTTTGGTGCCCTGAGTCATCTTCATCCCTGAGCCTGTGGCTAGGAGCCAGCCAAGCAATACCTACCTCAGGCAAAAGCCTGGCCCAAGCAGGAGCAGCTGCTCCATCATTACCACTGTGCAGCTGGCTCCTGTGCTGGGATGCAGGATTTTACCATCTGTTTGGCCTGGGGGCAGCACAGGCAGCCGTGCTACTCACTGACACACTGCACAGCCTTTGGGGCCAGTGCTGCTGATTCATGGGGTGACATGAAGTCTGTGCCCAACCTTCCACAATAGGTGCAACGAATGGGGCCAAGCGGGCAGGGCATGAACAGTGGGTTTGCAGCAATGAATTTGTTTCCCTGGTCTGCTGGCTTTTCTCTTCTTGCATCCAGCCTTTGGAAAATGCTGCAGTACAGTCACATTGGGAGCCACATGAGCACTGGACTGTGGCCACCCTCCTGCTCTGGGCTCTGACAGGCTCACACCTACTGTGACCTCCTCACCCAGTGCCCTTGGCACAGCTCCTGGCATCACATATCCCAGTTTTGCATAGTTGCAACTCCCACTGACGTGGGTCAGAGTTTTGCTTGAGGACCTAGAGCAATGGCACTGCTCAGGGCTGTTGCGCTATGAGAGTGACTCACTGCTCCCCACCTTTGTGTACAAAACAAGCAAGGCCTGAACTTGTCCCTGTTCCCATCTCCTTACCTTGGTTTCCACCCAGCCAAAGCAAGCAGACCTGTGAGGGATGGCCATCCCTGGGAGGACCTGGTCAGCATGCATTTGCCAGGCTTCTCTTCCATCTGGGGTGCAGTTGACACTAAAATAAAGAAAAAAAGCTCCTCTTCTAGTCATTTAAGTCCATTCCCCACTGTCAATTGCAGAGACAGCTGTGGGAGAAGCCAGGCTTTTCACCCGTGTCTCATTTCCTAGAAATCTTGCCCCTCTCGCACCTGGATGACTCCCTGCCCTCTGGGCCTCCGCTGCTGGGGTGCACAAGGGCTGTGGATGTCGCAGTGCATCTGTCTCCCTACTCCCCTTAACAGCCTGTCACAGCAGAATTCACTTGCCATCACCATGACTTAGCTATTTCCCTCAAGGGTCTGGTCAACATCAGATATGCACATGTGCAACATCCATTTAAATCCATAATAAATGTGCGCACACATTTTGTGTGGTGACTGGCCCCCTGACTCACACAAAAATGTATTTTAAATGGGCTTGGAGGATTTGGGCCATCATTAAATTTCAAGGAACAAGGCCCACTCCTGCATTCCTATGCAGCTGGGACTTGGGGATGTGCATGTCATGAAGGACTACACTCGCACTGGGCTTGCTGCATCCCCCTTCCCGGCCACCTCCCCAGGATGAAGAAACAGGACTCCAGCACTTTCCCGGTGGCGTAGACTTCCTGTTGCAATCCTCCCCTCCCTCTCCAGCACAGGGGAAATCTGCTTAGCCTTCACTTTCTCACACATGTTTCAGATGTGCAGGGGTGTGATTGTAAACAATGTCATCGGCTGTGCCAGAGCTGTCTGCTCCTGCCGTGCTCCCTTCCCAGCACCCCAGGGGTTCCCGTAACAGGGCGTAAAGCAAACAAAGCAAAACAGTAATCTGCTGTTCCAATGGCATTTTTTTTTGTTTTTAGAAAATGTTAATGATAGGTTATGTGATTACCCTAGGTTTTGGCTCCACTTACTCTTTATTAAGCACATCTGGTATTTAGTAACAGTGTAAGTAGCAGGAGTTTTTCTGGCTCGCAAATGAGATTATCCAATGTTGCCATGCAGTATGGAAACTCCTCAGGGAAGCCAGTGAACTGTGTGGAGATACAAGACTTTCTTGTCAGCTGGGCATCCAGCCAGAATAGCTAAAAAATGCGGATTGGCACAGAGCTGTTGCCACGCAAACACTTCTGGAAATTTCTATGTTTGGGCCTGCCAAATCCTTCCTATGTAACATGAGTTTCTGTCTTCATCAGCAGCCTGTCTGAAGCCTGAGCTCTCCTCTACACTTTAAAAAGGAAAAATAAAAAAATCCTCCAAGGCAATCTTTCAGTCCTGTTTCCAGCACGCCACTGCCAAGCTAACAATTTCACTGAATTAGGGGGAATTTCCTAAAACATTTCTTTGAGCTACATTGAGTGCAACATGTGGGAGACAACTGTGTTTCCTGGAGAAGAAAGGAGAGCTGTCTCACTCTTGGAGACTGCCTAATGTCTAGCAGGAGAAAAACAACCAGCCATGACAAGAAAATGTTTTTTAAAACTTGGCTCAAGAAGCAAGTTTTATTTATTTTGAATGCCTTTTCCAGTCTGGTCAATGTAGTTATGAAAAGAGGGTTGGTGGAGGAAAGCTAGTGTTTTTGTTAGGGCCCAGGGCTTGGAGTCAGGAGGTCTGGGCTCTATTTCTGGCTCCACCGTAGTCTTCCTGTGGGACTTGGGTGAAGCCCTTGGAGGTGAGTTGTTCCAGTCTCTGAACATCTCCATGAGTTTAATGGGGATATTGTTTGCTCGTTTCATAAGTGTTTGTGTGAACTCAGGCTCTATGGTCAAAATTATTAATCCTCTGCATTTCTTAAGGAAAGAACTGGGAAGGATATGAAGCAGAAAAGCATTTGTTCATTTGTTGCTTGACCGTGCTTGGCTGCTGCTGTTGCAAGACTCTGGGCTTTGGATCTTTAAACTTGGCTGCTCTGTGTCTAGAGATCTTTGTGGGTGTTCCTGACAAACCCCTGTCAATATTGTCTCTCCAACCCCTTACAATGGGACACATATATTTATATTGCAACTTTGTTGACTTAATGATGGTGCCCTTGGGAAGGAGTTGGTCCGGGTAGTTTCTAGACTTTTTCACTGTGAAGAAGCGTTTAGTATGAAGGTTGGCCATGGGCAGAGGGGATTCATCACAGCGACTTAAAAGCACATTGTGCACAATTTCTGTGTGGCCAGTGACTGGCTCGAGCACTCGGGTTGTGCACAGCTGTCCTTTCTGTGGATCAGCTCGCAGCGTGACAGGGAACTGCCTGGGTAAAGCTCATGAAAGGAGTGTAAAAGCACCCTACCAGGCACTGCTGGCTGCTGCCTGGTGGCTCAGCTGTCCTCTGTGGTGACCTTCTGATGCAACTTCAGCCACAGGAAAGAACATCTCAACCAAAGAGCTGACTCAGCTCCAAGCTGCATACCAACATAAGTGGAAGAGGGGATCTGGCTCTGCTACTGCATGCTTTCAACCACAGCAACCACTCCCACTTCCAAGAGGGGCAAGGGAAGAGGCAACCAGCAGCCCTTCATCTGTGCAGCACTGATGACATTCCTTGGGAAAGTGGGAAAGGATTAGTAACAATGACAAAACAGGCATAGCTATCCAAAGGACAATCAGATAAGCTTTGGATTTTCCTGTCTGCTAACCCACCCTTTGATAAGCTAAACTAAGAACCTCTCCATGAGTTAACTTGTGCACAAGCAGAGTTTCTTTCAGCCCAGTCTTGCTTTTCTAAACATCACTCCGATGGCTGCGGCTCCTGTGGCTGTAGTGACATCCATAGCTTGTGAAAGACATTTTGCCAAGTAACTAATGGGTAAGGATACAGAAAGTTTGCAGGGCAGTGAGATGCAAGGGAACTAGAATAACCCACAGTGTAAGGAGGGCAAGGACTGCAAAAATGGGGAATGAGGTGTAAGATTCAAGGTGAGAGAACTTAATTTCCTTAGGAAGGCAAAGATTAAAGAAAACATCAGACAGGGATAACTGAGGTGGAGAGAAGAGCAAGAGTCTGTCTCTGTACTAAGAGACAGAACAAAATAACAGGTGAGCAGTGGCCAGGGATAAATGGGAATGACCAGAGAATAAAGGAGAGACGTAGGCAAAACTGCTGTGTAAAGAAAAGCAGTGTCATGATGAACAAGAAAAGAAAAGAGGCTTTTAGAAGAGGGAATGCAAACAAAGACAGGACAGAATGACATGAAGAAAACAGAAGAAAACAGAGGTGGAAGGAGGAAAAATAAGACAGAGACATGGAAGAAAGCAGGTGAAACAAAGTGACTCACACTGTTCTTAGGTTAATGAAGTTCCTTTTTACTAATTCAGTATTGTGTTGCAATGTCCCAAGAGGCATTTTTTTTCTGTGGCTCTTTTGACCACTTACGGCTAATTATTCTGGGTTCCATGACTAAGTAATTAGAAGAAAAGGAAAAGAGCTTGAAAGTCACCCGGATGTGTCATAAGGCTTTGTCTGAAGAACTGCTCCCTTCAGAGGGAATTGTTTCTAGAAAATAGCTGGGATGCTGACATCCCTAGTGTGCATGTGGCTGGCCTCTGTGTCGCCTGGGTAAGCTGTAGAGCTGAAAGATTTCTGAGCCCTCCCCACCCACTTTGTTACAAATGACTCTGTTCTGCTTGGGAGGGATAATGAGAAAGACAGGATCCTAGCAGAATCCTCTTGCCAGCACGTCTCAAAGCTGGCTCTGATCCTGCAGGACTTGACCAATATTGGTTGAAAGTGGAGCAACTCAGAGTGCAGGGTGGCTTGGTCCTACACCCCACTCAATGGGGTGAGAAAAGCAGGAGTGGATAGTAGATTTCTCTTCTGATCCAATTCTTCTTTTCTTTACATGCTTTGCTTATATTAACTTGGTACCTTTTGTTTACTTATTGAAGTGAGACACAAGCATTTTACATTCAGGAGGCAGATAGACCTGACAATTGCTGCATCACAAAGAAATCTGAAGCCCAGGAGTAAACATCAAAGGAGAGCCTTTTCTCTGGAATTATATCACCTCTGTTACGCATATGGTAATTAAACAACACCTTAAAGAGGTAGAACATCTTAGTTAATATAAGCAAGGCATGTAACTGCACTGTATGTCTTAAATCATAGCTTCATGTGATAGAAAATCTGGCATAAAAAGCATCCTGTGCTGGACCAGGATATTGCAGCCATGTGCTGCCAAGCACTGAACAAGCACAAACTTACTATGCTGGTTCAGATATGTTTGACAAATTCTGGCAGACACTGTACCAAATCAGGTAACGTCTGTCCTGCAGTCAGCATAAAACTGGCATAAACACTGCATTGTGTGCTCTGACTAGTTCAACAGAAACATAATGGTGTGCTTATGCCAGATCTGGATCCAGTACACACAGGAGGTGCTCCTGCAGTGCCAAAATCTCATATTAATGACGCTGGAAGCAGAGCCATGTGCATTAGCTGCATGCTTTAAATTCTTAGGAGTGGCAGCAGTTCATGGTGGAGGGCTTTTCCAGAACAATCATAAAAGGACTTTTTTTTTTCTGGGGTGACAAAACTATTGCTTTTATTTCCAATAATCTTAGAATTTGCAAATACTGAATTTGTCCTTTTGTTTGCTGCATTCATTTATTGCAGATTGTAGTCTCAGTGCAGCTTGTGTTAAGATGACCATCATGCAGTTATGCCAGTCTGTTTAAAGGTGCTGACCAAGCATAATGTTGAATTCAATGCCATGAAAGTAATTGCCATACCAGAACTGTCACTTAAAATCAAAAATTTAAATCATTTGAGACTGAAGGAAATAATTTGGTCAATTAAAATGCTCCCCTTGGTTTGTCTTAATGTACATATCCTAGCAATGTGTTGGAATGGCCCTCAGTATTTTCTTGTCAAAGTTTCATGAACAAATTGGAGAAAAGCTTGGAGTGATTTCTCTACCTGTGGGGAAAATCACAGACTCTCAACATTATGCTTCACCACTCCTGCTAGAGATGATTTATTCCTGAGGCTCATAAAACATTCTTGGAAGAGTAAAATTTTTGCCTTGTGACTTCATCATATTGCACCAAGTGTTGGACGCTTTCAAAACAATTTCCTGAGAGGATGTGAAAGGTAGATTGGGATCCAAGGGGACACATTTTTCTCCTTTCCTTTCATATTCCCAAGGTGCCTTCCCACTTCTGTAGGAAATGCAGTGCAGAACACTAATCTTCGTCGACTAAAAGGAACATTTCTTCTCATTTCAAAGAGGAAAGCAAGTCTCAAAAATTGAGGCTAAACCTGGTAACTCTAATAATGCTTGGCACTTACAAGCAGGTTTTCATCTTCTAGCCACTTTACATTAAGTAATGAATCCTCAGGACTTCCCTGTGGAGTAGGTAGCTGAGTATTATTAGCCCCCTTCTGCAAATGGGAAAACCGAGATGGAGATGTTAAGTATCTTGCCTAAAGCCACCGAGGGATTCTGTTGTAGAGTCAGGATCAGAGGTTAGGAGTTTGTGCTTTCAATTCCCGTATCTATTGTGTCACTTAAGTACAGAGCCATAATTGAATATTGTAATGACCCAGGGGTGAAGTGATTCCAGCTACTTCAGATCTGAGCATGGCTCCTCTGATGGTCAGAGACTCAGGGGTGCAGTTGCACGCAGCTGGACAGAGCACGAACGCCTAATGGGTTGGATAAAGAAGTGTCATTCTCTTTGGCCTTCTCAAACACACCATTGGGCAATGTTCACCAGGTCAGGTCTCAGCTCAGCTCTTCAGCAAGCTGTGCCTTCACTTTAAGGCATAAGGCCAAATGTTTGCCTTGATGGGTGTCTTACCACTAAGAAATGCATCTTCAGAGACAGAGGCTCCTGTGAAGACCAAGGTTATTGTTCCTCTACTTTTGTGTGAAGCTTGTTACAATAGAACAGGCAAGTCCCTCTCTAGCTATTTCATGCTTGTGCAGGAGTGTGAAAAGAAACCCAGACCCCTGTGCTCTGGGCTAAAGTATATTCTTCACTACCTCCAGGAATAGGCCTTTTGTATTGTGTGGTCCTCACATTACACATTTGGAGGAGCCTGGCTGTTCATCCAGCACAATATGTGGGTTTGGATACAGCCCTACTCTGACAGATGCAGGCTGAAGGACCAGGCAGCCTGCTCAGACTGTGATCACATCACCTAACTGGGAGCACAAGTCCTGTTTTTCACAGGGCTATGACAAGGGTTCACAGAACTCAGCCTTGCCCCCTGACTCCAGCTCTGCATGTAGATAACATATTATCCCAGGTGGGAACTGCAACCTATTTTGTACCTGAGAGGGCTTTCATTTTGGAAGGGAATCAGAAGACTTGGAACTGGAGACAGATCCACACCCCAAGTTTCTTTTGTTTATGCACAGGAAAAATGTGGAAATCCCCAGTTGCTGCTGGCCTGGATAAGGATGATTCTTGCACTAAAAACACAGAACCGTATTTGCTCTCAGAATGAAAAGATGACATTTTCTCATTCCTGTGAATTTTGCCTAATGATTTTGCCCTGAAAACCACCTAGTTTTACTAATTGGTCACTAGGGATTATGAACATCAGCCTTGAATTAACATTTTAAAACAAAATACTACCATGATCTTTTTGGAGTTCTCTGACTAATTCTAGGAGTACTGCAATGAAGAGTTTGTTTAGAGTAAAAAAGATTGTGTGATAATGCCTGAGTCACATTAATTAGATTGTCAGACTACTGGACCCCACCACAAGTGTGAGAAAAGCTGAGAAAGCAATAAACCTTGCAGGGCACTGACACTAACTGATACATATCTTGTACTTTAAAATAAAAGAATACCAACTCCACCTAGACCAGAGTATTAATTTGTCTGGAGTCTTCTCACTGAGGTTTGTGTCCACTGGAGGGGCAAGCGCTCCACTCAGCAGTGCTGGACCCTGAGAAGCTCTGCTGAGCTGCAAGCAGATGCCGAGTAGGGCCCATGGCCAAGTCCTCTGTGTATGACCCCTGCTGATTTCCTCACGTGGTCAGCATGCAAACCATTTGCCACAAAGGAGGTTCTCCACATTGCATTTGCTGGCAGAGAGATTTTTGCTAAACATTAATGTTTCCAACTGTGCAAAGTGTTTATAAAGCACAAAACATGTCTGTCAGAGAAGAGTATGCTTTTGATATAATGTAGTTGGAGCATGTGGAAAAAATAATGGAAACTGTTCTCCATTCAGAACTCAAGCACAACAAACTGCAATTATAACAACATTTTCAGAAGTTTTTTCTTAAGCATTTCATTAAATATTAAGGAAACATAAACACATATGCTGAAAATTGTGCTAGTGTCCTATAGATTGCATAGAAAGGACTTGGATTTTCCTGTCATATTGGGATTGCATCAGAATTCCATGAGGTCATCTTTGTCAATGAGGAAGACTGGGTTTACAGTTCCCTTCCTGCTACATGTATATGTGCTGCAAAGGGAGGGCATGTCTGGAGCACTGAAATGTATATGGTGTGCTAAAACGTATCTTTCCTTAAGCTACTTGCCTCTTCCTTACTTTTTATTTTGAAAAGGAAATGTACTGTCTCCTCTGTTACATGCAAGAAAACTCAGCTAAATCCTTTGATGGAGAAGGGAGCTCTTTGGTAATCAAATGTTTCACCTCTTCACAAATCAGAGAGAGGGTAATGTAATTATATTAACGGTCTCAACTGGTCTGTTTTATGAGGCTGTTGCAACAAGATCATCCATTCACTTAGAGTGTATTCTGAGAACTAAAGGCAGAGGAGACGATGTCAGGCCAGGGAGCACTGTGCACCATAGCTGGGTAGGTGGATTGAAGGGGGCAGTGATTTCTGGGGACCAAAGGTATAGAAATAAAGGAAGAAGCTATGAAGCCAAAGGCTGTCCTCTTCCTGCTTTTGTCTCACCACATCTGCCCTGGCCTTTTTTCCACCTCCTGCCTCAGTCTTCCTTCCATGTTTTTCTCCTTGAGCCTTTCTGCCTGCTGGATGGATACAGAAACCTTCCTCGCAGACGAAGCCCTCCCATCTCTCCAACAGTCAGCTACTGGTCCTCTGGCCAGGACCGTATTGGTGGGGAACAAGAGCAGAGGAAGGAGGGATGGCCACAAACAGCATCGTGCCCTAGCAGCTCCTGGCAAAGGAAATGCAAGGGAACATCTGATGAATGTGTGTGGTTACAGCTGGATGCTGGTGACCATCTCAGGGGAGCTTCATGGTCCTTGAGTACATATGGGCTAAAATGAACAGACCCCTATTTCTTTCATTTTTGCTACAATGAAAGGTAGGGGCAGTTACTCAGTCCAGTCAACACCAGTTGCTGTAGAAAGGTTGCCTTGAGTGTGGCCTGGGGAAAGATGTGGTTGTCAGTGTTGCCTTTTTAATCTCCACAGGCCATGTAACTGGATTTTCCCAAATACCAGCCCAGCTCTTGGGCTGTTCTGTGAAGCTGACCCCCTTCGGAAACCCATGATGTGGTTAATATTCTTCCCACATCTGCCAGGATTTAACTTAAGGACTAACAATATTACTGGAATACCAGCTTCCATTTTAAAGTAGTGTTTTCCTAAATTGTCCCTTAAATATAATCTGATAAAGGAAGAATAGAAGGAAACAATGTATTGGCCTGCATAAATCCTTATCCCACTTGGTGCTGGATAAGGCTGGAATTCATCTACTTTGTTACACGCAGAGTTTATCTTAAAATTTTATCTGGGGCAAGAACACAGTTTGGAACTGTCACAGTTAGAAGAGCAGTATCCTGTGAAATAAACTGCCATGAGGTTATCCTTACAGGAAGTAGAGTGATGATGCAGGAAGCTGCACTATCAGCAGAAAACCAGTGCTCTAGCTGTTTTAGGGTGTAGTCAAGAAGGTGAAAGGGTTTCCATGGCAGATGGTACAAAGCCAGGACTATATTAACTGGAGGTTACTCAGGATTTCGAAGTCCTTCTTTTATAATGAAGCCAAATTGCTACTCAGATAATTACATGGTCATCCAGGATCCCTGGATTCCTTTCCTGGTCATTTCTTGTCTTAAGGTGCTGGTGTTGGTGACCACTATGAAGGAATTGACACACCAACTGTGGGGCTGGCAGGTTTTGACTGCTAGTGACCCACTGTGAGTCCTTCACTCTGACTTGGAGCTGCTTACCCTTTAGAGGTGTTCTGTGAGGCTTTGTTAATCCCCACAGAGCCATCTGGTACTCACAGAACTACAAAATGATGTCATTATTAGAGAAATGCTCATTTTATTCCATGCTATGACTGATAACGCGTTTTATTTTCCAATCCCATTTTGCTTGTTTTCTTCTGCCAGTGCGTCCCTTAATAAAGGAATTGGAAGGCGCTTCTTGTACGTGATGAAGAGCCAGCCCTTTCTCAATGTGTGGCCCTCGCCCGGACTTGCCATTATTTGAGGTGTAGATGGGTTTATGTACAAGCTTGCACACACACATGCATGCTTGCAAAAGCACAAGCTGGGTGAGCTCCAGGCTAGCCATTAGATTTCCCCTGCTATTACTCTACTGTAGATATTCCTAGTAGATTAGAGCAGAATTTTTTTTATGTGCTCTTCTATAAAAAGTGTGCTATATTGATTGCAGCACAGTGAGCTGCTGTGGTTGATATCTGAGTGCTAACCCAGATAGGGATTAGCATTACATCAGCCATCAGGCGAGGGAACCTGGCGAGCTGCCAGCCTGTAAAAATGGAAGACATTTGCGTCACTGTTCCCTTGGTAATGCTTCTTGGAGCCGTGTCAGCTGTCCCCCGAGGTTGTTTCCTTAATATGTCAACAGACATTCCTGAATCTTTAATGCTGAATAGCTCTTTTTCCTCTTCCAGAAACACTTAGGTGACAGCGTAGCTAGTGTCTCCTGGTGCCCTATGTATTAAAAAATGATATACCTACATAGATGGAGCTTATTACCTTTTGGGGGATGGTCACAGCAGTTGCAGGCAGATCTGGGTGAAGCACAAAGCCCATCTGCAGCGTGATTGCTGTTTGTATGCACTGAGGAAGCAGCAGCCCTGTTCAAAGCCACTCCTTCTCTGCCTCTGAAGTATCCCACTGAAGGGAATAGAAAGCATCTGTGTTAGATCAGTTGTTGGAATTTGCTAACATTTGGGATAAACTATCTGACCTTGCTTGAGGAATTCCAGTTCTTTACAATAACTTCAGCCTAATGCCCCAAAGCTGTAGGACTGGGTGTGCAGTGACCTCTAGCTTCCGGAAAACATTTGTTAGTGCCAATTGTGAGCAATGGTCAGAGGTTTCATCCAATGACATTTTCACCTTTCTGCTTCTCTGTGCAGCCAGCTGATATTTTCAACTTGAACAATTAAAATTCAAGAGAGATACACTTAACAAAATTTGAGCATGTGCCCTTTCAGCTGAAAGTAAACATCTGCTATCAAAAAGACCTTTTGTTCTTAGGTGACAGTTTTAAGTTTGCTGTAGTAATTAATCACAGACTTGCAATTTAATAGTTCGGGAAGAGCAAGCAAAAAAGTTATTCTAAGAAATCACTTTGTGAGTAACTTAATTTTGGTCAAGGAGCATTACAAATCGCTCGTGATAATTTATCACTGTCATACGCATTTCACGCAACCCACTGACCGAGCAGAAAGCCACTCTGCCAGTTAAAATTCAGTTCTGCTGAGGGGACTGGGAGCTCTGTTATTTTGCAGCCTTTATCCAGTACTGAAGGACTTCCAAATTCCTTGCTTGAGGAATTTGACCTCAGCGCTGGAATTTGCCTCCCGCGTAGCACCCCACGGCGAGCTGTTTCCTTAAGCGGCCATGGGCAGGGAGGCAGCGGGGAGGGAGGGAGGTGCTCGCTGGGCTCCGAGCAGGGGCGGGCGGTCCTTGCCTGCAGCCGGGCCAGCGCTGCAGGGCAGGAAAGAGCTTCACGAGAACCCTCTTCTGACAACGCGCATTAGCAGCGAGGAAACTACCGAGCCCTTCAGGTGAAACATTTACACATGCCCTTGTGCATACACTTGCGAGGGAGCTGGTGCCCTCCTCCTAAGCCCGATGCCTATTTGCCCTTACACTCGCCACCTGCCTGATCTCCAGCTCTCATGGCCAAGCTTTACCCTTGACAGACAGGTGACCAGTGACTCAGTTCAGTGGGAGAACACAGAGTACCCACTACAGTGGCAGCCCTAGGGTGGACTAACGATGTGCTCCACTGTCTCAGAGTTCTGGCAGAACTGGCTTTCCCCTGTCTCCTGACACCTGAATCCCACATAGAGATAACCATTGCTCAGCTGCTTGGTCTGCACCTCAGCTTCCCCAGAGTCTGGTGCTCACTGAGATCAGAGGCAGATAGTCATGGGGGTTTGTTCTACCTTTGACTCTATGCTGCTGCTCTTCAGCACAGGCTGGAAGAGGAAGGTAGGAAAAATGTGGCTCATGAGGGTAATCCAAACCTGGGACAGGGCCATATGCTGGAGGCAGGTGGAGAGTACCAGTATCCAGACCTTGGGGTGTTTGGCTGTAGGTTACCAGCCAGGCAAGAGACAGTAGCAAGGCCCCAGCTGTGCAGCTGGGCTTGACATAGATGCCAGAAGCAGGACTGATCCCAGCTGTAGCTGCTTTTGCCTCTTGGCTGCTGCAGAGACCAGCACAGGGCTGTGGTTGCCTTTTTGAGAGAGATTGCCTCTGTGTCGTAGGTCTCCCTGAGGGATAAGAAGCCCCCACAGCAGGACCAGCAGTGTGGGAAGAACAAGGAGAAGTAAAAAAGTTCCTCCTCTGAGATAGAGGTTGTAATTCATTCCTCCGAAATTGCCTCCTTCCCTCCATTTACCTACTATGGACCCCAGATTTCTCACCAAGTGAGATGAGCCCCAAATCTTCCTTCAAACCCCTGACCCTTCCCTACTTTCAGCCCTGTGGCTCCTCTCTGTCTATTGCTATCAAGCATTTCTATATATAACACAAGACTCCTGTCTGCTGCAAAGGGCATTTTCTGAGGTAAAGTTAAGTACATGGCAAAACCTTCAGAAATAGAGCCTTGAAAACACAACTGCTCTATCCTGACTGCTTGTGCCATTATTCAAAAAGATTGTCAAATGAAGGTCAGCTCTTGAACAGGTTTGTATTTTTATGGTGCTATGAATGAACTGTCTCCTAGTCCCAGAAAGCTTCAAGTTGAGATCTTTTGTGCCACTGAGAGCTAGGCTTTGAAAATCCCAGTGATATCTGAATCCCTAAAATTTCTGTTGCTCAAGAGTACTGCTTCACCAAGTAGTTGCAGTTGAAGGAGGTGGGTGCCCTCTTGCCCTTGAGCTTTGCACTTTCTATCAGCTTTCCAATAGTGCTTCCTCCCTGCCTCTGGGTGCAGTTCAGCACTCCCTGCCTATGCACCCAAAGAAGGCAATGGGAACCTCACCACTGACCTCAGTGAACATAGAATTACCTTCACAACACTGATGACAATCTACAAAGCCCCATATAAGTTCCACTTTTTATGTCTTCTTTCCATGTGTGATGCCAGCATGAAAGGCTTCAGAGGGTATGCTGACCAGCTTTTGAATCTGACTGTCTGAAGTAAGCAGCCCTCAAGAGATTGGCACAGATTTGGCACATCACATTCTTTCACGTGATCTAAGCATGCCGACATAACAGGAGTAGTTTTGATCCATGATATTCTGAAACTGCTCACTGAAACTGGTCGCTGGAGGACGAGGCAATATCCCTGTCTCTGTGCTGCAGCAATATTCCATTAAATTAGCCCTGGATGGAGTCTGGCAAGCTAATGTACATCCATACCAATTTGCTAGGCTGTCTGCAGGTACTCCCCTGGGGACTGGATCCTACGGTGATTTACTGTTAATCATCATTTCCCCATGACTTTGTGCTTTTTAAGCCAAATGCTCAATATTCTGGGCAGGTGTCATATGGTGCAACTTCCTGCTGTGGTAAGCAGAGAAAGTCAGCCGCAGCCCACAGAAATACCGAGTTAGGAAGGTGTGGCTTTCTGATGGTTAGTGCAGGTCCTCAGGTTGCAATCTGAAGGACATTGTTGCCTTGCCTTCACTTGTCTTCCTCTGTCATAGAAAAGAAAGTGATAGCACTGGCAGTAACTAGCGTATCTAAAGACCCAGCCCTGAGCCTTTTGTTTTCAGAGTAGAGTTTGAAATGAGTCATCTACAGTTGAGTCAACTCTTAAGCTGCATGGGGAGGGTGACAGACACTATGGTAGCACGGGAGGAGCTATGCTAGGCCCATGAAGAAGGGTGTCACATATCCTCTTGTGATGTCAGAATATTTAGAAACTCAGGCCTGGTTTTTGGGATGGCTGGTCAGCCAAATGTTCCCATTAAAAATGGCTTTCCTGCTAACTGTGTTTGTCCACCCGAAGAAGACATTCTGTATCCAGCTGTTTCTCCTAACACAGGAAAAAAGCCTGGTTCACCTCAGCCAGTCTGCTCTGCTCGG
>JAOXXN010000446.1:44573239-44588671 GCA_026770055.1 Myrmophylax atrothorax | reverse complement strand
TCTTAAGTCAATGGCCCACATAGGGGATTGAACCCATGACCTTGGCATTATTACAACCAAGTTTTAACCAACTGAGCAGTTCTTCTCTTTTACCACAAATGTTGGAAAGCTGATTGTATTTCAGGTCATGCATTTTGTACAGTTCATGCAATTAGAGACTTTATTTCTTGGGAAAAAAAAAAAGGTTGTAAAAAATAAATGAGTAGTTGATATACTGGTGTAGTTGGGAGTGCAGTGGAGTCCCTTCTCCCCCAGATATAGTCTAAAGCTTTTACTCTCAACTTTATCAAAGAAGTTTGGGTTATATACTGTAACTCAGAAGTGAATTCTTCTAAGGAATTTGAGTGCTGGCTATTTGTTTTTTGGTTTTGTTTTTTTTTTAAATCACTTAATTGGGTAGAGTTTTTAAATGCTAGTTCTTAAGCACTGTGTATTTCCTCTGTGGGGGAATGCCTCCTGTTGGCAGGGCTCTGTTACTTGTTACCAGACAGTTCTATGGAGCAGACTGAATGCAAACAGAGGGTAGCTGAGTCTCTGTGAAAGGTCCACACTAGAACAGTAAATTGGAAATTGAACTTTTGACCATAGTGCTGCCAAGTATGCATAAAAATCATCTCCTCTACCAGGGAATAATACTTTTGCTACTTTAGTTGGGAAAATTTGAAGATAGAAAGGTGTTTCTGTTTTGTCCTCTTAGCATTTAGATTTCTTAAAAGTAATGAGATGAGCTCAGTTGGTTAAAACTTGGTTGTAATAATACCAAGGTCATGGGTTCTATCCCCTATGTGGGCCATTGACTTAAGAGTTGGACTCGATGATCCGTGTGGGTCCCTTCCAACTCAGAATAGTCTGTGTGATTATTTAGAAATCTATGTAGCTAAAGTAAAACTTCCACTGTAATAATGGACTGTGTACTCAATAGCTTTTTCCTCAAATATGAACTTATTTTGCTGATTAAATTACTATTAAATGAAAATGTCTTTGGTATTAATGATCTGTTGAATTTCAAAGCTGGACTATACAGAGAAAAACGAATTCCGGAACCCAGCATTGCTTTGGCTTTTTCTTGTAGTTATGGTAATTGTCCCATAGTTGTATGTGTTAGGCCAGTATATCTGAAATAGATATATTTTCAAAATGTAAAGAAACATTTAGAAGATACAAATTAAGATTTTTGGGGAGTATAAACTTCAGTGTTATTACTTGGTATTATTAAGAACAGTTAATAATGCATTAAAAGATTGTAAGTATTTTATTAGCTAGGTTTTTGTTTCTATGGAAACAAAGAAAAACACTTTATTTTTTCCTTTGTTTATGTGAATTACATACTTATTCTAGTAGTTTCAAATTTAACATTTTCTGTTTTAAACTTAGTGTTCACTGTGGGCCTCTACCAACTTATTTTGAATTCAGGGGAATTATATTGTCATGATGATTTCTTCAGCTTCACATGTAGTACATCTTCAGTTTAAGAAGAAGGAAGAAAATGCTGAGTAATTACAGATGAGAAGAGTCTTTTCTGAGCTCTAGGCAGCCCAAAGTAACTCACAGACACTTAAATAAGATTGAAATTTTCTTATGATAAGGGAATTATATGCTAATTGACTTTTTTTTTAATCGAGACTTCTTATTTCATGCCTCTCTGAATATATGTTTATCACAGAAAATAACCATAGTATGGTTGTCCCCCTTTGGGTGCAGCTAGTGTGTGGTATTCCAAATTTCAACTGTCTTCATGCTTGGGATTTCTGATTAACTGGACCCACACATCTTTTTTTCTAATTGCTATCCAGCAATATGTATGAACTGTTACCTGGCAAGATAGAAGTGTTCCATCCCAGCTGAGCTAGGTGCCTGCACTTAATGCATAAGTGACTGTAATTTGCAAGATTTATACTTCTGTCAGTGCTTGTAACTTGTGATTTATTGCACTGTCCCAGCCAAGCTGTGTTAGGCACGGGGTAAGAAAATAAAGAAGTAAAAGGATGCAGAGTTGCTGCCTTATGATGTCTGAGGTGATACAAATAGGACAATTATCAAATGTGTCGGTATATTATTTATATCAAATATTTGTATCATATTAGAAGAAATTGGTGCATGTTTCTGTATGTATGATTGGTTTTACTTAGGAGCCGAAGGTTAAAGAACAAATTAAAAAAGTAGCTAGCATGGCTTCGCTTGCAGCAGTATGTGGGATAATGGATAAGAAGCTGGAAGTGCACCTGGAATCTCTGCCTTCTGTGGATGCTCTGAAGAAATTTATTTCCCGTTCTCAATTCAATGAAGTATTGAAGAAGCCATCTTACATTGAAGAAAAAAGTGGGTATGTCTGTGCTAAAGCTTCAGTAATCATCCTGAATAAATTTGATTCATGTGAAGCAGTGGTTAAGATGCTGGCTTTTCTTGTTCTTTTCTTGGATAACTTTTGCCAAGATAAGAATTCTGTACACAGGCTACTTTATTTTTTTGCTTTTTTAAAATTTTTATAATGTTTTAGAACATTAAAGCAGACATAATTGATCAGATCAAAGGTCCTTCTGTTCAGTCCTCTAGTGCTATGAAGCCACTGCTAGCTTT
This sequence comes from Myrmophylax atrothorax, assembly GCA_026770055.1. Classification (NCBI taxonomy): domain Eukaryota; kingdom Metazoa; phylum Chordata; class Aves; order Passeriformes; family Thamnophilidae; genus Myrmophylax; species Myrmophylax atrothorax. The sequence goes on along the minus strand of JAOXXN010000446.1, from coordinate 44,586,094 downwards.
GAACACTGCTTACCCTTAGGCCAGCTTAAATATATATATACACTGCAGAAAGCTGTGGCAAGTCTAAATGGAAATTATTTACTGTTGGGAAAGGGAAACCCAGAGCAAGCCAGAGGGCCAAAACGTCAATACTTGGGTAACGAAAACCCCATGGCCAACATACAGTAATCTTTCCACTGAATACTCACACAGATGTTTATGGCTGAGACTGACTGAGCCCAGAACTGATTTTACTCTTTTTAAAACCACTTAATTTTTAGATTTCTTTTATGTGAGCTTGTCCAGTCTCACCTTGAACCTGTATAAATCTTAGCCACTTAAAGTAGTATAGTGAGTTTGGACAGTTAAGTGCTTCCTGGTGGAATAAGAATGTGCAGGATAAACTAATACAATAGATATTTAAGAATAATATTTTTCTTACAGCTTATGTGAAGAAACAACATCTCAAGGATGGGGAAAAATTGTTGCACGCTATGTTCGTGACCAGTGGATTTGCCTTTGTTTTGTTTTAAATTCATTTCCAACACTGGCTCAAGGGTATGAAGAAACTTCAGAAATGTCATTATTTACAGTTGAAAAGTCAAAAAAAATTCTACAGTCTGCATTAGAAGCCCTAACTATTCTTCCTTCGGACCAAGTTTTACCTGTGTTTGACTGCATGAAAGTCCTTGTTCCCAAGGTAAAAGATAAACCTCCACAATATTAGTAGTTCTTGAGTATTTTCTGTCAAATGTAACACTTTGTCCTACTCTTTATTTTTAGCTTCTGGACTCAGCAGAGTCTCTCTGCATAGAAGCATTTGATTTGGCTTGGAAAATTACTTCCTCTTTGAGCAACACACAGCTAATATTTTGGTCCAATCTGAAGGCTTTTGTTCAGTTCATCTTTGATACTGAAGTTCTAGCTGTCGCTGCAAGGGCAAATGGTCAAGCATATACCAAAATAAAAGAGGTCAGTTTTAAGAATTCTTTTGTTTTTGAGAGAGGAACTTAAATTGTATCTCTGTCTAAAAATGTGTAATGTTTTATTTTCTCTTCAGCCATTGTCAGCTTTTCCTTTCCAAAAAGGTACAAATTTGAAAGTGTTAAGATGAAAGATCTGAGAATAGAAGATTGAAGATAAATACATTGTTTGTTCTTGTAACATAGAAAATTATAAGTACTGTTTATTTTTAGACTTTTCAGTGTCTTCTGCATGCAGAAAAATCAGGGATTTTGTTGTTTATTTTTACACAATGTCCTTCCTCTTGAATATTTTGATTAGGGTTTGACACCTGAACTGTCACAAACTATTAACATTTTAGGAAAATTTCTAATAGTTTAGTCTTTATGAAAATGCTGTCTTAAATGAAAAGTTAGAACAGGTCAAACCTTTCTTCTATGCGATTGAATATGCCATCTTTATGTCTTTAAAAACTCTTTAAATCCTTTTTTTTTGCTGATGGTCCAGGTGTAGAAAACATAAATACCATAGTCATTTTAGAGTCAAATTTAATACTGCATGGTACAGCTGCTTCCATAGTTGAGAAGGGGAAAAAGATGATTTTTACTTTTTTTTGTGTTTGAAGTTGCCAGTACTCCAAAAGTACTGGTGTTCTTTTTTCCTTTTAAGTTACTGAAACTGTATTTAATACTGAGAGGTTAGTTCATCTTGGCTTTATACACTGGAAGTTTGTTCACTTTCTTTTCTAAAGAGTATTTTTCCCCCCCTCTAAGCACTAATTAACTGTTTGTTCAGTACAGTCCACAATGAGTGCAGGACTTTTACTGCAACAGTAATACATTATGAATTAGCTACTAGTGTTTATGTATGCTTAGACTTACTATCTCATTAGGAGGGCTTGCAGATTTGCTTTGAAGTCACTGTAAGTAGCTCTGTCCTGGTGTCACGCTTGTAACTGTAAGTAATAGCAATGTCTCAACTTTATTTTTAGTCTAGACACTCCAGAATTATTTGTATTAAAATACAGAAAAATGGACACTTCCTAGCTATTTAAAATTGCTGTGATATCTTCATATGAGCCTGAATTATCTTAAAATGTAGTCCCATTTATTTTCTTTTTGTTGTTTTTGAAAACTTGCTTCAAATGAATGTTACCATTGTGTATTTTAAACAGCAGAGAACACTTTGCATTTGTAGACTTCGTGTGGCCCCAAGTCAAAATAAAGATACATATGCAAAGATGGTAAAATCTCTTCCATTCTAGAAATTGATTAGCTTTCTCTTTTAATGAATATCTGTAACAGCTAATTGTATGCTCAGTATTGTGGTAACTGATGAGCTATAGTTAGTTTTTTTGTTTTTCTTGATCTTAAAACTCGTTTAAGTTCTTAGAATTACTGTTTTAACTTCAGCATTAGTATTGCAAGCATTATGTAAGGTGTATTTTGCCACTGTTGAGAGTCTTGAGTCTGTGTGACAGCTATCCCATTGTCTGCAGTGGGACATACCATGACAGCAGGCATCAAGGAGATAATGAAGGTCTCGTATACTCAACAAAGGGCATCTGGTCGGGCCACCTTCTGCCCCTTCATAAGAAATGAAGATAAAGTTCCCAAGCAAGTGTCTACTTCTGTATATTTTTATCCCAGTCTTTGGCAGTCCCTGGTGCCATTGACCCCTTGTGTAATGGCTATATAGTTGTAGCTAAAGAGAAATGAAAAATGGAACTGCCTGATACTGATTTGTCACAAAAGCATAATTTTAATTTTGTCTACCAGAGTGCACTCTGTCTTCTTAATAGTTAGAAGGGGTGGAAAAAAGGGGTATTTTTGAGTCAAAAAATGGAATATTACTATGGTAAAATCTAGAAGAGTTTCCTCAGAGATGCTTAGAGCACTGCGTTCTTAGACTGCATTTTTTCTGCTGCACATTTCCTTTTATTTTGTGATTATTGAAATGTTGATTGTGCTAGAACTTAAGTATCTTAAGTTTCTTTTGTGTGTGCTGAACTTTTACTGTGTTAATGAAGCAGCTGAAAAAATTTCAGGATTGAGAAATGCATAGTAAATGTCATGCTGCTTCCCTACAGGTGAAACACAATAGTTCAATTTTGGAATTATGAGGAAAGTTACAATGTCTTTGCACTAGAAAAGAAGTTTGAACTCTTATTAAAAACCCACGTGCTTCTAGCATAGAATTTGCTTTCTAGAAAGGTTTCTTTGGAATGTATTCTGGTATTTCAGTTTCAAGCTCTTCATGAACCTCTTGGAGCTTTAGTCCTTAGCAGTACAGAACAACTTTCTCTGCAAAACTGGCATTACTGTCAAAGAAGCATCACATTATCAAATGTATCATTTCAATGTGGAGGAGCAAAGCAGCTTTGTCTTGTCAGAGCTGTCACACCCTCTGGAAAACCATTTTCATGGACAGCTCTAAGTGACGTCTAAAAGGAATTTATAAAAAACCCTACCTGTTCATTCTGAATCTCCCTGTCCTCTCCCAAATGCTTGCAATGTCTTAGAAAAAAATTTACTGTGTAACTGAAGTTTACTTTTGCCCATAGCCTAATGAACGCAGTTGGAGTAGAAAATTTTGGGATAGTTTGTTTTGTTTTGTTTTGTTTTATTTTTCTCCTTTTTGAAGTTCTAGATAGCAGTTTTAAATATCTTAAATATGCCCTTAAATAAAGGGTGAAAAGACATTTTTCCACTTGTAACTCAAGTACGAAGTTTAGCATGAATGTAATCCTCATTAAAGAGGAGAATTAGTGATATGGCTACCTATGTAAGAAATCTTGTTCAATGCTTAGTTTTTATTTTTTTTAAATTGGTAAGGATAGATTAAAAACACCAGGTCTGTGCTCATGAATTAAGCCCTGGTGCATTTGTTCCCTATTAGGAGATTTGTGTGAAGCATCTGGTGTTACATCTGTTTAAGCAAAGATTAGCTCTGTCTTTTGTTAACATAAGCATGTACTGGGTCAATTGTTGTCCATTCACCTGCTCTTTATGATAAGGGAGTTGTAAAGAAATTGGAGACACCATTAACCCGAGCAGAGACAGGATGCAAAAGATGGTCAGGCCTACTAAAAGACACATAACTGCAATATTATTCTAATAAGTCTGGTGCTTCTGAAAACTAGATTTTGAATCTTTTCTTTCTTCTTTTCAGATAATTTTCAAGCTCATAGATCTGTCCACTACAAAGACTGGAGTCTTCAATGTAGTCCTTAGTCATTGTTGTCGATCTTGGATATTTCCTGCTGTTGATGAGAGAAGTGCCTTGACACATGCTTTCTTAAATGCTGGAAATTATTGTGAACTTATCACTGAGGCATGTGTCTTTGGAACTGTATTTAGGAGGGATCAAAGGTATAAAAAAAATCTTCATGATTATATTTGTTACAATTTTATGTTCTTTGTTTTATTTACACTTTGAAATAAGTTTTAAAAGCAGGTTTTGTATGCTGTTCTGTTAATTTTGTTGCTTTGTCTTCTTGCATCTGTGAAGACTTATTCAGGATGTGCATGCCTTCGTAGAAAATCTTGGAGAAAAATGTGCAGCAAACGTTGTTACAGAAAGGTAATGATTTTGAGGATATACATTTCAGTATTTGATGTGAATTGTGTCTTCATCATTATTGATGCTGTGATAGGAAAGATGCTGGTTTTGAATTCAGCTTCTTAGCACAGAATCATAGGATATCTCAAGTTGGAAGGGACCATAAGCAGTGTATTCATAACCTTTGACCAACCTGTAAGCATAAATTAGTTGTTAAAAGATTGCACTTTAAAGGCACAAAACTTCGAAACCTCTTTGTTACAGCTATTTCTGTAGAAAAAATTTTAAACACCTAGATAGCTACTAAAGACCTCAAGGTAGAAGCAGGGGCAAATTATGTGAAACTCATTAGTTTTCTTCATCAGCAATGATGAACAGACCTTAAAATTCTGGTTCTAGGTATTTGCATATTGTCTCACTGCAGGCAGCTTGATGGGTGTATGTTGAAGATGGTGTTTGGTGCTTTTTTATAATTTAGGAATTGTCTTTGAACAAGTAGAGTTTAATTTTTATTTTTTATTGATGTTTTACAGTACAAATCGAGATGATCACTACGTTCGGGTTTGTGCTATTAAATTTCTGTGCTTGTTGGATGGATCAGATATCTTGCATAAGACATTTATGGAAGACATTTTCATCAAACTACTTGATAAAGTAAAATTAATTTCTCTTGATATATAAATGTGATGTTGGTACAATTACTAAAATGCAAAATATTTGCAATTAACAGGATGTATTTTTGGTTGTTTGTATAGCCTGTCTAGATTTGCCCAGTAATGAGAGGGAAGTTAATTCAACCAAACCAAAATAGTAAAAATTGCCTTTTGGGTTTATTTCTCTCTTTTTAGTGGATTTTCTGACTTCCTGGAACATTATCCAAATTGTAAGCATTGTTCTATTAAGAATCTTCCTTTAGGCTGCATTCTGAGGCACTGCATTTCACTGTAACAGTTGCAGACTACCTTTTGAATTGAGAGAGCTTTGTTTCCTTTACAATACTTTTATAGACAGAAATAATGGAGAAGGTTGAGGTCTGATTTTCATTTATATCATAGCTGCTTATGCACCGGCAGTAGTCTAAAGTCAGTGGTAAATTACTGCAGCTGCTATTAGAATATCACCCATACATTCTGGTGGTATTGAATTCTGCTTTTGTCTGAAGAACAAGGAGTCAGTTGGTTCCTCATTCCTCTCAGTTAAGTACTGGATTAAAAATTGATAATATTTATATTGTGAGATTGATCGAGCAGGAAAAGTGAGCTTTAGGAATGATTTCCTTACTTTTTTAAATATGAAGCTTAAACATGAACAAATAAAGTGTATTTGCATTTTAATATTAATTAGAACTTGGATCACCACATTATTTTCTTTCTAAAAAGTTAAGGAAATAGTTTTGGCTGTCATGTATTTTGAAGGCCAAACAGAGTATGGAGGGAAAGAGTCTACGCTGTATGGGAACATGAATTTCAAATCTTTTAAAAGCTCCATCGCATCTGTTTTCTTTCACTCAAAACATCTTATTGCAGCATATCAATTTCAGTCTTGAAATTAGAGCTATATTTACAAGCTGATCTAATTGATAGCATGACTAAAGCCATTTTTTAAATGTAGGCTCTTAAAGTAGAAATATTTTCATTTATATACTCTTTTCACTTAACTAAATAACTCCTTGATTCTTCATGCTCCATTTTATGCAGTACTATTTTATTTGTTTATATACAGTACGTGCTGTAAATCTTCAAATTTCTGCAGTTTCAAGGGTCTCAAAACGTAACAATTTCTGTGCTCTTAAGTAAACATGCTAATTGGAATTGTGTATGTCTTTCAGCTTTCTGAACTTCTGCGAACTTTCTGACAAGCTTCAGAATTTATTTCTTAATAAATTAAATTAATATATTTTCCTGACTTTAATGCTGATACTAGCTGTGCAGTAGACGCTGCTTTCTTAGTGCAGTAAAGTGTATGTCCATGTATTCTATTTTGAAGGAAGAATAGTAATAAACTTTTTAATTTGCTTTTAGGATGAGGTGGTGTCCAGATCTAGAACACGCTATTATGTAAACTCTTTACAGCATAGAATTAAAAACCGGGTATGGCAGACACTCTTAGTTCTTCTTCCAAAGCTTAACCAGGTATTGCTCTTCATTGTGAATTATTAAGTAAATAAATAAATATTTACTTTCAAGAATAATTTAGTGTCACACAAACTGCGTATGTTAAATCACTGCAGGGTATAAAAGGCATGTAATCTCTGTGGCTGATGTAGAAGTTTTGTGTAGTGGAAGTTTTATGTAGTTTCATTCTTTCAGTCTGAAGTCATGGAGTTATGATGCATTTCTAGAGGACACTGAAAACTGATTCTTGGATTTGGGAATTTCAGGAGGCTAGATTGTTCCTGTTAAAGCTACCTAAAACTTTACTGATTGTCTGATTGAAAGCTTTTCATTTAGTAAAAATGTTGCTACTTTATGAATGGTCAAGAAATTGAGAAGTGTCACTTTCATCAAATCCTGGTTCATAAGAAAATATTTGAAAAGTATAGTAAAGAAATTAGACAGTTCTAAAATGTTTTTATTTGTGTATTAAAAATATATCTAATATTACTATATAGCTGAGAATGTTCTTTTATTTAGAATTTTTTTATTCATGAAAATAACTAACAATATACTGAGTGATTATCTGTGTTTTTTTCTCAGAATTTTTTGTGTGGAACCCTTGACAAAGTTTTTCAGGCTGGATTCAGTAATAACCAGGCATCTGTGAAATACTTCATAGAATGGATTATTATCTTGAGTCTCCATAAATACCCCGAGTTCCTTAATAAATTCTGGGATTGCTTTTCCTATGTGAGTAAGAATTTTGGCATTCACTTGAGTAGTTTGAACAAACAGCATACAGTTTGTCTTCCCACACCTTATTTTCTATGTATTCCAATCTTCCTTTAGGAGTGGGTTGTTGAGCAGGTCAGCTTAACGTGGAAGTGATCTGCACTATAATGTGAGACATTTAGAAATTTGTGATATATAAGTGGCTGAAAAGAAGTGAATTCCACCAGTTGAGAGATTTCCTTTTACAATGTACTATTCTAGGCAGAGTAGAGCTGCCATAGTGAGTCAGAGTAGTCAATATGAGGACCATCAGGAACATGGATGCCCTATATTCTGAGTCTGGGAAGGTACTGCAAAGTCACTTTTGATTTCTCTAAACCCAGCATTTGTCTTCTGCCTCCTGTTCGTCAGTAGGAACATGACTTGCATAATGCACATTCAATTTGCAGCTTTTAATATGAATTTCTTTCACAGTGGAGTCTTGTAATATGGTTCCAAAACTGGAGGCAGGGTTTGAGTGATGGCACCTAAAAGCTGTGAAAGGGTTGACTGAGAAGAGCTGACTTACCAGCAGTTCAATTTTGTGTCTTGGATTCTTCTTTAAGTAATTACCCATAAGAGTTGATCTGTAGAAATAGTAATTGTTTGTATTGATACCCTTGAATTTATTAGCATTATGTATTTGGGCTGAGAAGAAAATATATGTCCTTGTATCTCCATCAGTGTATAGGAAGATATTATTTGTGGTGGTGTCTCTGCTGAAGCTCAGCACTCATAAGAGTTAAATATAGAGGTCTTCTTGCTTATGGAATAGCCTGGTTACTACTGTAGTTTTTTAAAAAAACAGACAGTAGGACAAGAATTAAAATTACATTAAAAGTACTGGTAAACTGTATGTATATATACACATTTTCTGCCTAAAACCAGGCAGGTTTTTAGTGCTCTTTAATACAGGTTTTTAATTCTGAGACAACTTTGCTTATTAGTGATGTGGGCTGTTTAGATTTATACTTTTTTTAAAGTACATAAAGATGCCTTGTCATCCTATCTGAACTGATGAAAAGTGCTCTAAGGAATGTAACCTTTTCCTATTTCAGAGTTCTTTCCAAGAGCTCATGCAGTTGGAATTACTGTCAGTTTGGTTGATGATAATCTGTTGGATCAAAGTGATCTCATGCTGTGACAACAAGTGTACTAAATCACAGTAGGCCTTTTCAAACAATCAGAGCAAGCGGAAAACATGTAGATTTATGAAGAAGGAATACAGATTGTATTTTCAGAGCTGTCCTGGTGTTGGGGGAATTCATTTACTGCAGGTGCAGCTTCAGTTCGAGCTGCAGGTTGAGCTCTGGGGGTAGCAGGAGCCCAAGGCAAGAGTGAGAACTGGTGATGACCCTTGGCATTCCTGGGGGAATACAGTGAACTTGTGTTGAATTTTAGCTCATTTATGCTGCTCTGTACTTCATTCTGATTGATGTGTTAGTAAAAAGCAAATAATGTGTTACGAAAAATGAAATCTTAATAATAGCCACTTTGTATTTTGGTAAATTTTCCTGTGGGAACACATAGGTTTTTAATAGTATTAATATTATTGCATATGCAGAATGTGCTGTGAAAACCTACAAGGTATAAAAACATTTTATATGCATATTTCTTGTTACATTCTCTTCTGCTTTAGGACGAAGAAAAGCTTAAAACAAGCATCTGCACATTTTTATCAGTGTTATCCCACTTTGACATCATTCTTCAAAATACCTCAGAGAAGGTAAATTGGACTAAAAGTGTTCATTGTTCACTTGCAGACTGTACTGAGTTCTGAAATAAAAACCATTTTGCAGTCTATTTTCAAGACTTTATATACTTACTCCCTGTTAAGGTATCATTTGATAAGGAAGACACTAACTCTTCCTGTCACCTCTGTAAAATATTGGACTTAGGAAAAATAGCTAAATGGCAGATGTTCTGGATACATAGGACCTGATTACCTATAAAATGTTCTAGAATAGGTACTTCAGTTTTAATTAAACATGTGGATGCACTTGGATCTTCCTTGCTGCTCTTTTAATCAGAAGTAAATAGAGGTTTTCTTGTATGCAGAGTAATAATTTTTAAAGCAAATTAATACATTTTCAAAAAACAAGTGAGGCTGTAGGTCTGTGTCATAGTGAGACGAAAAGAAGGAAATTAAGATCACATTTTGAAGCCTGTAATTGTTGTTACTCTTACTAAATTACTGTTACTAAAAGACTGTTTTTTGAGGAATCATTTCTTGAGCCAGTCAGCTTCTCCATTTCTGAATGGTATGTTAAGATTTAACATAAATAGAAGCTATTTCTTTATCTCTTTTTTTTTAGAAGCCAGCTTTGAAGAAAGCCCTCATAGTTGTTTTGCAGTGGTGTTTCAACCATAATTTCAGTGTTCGACTGTATGCATTAGTTGCCCTTAAAAAGATCTGGGCTATGTGCAGAATGCTGCACGTAGAAGAATTTGAAGCTCTGACACCAGTTATTGAATCTAGCCTTCAACAAGTGGAAAACATGCATGGCACGGGGTTAGTAACGTTCTTCTGACTTACAGCTTAACAGTGGGTTTCTGAGCCATTTGCAGCAGGTCTAATTTTCTAAAGTGGTACTTGATAATTTCTGTGATAATTTTTATGTGTCTTTTTAAACTCTGTTTAAAAAGAAGTTGGCATGGGAAGACATGGGACAGAAAAAGGCAGCAGAGGGAGGACTCTGCTTTGGTGGTGGTGGTGTTGTTATTGTTGACGGCTAAAGGTTGACACTGAACCATGGGCTAGTATCCAGTTTCCTTCAGAGACCTGGATGGGATACTACTTCTTGCCAAACTTTTGCTTCTTTTGATTATAGAGTTTAGAGATGTGTTATGGGCCTTTTTTGAAACATAAATAAAACTTACTGCCTGAGTGCTGTTGTTTTTTTTAAAAAGGTCCTTACTTAATTGTTTAAGTATTTTCTTTCCTATACAATATACAGTAAATAAACCAAGTTGTCTTATTCCCATCCAACAATTTGAAAAAATATATATATGTAAAAAAAAAATATATATATATATATATATATAAATCCACTAAGTTGCCTTTTTTGTGTATCTTGCATTACTTTCTGCAATTGCAGGAATGCTAGAAGAAACTGGCAGCGAATCCAAGATCATTTCTTCTTTGCAACATTTCATCCCCTTGAGGATTACAGCCTAGAGGCAAGTCTGAGACCACACTATTTGTGTTTTATAACTGTATTTTTGTCTTTCTTGGTATCTCCTAATGTGAGATGAAATGATCAACTGTTACTCATTTAAAACTGAAAAATTACTTGGCCTAAGTTGTGATGGATTTTAGGCTAAGACTGCAGCTTAATTTTCTTCTTACTGTTGTGTTAAAAGCGTAGGTCAGTTAAGAGGCGTGTGTGATGAATGTGCCCATCTGTGGGAGTTAATCAGGTTTTATATTTGTGACTGGAAAAGGTAATTCTAATAACTGAAGAGCATCTACTTAATAGCATGTAGTTTGTCAGGATTTTTGAGACATCTGTTCTTAGAAGTAACTTGAGGTTGCCTAACTAAATTGTTCCTTGGTGTGAACAGGATACATATATATAACTTCTAGACCATCTTTTTCAGCCATTCTTTTTGTTACAGGTTAAATAAATGACAGCTGAATAAACACTGAGGAAGGAAGGCAGAAATAAGGGTGGAGATAAATATATGAGGTAGAAGAATTAGGCTGAAAATATAAGATGGATGTGAGCAGGGGTATATGTTCTGGCAGAAACAGTGCCATCTTTGAGAGAAGGAATTTTTTCTTCTTTTTAACTTATGTTCTGTGAAATATTTTTGTGAACACAAATGCTAGACGGTGGAAAATGAAAGTCCTGAACAAGAGGAAAAAACCCCAAGGCTAATATTTGTGAGGCATTTAAATATATTCAGGGTACATCTTCATCTTCAAGGATGTATTAGGGTAAACAAAAAGTCTGGGTTTTAAACTCTTGGTCTTATTCAGTCTTAATCTTGTGATGTGTGTTTGTTTCTACTTGATAAATTGTGGTTAGCTGTACTGATAATGCTGACTTGGATTTTACCACTACATTTTAATGCTTTCCACTGTATTCCTTTTGACATTAAATCAGTCTGAGTTCTTTACTTGAATTGTAAGAGTATTTGAAAACTCTAGTGTTACACATACAAGATTTTCACGAGACCTTTGTGCTGAGAAGCATAGTGTTAGTTCTTTGATATTCTAGAATTTCACAGCAGTGATCAATGCAGATCTTTGGAAAAGGTCTAATTAGAGAGAGAATGAACTAGATTTGTGAAAGTTTGAGATAGCACTATATGTAAAGTTAGGAATATTGAGAGCGTATTAGTAAGCTGCATCAAATACCAAGAAAAACAAGTACTAAAAGCATAGAAGGCTAGATAGAAGACATGTGCAATAAAACTACCAGAGAATAATTATCTGGTTTTGCTTGCTTTTGTACTGCTCTGCCAACACCACTGTGTTACATTGCAGACAATATTTTACACTCTTCCCCGCCTTTCGGAACTTGCTGAAGATGAATGGATCTCACTCTCTAAATTTGACAGATTCACTGACATTCCTTTGCCACCAGCATTTCAGTGGTATCATTCTCGAACAGAACTTTGTGATCTGAAACCAAGTGACTGGTCTCAGCAAGATATGGGTAAAATATAGCTAACCTATATTAAGTTTAATTATTTTTATGTAGTAGATGTAAATATCTGTAATCACTCTGATCTCTGTTTCTCAGAGTCATCTGCTTTCTACACTACACTTACCATTTAGATTATCTTCTTTACTGAAGCACTAGTTTCCCTCCTGCTTGCATATCTGTGTGACTACTACAACTTGTTTTTATAGGTTCACATTTAGCTGAATCGGATAGCCAGACAGAATGGACTGATGTTCAGAGAAAGATTATACCCTGGAAAAACAGTACTCCTAGTTTAGACTTGGAAATGGCATTTCAGGATCGTGCTGCCAAACTTGGTAAATCAAACAGCAGATTGATTGTGGTGGCTTCGCTTATTGATAAACCTACCAATTTAGGAGGTAAGGTCGATTGCACATTTTTAAACTTTTATTTTAGTCCTTAGAGCCCACTTAAATAACAGAAATTAATTTCATTTTATGTTGATAATTAGAAAATTATTTAAGTGCTGCTCAGAAAAATAGATCATTATCCTGAAAAAACTGGTAATCAACAGAAATACTACCTGCTTCAGAGAAGGGATCTTCTATGGTTACATTTTAAGGAAAAAATAAAAGTAGTACTTACACATAGCATGCATTAATTAAATAGAACTTTGCTGTAAATAATGCTCGGTTTCTTACTGTTTTATAGTCTTGTTTACAGTTGAGTTTTTCAACTGTGTATGCAGTTAAAGGAAATAACTTGCTTTTACATTTTCCTTCTTAACAATTAAAACAAATCTTGTAGTCCTACTAGATTCTCCTAACTGTTGGACAGTAAAGTTCCCTTTC
>JAOXXN010000446.1:44543996-44554203 GCA_026770055.1 Myrmophylax atrothorax | reverse complement strand
ATATCAAAACTGTACAGTTATGTACACCGTGTTGGACAGGTGTGCTTCTTCCCAAGAAAAGACCTTTGCGTCATCATATATAAGGTTAACCACAAAGTTTTGGTAAAAAGAGCATTTAATGAGCAAAGGATGACATGGAGGGGCGAGTTCTTCGGCTTTTGTTAGGCAGTCCTGAAGCAATGTCTCCATTCCCTTCAGGGATTTCTTCCTTCTTCCGGACTTTGAGACGCGTGAGAAGCTTTATAACCCAGACGTCCCATTCCTCTGGCAAGAGCAACAGGAGAAAGCCCAGGCCAATAATGATGATGGCGATTACTCGGACACTGTTGAAGACAATTTCACTCGTGTAGTGATCAACAACTGTGTGGGACATTGAATAGGTGTTATTACATGGGAAAAGGCATTAGGGCAGTATTTCCTTCCCTCCCCCTCGCCTCCCCACCTCTGAGGGCTGGCTGTGGCAGGGAAACCAGGCCATGGAGGCAATGACTGCAGGGTCAATCCTTCCTGCTGATTAAGCACACAGCAGGGTACGTCCCTGCCTCCAACAGCACAGGAACTCCCAGTGAGGTCTGGCTATGCAGAGAAAGGGGCATTTCCCTTCCCCGGCACAGCAGCTCCTTTGTGCAAATTTTAATTCTCACCCTGACTGCCTGGCTGAGTAAGACACCCTGCACAGGCTACACTGTTTGCTACCCAAGTTTGGTACCTGAACAGTGCCCAGCTGTGTGTGTGTGCAATCAGCTCAAAGCTGGGAGCTGCCACTTGCACTGTAGCACCGGATAAGCATGCTGGGTGTTAGGAGCGGTGGCTCTGGTTTGGGTTGGGGTTGCCTCAGCACTCCCCTGCTCAGCCCTCTCAGACTCTGCAGTCTCTTGGCTTTCACCAGATTGCAGAAAGCTGTCAGAGAAATGTGGCCATGTCCAAAATTAAATTGTCTGGTGCTCTTGATAAACACCTGCAATGTTATTTACCAAGGCAAGCAGAATTACTAGTACATATAAATGTAAGCAATTTTATTTATTTCAATTTAGTGTTAAGTCTGCCTTGAAAAAATCATTAAAAATTTATTTCTGCTTCATCCATGAGTTTTCATTCCAGTCCAGAGATGAATGACTTCAGATCTACTTTGTTTTTCAGTGCGTAGGCTTCTTCGGACAGTAATTAAAAAAACAATTCTAGGGGTTTTGAATATTCATGTGGTATTATGCAATACATATTTCACACATAAAGAATAAATTTTTAATCAGTGTCATCTCTGTAATTCTTTGAGAGAAGATGCAAAACATATTTAATAAATCTATTTGCTTTTATCCCTGCTGTGTATTTGAAAGGCCACAGATTTAATGTATTCATTAAGATGTAAAAGACAGAAATTCTTACCTGCGTTCACTGGGACACTCAGTACAATTCCAAGAGAAATCAAGGTGGGGTAGGTAATAGCAATCCCAAAATTTAGTAGAATATTGAATGCTGAAGAAGGAAAGAAAAACACTTTTTTGTACAGTGAAATTAGGCAGAAGAAAAGTCACTTGAAACATTTATGCTTTATTACTCTCTGTTGTTGAATAGAAGGTACATTAACTTCTATTGTTATTGGTGATGATACCAGAGGACAGAGGTCTGTCTGCTGCACGTCCATCTGCCTGAGACACTGCTGTTTCTGGGGAACTCTATATCCCACTGGAGTCCAATGGCAGGATCAGGGTGAGGTCTGGGTACAGCCTGTCTCTCAGTGTCATGTGCAGTAATTCCCATTCTCTCTATGGATCCACTGATCCAGTCTGCCCTGCTAAAAGACTCTTCATCTGGGAGACTTCAGCCAAACAGTAGCTTCTGTTCTTTTTTGTAGAAAAGCTGCCTTCCAGTTGCAGCTGGAAGATGCTGTAAATCTAACCCTCTTCCAGGCATGAACTTGCTCAATATAATTTCATACAATGAAATTATAATATCATTATAATACCATTACAACAGATTGATTATAATATCACTCCACTTTAATACCATATACTGTTCATTGAGTGTCTCATGACAAATTAATAATTGCTTTGGACCAAATTGACCCTTGTTTTAAAGTCATTGGCTTTAGCAGAGTCAGAAGAGCCTTGCCAATACTGAGCTGGGGCTCCGATTGTCTTCTAGTAGTACCCATGTATTGTACACGCCAGCCATCGCTTGCTGAGTTCTTCACTACCTGCTTACAGACCCCTTCCACTGAGTCCACTGATAAGTAGCCTGGAGGTACTTCTGGAGTCAGGCATTGTGACTATTTAGGGTAAAAAGAGCTGGGACTCAACACAGGGGTAGAGAAGAATTATTTCCAGTAGAAATTAATCTTTTAGGAGATGTGATTCCATCAACCAGTTTTGGGACCAACTGTAGTAGCAAGTCATCTCATCTAGTTTAACAACAAACATCACATTTTGGATAAACATTGACCATTAAAGTTCAGATTTGGCAATCTGCCTCAGCTGGGTTCATTTGGTGGCACAGCAGGGGCAGCAGAGGAGAGGAGTGCCACCTATGAAATTTTCATCACCACTAGGCAACATTACATTTTCAAGTTTCCTTCTCCTTAGGAGTACCAATTAGCTATTACTGCAGGCAACAGAGGCACTGGTGTCTGGCCTTGACTGGCTTGGCCTAACCTCCTTGCTCTGGGGATGCTGGTGAGCCCAAGATAATGCCCCACCCAGCAGAGCTGTTTCCTGTTGCAGCCTGGGCAAGTGTCACCTGTCTCTGTATTGCAGAGTTCACGAGTAGGAGTTATTACAAACTTTACAGTTTAGTCTTGCAGCACCTTCTAATGAAAGACCCACTATTCTGGCTTGGTAATAACAGCAGTACAGGAAAGGACCCTCTCATGATATCCTAAGCTGGTAATTAGGTTGAGAACGGAAAACAGCTCTAGTATGTGAGAAGTCTGCAGCTTCCACCAGTGGTCAGTTTCTGGCACTCTCCTCCACCCCAAGTAGTGTGAGAGCCCCCCATATACTCACTCAATAAGAGAATTGAAAATCCACAGAGGTTTCCCCAAGGAACGATGTCAAAAGAGCTCCAGTACTCCACTTTGGTAAAATAAAGGATGACAGGAATACAGGTAACGAAGAGGATGTTGAAGACAGCTAACACAGACAGGAATAAGGCAGCTTCTCCAAATTTAGCACTGCCTAAAAGAAGTTTGAATAAAACCTACAAGAGGAAAATACATGGATTTAACGCTCTTGCACTGCATCTCTGGAAGACTGGTGTTCTGTCCTGGCTCCAGTGGCACCCGGCATCCTGGCCCAATGGCCAGTGCTTAGTGCTGAGAAGCTGGGTGCCAAGCAGTGTCAGCCAACACCTAAGCAGTGATGCTTGCTGGACACTTGAGATGGATGCTCATGATACTGTGGAGAGCAGCCTGTGAGGCCCCAGCCCTCTCCCTCCTGCCACCTTTTGGAACACAGGCAGGGGCAGCTGCCAACTGAGACCATGCAGAAAGGGGACTCAGCACATTTGTCTATGCCTGTCCTGAAAGGAAAGATTGCTAACCCTGGCTTAGACCCTTCACTCTTTTTTCTGCACCTCCAGAAAACTTGACATTAACAACAGAATATTCCATTGAGCAGGGCAGGGGGAGCACAGCAAGCAATGGTCTCCCTGCATGTAACATCACTGGTCTAGGCCTTGGACTGCCACCTGGGGAGTGCTGCGGTGGTGAGTAAGCACAGTCCATCCTGGCTGGCTGTCCTCCCACCTCTCCCTCCCCCGAAAGCAGAGCGTAGCAGCAGCCCCTCAGCCCAGGGCACAGATGCAGCCTGGCTAATGAGACTGCAGGGAGGGATTTAAAAGCTTTGGTTTGTTAGTGGGAAAACGAGAAAAGACAGTAGAAATGAAAAAAGTGAGTGGCCCATCTGGGGAGTGCCTCTGGGCAGGTCTTCCCTGGAGTCTACACAGAACTGCAGATGGTCTGTTGGATACCATGGGCTGTTGGTACAGTTTTCCTTTGCCACTGGTTGCAAATCAGGACAGCCAATGGACTCTGACTTACTGGTCTGTGCTGGAATGGCAGCCTGCCTTGCCAGCGTCAGCTCTCCCTCCTTTGCCTACCCAGAATAGGCAGGGCTGCCATGGTCACAGGGCTCTGACCTCTCCCATCACCTCACAGCCATCACCGGCTAGTGCAGCTGTGTTGCTGCTCTGCATAATGGAGCAAAAAGTCCCAAAAGCCACTTATTCATTTTCCACCTGAGGATAGCATGTTGCCCCTGGCAGGGCAGAGAGCACAGCAGACTGAAGTGTCTGTGCCTGGGTTAAGAGGGCAGGTCAAGGTGTCTCTGCTGCATGTGGCATGACCTGTCTGCCTGCAGATCTGCCTGCTGCTTTGGCATGCACAACTCATGGGAAATCAGCCAGAGTGTGGAAAGGAAGAGTAGAGTGGCAGCAGCAGTGGCATGTGTTGCACAACAAGCTGCTCAGCTCCATCTGTCTTGGCATTCAGGGTGTACTGCAGAGTAACACCCTGTCACCACCACCTCTCCATACATGGGCTCTGGTGGAGCAGTCCTGAGACCCCTGTCCCTGCAAGGACCAGCACTGTCATGGGACAAGGGGCAGAGCTAGGGTCTAGCCTTGAATAATCCTGCCTGCCTGCAGATGACTCCAGAGCCATGGCATTTCCTCGGGTCTGGAGGGCCACATTTCTGGTCTTGCACAGAAATGCCTTTTTAGAAGAAAGAGTTGTATGAAACTTCATGACCTTCCTAATGTAAGACATCATCTGATCTGAAAAATTGAACAGAAAGCAATGCAGCACTGCACTGAGCGGCACAGGCAGATGTTTCTCAGTTTGATGAGTCTCCCTGGACTGCTTGTGTTATGGCTGCAGGGCTTTACTGGCCCATTTCTGTTGGATGTCTGGTACAGCAATTCATTAGACCAGATGGAGATGTCTACACCTCCTTCTAGTCTACACATTTGAGCCAGAGTGGGAGAACCACACTCTACAAATGCTTATTCCTCAGTGTGGACTGTGACTCTGAGCATCATGAGCAGCACGATGCACCTGCCTCTCAGGCTGAGTGAAAAGGCTCTGCCCTGCAGAGGAGGCTGCATGTCATTGTACACATAGTGCAGCTTATGTGGCTGGTCAGGATGAGGTCTTGATTCATAGGCATGTGCATTGGACTTTAGGCATGTGATTATTTTCATGACTAGCAATACTTAACGCCCAACACAGGCTACATATGCCACTGAAGGAGGGCTGGCAAGGGGAGGTAACAAAGTGACTTGAAATAGAAGTTTATAGCCTTTCCAGAGTGAGCGATTAAATTCATCACCTATGCAAAAACCTTGTTTTTCAAGAATGTGAGACATCTGTAAATTCTCCCGTGGACGCAGGAGAAGACTATTCCCAAAATTTAGGAGTTTTTATCCTAAGTGAGGGCAGACATCAAAGCAAGTGAACACCTGAATGCAGTATTGCATGTCAGAGCTCTCAGAGAGGGGCACATGGCACTGAACTGCACAGAGGTTTGCAAGTAAGACAGGAACAGTTAAAGTGAGTGACAAAAATAAGTGATGAGGGTCACAGGTACCTTTCTGAAGGGGAAAGACCCAAGTGTACTTACCTTATAGAGAGCAGACATTGAGGCAGAGCCCACTACCAGGGCTATCCCAATAACAGAGTGGCTGTGAAACCCATCAGCATACGTCATCATAACTATCCCTGCAATAGCAAATATAGCAGCCACGATCTGGTTGGAGACAAAGGAAAAAAGCAAGAAAGTTTTACTAGATAATCTCCACTATGGAAAAACAGACAAGTAGCTTTAAATGAGAAGGCAGTACTTCTGCATTATCTGCTTATGTAGAAAAATAGCAAGGCCAGCCTGATACCCAAGGAGCCGATGAGACCTTTGTGGCTTCCCTGGCTTCAGGGAAGCTGCAGGCAGAGCTGCAAGGGAGTGGCTGCCCCAGGGGTGTGCAGTGTCTCTGACTGAGCTGAAGGATTTAGCCTCTGTCACTGAGCCTCCCCATCAGGGGATCCCTGTAGCCTGTGCATGACAATAATACACAAGTAGTAATTCCCTGGAGATTACAGGAAAGGCTTTGAGTCCTGGTGAAGTTTTGGAAGAAAAAGGTTTTAGAAATAAATAGGGGAATAAAACTCATGCAACTACTTTCCAGTCTAGATGTGTCATTTCAGAGAGTAGAAGGTTTATTTAGCCAACTAGGCACACTGCAATGACTGAATGGGGTCTCCCAAATGGAGGGAGCATTCATGAAGGTGGGGAAGAGGCTGTCCCGGTTTAGCATGGTCAGCAAAAGACCCCTGGCTTCTTTGGGATGGTCCTGCCAGATGCCTTCAGCCTTCAGGGTGGTAATTCTGGGGTGAAAAGGGCTTTCTGTATGCTTACGCTTCCTGGCTCTGCAGTGGTGCAAGGGGCACCCTGCTTAGACCACACGCTTTTTGGCTGCACAGTCATGGTAATGCTTCTAAGATGACTGGTATATTAGTTTATTTTGAACCACAGCCGGGTTAAGTGCCAGCCTACTGTCCCCTCTCCCAGGGCCAGACCAGTATTTTAAGCCCCATCCACAGGCTGCACCTGCCTACACATCCAAGAGCAAAGGCCTTCCCTCACCTTTCCTGTTCCCCACCAGATACCAGGGCTGCAGTTAAGATGCAAGGGAAAAGTCTGTGTGCCAAGCTCTGCTGCGGCCTGATAAGCAAGATGTAGTGAAGTAGCCCCTTTACCAGCTTCAGGTCACCATCCCAGCAGCACCAGCAGCCTCTTTCCTGGGTTGAGCTGGGACTGCTGCCAGGGAGCACCTATAAAGCAGGCAACCATCCAACAGATTCCTCCTGCACACTGACATCAACACCTTCAATATCCCCTTAGAGAAAAATACCCCATTTTTGCAAACAAAACCCTATCAATTTCTCCACAGGTGTTGCTGTAGAATGGCAGGATGGCATAAGGGTAGAAAGAAGTCCAAATCAGCAGAAGCCGACACTGCCGGGAAAATACAGCTGCTAAGAGCATCTCAGCATGAAGAGACGAGTCTAGAAGTTGCTGTACTGCTGTTCAAGACACTGCAGGAGCACAGCCGTGGCAGGCTATGGAGGGGCAGGGTTTTCCCCAGCTGCTCAGCCGCTTGCACACCCCAGCCATAGGCAGCAAGTTCTGAAGATGCAGATCTATGACCTGCTCAGGGTGGAGTCCGGTACAAGCTACAAAAGCTGCATACACCCACTGCATATTTGGAGAGGTATAGATACAGCATCTTGGCTTGCAGTCCTGTTGACATCAGGTCTCTCCATGCACAGCTGTAGGGCATAATTTCTAAAGAGAAGTTTCATGGTGGTGTAACTGGGCCCTATGGTCCAGGACAGGCTTCTTTTTAGGGCAGGGAGAGAAACACTGCTGATGCATGGCTCTACAGCAATATGGGGCTGTTTCAGACAGGCAGCATTGAAAGAGCTCAGCAGATCTCTCAGCAGTGTGCTGGTGCTTGTCAAGTAAATGCAGACACTCTGTGTGGCTTCAGAGGCACAAGAAAAAAGGTCATTGAATGAGACTAACATGAGGCAGGTGCAGAACAACAAAAAAGAGATTTGTCTTCCCCCAACACAAGGTGAAGAAAAGCTTTGTTGTTGCATGCTGTGGATGTGGAAAGTTTACAAGGATAGACTCATGGAAGAAAAAAAACCATCAATGACTATTAGCTATAGAAACATTGCTTCCATCTCAGGAAGTCCTTGAGCCTCAAATTGCTGGAGGCTGGAAAGTCTCATGAGAAAATATCATTATAGGCTTTTCCTATTTAGATAGATTTTTCTAGGTGTCCACAACAGGCAGCTGCTGGAGGCAGACTTCTGGGGCAGAGGCATCTTTGCTCTGACTCAGCACAGCCCTTTGTAGAGGAGCAAGATATGTGGCTCAGGCTTATCTGAAAGATGGCAACTCTGTACCTTCTTTCAACATCACCCGTGCTACAGACCAGGTGACAAAGAGGGGAAGATGCAGCGTTTCCTGTAGCATCTGCTCCAGGTGTGGCTGTCTACTGTCTGAGCTGCATGGGCCTTGTCCAGTCTTCACTAGAGAGCTGGGGGAACCACAGCTGAACACCAGGCTGTGCCACCCAGCTGGCACCTCCAGGTGCATCAGTGAAGGGAGCCTGCCTCAGACCCCATGGGTGAAAGAAAAAGAACCCAGTTTTGCTTTTAACATCAGAGGCTGATTGATTTCAGAGCACCTTCTAGGGGGCTGTGTCTGCCCAGTTGGAAAGGAACGCTACAGTTTGGAATTTGATAGCATATGTATTTCCAAGTCCCACAGGCAGTGGCACTCTTCTGTATGTTATTTACACAGGAGGCACTTGCAAGCAACGACTCTCTTGGATCCTGAGCTGTTTTATTCACGGTAGCATGGAGGGAAGCACCAAAGTCAAAAATCAAAGGAAGTAAATGCAGTCTGCAAACAGTTTTGCTAGGCAGAGGCCCTTGCCTCTTCCATCAAGCATGCCACAAGTGTCGGATGAGTCTTGGCCTCACCTCTCAGTTCCTTGTCAACATGCCAGGTGTCACATACACCTTCTCTTGAAGCCTTTCAGCCTGTCTCTCAAGCACATTGTTAGCAGCAGTGACAGGCTGCTTGCACACCACAGTGCCTGCAGTTACTTGCAGTTGTCTAAGCACTGCAGGGCTTGCAGAGGCAATGCTTCAGGCGCTCATAGCTTCATTAGTTCATCTCAAGGCTATCTCCCTCAGTAGTGCCACCCTCACTGCCCATTGTTTATCACATGGGCTGTACAGAAGAGAGGAAAGAGGGAAGAAAATTATTCTCTCCAAAGACTCCATGCTATGTCCCTCTGCAGACAGGAGTGCCCCAGCATTCCCACTGTGCCACATGAAGCTGGGCTGCAGGATTGCTGTGCTGCCACATGCCCTTCCAGGCCCTAGGGACAAGTGTGTCCTCACTCTTATATTGCCACAGGTCAGGATGCCACAACTGCATCAATAGCCCAGTCTGCCTGAGAACTCCCTTGTCCTGCAGCCAGGTCCCTTGCTGGCCTGGGAAGGAGACACCTGTGTTCCTTCTTGGGCACAAAGGTGGCTTCTCAGGAAGCACCCCTGCCACCCCTCACCAGTGCCAGGTACCACAGTGAGGGGCTGGAACACATGGCACAAGCATCACACCGCCCCACTGCCCTGGCTCCTGCTCTGGTTCTCTGCTTCATTGCTGCTTTTCCAAAGCAGTGCTGATAGGAAATGAAGGACAGCTGGACATGTCTGGGACCACTACTCAGGTCTGCTTCCCTGCTCCTTCCTCTCCTTCTGCCCCTTTGAAAAAAGGGGAATCCAGAGCAGGATTTGTTCCCCAGTGTCTGTCACCTGCCATGGCACCAGACAGCCTGCCCAGGAAGCTGCTGGAGAGTCCCTGACCGTCTTGGCTTTTCAATCATGGCCATGCACCCAAGAGAGAATGAGAAGCATTTCTGTTCCAGCATGGGCATGTCCATGTGGGTATCCCTACACACAGGTTGGCTTCTTTTGCTCCACACCACAGCCATATATCCAGCAGTGAGAGATAGCAGATTCAGAACAAGGAAGAAAGTGCAGGTACAGGACAGCAGTGGTCCCCCCTTCATACACCTCCTCTCCTGCTGTCCCACCAGCACTACAGCTGACAGTGCCCCGAGAGCGATGAAGACCACAAAAATACCTTTTTTTTGATTTACCAAAATGGTTAGGACATCTAGCT
This sequence comes from Myrmophylax atrothorax, assembly GCA_026770055.1. NCBI lineage: Eukaryota > Metazoa > Chordata > Aves > Passeriformes > Thamnophilidae > Myrmophylax > Myrmophylax atrothorax. The sequence goes on along the minus strand of JAOXXN010000446.1, from coordinate 44,544,451 downwards.
ATGATAACTGTGACACTTCCCTGCCTCCAGGATCATTTCAGGATATCCTTGCCCTCAAAAACCAGAGTTAATTTGTTTTCAGCACAGGGTTACCTGGGAAGGGGGGGTGGGCAGACACCAGCTGGCCAGGCCGGGCTTTTGGCAGGTACATTTTGAAACCATCCCCTGAGCAGCCTCTTGGCTGCCACCACTGAAAGGTTGGCCAAGCTCTCCTGTCAAGTTCTTCTGCCAGTAAGGAACACTTCCCAAAAAGTTAATTCTCAGTGGCTCCACGCAGCAAAGGCTAACAACTTCTAAGCACTAACAGCATTGCCCAGGTATGTGAGCAGGGAGTTCCTCAAGTGGTGGACAAGAAATAGGAATTATTACAGTAATTCTGTTAATACAGATTATAAATTAATATTAATTGGTGCAACAAGGCAGGAGGAACCCACTGGTGTTTTGTCCTTGCAGTT
>JAOXXN010000446.1:44525005-44541068 GCA_026770055.1 Myrmophylax atrothorax | reverse complement strand
AGTGCACAAGGAAGCAGAAACACATCGAAAAATCCAGTCCTGAACTTCATTAGAGGCTTAAACCTGCTTCCTAACATACTAGGGAGGGTTTGACTGCCAGGGTGTCACAGGCAGCCAGCCTGATGCTCTGAAAACAAAAAAACTCACGCACAGTTTAAATTAAATGATGTTAAGCAAGATTGGTATGAGGGACAGAAAGACAATAGACAAATGACAGGACAAAAATGGAATTTATGTTGAGATTCATTCTGGGGAGAAAAAGGTCCTCCTGCAAAAACCTGTGCCCCACATAGAGAACTGGCTATCACTATTTCATATACAGTAGAAACGTGATTTTACTGTATTGTGGGCCTGATTCTTGTTTACTTGATACCACTGGCTCTGTATGGTATCACAGCCCTCATCCCTGAAGCACCCAGTGATGCCTCAAAGGACAGCAATGCCCTACCATAGATCAGGACCCTGAGCTACATTCCCCACTTCGGGAATCTCCTCTCACTGGCCTATACAATAAAGCTTCCTTTTAGCTGTTTGGGCTAGTTTCACCAAGTGTGATTGCTTCCTGGAGGCTGCCTCCAGCTTCCAAAGGAGACCTCCTTAGGGCAGAGGTTTCCCTATGCAGCGCAGAGTTGTAAAGCTTTACCCAAGGATAGCTAAGGCTATGGAGGCTGCTACCAGACATGTGCCCACATCCACAGTGAGCCCCATTGTTCAAGACAGGTGCACTGCTGCAGACAGCTTTCATGGACCTGGCATCTTCAGTGAAGTCTGAGGAGCATCAGGGAAAACATGGTATATTTTGTGCACCAGAATGACTATGTGCCATACAATAAAACTCTCACAATTAATTGTCTCCCCAGGTTTGCTACTGCTTACTGGAAAAACTGATTTTCCTTGGTGCCATGGTACAGCTTGTGAAACCATACCAGGAAGCGTTTGATGAAGAGCTGTCTGTGAGTAACAGTAAATAGTTACAGGAAGCAGGGCAGAACCGTGATACAACCTACACTGTAAGCCCAAAACAGTCGAGAATGATTCCAGAAAACACAACTATCAGCTTAAATATTTTGACAGAACATTTGATCACAGTTTTTCTTGCTGTCCACTAATTTCTGGGCCCAGCACAGACACTGACACATCCAGTGCATCCATGTCTGGAAGAAAAATCTGCCTATACTGTGTTAAATGAGAAATAGTCACCTACTCCTATCCACATTACCAGAAATCCTGTACCTGCTGTTCTTACCTACCATCTTGAACTGCTGCTTGCTTGCCGATAGTTTTGTTTGCTGGGATCACCCTGCTTTGCCCACAGAGCAGTGGGACTTAGAACATGGCGATGGCCAGAGAAGCTATAGAGAAAAGCTGATGCAAAGCTCAGCATACTGTGGCCCCGTGCATCCCCAGGTCATGCCTAGCATGGCTCCTCCTGGGCAGGGAAGCTGCCCTGCAGAGCCACCCTGCTAATATGATCTCTTTCTTACTCTGTATAATCCTCTGTGTGAGTATATTCCTACAACTGCTGGGCTGTTTCCAGATAAGGTGGCAGCAGATAGCAAGGAGCTGCGGCATGGCAGGGCATAATGCTGTATTTTTGACATGAACTATCTTCCTGCATTATTGCCCTTGATTCTAGCACTCCATTGTAATCATAGAAATTGGATTAAAAAAGAAATGTAAGGCATTAGCCAAGACAACAGCAAAAGTCTGTGTAAGTGGAATGCAAATGTCAAAGGAAGGATACTGGAAGGGAAATGTACTGGCTTAATTAATGCAGCAGCAATACAGAAAATCTTGCTTCCACCCAGGAGTGTTCATATCCACGTTCACAGACAATCTGAAGGCTCATGGCTGAAATAAACAGTGGGATTACACTGTGGGAAGGAGGTCTACAAGTGAACTGAGAGCACTGCAGCCTGGTTACACGTGGCCCTTGAGAAGTGTTTCCAGTGAGATGCTACACAGTGGATGTGGTCGCCACGGGGTGTTGCTGAGGTGGCTGCTGCAGCAAACATCCTTGCTATGTGTTGGGGTAATGGGATGGTGAAGGTGAGAAAGAGGGGCAGAAACTTGGCTTGGTCACACCTCTCTTCCTCAGGATGCCAACTGGGATGCATTGCTTCTGTGAGAAAAAGCTGCTGCCTGGCTTTCAGGGCATCCTGTCCATGGGAAGACAGCGATAGGGGCAGATAGAAAATTGCTTGTAGGTATAAAATAAAGCAATGGGCACCACACAGGACAGCTGAACCCACCTTGCTGCTGCTGTGGCATGAGTTCCCCGCAGTGACAGCCCCCATGCAGGGCTTAGTGAGTCCTGACTAGCACCGGCTGAGCTGTATGTACCAGCAGTCCCCTCTCCCAGATGGGGATTCTGGTCCCCTGCTGCTTGTCACAGGGTGCCCTACCAACTTGGCCTGAAGGAAATGTGTAGTGTCACTTGGGAACAGCATGTAGCTGCTATGATGCTACAGGAATGGTAGTGCTGGGGTGAAAGATAGTACAGAAAAGCCTAAGGCACAATGATCTTTCTGTGTTTACTCTAAATTGTTTGCTGGTTTCCTAATCTTTTGTGTACTAGTTCTTGTTCTTCCTCATACTCTTTTTAGTGTGTATCTTCATTAATTCAGCAAATGACAAATTAGCTCTACTCGATCAGACCTGTCTTCAGCAAAACACTAGCAAAATAACTCCATCATTGGAACCAAGCATCCCCAGTGAAATAAATCAGAAGTCCTCAGTGTCAAAACTGCATGATAAGTAAGAGTTAATCATATTGAAAGCAGGTGTTGCAGTCAAATAAAACTTGCATGAAATACGACAGCAAAGCTCCATTTTCCCCCTACTGAGTTCACAATTATATATTTAACACTCTTCTATTGCTAATTTCATCTTTAACCACTCACTGCTAGGTAGTTGGGATGTTTCTCCACTGCTTTGAACCTCATGCAAAAGAATGTACAAAATTCTGCCAATAGTGGAAGGAATGCTTCTTGCTCATTTTGAAAAAAAAAATCCCACCTATGAAAGGCAAAGGTAGACAAGAACCAGAAAAAGTACACAGAGTGTACTCATGCTTGGGGTGTGGTACCTTGATACTTCTTGCAGAACAAACCTATGCCAAAAGGTTAGTAAGCCACTGAATCTGCCATTACATCTTTGGGAAAGATGCAGCAAAAGTAGAAAATTTATGTGAAGAATATACATCCTAAGGGAGTACTTTGTACAGGCCAGTTACTTCTTTCCAGACTGTTAACATTTGTTAGACTTTTTTCCTTGTCTCAGTGCTCATACTGGAGCCTTCTCCTTCAAACCATGTTTGGATCTGCTGTCACTCTTAGCAGGTAATAATTTTCCTTTGTAGCCCATGCTTCTTACTTTGACCTTGCAAAGTCTGTACCTGCAAATTGAATTTGGCTAAATTGCTCTTGATTTTCAGCAGAGTGAGCATCGCCTCCCTGGAGCACAGCAAAGCCACCACCGTGCCAGTGAATCTCCCTTCTTGATTAGAGATTGGCAGGCAAAACATGTTTTGCTAATCCCCGCACCAATTAGGTCTGCATGGATAAATAATCTGCAGATGTGCAACACTTATATTTTCTATTCAATACACAAAAAAAAAAAGAAAAAGAAAAAGACATGGACTAAAATGTCATGCCGTGTCTTTTGGGAGGACCCACAAGCCAGTTGTAGTAAGCAAAAGCAAAGAAGACAGACAAGATGCCCTGGCTGTAATAGGAGGGAAGGAAACAACTCGAGTTTAATTCCTCCCAGTAAAAGAAATTCAAGGACTTCTTTTTGCAATTCATCCTGTTAGGGCCACAGTATCTCTCATGCATTAAGCTCACAAATGGAGGTAGGTATGACTGCTGCACGGGCAAAAACCTCAAGTTAATCCAAAATATTCCTCAAGAACGCTCTCCAGGAAAGTACACGATGTGTTTCCCAGAAAATAGGATCATGCCTCCAGCTTCACTTCCCTCCTGCTTGAGCCAGTGCTGACCCAAAGGGCAGTCATGACAAAATCAGCCTCTCAGGTGGGTGGATTTCAAAGCAGTTCAAGTAAAGGATGAGTTCATGAAACTCATTTGACAGATGTGCAAGCTGGGGCATGGAAGGGCAAAGTCCCTGTGAGGGCTGCCTGTGGGGTGCACGTTCAGAGAGCTGGAGATTTGCTTTTCCTGCATGTTTATTTTATAGTCAGCTCCTGTTACTTATCAAGACAGTCCCTGAGCGCCTTTTTCCTGAGTCACCACAGGTTCATATGCCAGTAGAACAGTTGCACCAAGGCTCCTGTGGTGTGTCCCAGATTATAAAATGCTGTGAATAAATCTGCTAGCCTCAGCACTTTGCAGAGAGGTGCCCGGGACTCCTGCCATGGCTTTTATTTTCCTGCTGGTCTGAGGCTCCTACAACAAAACCTGTATACTCCTGCCTGCAGCTTTCCTCAGGCAAACTGATTCCCAGAACTGGGGGGGGGCACAAGCTTCTCCTCAGCTTCCATGGGGCAGAGATCTGAGACCTGTCCTGGGTGTGCCAATGTCCTTTACCTGCCCTGAGGAATGCCGCAGCCCATTGCCAAGGACATGGTGCTCCTCTGAGTTGTACTAATCCAGTCTGGTCTGTCTGTGCTGAGGACTGAACTAGTGCTGCAGATTCTGGCCCTTCAGTCTCTCATTATTCCCTGCTCAATGAGAAATGGCAGCCCTGCAGCCTGGGAGGTAACATCAGCCCTGATGACAGTACTGGTTTCTGGAGCTGGATGCAAGGGGTGTCATATCTAAAATATTCTAGTGGCTTTTTAATACCCACACGTATTTTTCTGTAAGCATGTTATTAAAATACAAGACATTGCCATAGAAGCCAATCAAGTGTCCAGCTGCCACTTTTAAATGTCTGCATCTGCAATTAACCACTACTTGTTTCTACACTTGGTTTGGGCCTGATATCCTGTCTTTAAACTTTACCTGTTCTGGAAGTTTCCCGCTCATTTGCGAAAAACGTGTTCTGATAGGCAATGGAATGAGAAAATTGTCTTATCTTAAATGGAACAAAAAAAATCTCCAGACTGAACTTCTCTGAACTAGAGAGACAGAAGCAATTGGTTTTGCTCCACACTGCACACATGCCAAACTAGGAGTTTGCACAATAAATGGTCCCAGAAAATGCTTAGCTATGGATTTACATAATAAGCCAGAATGGCTCCAACAGAAACAAATAATACAAATCCTACAAACCACCTGAATACACATTTTCAAGATAAGTCTTAGCATAGACTCAGAAGCCTTAATGAGAACCTATTTAAACTAACATTTAAATAAAAAAAGTTTAAAAAAACCAAGACCAAACCACAGGGAAGATTCACATACTGTAAACTGCCTTAGCAAAACACCACAGTGGGAGTCTTGGGCTGCAGATGCAAGGGAAAAGCCTTCAGCTTCTCCTGTGTGGTGTTACTCCATCTCACAGTTTGCTGCACCTGGGGCACTAACCTGTTTGGTTTGCCTCTGTCCATTTCCAGTGAAGAGCAGTATTCCTAGGATACGCTCTACAGCTTTTACATACATAAATGCAGTGAAAGCTGCAGGAAGTGGATTGTATTAGCTTGAATATTTCATTAAGTTTTGCACATGAACATACTGCAGGTTTGCATCTAGGTTGTTTCTTCTTGTGGGTGGGACCACCAGCCATCTCGGATGGCACATTGGGAAAAGCTTGAGGAGAAGGTACTGTGCTGCTGCAGACATTGCAACAGACTTCCTGTAGAGTCACATCTGTCCACAAGCACCAGGGCGAGCTGAGCTCACTCCAGGGTGTGTTATCACAGCAGCCAGGTGGTCCCACTGAAGTCGTACCTTCAGACTGCTGCATAGGACAGGCTAGCATTTGTGTGTCTTCCTTCTAGCCAGAGGCGATGTGCCATTTTGGAAAATGCAGGAACCATTCTTGACAAGAAGCTTATAATGTGACAACACGTGCTCAGCGATCAGACAACCGAAGTTACCGTGCATTATCCAACGTTTTCTGCCTTTACACCCTAGAGGTACCCAGAGCCTGAAGGGCTTTATACTCTGCTGGACAACTGGCATTATACAAATAAAACGTAAGACTGTTGCTATGTGCAAGCTTCAAACACCCACAAGACCAGGAAGGCATTACACTTGAACACAGAGATGAGCTTTTAGTTGCACTCAAAGACTGTTTGTGGAACATCTTGTTACTGAGCCCATGAGGAAATGCAACTCTTGACTTGGTCTCATGCAGCACTCAGGATTGGTCTCAAACCTTCATCGAAGCCCACCAGTGGCCAGGAGGTACTCCGATTGGACATTCCCCTCCACAGCAGCAGCGCCTGAATCTGAAAAGGGCAGTGAGGGGAATGAAAGCTTCACAGGTACTTGGGGGTTACTGGCACGCAAGCCTGGGGGACTGGTGCAAGCAGAACGATGGTTCCTGCTGGTGTCTGGGGCAGGGCTGAAGGATGAGTGGGAGGGAACTGACTCATTTGCACGGTGAGGTGTGATGGAGGAAGAGTAAGCTGGGATGCACCACCATGCCCAAATGAAGTACAGAAAAAGGACCATCAGCTCCAACAGCACCATGTACAGCCGGGCACAGGCAGCCACGGCAGCGTGCGAGGAACAGTTAATGATCTGTATTGAAGCTAATGACAACCTTCAGGGAGTTAAGGAGCAAGCTGAGAAAATGAGGAGCAGCAGGTCACCAGACAGTATTTACTCAAGAGTTCAAAAAAGCCCATGAATGAAATAGGGAACTCCTAACATGGCTCTGTAACTCTGCCCTTAAAACAGCCTTTCTGCCCAAAGCAAGTATCACATTGATTCTTTAAATTTAATTTGTGTTGTGACTCTGGCTGGCGATCACATTTGAAGATGACCATTGTTGGTTAAAATCTGTGCTGCATTATGCCTTCTTCCTCTTGGGTTCATCAAGGAACGACGAGGACAGGCCATGTCCAGTTCAAGGAGCAGGCTGACACAGGCAGCATGTTGCAGGCACTTCATCCCAGCAGACTGGCTGTTGAGCAGGTGTCCTTAAAAGCATGACCCCAGTAGGAACACTTCTGCTTGTACCATGCACCTAATGACTGCTGCCATCCTCCAAAACAGGACACTTACTGCTTGTGACAACTGAGTGTTGATGAATTCAGACCTTCCTGAGGATCTTCCGCTGCCCCAGTCAGGTGGAAGTGGCTTGGGGCTGCTAAGTCTCCAGAGGGACTGTTACCCTGGAGGCTCTTACTCCTCACTTTTATCCTGTGCAGCTGCAATTAAAAAAACCCTTAGGGCTCTGCCTGCCTGCAGGGAAAGCCTCTTACCTCTGCAGGTGCAGCTTCTCCTGGGCAGGGAGCAGCGCAGCAGCACAGCCCACTGGCAGCACCAACCCAACTTCCCCAGCGCACTGGGTCCAGCCAGGGGGACACCCCCCCACCTTTTGGGAAGGGGACCCCAGATGTCAGAAGAGCTGCTTCAGGGCCTTTTTCCTTGCCCAGTGCATGTGGGTGTTGCACTGAAGAGCTGGGGCTGTGTTTGAGATCCATAGTGATGTGCTATTACAGTTTTCCAGTGTGAGCTTGGCCAAGTACCCCAGCCAGCCTGTCTCTCCTCAGCTCAGCAGTGGGGTGTGAGGGTACAGGCTCACTGTTATTTCCCAGGGCTGTGTTGAGGTAAATGCAGTCAAGCATTTGTGTGGCTTTCAGCATGTGGTGAGGGACAGCATATACAAACTGAGGCAGAGAAAACCTAAACATTAGGCTCTCAAGGCTTGACTCTGGTCAACATGATCACTGCTCTCCATCATCATACAAAATTTCCATTGACGTCAGTGGGTGTTTTGGGTGTGAAAGGCCTGCAGGTCTGAAACTGTGCAGCAATCACTTGTGGATATCTTAAGCTTGGCCTGATGTGATTTATATCCAACTTGTCCTCTTCAGCTGTGACCTGAACCACTTACTACTTTTTGGAATACTCAAAATGAAACTTTCAGGAGAAGATGGCCAGCTGGCCTCCTGTAAATTAGATTTTTGTAGTGGTTGGTATAGGCAGACAAAAAAGCACGCAAGAATAAAATGCTTTTCTAGTAGCTACTGTCTTTGTTTCTGGTAATGGAGTTCTTTTACCCTGCTGACATAGAAGCATCGTGCCAATAGGAGGGGGAAGAGTGTTGTGTCTTGGGAGAAGGAAGGAACAAGGCAACAGGCAATACAAGGAGGAGAGAAATATCTCAGTGATCAAATTGGCTATGCAAACACCCTGAGATAGCTGTTATTGAAAACCATATATATGTATGTTGGACCATGTATCTAGAAAACACACACATATATATATCAATATATAGATATATCCATCCATCCATCCATATATATATATGTATATATATAACCTCACATGCACATGTAATCTGGACTTCTATGCCTGTGGATTGTCAGAGAGACTTTGTGTAGTGATATGGTTCCAGCTGGACAAAGCCCTGCCAGGCTCCCAAGTGCCAGCCTTGGGCCATGGGCATAAACTATTTGCTCTGTAAATCCTCACTACACCATAAATCAACTTCATAGCCTAAGTACTAATTGTTTAGCACCACGACAGGATACTGGGGACAGCTGGGAACAGGAAGGCACGTGAGTCAGGAGGTAGCAAAAGAGACACCATCAACTTGGCAGCTAGTCTATGAAAAGAAAGAAAGTTATACAAAAAAAGAAAGCTGAGAGTTCACTGACAAAACAGAGAAGCTGACATTTACAATCCACAAATTGCCACTAAATGCATTAAGTAAACGGGATATAGAAGGGAAATAATCTTCTCATTTTTAGAGTACCTCCTCTCAAGAACAGGTGAATCTTTTCTGTTTGAAGTTTGTTTGCCTTTTTAGTTGCACTGCTGGTGTTCATTTAGCAAAAAACCAGAGCACTCTCTGCTCTGTACTCCCTTACTCTGTTCTTCGGCAGTATCATCCCAATCCCACACACTGCAGCCCAACAGGGAACCACGGAAGTAGACTGAGCTGGTCTCAAGACTCTGGGATGGCATCTACCCTCATCCCAGAGCCTGACAGAACAGCACCCTCCAGAGTGCAGCAATCTTCAAAAAGCAGCCTGTGAGAGTCTGAGAAACTCGTGAGTCCCATGTTTCATGAGATGAAGGAGTACAGCTGATGAGTTTGGTGACAAAAGAGGGGTGTTAGAAAATACAATGTCCAGCACTTCTGAGATTCAAATTTTTAAACAGCTTTACTTGTTTTGACCTTTCTCCTAATAATCTAGTCATTCAAAAACCATGTTCTACAATACACTGCTGTTGTTAATTAAATTTGTACAACACGTTAGTATAAATGGTAAAAACAGAGCCACATGTAACACAAATTGAATGACTTTCCTCTGTGCTACTGAACACTTAGGTCTCTCAAGTGGCATAGAATAACTGAGAATGGCTTGCAAATCAATTGCCTGTTGTCCAAGAGATGGAGGAAATTTTTGGTTTCCCATGTAAGCACTTTGTTGTTTGAACAGTAATAATGCAAATTAAAAAATACTGACACTCACTGTATTTTTAAAGGACTGGAGAGCACAGAAATGGAGCCATTGTAGCAGAAACTGCAAGAGACTGAGTATGCTCTTGGATTTCACCTTTCATCCACTTGGAACAAGATTTCTTTTAAAATTTAAAAATGCCTCCTAGAAAAAAGTAAGTATGTTAATGACCCTTTATATGACCCCTTAACAATTCTTCAGTGTGACTGCATAAAGGACACTGCTGACCCAAGCTTCATAGCCAAGAAAGAACTTCCTTGAAGAAAGGTAGGGGATTTTTTTTCCTGCATAACCTTACAATATAATTTATGGTTACCTTCATAAATGAGATCCTCAGGAAGAAATATTAAAAAGAAACAATAAACCTGACCATGAACATGCCAGTTCAGAAGCCTCATCTCTAAGGAATTTTCTCCTCCCTACTTTTCAGTTATAAAGGAATCTGTAAAATTACATGCAGTATTACATCAGGATCCTATACAAAAGCAAAACCTCCTCTGAAGACTCTTCTCAACACATCAGAGTACAGAGCATCAACTTCATTTTCTTTCTAAGCATCAGAGGAAGGTCCAGAGGATGGATACAAACCACGTTTGTCTTTCAAGTGTTCTTGCGCTCTGAGGCATCTACATCTTCATAGTTCTTCTTTCAAGCTCTTTTTATGCTTATGATTGATGGGGCATGCATTCTTACATGGTTCAGAAGCTGAATCTCAGTTTCATGCTCCATCATTCTGCAGGCCATGGTTTATACATTCCAAAGAAGAGGAGGATACTGAGTCCCATGCTGGATCCTTCCTCCAAGAGGAAGCTGAGTTATCACAGAGCAACTCCAGGAACGTGATTTGTGTCTGCTTTTGCAGCTCAGAAAATTTCCAGCTCCTCCCATTAGCTCCTTGAAACTTGGCAAACATTCCAGGTGAACAGCCCTTGATGTGTCAGAATTCTGGAAGTACCCTTGCCTTTCCTCCTCTGCTGAAGCCAACACCCTCCTTTTAGAGTGGAGCTACAGCTCATTCTCTCCTTTTACCACGAAAGAAAGGGCTGTCTATGGGCTGGGTATGCACAGTGTGGAAAAGGTACCTCCAGAGATCTGCTGTTAGCAGCCACATGCCCATGTGCATCTTCTCTGGGATGTGGCCACAGACAGAGGAGAGCTACAAAGTAACCTATAGACAGCAATAGATACAGGGAAAGACCCCAAGTTCACATCAGCATCAGCAGGCAAGGGTCTGATGGAGTTTGTCATTCCTGCCACTGCTGGTCCAGAAGCAGGAGAAACGGTGAACAAACACCACAAATACCACTGGGAACTCTTCTTCCAGCTGCTGTCAATGTCCCACTCTGGACTTTTGATCTGACATCCCCTCATTAGACAGAAAATAAGAACATAAATACCTAATGGGGTTATTAGCCCTCAGTTGCTTCATTCAGAATGAAGTAAAGCAAGTGTGATGTGAAAAGGAACAGAGAAGAAATGTAAGAGAAGAGAGAAAGATTAGGTAGAAATTGATTCATTCTACAAGTAAACAAAAAGTTTAGGGCACTGGGGTGATTACACTGCTTAGAGGTTATAGGAAAATGATATCTATTTGAAGTCCCTGAAAAGACCAGAAATGGGAACAGTGGTGAGGCATACTCAAGAAGTAGAAGGAAACAGAACTTAAGGTGGTTTCAGATTTGCCACATTTTAAAACCAGACTTGAAGTTGAGATAGTGGAGTAAAATGGTGCTTATGACTAAAAAGTGCTGGAAGCCATGCAAGTCCCTCTGAATAGGATGTTAACCATTATTATTTATGTGTTTGGATGGGATACACAGCTGTTCTTCAGAGGCCAGACGGAAATTTGTTTTGAATCTGAAGCCGTCCACAGATACTATGCTTCAGAGTGCTTATTTGTGTTTTAAAATGTTACATTATTTTTATGAAATATTTTATATTTTTAAGGTTTTACTCTTACATGATAAGAAGCAGTGAATCACCAAAATTCTCTGGCCAGAGTCTGATGCCACAGAATTAGGAAAATACAAAGCAGTTGGGTCTTGTCATTGCTGTGCATATGTGGGGGGAATGTCAGTGTGGTTTGGATAAGGTTGTTACAGCACACACTGCTCTGTTTCCTAGTGACATTTTTTATGTACTTGTTCTTTTTCTTTTATATTTTTATTGCCTACTAAATGGTTTCTTTTGGCTCTGCTTTGTGTGAACCTCAGCGCAAGGAAAACAGTTCTGTTCAGAGATGCACTTTGCAAACTGCCCTGATGAAGAGAGAGCTGATGCCTCACTAGCATATTATGTGCCATCCTGATCTTGGCTGTGAATCCACAAAGCAGGATTTCAATGCAGTCATTACTGAACATACAGATTTACTTTGTGAAAGAGTCAAATCCAGAAAAGAGCCCTTATTTGCAACAGTAATAAAACAGGAACTTTTCATAACAAGATGCAGAACTCCTGAGCTAATGAACTGGAAAACCCATCTGCTGGTCCAAATGCCATACTTGTCTTTTTGGGATCAAAATTATTGAAATAATACTACAGGATAAGACTTCTCTGCCTTCTCTGCCCAATCTGTGTCAGTCAGGCATTCACTGAGAGATGCTTGTGAAGGGATGGGCCTGGACTACACAGGAATTACCAGCCTGGGTCCCGCCAAGCCCTGTCCTGTCTCCGGCAGCTGCTGGCAGTGCATAAACCAGGGGCATGGCACACATGAAGTAATCTACCTTCCAGGAGAAGCTGCCATCTTCTTGTCTTTCTCTTCCAGCTCTCCTGTTTCATCCACCTTGGATGCATTAACCATGTACCTTCACTCAGCCTGTAACACAAGTGTAGCTCCCTCCAGTTCAGGAGCAGTGAAAATTAATTGCAACTTCATTAATTAAAACACTCTGAACAGCTTAGGTGTAAGTGCAGAGCCAAAGTACATCTCTATTGCCTTTTATGAATCACCATCATAAGCTCCTGATTACCTGCACAGCCTGGCTTGGACTTTGCCATCCCCTAGAAGTGCACTGTGTGTGATTGGGCTGACAAATCTGGGACTTCTTCCTGTGACAAGAAACCATCCATACTGCATGCTGCTCCACAGGGTGATTAAGGTTCACTAAGACTACATCCCTGGAGAGAAAACAGTATCACTACCTTCTGAGAATTAGTGTCTCAAGTAGAATAAGAATCTGGATTATCCAGAGTGAAAGATATACTGTCTAGTGAGAGCACCTGGAAGACATGCAAAAGAGCCTCTGATTTCAAATGGCAGAGACTGACTGCTGACAGTAAACTCGAGGTGACTCAGAAACATGGTTTCTGAATTTGTCTCAGGAATGTGACTGACATTTGAAACTGCCAAATGAAAATGACAGCTTTTAACCTGGATTTCCCTTAATTGGAATAGATCATGCATTTCATACTGGAAATGTTCTGACCATTATTTGTTTCTGTGCTATTACATTTTGATGTGCCTCTCGTAATGGCTTTAATAAAGTGCCTGGAATAGAACGTGTTAAAAGTTTTCTTACATTTAGATGCTCAGATACCATGGGATTGAGTGTAGCACAGATGAACATCCTTTTATGATATTTCTAAAATTAAGAATATTAGGAAGACCCTTGTGTACCTCATTTGAAGTCACAAAAGTAGTTTCTGTTCTTGGACTATGTATGACTAGAGGAGTCAAGCTCCTTCTAATCCCCATCAGTAAAGTGTGCAGCACATCCATTTTTACAGCACTTAGTTTTGGCTAAAATGAAATAGCTTTGTGACACACAGCTGCACTTTATGGTATCTTCCTGGATTTAATAGGTAGAGGGAGTAACAGGGAATGTGGGACTGTGATTTTGTGAGAGAGATAGTAAGGGCTGTGCAACGAGCCCACCTCCTGCTTGCTGGTTCTGAAGGCTGAGCTGCAGTGAGGAAAGCCAAGTATTTGCCAGATATGAAATTACCGGGCTCATTTGTCTTCCACCTTCTAATCCTGTGACATGCTTATTCCTTCCTTCATTTTGGAAACTGACCTTATGATCCTTGCTTCCAGCATCACACACTGCTTCCAGAGCAGCTGCACAGACAGCAGTGAAAAATCTGCTCCCTGGTATTACAGGGTAAAAGCACTACGAGGGGAAAAAGCACGGGGTGTCCTTGCAGCAGGAGTCAGCTCCTGCTGAAACCTTGTAGCTTGCCACCTGGGACAGAAGTGGACTTTATCCAGCCATGATTAATGCCTGCCCTGTGGGTGTGCCTGCTCTCTCTTCTTTTTGAAACCCATGACTTAGAATATAATTGTAAAATGGCTTTACTGGCCCTCTCCCAGATCTGCGGCTCCAGAGGCCAACATGAGAATATGTTAAATAATTTGGATTGGATACCCTCTGGTTGCAGTTATGGTTAATGCAATTGCAGCCATGTACAATGGATTGTCTGGGGAATGGGAATGGCTGGGTTTATAACAGAAAGCATGCAAGGAAGACGTACAGTACTGTTCTGAAAGTGGTTAAAAGAAGAGGAGACGAGCATAGTTAGCTGGCCTGTTTCAGTGTGCCTGTGAATCCTTACACATGCATAGCAGGGGGTGTTGAAAAATTCAACAGAATTACTGCTGGGGATGTATCACAGCCTACATACTCCATAAGCACTTACCTCAGTTTAAGTTCAGACATGGATTAATTTAAGCAAATAGCTTGTTGGCTTCATCTGGAAAAGCAGGTTTGTATCTTTCTAAACCTCAGATTTTTTCCAATCTTGGATTTCATAAACTACTTTTGGTTAAGCTAGCCCACCCAGGCTAAGCTCAGTGCTACAAGTTTTCTCAGGGAGTTTCACAGCCTGCTTCTCACTTAGGGCTTTTTTTTCACTGTCATTAATAAGATCAGGACACCTTAAGTCATGTAATGTTACTGACATGAAATGCATGAGATTGTGGCATTATGTTGACAGAAAGCAAATCTCAGGCAGAAGTGGAATTGGCCTTTCAAAAAATCTCAGGTTTATCTCCATCTTAAGGAAATTTCTGATTATTTCCCTTCCTGTTCACCTGCCAGGTTGTAATACTGGATCACATGCTTTGTTACTTAGGCTGATGGTGAGGTCCATGAAGGGGTGACAAAAGCATCTCCCCAATACCCTCATCCTTCTATTCAGCCTTAGAATCAAAGAGTCATTCAATCATTAAGGTTGGAAAAGACACCTAAGATCACCAAGTCCAGCTATCAACCTAGCACCACCACTGTGTTCACCACTAAATCATGTCCTCAAGTGCCATATACACATATTTTTTGGGTACTTTTAGGCATGGTGACTCTACCACTTCCCAGGGCAGTCTGTTCCAATGTTTGACAACCCTTTCCATGATGAAATTTTTCCTAATACCCAACCTAAACCTCCTTTGGCATAACTTGAGGCCATTTTGTCTCATCCTGTCACTTGCTGTTATCTGGGAGAAGAGACTGACACCTCACTACGATCTCCTTTCAGGGAGTTGTAGAGAACAATAAGGTCTCCCCTCAGCCTCCTTTTCTCAAGGCTAAACAACCCCAGATCCCTCAGCCATTCCTCCGAAGTCTTATGCTCCAGGCCCTTTCCCAGCTTTGTTGCCCTTCTCTGGACACGGCTGTCCCTTGGCACATACTGTGGGACCACAGCCCTCCTTCACAAGGTGTCAAACAGCAGCTGCAGAAGTCAGCAATCAGCAGCTAAATGAAAAATAGCAGATTTTAGCAGATATGTGCCTCAACGCTGATGGCAGGCTCTGTGGTGCAGGTGCTGTGTTTGTTTCCCTGCTGGAAAAGCACCTAGCACAAGCTGGTGCAGGCCAGGATCTGCTGGATGCTAATTTCATACAAATATTAAGAAATAATGATACTTTACATGGGGGTGTGAGCTAGGACAAGGAGACGGAGGCTTAGATAATTGAGATTTAATATAGCATGCAGTCTAGGAGAGGAAGGGAATTAGAAGCCAATAGAGAAGAAAAATACATGAATGGACAGTTCAGTGAGGAAAATGTGTATGGGTCTGAGTTAAGCCCCAGAGCCTTGAGCCATGAGCCTGTCAGAAAAAGTAAGACAAAGAAGATTAAGGCTAAGTCTCCTTATTGCTCATGGCATCTGAAGAATGTGTAAGAGGATGGTGATGGATGCATTAATTAGCTCACTGCATCCCAGTAGCTGAAATAGTTGGTAGGTGGGCTGAGCCATAAACTAAAATAATCCCAGCATGTGAGAGAGGCTGAGAAGGCAGCTTCAAGATTATATGTCAGCTGCCCAGCAAGAAAATATGGAATAGTATCTTGAAAATACATAGTGAAAAAACAACCTATCTAGTAATACTTGCTCTTTGTTATTAATTTTACTTTATTGCTTTTTCAGTAAAAATATATTTAACCTTTTCATAATCAATAGCACATGTAACAATAAGGATGAATATACAAAGTTTAGGGTAGGTGGTCAGTGCATTCATAAGAGAGAATTTTCCCTAATTATAGAGTATAATTTGTGAAATAACAAATAAACTATTATT
>JAOXXN010000446.1:44503876-44519753 GCA_026770055.1 Myrmophylax atrothorax | reverse complement strand
CTGTAGGTTCTAGTCCTGAGGACTTCACTGTCACTGTCCAAGCTTGCTCAGCTGTGGCAGATGAACCTCAGGAGTTAGAGGGTGGGGCCAGTTCTGCGCACGCTGTGCCTCACCTAAAAAATCCACTGTGCAGGTTTGAAGGATACACCCACGTGGGGAGAGCCCTTCCCAAATCTGTGTTCGTGAAGGCTGGCCATACATACGTAACATCCCCCTAGAGTTAGCCCTCTTATATGACTGAGAGTACAACTCTACTAAAAAATCTATGTGGAACTTGGTAAGGCAGAAAGTTAGGGCACTATAGGAAGTATCTGGAACTACAGAAGAGCATGTATTTTTTAAGTTGTCCGCAAAATCTATGAAATCAATAGCGCTCTTTGTTAAATACTGTAAGGCTTACAGAGGGTTGGCCTTAACTGTTATAAATTTAATAAGCAAGGGCACGTCTGCATGTATGTTAATGGAAGCAGCTGATCATGTGGCTGTATGTCACTGTATCGTCTTCTGTCAAACTGTTTTTCAACATTAAGTTTTTCTACTTCATTTCTCCAGAATCAAAGGACACTTTTTAAAAAATGATGTGGAGGAGTGAATTTCAGTCTGGTCAAAGCCTGTCTTCCCCTCTGCAAGATGAAATACATTTAAATAGTTACTCATTTGATATTTTTAATATTCGCTGAGCCAGACCCTTCTTCAATAGAAATTAGGAAGAAATTACTTACTTCATGAACTACTGGAAATGATAGGTGAAAATCTGTTCGGTTATTAAAAATACGTTAAGCCCTCATAATAGTGGCTTAATACCATTTCTTTTTTAATTTCAAGGCTAATAAAAATAAATCAACATGTCCTTGCCTGAGGACAGAAAAATATTTTGGGTGGCTCTGGCAAAATGGGCCAAAGAGAAGCAGAACAGAGACCATCAATGGCAATACAGTCTGGTACATGTAATTTTGGAGTATCCTAGAGACAGCATATAAAAGATGCAATAAAACATATATAAATTGAATAATAGTTATGCCTCATTCAGTGTCCGCAGATCACTAATCATTTACAAAATAAAAAAGCAGATATGATGTGGCTCTGCACTGAGCAAGTTGGACTGGAGTTCCCTCCCCAGATCCCCTGCAGCTGGAATTACTTCATGATTCTATGACCTCATACTCAGGGTATCATGGTGAGATAGTCCAACAAGACCACCATTTGTTAGATAGTGAAAATACCAAAGTGCATTATAGAGCTGTAGCTTCATTTTTCTTCCAGGTAATAATAAAGGCTAATGAAAATAGAGGTGAAATTCTTGCTGTTTTCTTGTGAGCTATTTAATGAGAGAGTTTTTCACAACAGAATTATCTTTTTGTACTTGGAAATCTATAGTATGTACTTCACCTGGAAGCATAATAAGCCAGACTAGTGAAGAAAGCTGTAGGTTCAGTGCAGAAAAAGCAGGATACAATTTTCAGGTGGCCTGGCTGACCTCCACAATAGATACAGTGAAAAGCATTAAGTTAAAAAACCCCAGTATTTTGGTGAAGCTAAACACTTTTTAGATGCAATGCAAGGGCAAATGCCAGATGACATAGAGGAACAGAGTCCTCCTCCAGCAAATGGACCTGGACTCATACCATCCAAGATGCCTCATCTCAGCCATGTATTACATGAAAGTTAAGACCACTCTGTCAGTGAAGGGGCATTCATGATGACTTGAGCTCCCTGGGGTTTAATATTTGTGACTGCTGAAAGAGATGGGGGATGCCATCCTTCACATAAGGCTTCCAGAGGTCCACTCCCGCTGTGGGAATCTGAGTGTTTCAAGGCAGTAGGTTTTCAAAGACACGAAGGAAACATTGCAGCAGTCTCTAAGCACTTGTGAAATGAGCAGCTTCAGTAAACAGGTCCCCAGCCCCAAAGAGAAGGAACACAATTTATAAATTAACAAGTCACAGGCAACCAGCACCAGCCCTAGGTGGAGAAGTGCTCAGTCGGAGATACAAGGAACAGGGAGCAGAAAAGGCAGCCACAGTAGACTTAACGTAGGCTTGCTTAGACAAGAGATGCAAATGATATTGCCATGACCATAATGCCATAAGGTAAATGAGTCTCTTTCATTTAAACTTGCTGAGTTTAGTCCTGACCCCAGGGATTGACAAACAAACCAACAGGATGATTGTTTCTTTTCCACAGCTAAGCTGAATAGAAGCAGTCTTCTCTAATTGCCACCCAAAGCAGGCAAACAAGGTAACAAAACAAGATTTTGCTGGCCTTCCCCATTCTGGATCAGATCTTCGGGCAAAAAGCTACTATTTGGAACAGTGTTTTAGAACTGGAAAACACAGAAATGGTTGTACATGAGTGTGTGAGTACATGTATGAACCTGCTTGCTCATCAGCTCATACCTTTAACATTATTTCCCTCCAACACGCCCCCCCCGCCTTGAATGTTCACAGGCAAAATTATGTAGCTGCTTGACATGGTTTTTCTATTAATGACACCCTGTTCATATACCTATGTTGCTGCCAACCTTCAGCTTGCCTATTTCTCCCTTTTTACAGGTATAGATTTGTCTAACAAGCAAGGGTGGCCAGCTCCTGCAGACCTGGACTGAATGGGATCCTCAGTCAGGTACACATGCATTTATATGAAGCTGCCTTTTCATCAAATACAAACAATCCTGGGAAATCTGGACACAGTCCATAACCACTAGGCAGCTGGACAAAAAGGTTTTTTCCACTTCTGTAGTACTGCCAGCCTCCAACACTTCTCACTGTATCATCTGTCTTTATTGAGAGCTGTTAATTATAGCTACAAAGTCTGTTGCCATACATGCACTTTCCTTTTTTAAAGCAGCTTTAAAGGTAGATGCCTTCAAGATATTTTGACATAGATCTTGGCTGGGGAAAAAAAAGCAGAATTCCTTATCACTCCTTCTTGGATTTTGTTGGTTTTGTTGCTGCTGTAAAGGCCATGGAGAATCTGTCCAGGACAGTCCTTATTCAGTGAGTTTGTGCACTGGGGGTCAAGATACTTGGTAAAGTGATCAAGGTAAAATACATTCTGCAAAAACACCATCTGTGAGATGTTATGATGTTTGGAAAAACAGCATATCCTCAGCTTTCACCTTCTTTCTGTATGCAGTAAACATGATCACACTCTCTTTTCCCAGCCTGTTTTTTCCTTTGCCAGCCATAAAATGCAGCTACTTTTCTGTTTGTGTGTGCAGGTCATGCCTGGAGGCGGGAAAGGGAGGAGGCAACCCAAGGTCCCTTCAGTCTGGCTTGCTTTTATTCCATGGTCTCAGTCACTACAGACGATCACATCAGCATGGGTAGGATCAGTCAGCATTAGGTAGATTTGCTCTTGAGGTCTCCTGAGAAAAGCCCTAACAGTGTGAAAGCTTGGCAGCTTGCTCTACTAACCAGAGGCGGTGTTAATGAAATGCAGTTTAACTACAGACCAGAGATCGTTCAGTCCTGCAAGACACCATGTTTTTTTCCAAGCAAAAGCCATTATATAAATACATTGTTTCATAGAGTACATGGCCTCTCTGCAGGTAACAAGAACAATTACTTCTCTTTCTAGTCCTTGCCTCAAGCACTGTTATCACATAGAAGGCAGATAATGTAATTATTTTAGAGCATCTGTTCAAGCCGCAGCAGAGAAGACAAAAGTAACGCAACAGCAAGACAAAAATTACAGGGCACCACTTAATTCAATCATCCTTGGAATGATTTTGCAAACCAGTCTCAAGATTAAAGAACATGGGTTTCTCCTGATCTCGCAATACCCAATTTTTATTCTCAATTAGCATTTCACAAAGGTCCAAAAACCCAGAGGAGGTGATTCTCAACAGATGAAGGATCTTCAGATTAAGGGAGAACTTTTTATAGGACATGAATACTAAGATCTTTTCAGAACATCACAGTCTGAAAAATAAATGCAAAGTCCAAGTATAAACCATGATGCTAAATTAGGCAGGACTGGTTTCCTAAAGAAGGAGCCATGACCATTTTCTCATAAAAGCTAAGACACAAGCTCTCAGAGACAGTGTTAGCTACCTGAATAGAAGGAATTAGGAAATGAGTCAAACAGAATTTTGAAGGAAATTGCTTAACGGTATATCCAGGAGATGTAAAGGTTGGGGTAGGTTTAGAAAGCAAGGTAAACATAAAAATGCCATCTTATGTTCCTGAGCCCACCATACAGGATTACCATTGTGGGAGCTACCTCCAAAGGAGTTCAGAGTTAAGCATTAATTTTGTGGCTTCCTGCCAGCCACTTACATCATGAGTCCCATATAGGTACCAAGCTCCTATACCATTTATTTGAGGGAGAGAAAAACTACCACTTCCACCATGGTCCAGGAGCAGCTTTTTAAGCTTCTCAATGGAAGACATCAAGAGGAGGAGCATTTCATTTCCAGTTACATGCCTGAATCTGGGATGGTGGTGGGCACTCAGTGAGTTTTACCAGTAGCCTTTCTCTTTCTCCTCACCCCTTCCTGCTATCTGCCTTACATGCCTCACATTTGTGTTTCTGCTGTAGATGTTTGCTCTCCCTATGCATTTTGGGGGCAAACTAGGCATTCAGCTCCAAGCCAGCAGAACACGCAGCCTGCAGAGCATATTTTTGACAGCTGGCGGAGAAATTTTTGTTTCAGGAGACTTTAAGAGTAAGAAACCATGACATTAAACTTTAATCACCTAAGAGAACAAGTCTCCCCAAGGAAGTAGCTGAAACATCGACTTATGCAATCATGTGGCAACAGTGCAGCATGGTTGTATTATGTCAAGGCAGCAGTGAGAAACCATCTCCAGAACTTCTGCGGGGTGACAACACACCTATCCCACATCCCACGGGAAGACACTTTCCTTTTATAAATGAAAGAAAGAGCAGCTACAACAGGTTTCTTCAGGAAGAGGTAAATACTTCACTTGAGAAACAGAACTTAACAACAGTGTCACCCTGTGCATTGTGGCTTGGGCTTTAAGCCCAAATGAATGACCCATGACTGAGCTTGATGCTTTACATACAGCAGGCTGGGCATTGGACAGGTGCCCACTAGCACTGCTACCACCACAAGCACCACACTGTTGCTGCAGAAGGCTTCATTACCACTGCTACTTGCTAATTGTACAAATGTACTTTGGCTTCATCTAGAGCCATCCAAGAAAAGTGCAGGTTAACTGAAAACAGTCCGAGATACGCTGGTCCACCAATAACACACCACCACCAGCAGCTTGGACAACTGTGGGAGGGATAGAGATAACTACGAGTATCATAAACTTTTGCACAATATCCACATCTTCCCATTAGTTGCTTCAATACGAAGCACAAAGGTAAGACTTGACAGATTGCTGCAGAGATCAAATGCATTTAATCTGGAGTTAATCCTATCTGTCTAACTTGGATAAGAATCAGACATTCCATCTTTTCATTTAAAAAATTCATTGTGTTCTTTGGCTGGTTTTTTTAATTATTATTTTTATCTTTCCCAAGAAGCTAATGTGAACTTGAATTGTAAAGTGATCTTATTTTGAGGAACAGAAAGTAAACAAGTATTATTTTAAGGATAATGTACTGAATTAGACAATTAGAGTTTATAAACTGAAGTTGTTTGAAAGAAAACATGCTTCATTGGGTGACATTTGCTAATAACACTTGTATTCATCAAGTCTTGATACCTCTGTAGCTTATTTATGGCTCTCTTGATGCTGTTTGCTCTGGTGGTGAAGCTGCCACCTAAGTAGTCATATAAATCAGTAGTATGCCAGAAGTTAACCACACTGCAACATTTTAATGTTGCTGGATAAGAGAGACCCACAACACAAACCACTGAAAATCAACAGTAAAAAAGCATCCAGTCCTGCCAAATCAGGCTCTGACCTTCTTTCTCCTTAGAGTTTCATCATGGCCAGGGAACTGGTTACCAGTGCTGTGTGCAGGGGCCCTCTGCCTGCTGCAGAAGAGGAGGGCAGTACCCATGGTGCCATGAGTTGCACTTTCAAATGAGTCAGGACCAAACTAAAGGACTGAGCTCCTTGAATTACTAGGGCTGCTGGGCTAGTGTCTCATCTCCTCAATGTTGGCAGAAATACAGGTGAAACACATTTAGATACCGGCCCACATTCTCCTGGACCTCAGGTGAAGCTATGGCACTGAAACTTTGTGGCCACTGAAAAGCCAAATCTTGACTTTGAGCCCATATGCATACAAATCAAAATGACTCTTGTGACGTCAGTATGCTGGTAAACTAATTACTGTATTAGTCCTCGACCATTGTTGCACCAGTATTTTGGTTCCATTTCAAAGGCATAACAATACTTCGGTGTTACTTGCAACTTTTTTATTTTCAAACAAAAATCTTCAAATTCTTAAAGATTAGTAGCAGCTAATTTAGAGGCAGTACAGGGACAAATCTCTGATTCAGTGGAAAAGAAGATTCTAAAATATGTTCAAACGTGGTTGCAGATTAGTGCAGGTATGTTTGATGATTGTTTCATTTACCCGACACGTCAAGTGCGTTCAGGGTTTTGGTAGAGATTTTGTTCTAGCTTCTGGTGTTTTCTTTAGTCCTATGCTTTATGAAATAAAAGCAAGATCTACATAATTAAATAAATAAATAAACAAACAAACAAACAAATAAATAAATAAATAATCATGCAATCCATTTAAAGTCCTGCCCTTTCCTTCTCAAAAAATCATTAGATAAGACCGTACCACCAAAATAAACAGCTTTCTGAGGTATTCTTCTAAAGTGTGAACACACCCCTTTGTTATTCCCCCAGCTGGCACCCACAGGGTGAATCTTTATAATTATAAAGGTGTGTTTTGTCCTGCCTAGAGATACACAAAGCTAAGCAATATCTTACAGAGCTTTTAATTTAATCTTTCATGTAGCCAGGGAATTTCAAGCCCTACTGCTTTTAATTTATGCTACCTCATAAATTAATAATGTAGGTATGATGGAGGATAGCTCATCAGATTAAATGTGTCATTTTATAAAGCTGTTTGGAAGCAAAAAGTATGAGTACTCTTAAATGATCCATTATGTGCATAAATCATTACGTGCATTATTTCTGGACTGGACAATGGTTGAAATGAGTAATAATTTAGTTACAGTAATTTTATTTTAAGCTAGTGAGCACTTGTACAAGAAGGAGGAGAGCAGTGCTGACCATGGCATGCTCCTCTGTGGCCTCCCAGAGCTCTTTCACCACTCCTATGACAGCAGCCCTGTGCCACAGTGCATGACATCCTTGGTAGCAACCATGGGAGAAGTTCTCCTTGAGCAGGCTACATTTGGGCACAGTCCTGGCATTTGATGGAGTGCACAGTGAGCTTAGAACACTTTGGATGTTAATGCATGAGTTCTGGTTTGCTTTGAAGAGTGACTCTCTCCCCATGCTGTGGACACAACAGTCTACTTCAGCTTAAACAGAAAGCTTCTTACCATGCAATATGGGTCAATCACAAATCCTTAATACTTCACTTGTGGCCTAATACTCAAATCTTACAAAGAAACTGAATAAACCTGCTCTTACATTCATTGTAACACTATAAAATTTTGGTTGCAAATTTACTACTATTACACATAAGGAAAAAAAAAATCTGTGTAGCTTGAAACTGGTTTATGTCCATGTCAGGTATGTTCTTCCATGAGACTGTGAAACATAAAAAATCATGTATTTACAGCATAGCACACATACTGGTACAATACAATAAGAATTTTAAACCCATAATAAACCATATAACCTGTGTGGGACACAGGTTACATAACATCTATCCACTGTTGCTAGGATTTTACGATTCCCCTTTTGTACATTTTCCCTAGTGGCTGCTGTTCTTTACATGCTCTGTATCTGAACAGAGAGGTACCCCAAAGCATGCCTGCCAGCTCTGGTGTCCTGAGGAAGGGGCAGTGTGAAAGCACTGCCTGTGCCATGTGGAGGGGAGGCTGAGCTGCCCAACCCCGCTGAGGAGGAGGCGGCCACGCAAGTATCACTGGGGAACTTTGCTACCGGAAAACATCAGGTGCCTATGGATTTTAGAAACCTGTGTAGGTAAGATATGAGAATCCCCTCCTTTACTACTTCACTCCTAAGGTGACTTAGATAGTGTATTTCCACCTTCTCCCACTGCCCCTCTTTCATTTATCTCATTGTAAATTCCTGCCAGAGAGCTCAGATAATACGTAAAATATGATGGAGGCAAAGGATAAAAGAAACACAAACTGATTATGCCAGTTTCTTTATAGTTCTAGGTCAGAATTATCTTCTCTTAACTATCCAGAAGTCCACGAAATGTCGACCTAACACGTCCAACTATGCCTGGAGTGCAATCTTTCTGAAAGATGGTGACACCTCATATAGAGCTGCAAAGTCTCTGTATATGTCTTTCTCTATGATTTGCATACACATATAATATGCAAAAAGAAGGAATAATTAAGAGGAGAGGTTGGAATGCAATGCTTCAGTTTTCTGATGTACATGCACGTGACAGCTCTAACGGAGCAAGAAGATGCACTTAGTTCAGCACCACTGGAAGGTCTCAGTGTAGACAATGGACACACCGAGGCAGACACTATGTAAACACGTGGTAAGGGGCAGTCCTCCCTCTTCCCTAAAGGACTGTCTCATCCAAAAGAACAGAGAGTACAAGAAATCAGAGGTCTGCAGAGACTCGCTACAAACCACAGAACAAATTGGCAGCAGAGCTAGGAACCAAAGCTGTATCTCCAAATGCACAAGCTTACCCTGGCACCCAGAAAAAATGCTGTAATTTAACCCTATTCAATCTGCTGGTCAGACACACAAATGCACAATCTTTACTGAGCCTGGGCGAGCTTCCTGATAATGATGTTCCCCTGCATCCCAAATAGGCTGCAAGGCTTGCACCTGCTCTTCAACTCAGCCGTCATTTAATTAAATGGAAGACATAAAACTACCAACCGTATCAATTTACTGCAGGAACAAAGAGTATAATGCTCTGGTTCTAACCCCAGGGATCTGGCAAACCACAACTGCTCACCCCAGAATTCAGCAGTATTTAAAACATTATCTGAGAGCCGCTGGGAAGAAAATTACTTAAAAACAAAGAAACAAAAAGGTTGTTGCTTTTGGGCTAGTATTTGTTACTGGTTTTAGATTAAACTGTAGCTTTCTATAACCTTCATACTCCTCTCATCTCTGAAGAAACCACCTTTGCTGTGGTGTAAACAACAAATACAAATACAACAAAAACAAAGACTGAAGTGCAGGAAACATGGCATCCTTTAAAAATTCCTTTAAAGCTTTGGGATACTGCTATAGACTCTGCAGTGGATAATGCAGTGGATAGTGCAGTGGATAATCCTTTACCTGCAGCCCCCAAAGTATTTAGAAGATGAATAACTGTAATAATGGCTGAACAGCAAAATTTCAGCATTTATAATCTTAACTCTAGTCATCTGAGGCAGAGCATTTCCTGAGTGCCCTGGTTTCTTAGATTTTTCCTGTAGTAAGTTTCCACCTTGCTGCTGCAGCTGGGAGCTGAGAAATGTGCACTTCTTACTGTTTACTTTACTGAGCTACTTCATTAAAAGGCTACGAGCCCCACTGTGTAACAGAAGGGGAAAACGCTGTTCACATCCTTCCACATATCGGGGAAGCTCTCTGACATGGGACATCTTGATGGCTGAGTCATTCCATCTGTCCCAGATATCTCTCAGGCCAAAACCAGCTAAGCTGAGCTGAGCTGAGCTGAGCTGAGCTGAGGGAGCACTCACCAAGAGGCAGTCCTTCATGCAGCCAAGAGCATCCTCAGCCCCTCACAGAGGATGGGCACTCAGGGCTTTCCATGAGTGCCTCAGGCTTTGTGGGTTTGGCTTGCTGTAAAGACAAGGTGTGCTGAAGACAAAGTGCTGCCTTTGGTTATGACTGCGCTTCCTCCCGGAAATAAACACAACAGCTCGAGTTTAACTGGGATCAGAGCTTGGCCTTTGATGTCAGGGGCACAGTGCCAGGAAAATACTGCAGCACTTTCTACTTGGCTATTCAAGGCCCTGCTGTAGTCCTGAGTTTGGAAAAGAAAAGCTTACTTAGCTAATTCAGAGACTGCCACAGAAGTCCCTAACAGATATTAATAAAAAAACCCTATGTTTGCAGGAGTTTAGAACAAAAACTTCTTGATAAATAATTGCAGAAAATGTGGATTTTCATTACTTGATTTGTATGTGTTGGAAATAAATCTAGATTGCTTACTGCTGGAGTGAAATCATTAGGAATAACATGGCACCTAGCATAGGACAGACAATCAACTCAGACCATCCTTTAACAAACCTGGAGAGGAAAGCAAACACAAGTTTGATTTAAGTGACTGATTTGAGCAAAATGCCTGCTAAATGTAGAGTAGCATGCAAGAGCCACAGGATTAAAAACAAAAGCTCCCATACCTGTATCTTTGCTTTGGAGACTGCTTTTCAGCTGACTTAAAAACATGTCCAAGATAATACAAAGGAAAGAATAAAAAGTTCCAGTTTGTTGCAAACCATGTTAGAGTGAAGGGTGCATCGAATTTCTTAAAGGTCAATTTTGCTAGCTGGGTTGAACCCGACCAAGAGGAGCAGACACCCAGGACCACGGCCACACCCCAGAAAATCTTCTTGAGTTGCGTCACGGAGCATTTCCAGCAACAGCGGTTCACCCTTCCACCGCCTTCCGCCCCAGCTTGCATCTGTGCTTCAGCTGGGGCTGGAGACTCCCGGGAGCGCTCATCCCCTGCGGAGAAAAAAACACATGGCTTACCAAGGAAATCCATCCTGCATTTTAGTTTTCAAATCTTAGGCCCTTCTGAAGTCACGTGGAGCTTTATGAGCAAAAGAACCCACCAGATCCTGCCACAAAACGTCCTTTGTTTTTAGATCATTGCAAAGCCTTTGGTTCAACTGAGCCATAATTAGAATGCAAATACCAATTATCACCTCTAGATTTAGAAGCCACTGGGTAAAATGGAAATGAAAATTACATGTTGCTTTGATGTACACAGAAAGGCTTAACACACCACTTAAACTCATGCTGTTAGGATGTGTCAATGAATGAAAACTATGGTATTGAGTTTAATAAAGCAGCAAAGGGGTTTACAACAACATTTGAAATTGTTATTGTCTTGGAAAATGTGGAAATGGGCAGTTTATGGAATGTGGTGTTTCTTAAAAAGAGAGGGGGGACAATGTATTTAATCTTGAAGGTAAGCACAATCACTGCAACATAAGTAGCACAATTAATACTGAATTAGATCACCAGACATTTCACTGATCCCTCCCTTGAAAAACAGGTCTAAGTCTGTAGACAGAGGGCAAAAATTAGACCAACCCACGGGCTGCTTTGAAGTCTATCTCTGACCAAGCAACCCTAACTTTTTTTAGTTCAAGTCCTGCACCAAATGAGACTGGACTGGAACTTTGCCCTGTTATAACTGAGCCTATCATACTGCTGGAAATTTCTCTTCTAAAAAACATTGCCCCTTACATCTTTAAATATGAATTGTTATAGCCCTGCTATAACAGGGCTGTATCTGCTATCAGTAGATAATGTATCCAGCTTGTGAATGAATGACCAAAGTGAGGTTGGGTGGTTCAGTTCTCACAGAGATCAAAAGGTGCTGACAGACCTCAGCAGCAGACTGATGCCTTTAGGACTTTCTACCTGCCTTTCTTAAATTCATTCCATTCAACATCTGCTACAGTTGTCAGTCACACACATCGACACTCAGCAGTGATTTCTTTTAAAGGCTGACTTCAGTTTAGTTGGTCCGTTCACTTGAAGGAAGATGTAATAGTGATTCATGGTGAAATCCACGAATCTACAACTTCAAAAGTGTCCAGAAGTCACTGCATGCATTGAAAAATGAAAACATGTAAAGTACAGCCAGCACAATGAGAGACTATATTATTGCCAAACATTTATATATATTCAAGGCAGACTAATAGAGATCTACACACAAAAAGGCCCCTCCCTATCTTGGTAAGAATTAGTATTTGGAATGGAAAATCTCTTAAAACCTCTTATTTCAGGTTAACCTAAGTTTGTATTTACATGAGCTAATATATTATGAAAGAAAAGGTTTCTTTCTATGGAAAGAACTATTTCTTTACCGATAAGAAATCTGAGCTAAGAGTACCATTAGTTTGCCTAGTGAAGCAGTATTTTATAACAGGAAAACTGTGGCCTCTGTTTGACAGCTTGATATCTAAAAAAGAGTGTACAGCAGCCAAAGCATAAACATCTAGCCTTTCTCAGTGGCTTTTAGAGAGATGGGGATGCTGCTCATCTCTCCACCTATTTCAGTTTTCAAGAGGAGATTCTGTGAGCAGCCTCCCACACAACAGAAGATGCACCAGCAGGCCAATGAGCTGTTCAAAGTTCACGTGACCTTGTATTAAACACATAACAGAAAGGCTACAAGCTACCTGCCAAATGCTAAAAAAAGCTAGAACTGAAAAAATACTGCCTGTGAACTCTTAGCTCATTCAAAATAATTCTAATGCATTTTCTTAGTAATACATTTCTTGTAACTAATGCTTCTTACCTCGCTTGCTGCACAGACCAGTCAGGGTTCAGTTTACTGAACAATGGTACACTCATTTCTTTTAACCTCATCCTGTAATGGGCAGCTGTCAGCACTGTTTTTGCTGTCCACCACTCAAGTCCTGCAATGATTACCCAATTTTTCCTTTCCTCTCAAGATTTTCTGCTGGGCAGTCACTGCAACACCAGACACTTCACACACTCTAACAAACTCCAGCATCCTTCCCATTGACCACAGGGATTTCTGGGTACACAAAAAAGCGAATCCAGGCAGCCAGGGTGCCAAACAAGAGTTAGGAGGAGTTTGTGCCTCTGTATCAATGCAACTGCCCTTAAGAGTGTACATTTCTGAAACTACTTGGAGAGGTAGGCAAAACTGTTCCTCCTTCCAGGAGACAGCCAGCAGGGTATCTGCTATCCCCATCGTTCTGCAGTTATTCCCCTGGGAAACAGGAAACCAGGATTAAAACCACTCCTGCTGAAGACATTTAACATTAGGGAATATGCCTTAAACCCCTAGGGTATATGAGATCTCAAGATGAATAAGTGCTCTGAATGACAACATTGAAGTCATGTTACTTCTTCTAAAACAAGAATCGATCATGATCACTGAGACAGGAAGGT
Source organism: Myrmophylax atrothorax (assembly GCA_026770055.1). Taxonomy (NCBI): domain Eukaryota; kingdom Metazoa; phylum Chordata; class Aves; order Passeriformes; family Thamnophilidae; genus Myrmophylax; species Myrmophylax atrothorax. Next base: position 44,506,566 of record JAOXXN010000446.1, on the reverse strand, counting down.
ACCACATCTGGCCCTCTGGCCCAACAGTCTTGGAAGTCCCTGAGAAGGGGGAAAATCACAGCTATACCATCTGATGCACCAGACACTCAGCATTCAATAATAGTGTTGACAGACAGCCCATTACAGACACTGCAGTAAATACCTTCTCCCCACCAAGGGCTGAAGCCATGTGCCCTGGTCCCCCTTGTGCTGTGCACATACACAAGAGTCAGCCATTCACCTGAACACCTTGCATGAATATCACTGTCTTTAAAGTCTATTCCATGGCAATTATTTCCTTAAGCTAACTTTACTGATGTTTTCTCTACTACACAGGCAAAATTACTTACTCTGTTATATTTTTGTGTTAAGCATATCAAAAGAAACATTCCCTTTCAGCAATAGACAATACTGTATGCATCATTTCTAAAGTGATCTTGCACCTCAAGGGTTAAATTTCTAGGGATGCTCATTCTTTCCATGCGTTTACATGCTGGAGTGAGTTAAAACTTATCCCAGGCACAATGGGTTTTATGATTATAGGGGTAAAACTCACTGTCCTGGTGCTTAACAGTTACAACCTGAGACTTCTAATATCTGTCAGTATCTGTAGCATCTGTCAGTGAAACTGTACTGTGACCTCATGATTTCTTGTGCTGCCAGAGGGCTACATGCCAAATGAGCACAGCCCTTTCCAGTGGATGCAGCACTGTCCTGAACGGTGTCTGGAACATAATCTACCCCAAAAATACAGATTGTCTTTGGAGATGGTGGACACTACAGATTATATACAGCCATGTGGTCTCATCCTCTTATTTATCATGCAGGGCACTTGCCTGCCAGCTGGCAAACACAACACCCAGAGCTGTAGCTTCCCCCCACCTCATCCCTGTGTCACTGGGGACACTCTCCTCACCCAAATCACAGGTGCACAGATGAAGTGACATCAAATCCACACTGGTTAAAAAGCTGCTCACTCCCTAACACTGCACAAGGGTCAGCTGGCAATAAAATAAAATTTAAAATAAAAAAAAATTAAAGATGGCGAAATGTCTTTCTGGAATGGATGAAACAGGACATTAGAGAATTTTATTTCTGCAGTCTTCTAGTGGGCTTCTTCCATTGGTCCTTGCAGCAGAGTCATCTGCATGCTACTGTACACCACAAAAGAAAAAATTAAGATATTAAGCTAGAGGAAAAATGCCTGTCTTGCTTTTACTAATTTTAGCTTTCCCCTGTCCCTCTTGTTCATTCAGTTTCATGTTTCATAAATCCCAACTGGAACCACTCCTCCTCCCTTTCAGCCCAACCTCTTCAGGGCATTCAGAAGCAAATGAAGGAAATCACCTCCAAAGCTACTGACAATGTCATTACCCATGGAGAACACCAACCCCCTAAAAACAGCTGTCCTTCGATTTCCTCCATATGGGTGAGGCTCCCCTCAGTTGACTTCAGATACCTGGGGTAGGGACATCTATACCTGAGCTACCTACTCCACAGTCCCAGCTGAGACCATCAAGCAAAAAAGGCCTGGGAAGGCGCTACACCTTTAAAACTTTAAAGGTAAACCATTAAGTAGCTTGTCCAGATCTCTTCAAAAGTCTAGACAAGAGTCTTAAGACTCCTGTGCACAGCTAGCCACTTAGAGGCTTACTGTAGGACCACGCTGTGGTACCTCAGTGTGCATGTTAAAAATATGCTACTGATAAAAACCAAGGGTGGCATTCATCTTCTCCGTTTGAGACATCTGCTGCGCAGACTTGTATATCTTAGACAGTGATTTACACTTTCTGCATAGTTAGTAGACAGAAAAAAGACATTTCCATAGCACAATTTATCTCCTAAAGTAGACGATTAAAACAAGCCAGATGAATCACCCTCTCTGAGTGCTTGTTTCTCTCCACCAGCTCTAAACAGTCTGGGGCGACAAGCTTGAAGTAGGTGTCTCTGGTGTGGGTGTCTGAAGCTGGGTGAGATGAGTCTCACCTCTCCACCACTGTTGTCAGGAACAGATAGTAAAGCCACCACAGACAGCAGTGGTGGACTCAGAGTTATGCAGCACCACATAAAACATATTTAGCTGTCATCGATGACCTGCTTTAGCTGTTGTCAGCTAGTCAGCAAATGAGTTAAAGAAGTATTACACAAGTGCTGGGTGCCCTTGCCAACCCCTCAGAATGAGAAAGGGACCCTTACAGACTGAGGTCCTTCCTATTAGGGACCAAAATATGTACCTAACGGTGATGCACAACTCTGCCAGCTTCCCCAGGCTATGAATGTGTTTCAAAGTAAGGAGCCTCTCAAATGTTTTGCAACTGCTTGAGCATTGCGCAGAACAAGTTTGTAAAACTTGCAAAAATATATGCTTATCACAGAGAGGAGAGGGAGCTGCGGCAAGTCCTTTAAGACAGTGCCTGACTCTCAGCGTGGTTAGAGTTCTAGAAAGGTGTGGCATGCAGCGGGATCAGAGCTGGACACTACCCAAGGTATATTCTCATAGCCTTGAGTTCTGTGCAACCTCTTTTTCACCCAATAATCACTACATGGAGAGATCTGTGGGAGACCATTAGTTCCAACACATCCGAGAACACACAGGATGATTCCTGATGGTGTTTTTCTGGACATACAATGTTATATAGGGGCGGTCCCGTGGTGTAATGGAGAGCACTCCGGACTCCGAATCCCAAGGTCGTGAGTTCGAGTCTCAGTGG
>JAOXXN010000446.1:44465704-44492655 GCA_026770055.1 Myrmophylax atrothorax | reverse complement strand
CGGCTCGGGCTCCGGCGGAGCACGCAGGGAGCCGGGACCGTAATGCGGCTGCGGACACCGCTCCTGCTGCCGCCGGTGCGCCAGGGCTCCCCGGAGCAAGCCGAGCTCCCGGCCCCGGTGGTGACTGCTGGCCCTGGGCTACTGCACCCGCACGGAAGGGGCTCCTGCTTCTATCACGGTCTGCTCAGTTCTCTTCACACTGTCTCAGAGGAAAGGATAATTTACTCTCTCCAAACCAGTTCTTTATTTGCTCCGCATTATCGCTCCCGTATTTTCCTTCAGGTCCAGCCACTATTCCGGGTCTTATTTTCATCCATGCCTTTAGTAATTTCTACCATCCTTTCCACAGCCTTTCTGTTCCTGCCGTGTCCTTTCCAAGAGGGAGAACAAAATTCGACCCAATAGCCAAGATAAGGATACCCCATGGATTTACCAATAATATTCCAATACCTGCAGTCACATACTCTACAGCTTTCTTAACACAGTTTAACAACTTCCTTTTGAGGCATGAAACAAGATACATCCGTAACTACACATGTTAAATAAAATGTACTATGTCACAACTGGATGCTGCTTGCATACAGCAACTTTTTATGGTGGTGTTTTTTCAGCAATAATTTTAAGATCCCCAGTCATGACATACCCACAACATGTGGTAGAGTTACTGTTCTGTCAAAGCACAAAAGTCTAACTGGTAGTAATTAACAAGACTTACTGAAAGTGGATGCAGGAGAGAACATATCACAATGAACATGAAAAAAGAAACACAGAGCTATAAGCAAAGAATTAGGTTTCACGAGATGGTGAGGACAGTGACCTCAGCACCCTTTGCTCCTTGTGATTTTTTCTGTGGGTATGAAAATACTCAGCACATTTACCAGGTTCCAAAATGAGATGTGTCAGCAGACAAAGACGCAAATACTCAACATTTCTTAAGATTTGGTCAAATTAAAATGAGTGTACTTTGCAAACAAGACTGGGCAGCTATCAATACTTCACAAACATTCCAAAGTATTCGTTAATTATATAAATAGTAGCTACTGAAAAGCAGTCCTGAAAGACTGTTCAGGAAACCGTGGGAAAACACCACCTTACTTCTGCTGTCTGGAGAGTTCTTCATATTTGAGAGGCAAGCTTTCTCACAGGTCTCATGTGGTGATCTGCAGTCTGATGAAGCTCCAGGATGTTTTGCACTTCCTATGCCTCTTCTGTGCAGTAGTAGCTCTAAGCAGGGGCTAACTAAGTGAAGGATGTGTTTTCTCTGGTGAGGTGATTGTTCTGCAGCTCTTCACCAAAGCTGATGTTACCTGATGAAGATCCTGACATGCAGAGCAGGAATGGAAATATTTACCTTCCCAAGGAAGGGAAGTCAGTCCTCTAAGTACACTGTGCTTTCATGTACAAATAGGGTGATGAGCTTTATACAAAAAATCATTAGGTTCCTTTCAAAGTGATCCTTCTGAAAAGAATATTCATGTGCTCAGGGCTAAGACCACAAAATGTCTGCTTGGTCAAATGAAATAAAGACAACCCTGGCTTTCATGATTATTTTCAAGTATTCTTAATAGAATTAGCTGACCAATTCATCTTCCTGGGATGGTACAGATCACAGGCATGTTTGAGAATTGTGGGTCCATCTTGTTCCATGGCACTATTTCATCTTGGAGTTCAAGTAGTCTCTGATTTTTTGAGGAAGTTACATAAAAGGAGGCAGATCTCACCTCGGATGGTTCTGTCCATGAAATATTTCACAGCGTCTTTTATCTGAGGATTTCAAAGCACATTATAAAATATTTATTCATTTTACACTGCCTCTGTGAAGAAACTTCAGGCTCACTGGTGGGTAAAATACAGGCACAGAATTTAATAGACTCCCTTGGATTCAGATGACCAATAATATCAGAACCTGGAGTACTCTGGCTTCTGCTTGGAGCAGATCTTCCAGGATCATCTGAGCCTCTGCTACATAAGCAGGAAAACACTAAATCAGCATTTTATATCAAAATTTCACCTGTTTTTCCTAGAGGTAAATGGCTATGAAAGGCAGGACAATCAGACTCCTCTTCTGGTTATACTAGGATATGTACTAAAAGGTCTTTGTTGCTGAGCACTTATATTCTTTCCTTCTAAAAAGTTTATGCTCTCTTATTTTTAAATGGGAAGACACAGTAAGCACATTATATTACTTGGAGGATGGTGCTGCTCACCTAGAAAAAAAATCACATTGAGAACAAATTTTTTTTTGATGACATGTTATTTTAACTCTGCATACGTGCAATATTGCAGGGTTTGTAGAACTGTTAACATATTTAAGGCCCACAATGTTTTATTTAAGTGTAGAATTCCAAATATCAAAGACCTGTATGCAGTAACTCTCTCCTGTGGCTGGCTGGCCCTCTGCTTGTCCTTGTGAGGGTCAAGTGCCTGTAAGGGTCCAAGTGCCTTGCTCAGCAGAGGCTGGGAGAGCTAAGAGGCATCTCAAGTTTTCATATCTCCTCTCCGTCTTCCTCCTCTGATGATGCCTTGCACGACCACAGCACTCAAGCCTTCCTCTCCTCAGTGTTCAGTTTAGTCACTCCAGAGTAGCTTTCAAAGCAAAGCCGTTAAAAGCAATCAGCATCCAACTAAGACTAGTTTCAAACTGGGGAGAGAACATCCAACCACTTGTGAGCTTCTGGAAATCTTCATCCCAATGTGTGTGTGAAGTACAGCTGTCTGGGCATGATGCAGTCAGCTACAACTCTGCTCAACTCTGATCCCAGAGCATTTTAACTCCACCAGTCTCTGATTTGTCTTGCTGCCCTTGCAGGCACACATACTCACACCAGAGACCCACACTAGGCTCTGTCTTGCACTGTGCGTAAAAATACCAGCCACACATCACAATAACATAAAGTTGTGTTTATTTAATGAAGACTAGGGTGCCTGAGGACTGTGTTCCAGGGACTCTGCAGTGAGAACTGCATTTGGCAGCAGGCTTGTTACTTTCTGTAATTTGTATTCTTCTGCAACATCCCCACCTCCCTAAGCTTTAACACATTTGCTGCTGGACTACATGTAATTTACAGTAAGTATCTGACAGTATAAGCAATACAAAATTGATGCACACAGGGTAAAATTTCAAGTCAAATCTTTGGCTTTTACCTTTACAACACCACTCCCATATTCAATAGGCAATGGGGGAGAAGTTGGTGGATGTCTGGATTGCAGACAGCTTACAAATGTGGAGAGAAACTCTCAAACCTTGGAAACTGGAGGAAGCAGATTTTCATTTCCAATAAAGAACAAGGATGCTTCATGTGAAAAAGGCAAGGTTGGATTAAAAATTCAGGATGAAACAGTCAAAATCTAGCCAGAGTCATTTTTAGAATTTGTAGTTCGATGGAACTGGTTTTATTAGAATTGGTAACCCTTCATTTTAGATTAAGAAATTACAGTAATTGAGTTGGTTTTGTTCATATAAACCTACATACCTACAAACCTACAACACTCGGCATCACTGCTTTTAAACATATGTATCATCACCACTTTTCTGAAAGATTTCTTATTGATGTAGAAAGGTATATTCAAGACAAAACTAAATTCTCACAGTTACGTGTGCTACAACCTTTGACTCATCCTATTAGCTCATTTGTTTAACCAACATGAAATATGCCCAGTTGGTAACACACACAGTTGGTATTTCTCCAGTTCAGACATTTTCATGTTTAGTGTACTCATTAATAAGACATTTATTAATTTATGTGTTTGCCTTACCACTGAGGGCAATAACTGTTGTGCTTAGCAACCTTAAAGGAAATGGAGTGGGGACTTTTAGTTGTGTAGCCAATTTCCTAATAGGCTCCATCTCATATCAGAATGAATTCATCTGTCAGGAGTCAAATGCATACGTGAAACGTACACTGGCTACAACCGGTCAGGAACAGATCATCCTTTCCTCTAGTATATTTATTTGGTGACTATTCTCCACAAATAATTATTAGTCTGTTTGTGAGGACCTTGTTCTACTTGTTCTTTGTTAATTTTGTTTGGTTACTGTCTAATAACTTTCTAATCTGTTTCTATTTCCCAACTCAAAAACCACAGATGTCAAATGCACATTTCTAACACAAGTATTAGCTATTTTGGAAGTGATGGTTGCTGTCCTGCAATCATTCTGTAATCTGCATTTAGATGCACTGTCTCATGACCAACCACCACTACCCTGTTTGCACGCCTCCTACATTCCCAACCTCCACTCAGAACAAATTCACATTTTTGTCAAATTTACATTCAGCCTTTCTCTGCAATATTAGCCTAGCTGTAAGGACAGTGTCTTTCCAATTTTCCCTCTTCCGAAATAGTTCGGTTACTTTTAGTATCACGTCTTCAATTCACAGAACAAGACAGTGAAGGGGAAAAGAGAGGAAGAGGAAGGATTCAAACTTCTCTGGCTAGAGGTTTTCACCAGACTGCACCACACAGACATGGTGCTGTAGAGTTACTACTATACCTGAATGTCTTCTCTTCAAATTTGATCAGAATAGAGTGCTACAAATAACAGTCAAATCTGAGATGTCCATAAAGGCTGCAGATTGTCTATACCATCATTTATCCAATAGTTCCTGGACAAGGATGCAAAGTCCTGGGGACAATATCTCCCTCATGTTTTGGGTTTTTTTTTAACCACCTGTTTATAACTGCTGTAAGCATTACTGGAGGAGATGGCACTGAGGGATTTTATTTCCAAATCTCATAAAATAGTAACTGTTTCAAATATTTTCTGAGAAGCTCTCCTGGTTTTGTGCATAAAGAACAGCTGCATTTCAAACAATACTGGTGAATTCCACAAAATGTAAGAAAAAAGCTAGATTTAAGTCTCAGAGTTTCAACACTTCTGGGTTTATCTCGCAATTGCTTTTCCTTGCATATTTGCATGTGGGGTGCTGTCTATCTGCAAGACCTAGATCACCTCAAATCATAACCCCCCCATCATTTTGCCATCAATATTAACAATTCAGTAACAACTACTTCGTAATCCTCTCATTGTCTAGAATACATATAGTATTGAAAATAAGTGGTGATCACCTCCACATTCCTCACCACCAGCCCGTTCCTGGCCAGTTGTCTTTGTAAAGCACTGAATGTGAAGTGCATTCCAATGCAGTTGTGTATGTTTTCTGCCATCAAAAACAGTGTGTAAAGTGTTTTAAACCTCTACTGCTGTAACACTTGTAGTAAAGATGCAAAGGCCAGGAGACCATGTTTGACAGTAGTCACACTTAAAGCATTTTAAGAAATAGGTGAAAAAAATCTGAAGTTGGAACATACGAAAAGAGAATTAAAATATCTAAGACCTAAAAACAGGATTAAAAAAAGATCTATTGTTCAGACTCTGACTCAGAAAGAAAAGAAGTAAATTCAATCTGTAAGGTGACCTTTTGTCCTCAAAGAAAAGGTTCTTTCAGAATTGACTGAAGAAATAAGCATATGCTCCTGGACTTGAACACACAAGCAGAGACCATGAGAACTGAAGACAGAATCACATTTTTTTTCTTTTTCTCATCTGAACATTTGCAGAACTCTCCCCTGCCCTCCCAAATAGCACTAGGCAGGACAAGAACAAGAGATGAGATGAAAAAGGGACATCCAAAGATGGTTCAGAAAATAACAGTAAATACACTTTCAAGCAAAAATATTCTGTATTTCAAGTCACCCTTTCTATGGACAGTACTCTGGGATGAAACTTAAAAAGTCTGTCCAATTTAAGTTTTTCTGCCAGCTGCTTGTACCAAAGACTAGGTAGGATTTAGGCACTCCCAGTTGCCCATGGACTGGAGAGAGTTTCAGCCTACATAAATACCTTGCTAGATATTTGCCAGGAAGAAAATTTAAAATACAAAAAAGGCTAAGAGCCAGTAGATCCAGGCAGATTCCTGTGTTGCCCTTTTACCAGGAAGACTGATTTTAAACACTTTAAATAAGTACATTCTTTCCTGTTCTCCTGTGTATACTCTGCACTTTGTCTTTCTTCTTATTTTTATGTCAGTATTTCTTTTTTCTTCTTTCCTTTGCATTCTTTTCTCTTTCATGTCTTCCCTTTGTCAAATTTCTCCCAGTGCCAATACTAAAAAGCTTACAATATGAACTGAATGCCACATCCACTTACAAAGTTACACAGATAAACGGAAACCCCCCCATTTAACTATGCCTTCTTTTTTAATTGTTCATGTCCATCACAACCCTTAGTAGTTAGTACTGGGATTTTTGGAAGTGTCTCAGACCTCCCAGTTTACAGCTTCAAAGTAAATTTGCTGTAGCTGTCCAGAAGCTGTGCCTCTCAAGCTCTCCTACCCTTTGCTCTGTGATTTACATTTCTGCCTGTGCACAGTATCAGCACCATGTCCAGAAGAATTCAAGATGAGGATGAAAAATAATGTTCTAGGCACAGCCTCTCCTCGAATTTTTCAAGTCTGCCCTGCTTCCTCACAGGAGCTCCAAGTGAGGTTCAGCTGAGTGGGCCTCTGGGCTAATTCTCAGGAAGCAGCAAGTCAGATCCCTGGAAGCAAACAGGTTAATTCTCCTGGAACCTCTCACCAAAATGCTTAAAACAAGTAGCTGTGCTGATTGCCCTCAAAGAGACCATTCAGTTTGGCACACTGAATTCCTCCTTCAAGGACATATTTCATTTTAAAAGGAATTATATAGGATGAGCCTTTTAGCACCACATTCTTTGTAATTATATCCTCCATATCCTGCTATTGTGATCCCTCCAGTCTCCCACTCTGAGAGCCTAATTGCTTCTTCTTGAGCCCACTGGCTATTTCTCTTTTTGGAGGGGTGGTTCTCCTCCAGCTTCTTTCAACTGCCATTAAAGCAGATGCTAATACAGTTGGGCCCCAGCTATTTCATTATGAGATAGGAATATAAGCCTTCTTCCTGGAAGAATATCTGCCTTCAGACAGTGGGAGAAGAAAAAGGGAGAGAATGCTGAGATGGAAATGCCTACTACAAAATCTAGAAGTACTTAATAATGTGTGCTGTGAGCAGAGGCAGTGCAATTCCCCCACTCCATTTCAGGCTCTGCCATCATTGTGACACAGGGCCTGAGTCAAGCTGCTGTCACCAGTTACTCACAAGTAAGTACCCTGGGACATACCTTAGCCACTTCCTTAACGTTCTTTTGAGATCCTATGCTTTTCAGCCCTGAGAACATCCAAGAATTATTGTTATTAAACACTTGGAGTAGATCTAACAGGTTTGATATTTATAATCTATTACTCTTTCTTAATGAAGAGGATGGCTTTATTACTAGGGTAGAGGGTGGATGCGTCATTACTGCTGTTTATCACTACTGCAAGAATAATTAAAATCTTTGGGTCACATGTAAAATGAGTTTTTGAAATGACAGTGAAACAGCCCTTGGTAGACCAAGAAGTACATCTCTTAATATTTTACGTGTTCATAAATTGATTCATAATCTTATGTATCTTTACAGAGTGAATTATTTTAACCTCAAAAGCGCATCGCTGAACAATGCAATGTCAGATGTGTACCTACAGCAGAGTTATATTGATTGGCATTCATGGGAAACACCACAGAGAAAGATTAAATACTTCGTGCTGCTTCAAGGCCATGGGAGTTTTAATTAAAGGGCAGGGTTAAAGACTGGAAACTAGTTTGAGGTTCTGGCTGGAAAATTAGGAGGGGTGCTCTGTGCCTTTGGAAAGAAGGTACTTTATACAAAGGACCATGGATACAGTCAGGACATTCATAACAGTGTAAAACTAGAATAATTCCACAGATCTAGGTGTAGCAATATCAGACAAATGCACAGGCAGCAAAGAATACAGTCTACCCCAAATACCTTGCACTAAATTCAGTCCTTTACTCAGACTGGAACACTGTGTTTGTAGCAGCCTTCAAGAGAGGGCTGAGACTGAGGAAAATGGGAAGTTTTTTCCAACAAAAATGCTTTGAATAAACAAGGCAGGATTCTCACACTATGTTTCCTATTTGACAAATTTATTTAAACTAAAATAAGCAAAAACGTTGTGGGTTTTTTTTAATTCTTCAGATTAGAAATTCAGCTTAGCTCTAAAATATTTCACACATACTGACCAGATATCGGTGAGATGATCTAACAGACTGCCTTTGATTTCAGCAGATACAGGGGGGGAACCACTGCATTAGGGTTTGTGGAAGAGGTCCAGAAAGAAATAGGGAGAAACTGATGGTTTCTCTTAATCACTTTCATGCTTCTCATTTTAGCTGTGACTATACCATGGCACATAAATTTACTACAGATACCTTACTTTCCCCCTACCTACCAGGACACAAGGTATGTGTGCTGTTTGTGGAGTTTGTGGAGCTTTCATCCTTTGTCAGCTTGATTTCTGCCAGCTTTTAGGAGTTTGCAATTCACATATTGTTTCAAAAAGCAGTGATTTCTACAACCTTCCTAATGTCCATTGGTGGATCTTGTGTAGTTTTTTCTTGCAGTGTAAGAAGAAAGAGGTTATAGTGGGTTCATGCTCTCTTGCTAGCCAGTAACTACTAAATCTCTACAGAGCTTGTTAAAATAGGCATGAAGATTTTTTAAAATGCTGGAGGAGAAACTCTCCATGATTATGTGACAATGGCTGTGAGCACTGAAGATGTCATTCTATACTGTAAGCCCTGTCTTTTACACAATAACAGGACAGCTCTTTATAATAAAGACTTCCAGCTGCTTATCATTAATCCCTCAACTTCTAGACTGGATTTGGTTAATGCTTTTGGGGAATAAATCTGGATGATTAATTAACAGAACCAGGGATATCTGTAATAAGATTACGCACAGGGTTTTACATTTATTTCCATGACTCAGTTGATTTTCTTTTGAACTAATGGGAACTTTGTTATTTCACTCAGTACACTCAACATTGCAACTGTGATTGCTGATAAAACAGTAATAATAAAACAGCTAAAAGGAAACCAAATTTAAGATGTAGACAAATACAAAATATTAGCTTACAGAGTAGCAGGAGGAAAGGTCACATTAAGCTATGAATCTGTAGGAAAGCTAAAAGAGGGCAAAATATTAAGCAGAAATATTCAAGATGAAGAAGGAAAGTGAAGATCACTAGATAGGATAAGCCAAGGCAGGTGGACAATACTTCAGGCAAGCATCAGAACATGAACACAAAACATAAATGGAATCAGTAAGAATATTGAGTTAATTCAGAAGAATGGAAGCACCTGCCTATTGTGAGGAAAGTCCATGTGTGCTTTGGATAAAGCAGGTAAATTCAGAAGATCCTGTTCCTTTCAAGTAGAACAAAAGACAGGCTCCTAAAAGCACAGTTTTCTATTAAAGGATGCTCCTTGTTCTATAATGTGTTGTGTGGGGTTAACACATGTCCTTGTGCAGAGACTTCCAACTTATTCTTTAGCTGCAGTTAGAACTTTTCACTTTGGCCACCAGGACAAATCCTTTGGAGAATGCAGGTGATGTGTATCATCCTTCTCATGACAAGAAGCAAACTTGTAAGATATGGCCATAGGAGTGTTCGCTGTATGGCACAGGGATATGAAGTAGGAGTAATGGAGAGCAAAGTGTCCCGTCATCTGAGGCTCCCTTGGCTAGCACCCAAGGGTCTTAGCATAACCCTAAGGGAACATCAGCTTCTGGTGTCATTTACAGCAGGATGAGGCATGCTGTGATCTTTGCTAGAAACTGGACAGATGGCTAGGTGATGGTAGGATAAGGGACCTGAGAGCAAGAGACAGTCTATCCATCTCCCTCCCTGCTGTTCTGAACCTCCTTTAGACAGGCTGCAGCCTCTGCACTGATGGCAGAAACACTCTCCTGAGAGCTGGAACAAGGAAACTTTCCCCCTGAGCTGACTGTGTTCTTCCCTCTTCCACTCCCAGCAGATGAAGGTCTAGATCTCAGGTTAAATTTCCACTGAGCAATGAAGCAGCAGGAAAGCAGATTTATACCTTGCATGTTATTTCCACAAGCATCTCCCCAATTGCATATAAAACATGACTATAATTCTGTCCTAGGGTTATGTTGATATTAATAAACCACTTGAATTTTGCTCTAAGTAATTAAAATCACAAGTACCTTTTATTACAGTTCCAAGCAGGAGGCAAACATGGCTGGGGCTTTATTATTTAGATATGTGTAATAATTCAGGCAGCAGCATTCATTTCTTCAACTGCTTTTCTTTCACAGAACAGTCTAAAGCCTTCAGCAATGCAATACACTTTTCCTCAAAGCTTCAAAACATAAATCTAGGTCCCATACCACCTGATGGAGATAAATAGCACAAATGCCAAGCAATTTTTTCCTGATTAACTATGTATAAAACACCTTGCAAATAACTTACAGCTGCTTCATGTGGTAACTCACTGAAAAGAAATAACTCTTCAGTGTCAATTTAAACCTGGCTTAGATATTAGCATTTCCAAAGCAAAATGTAATTACAAACTGAGTATTGCTCAGGGAGATCTAAAAAAACCCCCCAAAACTGCTTTAGACTCAGTCCAGGCTCTCTGACTCTTTCAGATGCCTCTAAGAATAAGCCAGCCCTTCATCAGAAGTAAGCATAAGACTTGCTGTCCATTCAGTCTTTCCCTCAATAATCGCATTTCTCTAGGATTGACTTTCTAGAGAGGATTACAACAACAGCAACAGCAGATGCATAGAGAAAAGGGAAAAATCAGTAAGCAAATGCATTTATGGGAGACTGGAAGGTTATAGGGCCTCTCAGGCTTTATTTGCTGAAGCCTTTAATCACTCTATAAGGCATAGATAGTGCATTTAAAGGAACTTCAGAAACACTAATTGAAAAAGCTTATATACTCCCCAAGCATATGATTATATATGGGAATTGACAAGCTTTTTCTTGGTTTCTTTTTCCCATCAGAAAAGCTTACCTTGTGCTCTTTTCCTGATTGTTTGGATGAACAAGGGAGGTTGCAAGTAGAGAAGCTGAACTATGCCTGGAAGGCTTGTGTGAGATAGATGAAAGAATCAAAACACAACTTTAAATCTACAAGGAGTTAAGACCACTGTATGACTAAGCTTGAGATAAGTTCCTGCCAGTCAAATGGGAGAAAATACACCTGGGCTTCTTAACCAAGAACTCTGAATAGTTTATTTTCATCCCAATATTTAAATGCTACTCATATAATTTCTGTGTAAAATAAGGTCACAGAAGGCGTATTTGTAGGAGATATTTGTTTTTGAATTACACTTTTATGTCTGACAAAGCAAAGAGCATCAGCTGGAGATAACAATCCAAAGGGAGAAAAAAGAAGAGGCATACAAAACTTATTAGGGTAATTAAGGCTGTAGCAAGGAATGACATGAAATACTAACAAGGCAAATACTGGGAGTCCAAGCTGGCTTTGCTGAAAAGAAAAGCAACAGAGCTCGGTCCAAAACAGCACCCAAACAGATAGTCATGGATAGCCTGCATCCATTTCATTATTTCAGGAGTGTATAGATTTTCTTGAAAATTACTTTCAAACATAAGAATGTTTTTGCTCTCTGGACAAGATCCAGATGTGGATCCCTTAAGCCAATCTCTTTCCATTAACTGCAGAGGCACTGCAAAGAAATCCTCCAAACAACAAATCTAGATTTTAGAGGAATACATTTAGATGATAACTGGTCCTGAATTTCTATGTTTAAGTATATGTAAATCAGTAATCATCATCATCACCATCATCACAATCACTGCTTCATCTAAGTTAATGCTCTATATTTAAAAAAGTTCTGACCCTGCTCTTCCTCCTGTCAGTGTATAATATACATAAAGATATGAAAATAAAATGTTTTTGTCTTAGTCAAGCTATACTACCTACAACATGCTTCACTGAATTTAACTGCTAGCTACTGTCTTAGTGCAAACTGCCTAAATTGCTAAGGAGCAGGATTGGTTCAAGTCCTTTTACTTAAAAAGGAGTCTTCTTCATCTTGTATAGGATCATACAGCTGCTTCAACATATATATTTTCAATTCAGCCAACACCTAGATATTGACATTCTATGTGATCATTTTAAGTACTTTAGCATTGACCCAAGCTATACATTTTTATCTTACTACATCCTTATCTCCCCTCTATCTTGTCACACATAACTTTGCCGTATTTTCTTGCTGATCATGGAGAATCTTAAACAATTCACTTTTAAATAGTAGTGTTATCTTATCTGTTTATCATGTGCTGTAATCATTGAACACTACCAGAATTAGTGATGAGTAGCTTGCATTCACTGAAAAAGCCTTTACATAAGGTGTGGATATTCCATTTCCTCCTATTACTCCCTTCCTAGGTTACTGCATGCAATGTGAAAAAAACACCTTGTATATTTTATTTCACAGTGACTTTTACCTCTCCAACTATAAATTAGTTTTTTGGGTTTGTTGATTTTTTTTTTTAACAGAAAAAGTCTTTAACTGGAGACATCACATCCTATTGCATTCCCAGAAAAATGATCAAGTTTTAATGTGCAGAGCTGTATAACAAGTTCGGCCAGCCTGGTCTCACTTCCAGGTAGTTTGTAGTTGCCAAATTGCTTTATCTGCTTCGAAACAAGTCACTCAAAGTCACTGAAGACCTTATTGTAACTGTTAGTACAGTGTAACTATATACTGGCAACAACAAGGGCCATTATTTTCTGCCTTTCTTACTTATTTTTCATTCCTTTTATCCTACCAGCATGAGGTTTGGGAAAGTTCTTAGCTCTATTTTTCCTGTGTTTCACCTGAAGAAATTATTTTTTTCTTTTCTATTTCCAACTCAAAATTAGTACAATGCATCTGGTATAATGAAATTGCTACCCAAGGGAACTGCCAATGATCGCCTGATCAGTGTTGAGAGTTTTGGGTTTCTGGTTTGTTTGGATTGTTTTTTCTTCTTAATAGTTGCACAACTATGAGCTGAAAGGCACTGGAGAACAAACAGCAATCATCACTTCTTCTTTTGTCACTAATATATTAGCATTCTGATACTCTCCTGCCTGCTTGTATACCACACATAAGCATTAACAAACCTAATTTTAAAAGGAGATTAAAAGAAAAGTGGTATCCATGAATGTACCAAATGGGAGAAGAGAGGTTTTTTGCAGGGTGAAGATGCCAAATCCTCAACAATTTCAGTAACAGAGAGGAATATGAGACTATTTGCTGCTGGAATAGGACCATCTCAAAGAAGAAACAGATAATTTATAAAATGTTAATGATTACAGCAATTCCATAATTAGAATCACTGCTACTTCAGTTGCAGATAATACAGATGGATGAAAGGGAACTGAGAAGCTCCTCCAGGCTTGCAGGACAATTTTTGCTGTTCAGCACTGAGGAAGATTATGAGAATCCAAAGCCTACGTAAGGGAGAAGTTGAATAATCAGAAGGAGGAGTCAAATACACCTGGATGTGAAAGGCAAACCAACCATGGATAATACATAAGATACAAGAGTATGTCAGAATGGTTTATTATTAATCTCAACCAAGGGTCTATTTTATTATGTTCTCATTTTTCTTTTCATACTTTCACTACATAGTGTATATTTCAATGTGAAGGGGCCTTAGGGATTTGCCATGGATCCCAAAAATGACTTGAACAGAGCCTCAGACTCAAAAGAACAAAGGAAAGGGAGCATAGCACCAAGTAATTTCTACTATAATCACATAAAACAGCATATTGTAAGTCATCCACTTTTATCTCTCATGTCAGTAATAAGCTCTAATTCCTGAAAACAGTCCTGTGTGTTAGGAAGCTGCATGTCTCATTCGCTGAAGCCAGAGCAATGGCAATAGGAGGACTGCTTTCAATTATTGTGTCTTTTAATACATATGCATTCTGTGTTTTTCCTCTGTATCACATGGTTCATTATTTCCTGGATAGCATGCTTGCTGCTGACATTAATCCTCAGCATATGTCAATGTCAGACCTTATACTATGGAAAAGTGCCCGGGCATATAATAAAAACACTAAATAATTAAGCTTCAACTTCAGCCAACTTGAGCACATCTTCAGAGATGTCTATCTGCTTACAAAGTGATTTGCTAAGTGGGTTTAAGTAGATATTTAAAGCTAAAAATGTGCATCAGTGCTTTACTGATGCTGATTTGCCTCCCTCCCTCCAAGTCATGTATTTGATTTAACCCTTGAGGACATACATTTCCCATTCTTTCATTTGATGTTGTTGTGAGTACAGTGTAACTCCATCCAAAAAGTCCCATCCTCTCCTGAGTCCTATTGAACTTACGATCTCAGTATATTTTTCATTGCAAGAATCCCACAGGTTAGTTCTGCCCCATGTGAAAAACACTGCTCTGTTTCACAGCTGCTGTCTATCTTTTACTGGGTGAGTAATCAAGAACAATTATTTTTTTCTTGTTTTATGAGAAAATTCAAAAAGGAGAAGTCTGAAACATGATACTTCAACCATTTTTGTATTCCCTGCACTCACTTTGCTCTCTCCTTTTTAAGCTTTCTCTAAAGAAAATAACTCCATCTTTCCATCCTCTCTTTATTCTGGAACTCCTCTGTGACACTGATCTTTCCCCACCTCATGTTTCTCTTATTCCTGCTGAAGTTGGTCCACGAATGGTTGGTCAAAATTGGCCACAACAGATAAATTTTATGTAACAAGTTATGGATTTATAGCTCTAGGGAATCATGCTTCTTCAGTGGGGAACCCAAAAAGACCCTGTGAGAGTAGTGTTTCTTTAAATTTAATGGTCTGACTCAATGTGATTAGTCCTGCCAACAACTCTTAACAGAAGTCAGAGAAAGAAAGGAAGGAACTGAAAAATAGAGTCACGTTTTAATATTCTGAATGTTAAGGGAGACAGAAAGTTGGCTATGTGTCTGTCTTTCTTGTAAGCATATTTGTGAGACTAAAATGCTGTACAGGTATTGCCTTCCATAATGCGTAAATCACATTTTCCTATAGAAAGGAGGAAATGTTCACAATACAAATCATTTTGACTGGGACAGAAAGAGACTGCAATGTAATTAGCAGGAGGATATGGCTGTAGTAGAAGGTCGCCTCTCCCATGAAGAGAGGCTTTGCACAGTCCAGCCTAGACAGGCTTGAACAGTAATACAAGAACATTCATTATATCCATTATAATGTCTCAAGCACTTTTATGGCCTACCCCGGCTGGAAATACATTTCCCTAAATGGATTAATAAGAAAGCAGAAGTCCTAGAATTACTTTGACATATCATTTAAACACATTGTAATACTGATGATTCTTAAGGATTAGAGAAAATCTAAGATAGAGACTGGGTACTGAGAGCCCAAAATTTATTACATTTTACATAATGCTGGATCTGTTGATTAGGCCTTGGCTATAACAGCTAAGAGATGTCTCAGAAAGGGTTTAGAAGATAGCTACACTATTTCACATATATATTTGATTTTACTTATGTCTCCCGTTTTTAACATTTTTATTTATAACTGTATTTTCATGTTTATGACCAAGGATGTGGCCTATTGTTTTGCTAGACAACACTTGTTTTCATTCAGTTTATGCATGTCCACTATTCAAGTCTTGTGAGATAGATAAATTATTTTCTCAGAAGTAAAAGGACGAAATAAAGCAGTACTACAATCAAGCCCTGGGTGCCTGCTAACTATGACACAGCTTGGACTTCCAAACAGCAGATGAGGAAAGTGTGCGCTGCTGTGGGTGAACTGCTGTATGTGTAAAACCATGTGGACATCAAATACAAAACGAGTGCATGGGCACCTTACACTGTGTTTAGAAAACCCATTTGTGACAGAGTAGAGGTGCTCCCCAGCTCCACAGACCAAGTATGAGCATCTGCACAGGCACAAGCCTCTTGCAGGCATGTGGCCAGAGAGAGGAGAGGAGATGAGTGCACTCAGATAGCTGGGAGCTCTGCAAGCACTAGGTCTTGCTCAGCCATCCTGTGTGAAGACCTCAAGACTCCCACAGCATTTGACAGTGCTTTTAGGCAGAATTTGTAGTACTTCTCTTTCTGCTGCTTCGGTGGATGTATACCCTGCTTTCTCTTCAGACTGTATAAAGATAAAGGTATGTTCAAAGAATTTCAGTAATGAAGAAAAGCTCTGTTTTCCCCTTTGGAAGCTCAGTTTGTTACTTGCGTGAAGAGATGTCCTGACTTTCCTGAGAATATCTGCACAAGCCTACTGTGTGAACTATGTCTATTGACCCTCCAGGAGAAAGGAATCAGAAGCCTGGTCTTAAAGACAAGATGCAAATTCCACAGCAGTCAACAGAAAGGCTACTGCTGATATTTGTGGAAAAATCACTCCTAGCTTAGGCGACTTTTGGTAACTCACCAAGTGCTCAATTGGTCTATTCTGCTGAAGTCCATGGAATTGTAGAAGAGAGAAAGTCCCAGAGCAGGAAGCATTCAATAAATCACTACTTTTTCAGTAATGAATTGGAACATCAGGAAAGTGCAGAAGGTTTTCTGTGGAACTGAAAAACCCAGAGCAAAGGATTTAGCCCAGGCATACCTTATCTGTGAAAAACTACCTGACATGTGGTCTCCAGATAAAATAACATTATGGGAAGTATATGAAAATTATGTAGGTATTCAGAACACCATATTTATAACCTGTACATAGGACATCTTAAAATGTTTTGGAAAATAATCTTCTCATAGCCACTCTATTTATAAAAACTCAGTGTCATTTTGAAAAACTAAAAACCAAGAGGGAAAAAATACTGAGAATTTTTTTCAAGTAATTCTAATGATACATGTAGTTTTATTTGCTTCCTCATGATTTCCTTGCATTCATATAGAACTGGTGTGTGATAATAAACAAATAAGAGAAAATTGTTATTAGAACCAATAATGTACTGCATAGTGAGTTATTTTGCATTTAAGACAGGGCCTATCTCAAATACTTCTCTTCAGTTTGAGCTTTACTACAAAGGCAACAGAAACTGCTGCTCTGCTTTTTATAAAACATCTTTGTCAACGCACTAGAATTGGATTCTAAGTCACCAAAATGCTTTAGGTTTTCGCACAAAGCGTGATAGGGCTTTTCCTCATCACTCAACCATTTTAGCTGGTTGTTACAATCACTTGGAGATTGTTCTGATTTGACTCTCTATGTTATGCCTTTTAGAGCTGAGACAGGACATTCTGCTTGCAGTATTACTAAGAGTATTTGGCATTTGGTGCAGTCATGTGTGGCTGTTGTCAGCATGGAGCCACATAAGCAGAGACTCATCAGAGAAAGAGCTACGATGCTGTGATGGGAACAAACCCCTGATCAAAAGTGGGGGAAGGATGGTGCATGGCAGGAGGACTGGAAAGAGCATCTTCTGTATGGACTGGAAAGAGCATCTTCACATACATTGTGTGTGCAGTCTTTGAATAACCCAAAGCAAACAGAAAGCTGAGAGTTTGTTAGTACATGCATTGTGAGTATTTCAGATACATGATTTATAAATATGATACATCCTTGAAATGTAGTTACCATCAGTAAATAGCACAGTTATTATTTCACAAAATGCAGTAACCATTAAAATGTGAAAGAATGTGCAAATTAAGAAACACTGTGGGGAAGAAGAAAGGTCCCACTTGCTATGTTTACATATTTTTATTTCAGAGCTTGTGCCAGAGGAGGGTAAAAGACTGCTTCATCACAGTCATTTGCTCAGAAGCACAAAATTTACCTGATGGTGAGTGGCAAGACTGAGATAACAAAAGAGAAGAGAATCCATCCTAAAAAGAGGAAAAGGGTAAAGGGTACATTCAAACTGTAGGAGAGCTCCCAAAGCAAATCAGAGTGACAAACTTAGTTGCTTGTACTGCTAGGCAGTTTTGGAGAGCCACTCCACAGGCAGGGGATTGCTGCCAAAAGGATACCTTGGCTATCACTGCCATGTCCACACTCAGAGCCCTGGCTGCTATACAGATAGGCTACTCTGTCACTGCAGGCTGTTCTTTTTCACTTCTTTTTTTGGTTTTGTTTTACATTATTGGAGCACCACCCTTCACTCGAATAAATTTGGGAGGTTTGTATTTTAGGCTAATATTTGAAACAGATTTGAGACAACCTAATGTCCCCTGGTTTTCCTACTTCCTGGCTAGTCAGGAATCCAGACCAAAAAGGGTGTGCTGAACTCCACCATGTCTTCAGTCAGTATCTATGAAGTGACCCACAGGCCCTGGAGGTGCTTATGGCCAAGTGTTAGGGGAAAGTCAGCCTTGCCTCACAGGCAAAGGTATGCAAGGAAATGTTCATTTGCCAGCTTGGGTGACCCTCTAGTTAACAAAAGTATCTTTACATGGAAAGATACGTGCATTCCGGAAACCTAGAAAAGGGGACAAACTTGTTAGGCTGGAAGATAAATGAATAATCTCTCCTTAAAAGAGTAGAGAGAAACAGAGTTTTGGTTTTTTCAGCTGTTACAAGGCACATCAATTAGTTTGAAAGTAGGCTACGTGGCAGCACAGGGTAGAAACATTACTGACAAACAGATCAAAAGACAAACACAGTAAATTGGGATTTGAGTTTTAGTTGTTTTAAAGAGCTATTAGCGGTGGAAATTACCTCCCTACTGACTCCCAGGATAATCTCTTCATGCAGTGAGAATGATCCAAAGGTAATTAGCATCACTGGAAAAAAACTCATGAGTGAAATTTGTGTCTGCACTGAAGATCAAATGCTTTAGTTGTGGGGGAAAGATTTCATCCAATGCACAACCAGTGAAAGGGTTACACCCAGTGGGCACTTCAGACAGGAATAACATATCTCCCTTCTCTTCCCTACCCCTTCCTCTTGGCTGCCTCTCAGACATCATCAGGAGTTTCTCCTGAGGATCTTGTGAATAAGGAGTTTTCTTAAGAGGGACAGGAGTTGCACACCTTCAGTATGGTTACACTAAGAAAAGTATGTGAGAAAACAGTCTGAAATGTGCAGCCTCTCCTTCCACTCCTTAAACTAAGGACTGTTATGCATCTTTATATATAAAATGAGGCATTTTTAGAAGCAATATGAAGAACAAGTAATTTTAGCAGCACCATTCACAGGTTTCACACTTTGATAAGGTAGGAAAAATATATAACATGAAACAAATACATGGGACAGGAATAAACCCCCCAAACTGCCTAATGTCCGGCTAATAACATATTTTGACCCAGACTATTCCATGCCTAATAAAACAAGAAGGATTTCAAGAAGAAAGTATTTCAACCAGGCTATGAAGTCTGTAGGATAAAAGCTATCAAATAGTGCCTTGGGTTACCTTTGTGGTATTTGAAATGCGTTATGGTATCCTTTTCTGTCATCATTTGTTTAATTCTACAGTCAGACCCCAGAATGAATGTATTCATAAAACTACTTTTGCTTTAAGGAATGAGTGCAGTTGACTTTCAATTTTTGTGGCACTTGATTGCAAGTATCTCAAACCCTCCATATTTAGTAAGTGTCCTTCACCTTGTTCCACATCTCCAGGCCATGGTACACTGCTGAGTCCAGAATTCAAGTGCCTCTCTCACTTTCATTATCCAGTGTTACTGAGTCATAGCAAAGTGATTATTAAAATACATATTTTTGTCCTATTATTCATCCATTTCAGATGAAAGCAACAATCTGAAGTTTTATTTGTCTTAGATCTATAGTTTAAAGGGTGGACATTTGAGATTGTCTTCTGCCTTGCACATCATCATCATTAATCCTTTCCAGATAAGTTCCCCTTAAAAATCCTTAGTATGGGTAACTGTGTTACGTGTAATTGTGTTAAAATCTTTCCTGCCTAAGATCCCTAGTGACTTTATAGTTCAGGAAGAAAACAACAACATATGTTTCTTGTAAACTTACTGAGTATTCATATTCTCTCATGTGTGTTTTGGGCTAAAACCTCTGCAGACCTTGTGGGGAAGCTGCATGGAGAGACTAAGAGAAGCTGGCTCCCCTTTAGGCTTTCTGTGTTTTGGAGAGAAGGCAGAAGAGGAAACTTTCAATGAGAAAGTGAACAATTTGCCCTGACATGTTAAAGATCACGGAAACCCTAAAACCTGATTATCTTACATTAAAACTTTGCCCAGCAGTGTCAAGCTTGCTCCTAGTTTAAAATGTCCTTGAACAATTCACCTATACCGACCTAGGTTTATAAAGTCTGCCGACAAATCCTCAGACAGAATCAATGGTATGTCTCTTGGACATGTTATGTGATGTTAGCCTGTACAGGATCTGAACCAGCAGGGATCTCTCTCACATCCTGCAAGAATTTTGCAAAAGATGCCTTAATACAAAAGGAAGGGGTTTCTTTTCCAGATGAAGAAGCTCACACATGAGAAATGCTACCACACATATCAGTCTTTCTGCTGCATAAAGATCCAACTTACTGAAATGCCACAAGTCTCCCTGTCAAAAACACAAAGCTTATTTGCCAATGATACCCTCCTACTCTGTCGCAGCCCACAAGATGCTTAAAATAACTAACCAAAGGTAAGCTTCAAAGCCTTCTGCCTTGAGCTTCAGTTTCAAACAAAGCAACTGAAATTTAAACAGAGGAAGTAACTGTTGTTCTGTTCATGACTTCACCCTTCAACCAGAAATAAATATAAATCCCTTATTCCTTAACTATTTCATGAAACTGTGAATCAGGTTCATAAAATTACAAAGCATTGTTAAAAGTTACAATGGTGTGATCTTTAGCATGAAAACACAGAGTGCTTGGGTGGCTCTGCCATCTTTGGTCACCTTTTAAGTAGGGGAAAGATATAAAACAGTTCTCCAACGCAACTCTGTATTTTTATTATATTATTAATACACAAGTACTTAATACTGGAGGCTGTAAATCCTGAACAGTATTCTACCATTAGCTGCTGCCTTCAGTTATAGTCAGCCTAGCCTACTTTCCAGTAATCAGAATGGGACATGAGAGAGACAAGGAAGCATCTGCAGGACTGTCCATAACATCTAAGTGTGTCACACTGATGGATTTATGTATTACAGCTCCCTGTGTCCATCCTCTTGCCTGCCCCTTCTGGCCTTCATGCCTGCTTTTTCACACAGTCAACAAGTCAAGCAGGCTCCTACTTAAATTTTACTCTGGAAAGTTTCCTTTGTCCCATGGCAAGTCATGATCTGTGCTATGTGTTAGCTGGGTGACCCCTTTCTGCCTCAGCCAAATAAACTAACATGATTCCCCTTCATTCCTGTCCCATTCTTCTACCCCATTTCTGTCCTTTAATTTCAAGTCAATGATTTTTCAGCTTGACCCTCTCTTCCTCCAATACTTCCTCCATTACATGGGGCTGAAAACCTCCATTTCCTTATACCTGAGCCATAAAGAGACCCTACTGACTGTGCTGGAAAGCACCCTGGGGTAGCAGATGTTAAAACTGAGATTATTAAATAATCTGGATATGAGTAAACATGAATGAATTTGAAGACATGAGCTTCTAGGTGTTCTGTAAGTGACTTGAGAAGAGTTAACTGTAGTTTGGGTAGCACAGAGGAACATTTTCAAAGATAGAAACCCTGAAATGTCAGAGAAAAGAGTTATCAAAACAGATCATTGTTAACAAATGGCTGTTTATTGCTAACACAAAGCAAGTGTATGATTTGAAGCTGGATTATTTCTGTAAGTGTTTACTAGAGGAAGAGACAAAAATAGACATTTGTATCCTATCAGTTGTTCATAACACTCACAACTGCTTCCTTATGGCCCACTACTATACTGTTTTACTTCCAATTACTTCCAGTTCCAATTTCTTCCAATATGAATTCCAACTTTTGGTCTTTAACAACGATCCACAGAGTGAAACACTCTCTCAGTATTAGTGTAGATACATCCTATTCCCAGACTAATTTTCAGAGGAAAATTAATTTGAGATAGTGACCAGAATAAATTTCATGCACATGAAGTTATCAGAATATCATTTATGTCTGGACAACACTTATAACACAGTTGATTTGTAATTCTGTTGGTGATTATATTGCTTAGTTGGGGTTTGTCGCCTCAGTTTTTCCTGCCTAGATTCATGCCAGTATCTGTGCATCTTTGGAAATGCCTTAGTACCTCCTTTGTGGTAGGAATTAAATCAGTAATGCGCAATGCACAGTAGGAAAATCACACTGCAGAGCATGATCTCATCAAAGTGCCACAGAGAGAGGGGATTGAAGTCATTCAGACAGTTCATGGAAAAAACTTTGATACTGCTTTCAGAAAATGTTCACCAGGACTTTTCATCCATAACTAGCTTCTGTCACCAAGTGGGTTTTTTCTGCATAGGTTCAAGCAGATAAAAAATGGGCATCAAGTACACATGTCAGCTGAAAGTCTCATTCCCTTGCTTGTGTGCAGCACAAAGGGTGACCAGCTTAGTAGTTCTGAGAACTAGGCTGTCTGCTTCCCTCCACCAAATAGTGGGAGAATCAAAGATAGGAAGAAACCTTTGCTGCTCTCTTTGGCATTTGCTGGCAGTCATGTAGATCTGACATTATGAAACCACATGTGCCAACATCCATTAAGTGTCTTTACTGTAAATAACTTGTTTTCTCTGGCAGACAATCTCATCCCACCATAAGTGCCACTAACACATTAGTGTGTAAATGAAAAAACATTTGCAATGCCATCTGAGAAAAGGTTTCTGCTTGAAACTTATTAACAACCTAACGATGAAACAAAACACTTAAACTATAATTTGTGAAGTAGATAAATATGTAGCAGACTTTGATGGCAAGGCAGTGGAGAAGAAACTTATCACCATTTGACCTTCTGTTTGAGAAAGGAAAAAGCAAACTAGAACAACCCTGCCTGGCTACAGTGAAATGCAAGGTAACATAAGGCAAAATTTAGCTATCCGGGGTGACAGCGTGAGCTCTCAAACCTTTAAACATACAGACCCAGAAGTTACAAATCACAGCACTGCACAGGTGGAGCAGAAAGCTGTTTTCCCTCTAGGCAGGGTTCTGAGGGCTTGCTGGCACCTCAGAGCAAGGGCAGGCTTGGCCAGTGTGGGAGACGGGCCACCCATGCTAGCAGGGGTAACCATGACAGGGAAGGGATGGCAGCAGGGAGTACTTCTGCATGAGCCACAGATGGGAGTAGGAGACTCTGAGGAGCCTGGTAGACAGGCAGGTTGCTAAAATCAGTGTCCTCACAGCCAGCTGAAGCAAGTTGCCTAAAAGGAGCTAATATCACAGAATCATAGAATCAACTGGATTGGAAGACATCTCCGCGATCATCAAGTCCAACCCTTGATCCAACACCGCTCTGATTACTAGATCATGGAACTTGGTGCCACATCCAGTCTCAGCTTAAAAACCTCCAGGGACAGAGAATCTACCACCTCCCTGTGCAGGCCATTCCCATGCCTGATTACTCTCTCTGTAAAGAATTTCTTTCTAATATTATCCAACCTAAAGAGCTTAAGCCCATGCCCTCTTGTTCTACTGCTGGTTGCCCCTTCACTTGAAGCATGGACATGTCCCCTGCTTCTTCAGCAGAGATTGCCGTATCAGAAAAATCTGGAGCTTGTTCCTTTCCTTGACTTCCAAAAGGAACAGTAGGCACTGCCTGCCTCTCCTCTTCAGGCCCCAGTGAAGTGAGGAAGCTGCTACTTCTCAGTACAGCCGCTGGCATCAGCGAGACCTCACCTACACACCAGCAGCTTCACTAGAATGATTGCACCAGTCAGGACTGGGGAAACAATAGATCTAGTCCATAAAGCATGCAACTTCATCAGAAAGCGGACCAGTATAGCTGTCATGCTGGCAGGAAACAGTTTTGCTAACCTACCTGAATTTCTTTCTGGATTAAGCTGTACATGCAAAACCCCACTCCTGGTAAGAAGTAAGTTTAGGAGGGCTGCACTCTGCTAGTGCAGTTACATCTGCAAAACCTTCTCTAGCAGAAACAAAGGATGAGTTTGTCAACACTTGCAAAACAGAGTGATCAAGAGCCACTTTTAAATTCCAAGTTAAAGAAGTCCATTCACCCTACTGGTCACAGAATTGTGAACTGTCAAAGATGTAAATCTCCTAAAGCAGAGAGAGTAGTAGGCATCACTACTGGAAGGCAGGATTTAGTCTTTAGATTAAATTAACAACTCCAGCTAAAATCAGTTTGCCATGACAGTGAGATGGGAGCAAATATTTTGAAGGTGATGTTAAGACAAGCAGACAAAGCTTTCTGAGATGAAATGTTTTCTGTACCTCCGTACAGGTGTTTCATGCAACCACAAACTAAACACACTCAAAATCTGCAACTCATAAAGCAGGTCCAGAACTTGCTTCAAGTTGAGTAATCAGTTTGCAATGATCTCAGGCATTAGGGCCTCTTCCCAGCTGTTCTTTGAGAATCATGAGCGCCAGTGACAGCTAAACCCCATTAAACAGCATTTGACATCAAATGTTTGAGATCTTACGCAGTTTTCTACATTATTAATTTTCTACCTGATGGCAGTGTGCTCTTATTATTTTTGCCTCCCACTCTTGTTCTGTAATGCAAAGCCTAAAGTGAAAAATCAGGTTAATTCCTTTTATTTTACTCCCTCCTGCTGCTGTTCTATCTGTCAGAGTTGCTGCAAGGAAGAAAAACTGTAGCAGAACAGACTAATGAAAACATTGCTCTACCTTTTGTGATATTAATACTGGCAGAATTTCACAGCTCCCTGTCTCAGACAGTAAAGAAAACAGGTCTTATTTTTCAGGTTCCAACTATTATTTTCCCATTGTCGCAGGGTAGCAAAAAATCAAAACCACCCACCATCTCCTACACAAAAGCCACCCCTCAAAGCTGTAGACAGAACACTCATCTTCCAGTGGCTTCAGTGATCCAGTTTTTCTGGCTACTTTTTTTGTTTGTTTGAGTTTGTTCCTTTCTGCATCTCTATCAGTATCCAGTGCATGGCTAGAAACAAAGCAAAATATCAGCTTCCACCTGCACTGTGTCCAGAAGGAAAAGGTGCAGTCACCTTCTGTGTAAATTCTCCTTCACCACTTGCTCTGGAAGCACAGTGCAAAAGGGGATGGGGCTAGAATCAGCCACAACATGAACAAAAAAATTTGTGATCCCTTCTGTTTGTCTTGTTCAAGACACAATAATGTTATTTAGTCACAAATCTTGTAACACAGGACCAAGAGTGAGTGTCCTTTGTAGCTAACTCCTAATTGGTATGATTAGCAATGGTGGATTGCTAGCATTCAGGTAAGCACCTAAAAATGCCAGCCCCTAGTACAACCCTCAAGCTGCAAGCACTACTATTAAGATTTAGGGGACTATTTTGCTTTTTTTTCCTTTTGCCTTTTTTTTTTGGTACATATATGTATTAGTAAAATATTACTATAATGCCCTCTAGTGTCCACAAATAAGAATATTTTGCTACTATTTCATCTCAGCACCTCTCTTTCAGCAGGGAAGTTGACAGCCTTACATGCTGCTGAAGAGCATGCAAGGAATTCAGATCATTAAATATCAGACAAGCACTGGTTATTTCCATCTGTTTCCCTGCATGGGGACAAAAGCCAAGTCCCACCAAAGCTGGCAGGGGCATGAAGGTTGCTGAGATCTGGGCCTTTGCAGCAAGGTACCTTAGGAGTCTAGGCATGCCTGGTCATCTCATAGGGGTCTACAAGTGGTTGTGAGAATGTGCAACATCTGCCTCAGAGCAGTCAGTCCATGATGAATGTCCAATATAAAACCACAGAGCCCCACAGGCAACATTGCTTGTGTGTCTTGAGATCAGAAACAGGTTACGAGCCTCCTGCACATAGATGCCCAGGGAAAACATCAGGCACAAGCAGGAGCCTTTAGGTGATGTGTCCTGACTGACTGGGGTTTGGATGCAGGAGCAAAAAGATGCCCCATAAAGGAGTAGGAGTCTTACTTCTTCACAGACCTTAAGCTTTGGGGAGATGTGGAGGGAAGGGAGCCCTGACCCATCTGCATGCAAGGTGACAGTTCCTGAAGGAAAGACATATATAACACTGAAGTTAAGCACAAGTGGACTTGGAGAAGTTACTGACTCCACATGTAAAAAACCTGAAACTTGCTCCTGCTCCCACCACTCCTATTGCCTTGAGAGCAAAGATGGCCTCAGAAGAGCAGTACAGTGACCACAATATCAACACTTTGCAATGTGTTTATGTAAGCACAGATATAATACCGGATGTGCAGGAGCCCAGAGAGGTTAACCTGAATTATTCAATGTCACAGCACATGGCCATGAATAGATCCAGACCTCCTGGCTCCTAGACCTGTGCTTAAACCACAACAGTGTGCTCCTTCCTCTCAGAAAATGTGCTGAGAAGTTGCACAACCTGAACCTACTGGTTACATTTCTTTCTGAAGTTCCTGACAGGAATCCATAACCAGATTCTCCAAACTCAGCATTACAATTGCGACCTACTCGTGGTGACACATGCACTGTCTTTGTGTCTGATGTCGTATCAGGTCACTTTTAGACAAAAATATGATTAATGAGGTGCAATGTGTATCTGCAGAGATCTTAAAGTGTATACTGTGAATTGCAGTACTATACATGAGACATAAAATATGTTGCCTCAGGATCATTTTATTGCCACAAATAATTTAGGTACTACTATTTACTGCAACCTCTGAGTTGACAGAATCCTATTCACTTCTTTTGGTATTAATCTTAAAAGGCAATAGTCAAAATCTCTTGGGTTTTTCTGTGGGGTCCTCCTTTAACACAGTCTGCTGAAGGAATGATTCTCCCTCCTCTTGCTGTTTTTTCTTTCACTGCAGTTTACAGACACTCAAGAACTGAGATGCAGCAGCACTTCCTAGATGTTATGAGAAGACTATTTTGAGCCTTGAAATCTATTATTTAAAGTTCCCTTTTGCTCCAAGTTATTTTTTTCTGATTTCAGAAAATTGTGTGAAAGGAATAAATCAAACTCTTCTTGCCTTGCCTTTTTTTTTTCTTTTTTCTCCTCTCTTTTCTTTTCCCTTTTTTTTTTTTTTTGGATTTGTGGGAGA
>JAOXXN010000446.1:44440953-44465604 GCA_026770055.1 Myrmophylax atrothorax | reverse complement strand
GGATTTGGGGGAGACCATATACATGGGTTCTACTCTATGGAACTGCTGAAAGCATCTTCCTGTTAAGTTACTAATAGAAAATTATCAAATCCCAAACATATAGGTGGAAAGTCTGACCAAGCCATCACTAGATGAGGCTTCCAAAGGGGCAGCAGGGACAGTTTTGGGGATAATTCAACAGAAATGGGTCACTGAATGAAATTCTGTTTTACAGTAGAAAACATAAAATTGCTTCACTTCTCAGCATATGAGTATGACATAGTGTAAACAGAGATGCTCTGCAACTGCAGTGAAGAAGAGATTGCAGGCTACTGAAATTGCCTTTGCATGGTCGGCACTGAGCTGAGGCATGCCAGTACATGTTCTGTGTAGAATACAAATGGCCTTGAGAAGGAAAATGTATTTCACCCTTTTTATTAATTTCTACACCACTTATGTCATCTTCTTTTCCTCTCACTGTAGGAGTTATAGGCTGTCACCCCCAATCACCAACCCCACCCTGCCCCAGCAGGCACAGAGTGCCTCCCGAGGACAGGAGCTGCCTACGCTGCAGTACCAACCTGTGCTCCTGCAAACCCTTCACACCCGAGAGCTTCTTGTTTGGGGCACAGCATCCTTGTTGGACAAAAGTCAGCACTGTACCATGCAGGACCGAGAAGGACACAGAGAGGCATATCTTAGTATTTTTGTCTTAGTGTTACTCCTTCCCATTGAGAAACGCTGTAAGATCAAGTAATTGCAACCTTAATGCTGATCATCCCCAAAAGAATTTACAGTATCTGAGTTCAAGGAGAAAAGTACAAAGGTACATTTACTTAACACAAAACACCTTGAGGGCCAGATATTTAAAAGTCAAAAACCTGAAGGTACTGGTATGTATAGATGAGGAAGTTCAGAAGCTGAAAATATGCCAAATTTCCACTGAACTTAATGGAACTCGAAGAGACTTAGTTCTCCCAAATTCTATCTATAACAAGAGAATATTCTCTGCAGCTTCAGGTGCTTCACTAACTTTAAATGCCAGGCCTAAAATCCAGCTTTCAGCAGTTAGTTCCATATGTCAGATGGTTGAGGCAAACAAAAGCTTTCAAAAAATATTTTTACAAAAATAATTTAAAAATTACAATTTTAAATTTATGATAACAAAAGGGTAAGGTTTTCAAGGGTACATAAGGGAGAGATGGATGCTTATTGAAGAATTCATAGACTGCATTTTAATACTATTATAAAGAAAAATATCAACACATTTTGATTAATTTCATATAAGCACACACTCCTCAAGCAGGAGGGACAGCCATAGGGCTAGTTATTCTAATAATGTTTGCCAGCAATATTATTATTTGAAGTGTATTGTAGACAAATAGCCTGTTGTTTCAATACCCTTGATATACCCATTAAATGTATTCCAGAAGCAGCTTTATTAAAAACGGAGAATAGTCTAAATATTGAATTTTGTAATGCCCTTTAACAGTTGCTGCTTTTTGCACTTGAATTGACATTTAGATAGGAACA
Organism: Myrmophylax atrothorax; assembly: GCA_026770055.1. Taxonomy (NCBI): domain Eukaryota; kingdom Metazoa; phylum Chordata; class Aves; order Passeriformes; family Thamnophilidae; genus Myrmophylax; species Myrmophylax atrothorax. Next base: position 44,464,092 of record JAOXXN010000446.1, on the reverse strand, counting down.
GAGTACACCGATTGCTCTGATTGCTACCCTGTTTAGAAATTATATGGGTTATTTAAATCCTAGGATGTGTTACAACAGACATAAAAATGGAATTCAAATGTAAAAGAGGAAACATTAAGCTTACTGGCAATATTTAGGTATGTGAAATATCCATAATTCATAACTATCACATAGTTTCTCAGCTTCTTTCCCAATAAGCATTTCAAATCTATTTTACTTTTATGCTTCATATGTATCAACTGACTTGCTATAGATCTGATGCACATTTCCATAGACCTAATATGCCTATTGCAAAATCATATTTTACTCATGAAAATAGTTCCAAACATGGAAAATTTAAAATTAATAAAGAATTACTGAGGTAAAAGAAATACTGATTTCACCTTGTCAGTAGATTAAAAGTTAATTACTTTTTAGATGAAAGCCACATGAAATTATAGACAACATTCTCTGTTCCTCAGCAAAGCAGGAATAGTAAAACCAGTGTAGTTCCTTACAATGTTCTCCATAATACTGTGGTCCATATGTCGATGCATTTTTCAGCCTCACCACTGCTTATCAACACAGATGCCCCTGCCAGTGTGGGGAAGAGGCAAGTGGGGAAAAGAACATACTGGGTTGGGAGGGGATATTTCTGCCCCCTCTTTTCTGAACTGTAAGGCTTCTGGACAGACACTAGACAGCAACACAATTCTGGCCCATATCAGCCCCTATTATATGCATCTCAGTCAAGTACTTTCTCCTTTGAGACTGAAGGCATTAAGAAGACAAAAACAAGTTCCCAGCCTCAAACCAATCAACTCTTGCCCTCTTCCCAGAGAGCTACCAAAGTAGTTCAGACAGCTTACAGTGCTGGGCAGCCAGCTGCACATGGCCAAGGAAAGCGCTTGTCTCTCACTATGGACTTTGCTGGTGCAGCACTGGTCACAACACAGCCTTTCATCTTCTGTTTTGTTCATAGACTTTATTATAATGGCACCCATTTTAAACTTAGGAATTAACTTGTGTATCAAAACCTGTTCAAAGCAACAGGAACACAACAGTCAAATTCTGATTGTGGGTATTCTTCTATTATTTGTTCTAAAACTCAGGTTTGTTCTTTGGACTCAACCTTTTTCAGGTCACTTCAGACTGAAGTCAGTAGTATTACCCCATGCCAAACTGAAATCTATTCAAAATAATTGGCTTAGAAAGCCATGCTGTTCACCTTTTGAACACTAGGTTTGCCTCCTACCCCCAAGATGCGAAATTCTTTTAAGATTTTTGTTTGTACTTTAGAAGTTTATCTATTTTTGTCTTGTCATTTCTTGAGAATGGATTCTTGTATCTCTTATCTGAAAATATTACTGAAAAGTTACTTTTAAATTGCAATTTTATAAGACGAACAAGACTCTTATATCGGTTTTGTCAATCAGAAACTATTGTACAAATGAAGCTCTGATTGCTGACAGTGTTCCCTTTGGCCCACTACAAAAACCCCTCCACATCTTTAAGGTGAAGGTCACATGCATAGGTATTGCTGCTGAACTACCCCGTAATTCATTTGTTATAAATAATACTTTAAAAAGGCTATCCTTAAAAGATACCTTTAAAGTGAGGCAAATGTGTTCTCTAAGAAGAAATTATCCTGGTTTATCTAGTTTCCAGATAAAGCAAGTTTTCAAAAATAACAAATTTTTAACTATCTATGCCAAAACCAGCATAGGATAAAATGCCCTTGGTAATGTTTCTAAGTGGAATTTTGGAAAGATCAAATGCTACCTTCTCTCTACACATGCCAGTGGTGTGATTATTGCATAAGTATTTGCTCATTTCATTTTTGCACTTGGTGAGAGATTATCTATTGAGTTACTAAAGCAAAATTTACCTTTTCATTCAATCGCTGAACTGAGAGATAAATACCTACTTAGATGTTTAAATTCGAGCAGACAGGTTCCCCCTCTGGAGCACTTTAGAGATTTCCATTCATCTGATATGGAACGCAGGTGCTTATTTTAGGAGACTTTGTTCACTAGACATCTAAAATTCAGATCCAGTCTAGACAGTAAGATGGAGAGTTGCAATACATAGATGCAAGCTGGGTAGGCAGACTGGATCTTGTCCCACATGATTAACATTTTATGAAAGTCAGACGGCCTTAAGTGAAATGTCTCTCCCAATGGTCTTTCTGCCTTCAAATGGCCATTAAAATCCTGAACTATTTTTAGCATTTCTATATGTTTTATTAAATATTAAAAATTTAGATAGGTAAAGAAAATTACTGTGCATTGCTGTCAACCTGAAAACCAGCTCAATATGAAAAGTTTTGGAGACCGGAACTCAGAGATGTTTTTGGGTCAGGGCAATCAAAGCAATGAGGCGACTTCATCATGCAGCTACATAGAGTAAAAGGAGCTTCAGAAATATGAATGCCCAAATGAATGGAGTGCACAGAAGGTCAGAGAAAGAGAATAAAACAATTCTAAAACAAGAATTCTGAACTCAAGTTGCAAAGTAACTGAATAATACAAATTTGGATGAAATAGCCTCATCACTCATGCCTGCAGTAAAAAATACATTAAAAGTAAAATCAAAGGAAACGCTTCACTATTAGTAAAACAATAATTTTTTTTCAATTTTTTTTTCAATATAGAAGTATCTATATTCTGTTGCATAAGGTGCTTTGTTTTTGTGACACAAAATGATTTTATCAGATGTTCTCAGCTGGCCAGCTGCTATTAAGATGGTAGCAGATGTCCACATTGCTGTCCAGATCCCTGCTAAATCCCAGCCATCCCTTGTTCTTCAAAGGCTCCTCACACTGTTGGTCTAACACACTGCATAAGTCACAAGAGGTTACAATTCCCACACATTCCCATTTCACTTAGATGTTATGCTAAACACACTGAATTTATGCTCATGGGGTTACATAAAGAAGGTCTATACATCTTTTAAAAAAACCTACTAAATGGTTGGATTGGTATTTCTGTCTTGTACTGTTAAAAATTAGGATTTCAAATAAAATGAAGCAATAGAGTGCTGAAATGTCTTCCAAAGCAATGGAAAGAAGTATTTGAAAGTATCAGTAGTAACAACTGATTAGAGACAATCAGAAGCTTACAGTGCTTTGTGGATAGTTTTGTCAAACAAGCCACCATGATATGAATACATCTTAATATGCTTGACACTTGGCTGTGAGTTTAATGATGATAAATTGTGGGAGATGGAAGAATACAACTAATTACTCTGTGAGCATGAAGCATTACTCACCAGAAATTAATGTGTATTCTGGGAAATAAATTAATTCCTGCTGTCCTTTCTGAAATACATATTATTAAGACTTACTAATTTTGACAGTAACTTCTCCAAGGTATAATATTCAAACACATACAGTATTTGCTAGTTATCTCATAAAGACAGATGAAACATTTAAATGTGGTATAAATTGCATCACTGAAAAAAATCTCCTACTGCTGGTAAACTTTTAAAACTTGAACTATAAGGGAAGGGTTTTATTTAAAGCAATTCATTTGTAGAAGTAAGAAATCACAATCTAAATTTCAAAGAGTTACTTTACATTCATATGTGATTTTATTTTTACATCAGTCATGCTTTAGTTTGAGTGAAACTATCCACCCCAATTGTGCTTTTCAAGAACAGCACTTGATCTGGAAGCTTCACTGGCTGCCTAACACTTCCTGCACATCTGGCAGCCCTTCACATGCCTGGAGACTGCAGAAACAAGCACAGATGTTGTCTTGTTATATGAGATGCTTCAGATGCCCTCCACTTCTGTACCTCCTTTTTACTTAGGCTGTCAATGACACAAACTTGTTGCAAATCATGCAGTGGGGTATGAAACCTGTCTTAGGCCATGCAAACACACAAACACACCCAGCTGTGGGCAGGACAGAGCAGGTGCACAGGATGGAAGCTCTCAGGGGGAAGATGATTGGCTCCCACAGCATTTACCTATTGAGTCTGCTTTGTGAATACATCCAGGTGGCTTATCCCTCAGATATCATGATCCCTGGAGAAAGACAACTCCACTGGAGTCAGATGTAAAACAATCATGATAATAGTTCAATTGAAGACAAGACTTCTTAATTTTATGTGATGTGGCAAGGGACTATCTATACAGGAGAATCTGTATTAACAAAAATATTTAAATAGTGCAAATTAAGTGACATGGAAAACATAACGACTCATAAGAACAAGAGCCGTACAGTGCTAAAAGGGTTAACATTTTACCTAATTAACAGAATAGCTTCTAAGTAATATTGTGAAAGAAAAGAAAAAAAATCCATGACACTCAAAATGAGAGTTCTAAGGTAGGGAAATTCAAATATATCTTGCAAACCTCTTTAAAGGGCTTCTTAAGAGTTTCAATTCACATTCTTTTATTCTGCCGCACCTCCTCTCAACTCAGTACTTTGAAGATTAAAGCAAATACACTACAAGTACCAACAGGATCTTGCTTTTTAAAATCATCAACCAAAAGTGTACTTTGCACTCTAGCTCCTGAAACTGTAGAGTTTTATGCCACTGATATTTTTAGCTTTTCCACTTTTCTTTACTGTTCTACCCTCTCAGTGGCCTATTATGGGCCAGTTCCTCAAAATAAATCTTCATTGCCATGTCAATAACAGTAAAGATATTGCAGTATTGCTCTCTATGTACTTTGGAAAACCTGCTGAATGGACTTATGACAAGCAGATTTTAAGAGCTATTCTTCCTACCTGCCAACTGAGATGGAATAATCAGATCCATGTACATGCTCCTCTTTCATTACGATTTCATTGAGTCTAGACAACCAGTTTACAAACACATCAATCTGTGCACTTATGTGTGTGTGAAGGGTGGAAAAACATTTGTACTTGAAATTGAAAATAAAACAGGATGTCAATGTCTTCGGAGCAAAAAAGAATTGGATGATTACATTATAATCTTATAGTTGTTTTGAAAGTTGTTGAAGAGGCAGTGAAAAATGCAGACACTGTCAAACCAGCAAAGTCAAAATCTACTTTCTACAAGGCAGAAAACTAAATTACTAAGATCTTAGAGGGGAAAGGAAGAGGTCTGCAATATCTGAAGGAATGCATGGCACTGAATGGAAGCTTTATTCTCTTTGTCTGAAAGAAATCTACCCTTGCTTTCCTGAGAAGTGAGTGACTATCTGAAAGGAAAAGGAAGATCGTCCTCCTCACTTTTCATAATCTGTAGTGTGTCTGACTGATTCTAAACCAAATCAGCTGTAACATCATTACAGCTCTTTAGATGAAGCAGTTTTCGTGCTGTTCATCTTTGTGGATGATACAAATGTGCTGTTAGGGTCTACAGACTACCCAAACACATCTAATTACTTCCTATGATTCAAAGTCTCCCCAGACTGATTGCCAATTCAAGATGTACAGATTCAGTAGACATCTTAGCAAAAATGGGCTAATGGCTATTGCTCTAGGAGTCCGGTCTGAATACTTTCTAGTTTTGCTAGATAGTTCCAGCTTCTGTTGTGAGATTCCTCCAGGTAATTTATCTTGGTCTGCTCTCCCAGAGAGAAAAGTGCAGCTCTGGGTCGCTCATTCTGCTCTGTTCCTCTCTTAAAGCCCAACAAGCACTTGGCTAAGTTCACCTGGGAGCTGAACCTGTTTTACACTGCAGGTGCTGTGCTTCGCTGTGCTGCAGCACTAGGGAGCTGCACTGACAGGCAACCTGAGACTTGGATACTGAGCCACACACACTACAAGGCAAGGTAGAGTCCTTGCTCTCTACTGTCACTCCTCAGTAAGCTATCACATTTTCAGCAGTGCTGGCTGTAACAAAGCTCTTGGCTGGAGTTCTGATACTCTTTTCTTCAATTTTAAAGCAAAAAGTCTGTAAGGAGTTAAGATGACTGAATACAGCTCTAACATGACAGCTGCAGCCAACAAGGTTTGAAACATTTTGTTTCAATACAGGGAAAAGGTGGTATAGTGGCTGCAAATCATACTGCCTCAGAACTGGCCTCATTGTTTCAAATTGCTATAGTAAAAAAATACATGTAGATCTTATTAATCCAAAACATTTTAAAGTCTCTGGCAGCAATTTACCTGAAAAAGTGTAAGTGCAGGCCCCTAGAACCACCTCCTGCTCTATCTCCTGTGTCCCAATGCATGCATAGTGTCCAGATGATGCTGATGTGGCAAGAAGTCTACAGAGTGTCTAGCCTCTCTCCTCCGCAAATTCGTATTTCCTATCTCTTTGGTTTGCAAGGGGCAAAAGTTACACAAACATTGATGGAACTCAACAGTGTCAGTGAAGATAATCAGAAGAGCTCCTACTAATGTGAATCAGTTTTTCAGGATTGGGAGTTCTGTCAGTGCCTGCACATGTCAAATAACCTTATATTAGGTTCCTGGAAGATAATCTCCTATGAGACTTTAGAAATACCTTGAATGCTCCATCCCTTTTCTCATGGTAAAGTAAGATTGTAAATGCCAAGAGACTTCACTAATAAGATCAATAAATTATGGGAATACATTAACAGGTTGTGATCCTTTGTATCATTCCATTGAATAAAAATTCTTCCAATACAAAAACCAACCTATAGTATTTTCTTTATTAAGAAACACAAAGTATTAAGACCTTCTCTCTCATGCTACAAGAAACAGCATCACTGTATACCGCTCACCATAGGCACGGTGCTAATAAGAAATCACAACTGCAATGCTATTCCTAGAAACTATTGGGGTTTTTTAATGGTAACTGAAATAAAACCTCTAGAGCAAATTTTGAAATAATTTAACTCTTTAAAGTAGGAATCTTATTCATTTTGATTTTAGGTTCCATTTAAAGTTTTTCCACTTGAAAGTCAGAATAGGAATGTGCTGTGACCTTAAGAAGCAGCTTGGCAAAACAGTTTAAAAATCATTGCACATATTACTAGTACATTGACATTGCTGTGAGGTAGAACAGCTTTTAGAGAAATGGGGGTCTGTGGTTATGCTACACACATGAAAAACAGAAACAAGGACACTAAAAAAACTGTTCAGTGTGTATTGTGCATGTGTGTTCCCATCTGTATGCGTGTTGGGGGACAAAATTTGTGCACAGGAGCTCTGGGAGAGAGAGAGAGCAAATATAAAATGATATCTTTGGTTATATCCTTCCACCTTCCAGCAGTTTGCAGCCTAAGAGCTAAGTGAAAGAGCCACTCTCTTCCTCCCTTTGTTTAGCAATTCCGTTCTAGCTGTAAATTTGTAATGTTTTTTGTTAAATAGAGACTCATAGAATATCTCAAGTTGGAAGTGACTTATAAGGATCATCAATTCCAACTCCCTGCTCCTTGCAGAACTACCTAAAACTAAAAAATATGACTAAGAGTGTCATCAGATGATGGTACTTGAAATAATCTAAATATGTGATACAAGATAGGTCCTTTGACTTCTAAAGGGAAAAATTTGGAGTGAACCATGACCATATTGCCTTGATGGGAACTTCTCAGTCTTTCTAGACAATGCTTTACATTGTTTTAAGAAAGTAATCCTTTTACTAAATTATTTTGTAATTTTATTTTTTTTTAAGCTGCACTGTGCCCAAATATTATGGAAAGAGTGTTACAAGAAGCAAATCTTGCTCCACCCTTCTAGAGTACAGAAACCTTGGGTGGAGAGGTCAGTGCAGAAATGCCCAAAAGAAAAAGAGCAAGAAACAGTATCCTTGAAACACAAGGATAGTGCTGCTATACTTCAATTTAAATACGGATGTCAAGATCTTGAAAAGCATCAACTACTTTACTTAAAAAGACTATAGAAGCATATGTTCAGACACAAGGGAGGACTTGGAAGAAGTCAGGACATGGGTCCAACTCCAATTCCTTTTGTTGGGAGCACTCCACAGTGGCTGACATTTGGGCTAGTACCTGCCCTCAGAAAGGAGCCCAGGTGTAGTATAGTGGCACTACAACAGGCCACAGAAAGACATCTCACCAGGTTCACTTAGGACATCTGCAGAAGTTCCTGACTACAAGAAAAATTTTGTCTTCACTCATCAAAAGGCAACTTGCTTATTTCCTGAAACATGGAGCTTTTTCAGCTTACACTTCAGTTTTCATCTTTTGAAATAATGTACCAAGAGCAGATAACTAGTACAGATCAATTGAAATTACTATTTATAGGCTGGAGTTGCACTTTTTCCAAATCAGTTCAAACCTTCCTGCTTTCAAATGTCTTTTTAGTTTGCTATGAACAAAGCAGAGAAAATCTGTCATGGAGGAATGAGATTTGGGCTTATATTTGATCATTTTCCCTTCACAAAGACAGACTGAAATAAAGAAACTTTTATATCACTGAGCATTTCAGATAAGGGCTGACAGTATCTACTTGTGTAAATCAGTGGAGGCATCAGTGAACTTTTTTCTATCTACAAAAATTCAGACTAATGTTTTCCCTCAGCTACTTAATACAAGCTTTCAAGAAGTAACTGTAAACATTTATTTTTAAAAGCCTTTGTTCCTGTTAAATGTATTCATACTATTTATGCTACTGTTCTGTACTTCTGTGAAAAAAGCTGAGATCCACTGAGTTATCATTAGCAACCTTCATACACTTTTGATCTTCATTATGACATTTTTCTGTTACTGATAACTAGAAATGCTCCAGACAAGAATCACTCCAGTGCAATCATAGGTACAAGGCCTGGGTTTCACCTAAATGCAAGGGACATTCAAGGCTAATGATTACCAGTTGAGCCAATGGAGGTCCTGTGCTTTCCACCACAGTCATGGCACTGGACTTCACTATGCATTCCAAATGGAAGACAAAGTGCATTAGCTTAGACATCAGTCAAGCTGCTTTAATATGCAGTTGTGCACATGGTGCTTATTGCTGATTCATTAGGCCACAATAATATGCTTCCCTTGTTGCCCACTACCTACTATACCTGCTAGTCCAAACCAGGAAAAAAAGGGAATTCACCCCTTTGTACTGACAGTCTTGTCTGTTATTTTACAGGCACTCTCATTTCCTGAAGTTCTGATTGCTGGTATTTTATCTATAATTTTAAAAAATCCTGAAAATTAAGCCTACCACTATTACTTTTTCAGTTTTATTATTTACTAACCAGGTGTCTCCTTGTAGAGAAGAGGCTGGAGGTTGAAATGAATGCTACATGAAACTCTTACCTGCTTTAGGTAGTATCAAATAGTAAACTGAACATACTATCTCCCAAATTGTCTTAAACTGATGATTGCTGCAATTAGCGTGTACGGCATATTAATTTAACTTGATGGTTACTAAGACCAACACTAAAATTAGACAATTCTCTACAGCAGAAAGTGTAAATAATTGGAATACATCCCTAATTTGTTAGGTAAATAAGAAAAAAATGTAGTAAGTATTTTTTAAGTTTTTTTGTTCCATTCTCAATATGATACTGTCTCAGACACTTTCAACTCCTGATACCACAGAATCATAGAATCGTGGAATGGTTTGAGTTGAAAAGGACCTTCAAGATCATCTAGTTACAACTCCCCCTGCCCAGAGTCAGGATGATTCATTTCACAGAATCAAGCTTGGAAAAGGTCCCTGAGATCATCGAGTCCAACCTTTGGCCAAACACTACCTTGTCTACTAGACCAGGGCACTCAGTGCTGTACCCAGTTTCTTCTTAAAAACTTCCAGGGACAGTGACTACCACCTCCCTGGCCAGCCCATTCCAATGACCAATAACTCCCTCAGTAAAGAATGTCTTCCTAATGTCCAACGTAAACCTCCCTTGCCACAGCTTAAGACTGTGCCCTCTTGTTGTACTGCTGGTTGCCTGGGAGAAGAGACTGACCCCCACTTGGTTACAACCTGGTAGTTGTAGAGAGCGATAAGGTCTCCCCTGAGCCTCCTTTTCTCCAGGCTGAACAACCCCAGCTCCCTCAGCCACTCCTCACAGGCCCTGTGTTCCAGTCCCTTCGCCAGCCTTGTTGCTCTTCTTGTTACCCCATCACCTCAATGATCTTCCTAAACTGAGGAGCCCAGAACTGGACACAGCGCTTGAGGTATGGCCTCACCAGTGCTGAGTACAGGGACAGAATCACCTCTCTGGTCCTGCTGCCCACACTATTCTTGATACAGGCCAGGATGCCATTGGCCTTCTTGGCCACATGGGCACACTGCTGGCTCATGTTCAGCCTCTTGTCAATGAGAAGCCCCAAGTTCCTTTCTGCCTGGCCACTCCCCAGCCATTCTGTCCCCTCCATGCAGTTGCTGTGGCCAAAGTGCAGGACGTGGCACTTGGTCTGCTTGAACCCCATACCACTGGATCTGGCCCATCTCTCCTGTCTCTCCAGATCCCTCTGGTGAGCCCTCCTACCCTCCAGCAGATCAACATTACTCCCCAGCTTGGTGCCATCTGCAAATTTGAAAGTGGTGGATTCGATCCCCTCATCCAGATCATCAGTAAAGATATTAAACAGGACTGAACCCAACACTGATCCCTGGAGGATGCCACTGGTGACTGGCCACAACTGGATGCAGTATCACTCACCACCACTCTCTGGGCCCAGCCATCCAGCCAGTTCTTAACCCAGCAGAGAATACACCCATCCAAGCTGTGGCTGCCAGCTTTTCCAGGAGTATGGCATGGGAGATGGTGCAAAAGGCTTTGTTCAAGTCCAGGTAGACGGCATCCACCACCTTTCCCTCATCCACCAATCAAGTCATGTGGTCACTAGGGCTTTCCTAGTTAAGTGTTTTAATAAATATACACAAATTTCTCCAGATTTCATTTTCACATATTAGAAGACAGTAAAATAAAATAAAAAAATTAAAACTAGAAAAATAGTTTTTATGTTTCTTTTTAGTTCTGCTGCTGCCATATTTCAAAGGAGTTTGAGAAAAAAGGTTTGCAACTATTCAGTTATTAATCACTCAAAAATCCATATCCTTTTTATAAAGTATAGTTCATCCAAGCCTTCCCAGCATGTGTCACGGAGCTGACATCTGCAGGATAAATGATTTCCTAGGGACTGAAGCCCAGACCATAAAAATAAAAAGAACACAGAAGGTGTTTATACATCTATTTGGTACCCCTACCACTTACAAAACTGCTGCTTCACTGTCACAATCTTGAGCTGAGCCCAAGGTGTCCTCAGGATTAGTGCCACCTGAGAGCAAATTAGCAGCTCCGATATCCAGCATGAGCTAAAATGCCAAAGCAGGACTTGCCCTGTGAAGTGGCCTGTCTCCAGCCTTGCCAGTGAGCCAGAATTTTGTGGTTGCCAGACAAGTTGAAGAACTCAACCAGTGATGTAAGGATGTGTGTTTCTTTAAGGATCAGAAGACTCATCAGAGATAGGGAGTATCACACTCAAGCCTTTGCTCCAAAGCAGCTTTCTACATTCAGATCTCCCAAGCCCTTCTGAGTCCAGGAGAAAACTTCCCTCCGTTTCTTCACATTACAGCTTCCCAGGGACCCAAGATTATTTATTGGCAGAAACCTCTCTGCTGCCTTCCAGTTGTGAGACATTCTCAGCATGCCGGTGGCCTTACACATGGACATGGCAAGGCATGGAGACATCTACAAGTTATGGCTTTGTGATCAGCCATGGCTGAGAATGGCTTTGAGGGTCTTGTATGGCGGGTTCTGACGGAGACTTGGTTAAGCAGTGCACTAGGACTGAGTTGGGTGGTTTCAGCAGCTCCTTACACAATATCTCTCTTTCCAGATTATGAAACATTGTTAAAACTAGAGATGCTTTAAATGAAGAGCATTAAAGACAAGATGATCCCAAGCCTTCCAGATCAATGGTCATCCTTCAAACTTCCTTGGGGAGTACCATACATAATTTTTTATGTAAGCTTTTATTTAAAAATCATATAAAACTTGACTGATATAATTATCTGACATGTACTCACTGACATACTCTGAAACCACAGCCTAAACGGAAGAAGAAAGTCTTTAGCTTAGGTTAGTAGCCGGACCCTGATCTTCCCCAGTAGCACCACATGACAAGGAGTGTTGCCATTCTGCAGATATAAGTGTTGTGTGATACCCTGATTACCAGGCAGCACAGAAAGTTGTGGGACTAAAAAAATAAGGAGAATTAAAGTACCCTCTAATTGTCTCAAGGCAATCACTCATAGCTAAAACATCTTGCTAAAAAAGACACAGAGAAACTCACAACTCTACAATTTAATGGTAATGAGAGCTGTGTGAACAAAATCCTGAACATGTTTCCAACAGTTATTACTTTATCATATATTTTATTCTGCTAAAGTTCCAACTCTTCGATAACTGATCACATTAGTATTTTAAGATTTTTCAAAAAAAATATTAGAGACCATGAGCCTATGAAAAGAAGGCTTGGACCAACCATCTAAGCATAATTTGTGTCCTTAGAAACCAGGCTCAAAAAACAGAATGACAACATTTGCACTCAGGACCATAAGAAGAAATAAGCATATTGTGTTTTGTGAGATAATGCCTTGACTGTGAAGGGCAATTCATGACTTTTGAGTGCTTGTGGCTGTGATAGGATTCCAAGTTCTATTAATCAGAGTGGCATTTGTGAAAACATTGAGAAAAAAATACCGGAAACCTCCCCAGTCCAAATGCTGCATGTGCATGGTTACATTTCATGACATCCAACAATGTAAACAGTGACCAGATGTGTTTTCATAAATGTTTTCAAGCTTATGAAAATGAAAGAGCAATGAAAAAATGGGAAAGTCTACAGAAAATCTACTGTAATGTCAATGGAACATCTTGTTCCACTACATTTCTAACCAAAGACATGTGAAATCATCAGACCCAAGTTACCAATTAAGTAAGTTGGACTTCAACTTACAGATTTTTTAGCTGGCTATCACAACTTGCATAAATATTGTCCTTGAGATAAACTTGCTGAGACTGGCAATAGCTAAAACTATGGTTTTTCACGTACAACTGATATATATTTTAGTAGATGCTGGAAGCCTAATCACATACTGGATAGCCTTGTGAGGCACTATAAAAAATAGAATGAAAATAAAGCCACTGGCCCAATGATATTACACTTTATGTATAAGGCAAAGCAATACAGAGAGAAAAAGGAGAAGGATGATAAAGTACATTAAAGTTAAGCCCACCCTAGCAAGTCAATAAGTTAGTCAACACCCTAGATGATCCTCAGTGTCTACATTTTCAGATCTTTGTAAACAAAAAAGCAACCCTGCAGGGTGGGAAAAGGGTTAGTATTTGCACTGTTTGTTCAGTTTTTTCAGAGCAAAAATTGCAGAGCGTGTGATCAGCTAAGCCACACTGCTGAGGTTCATTCCTATTAATTTTACAGTAAATATGCCCATACCAATTCCTGAAAACATAGATGTGAAAGCAAAAATACTCTCTGAGTGCCTATTAAGAGCACCACAAAAAAAGCATTAACTCAGAAAATGAATTAAACATTATAATATTAATTCCTGCAGTGCCACCTTGTGTTCAAATACAATTTCTAATCCCATCAACCCCTCAACTTGTATTTGTGCCAATGAAGCCTTCCAGCCCTGGAAACTGATTTGCCCTAAGGTTAGTTTAAAAACTGAGTACCTTCTTGGACATTGGATAAGCAGCTTCTCACACATTTTTGCAGTAAATTCCTTCCTGGAGTCTCAGGGAGCTCAGCTCAGATACCAGATTCCTCTAGAGATGTGAAATTCCTCGGGCCACAGCAGCACCTGGCAGTTAGGACTCTGCATGATAAACTGGGAAACAGGAATACTCCCTGGAGAATGAATGAACTTGGTGGATTTTGGAACTTTCAAGGAAAGGATGTTGCAAAAAAACATTCAAGCAAACTACATTAACCTGACTACAATAGATCACAAAGATCTATATAAAAATATAGATCCATATTTAATCTCTCTTCACACAGAAGAGTTTTGAAATTTACAAGCAACGCACTTCTAACTGCAAAAAAATCTGGTGAGAACACACAAGCAGTCACTCTATATACAGTATAACACCAAAGTAGGTCACTTCTACTCCATAACAGAACAGTTACAGAATTCTAGGGTAGCACAGTGAGAAAGATATATGTAAAAGAAATCAAAAAAACCCTAAAATCTTTCCCAAAACTAGTAACACAAGTGAAAGAATTCCACTGAAGTTCAGCATNNNNTGTTCTCAAACCCCAAAAGCAGCATTTATAAATTCATGTTATTATTTATAAATTCATGTTACTTACACTTTTAAAGAAGTTTAATGACTACAGCCCAAGGACTTCCTGGCCACTTATGGTTTCCACAGACAGCAGAGACACCAATGGCACATCTAAACTGGAGGTTATGGATAGGAGATACATCTACAAGGCACTGTGCAGACTTGGGGAGCTCAGGGTGCACACAGGAATGTAGCTAAGCACAGGGCTCCGTTTCATCTCTTGTAATATGAATATCAAACATGCGGCACCACTTAGTGCTACCCTAGGGTTGGAAAAGCTTGACTGGTTCAGTTAATTTCACTGTCACTCTCTTCCTATGGAGTGTCAGTAGGCAGTGCTCACTCCTGCAGAGGCTTCTGAAGCTGCTCCAGAGAAGGGACTTAACAAGTATCCCTTCCAGGGTGTCAAAGTCATACGGGCATTGTCCTGGGAACAACTCATGGACCACGATGCAGAGATTTCTAAAGCTTATATTTTATCCAACTCACAAGCACCTTCCCTGCCACTGACCTTCCAAGACAGCAAACACCAGAATATCTGCCATGGCCTGGTAGCATCCTCTGTGACTGCTGATCTCACCTACTGTGGCATGCTATGATTTAGTGAGGATGAAGAAGAACAGGAGAGCGAGCAGGAGATGCCAGGTAGCTTGAGGCAGGAGAAGTCACGGAATGGCTATCCCAGGAGATGGCAGCATGATGCAGGATCGTGAACAGCATCATCACCAGCCATACCTTGGCTGTAAGCAGTGCATGAACAAGGTTGCTGGCCACTGCTAAGCACTGACCGATGTGTAGTTGCATGAACAATATTGCTGAACACTGCTAAGCACTGACCTGCTGTGTTTCAGCACTTCTGGGCCCACACACTGTCCTCACTCTGCTGACGAATCTGTTGGGTACCATTCCCAGATAGAAGGACTTGAGTTAGGTCATTAATTTCAAGATATGAAAGGCCACTTTAATCAGAGACTGACACAAGGGCTGAGGTAGGATGGGAGATCTGGAGATCATGTAGTCTGACCCCTGCTTGAGCAGGGGCAGCCAGAGCCAGTTTCCTAGGGCCATATCCCTATTCTGAATATCTCCAGGGATGGAGGCTCCACAACCTTTCTGGGCAACTTGTGCCAATGTTCAACATAAAGCCCCAGTGTGGCTCTCCAGGACTTTTGCCACTTCTGCCAGAGGGGTAGGAGCATTCCCAGTTCAAGCAGCTGAGATAATACAGCACTTGTCAGTCCTTGCTCCTCTCCACTCTACTGTGCAACTTACCATCTTGAGTTTTCAGAGGATTTTCAAGTGTTTGAAATGTTAATGTGTGAGCCTTTCCTTCACCAAACACCACAGCTATTTTAAAGGACCATGAGATTAGAAAAAATGCAGTTCAAAAAGATAGGAAGGAGATCAGATGAAAGATTCAGAGGCTTCAGCTAATTTGAGCTTGTGCTCTGCAGACTCCTGTTGCAACTGGTGGAATTCTATTATTATGTGCCTACCTGGATATGTTGAACTAAATATCCATATGCACTGACTACTCCTTTGGCAGATCAATCCAAATGCTACCAAACTCTTCGCAAGAAAACTGCCTTCTTTTCTCTCCCTGACCTTAGACTGTGGCTGTAAAAAAAGCTTTATTCCTGAAGTATGAAAAGTCTCTTGACATGAGAACCCTCTCAACATTTTGTCATGCCAAAGATTTTGCTATTCTGAGCTTTGGCATGTTCTGACCAGGCCATGGTCGAAAGAGGGAGCACAAGACCCTCTGCTCTTATTCTCAGTGCTCCTTCACCAGCAGAGATGATCAGTTTATTTGCTTTTATCTTTTTTTAACATGGCATTTTCAGTTCTAAATAATTTATGGAAGCTGTCTGGAACACTCCTCATCACATAATGCATGAAATCTGAAGATAAATGGATGGTGATTCAGGGCCTGAGAAATAAGAGTTCAAAATCAGGCAGGTTTTATGTTTAATTCAGAAACACAAACCCCCCCCCCCCCCAAATCTGGAGTTACGACTTTCAATCCTTGAGCAAAACAAATCCTGCAATACTAGACACTTTGTGTGTAGATATATGTATATATGCATGTATTGCATAGACACATATGTATGTATGCATGCATGCATTCATAAGTGTATTTTACCACATCTAAACTGAGATCTAACATTTCTACCCCCTTACAAAAGAAGGAAGAAAGTATCCCTTTTACAGGTGGGAGCAAACTATAAAGACACAGGAGTAATTTCAGCCAGATGGCACTAATGACAGGGCTGGCAAGAGAATCTTGAGGCTTACACTCAAGGCTGGGTGCAGACTGCTGTGCATCTGCTGAGGGGCTCAGCTGAGCTGAATATGGTTACAGTTTACAGACTGAACCCTCTTCTATTTGCTAGGCTATGACCCAAGGCAGAGCAGCTACATGGCTGTTTGATTTTCTCTAGGCTGCTCTAAGCTGGTAGGCTTGACTCCCACTCTGTTGTCATAGCCTCAAAACCATATTGTCTCAGCAATGAGAAGGCATCAAACTGTCATGTCTGGTAAGAAAGTAGATATGCAGGGCATATTACAGCAAGAAGAGCATCCTGTGGGAATGCTCTTGCTTACAATATGTGGATGTCTGTGAGGTGTACCTTTGGAAATCACAGATTTTTGAAATAAAAAGAAAACAATTACCCAGTAGCTAGTTTACAAAGGAGAGGGAAGTATCAATGAGTATTGTAACACGCTACCAAAAAGAAGCATATGCTTTTGGCTTCAAAAAATCCCAGTGCAGCAATAAAAACAATGACATTTTTGTGCAAAGAATTTCATCCGTTTCATTAAGCTCAGACTGAGGGAGATCTACAACATTGTCAATTCTCCCAATTTCATGCAGATTCTCAAGACACCTGCTATTCTGCTTTCACCACAAAGGCTGATGTGTCCCTGTGAGAATATGAAATACCTTTAAAACCATTCCTAGTACTGCTGGCTAGGGGGAAAGGTCAAAAACTCAATGCATGTGCACTCTGGGATTCAGTCAGAAGATGACAAAATGAAAAAAAGGCAATAACATTTTACTTTATAATTATATTTACTGCTTTTCAAGACCTCCCCCATAGGATTTATGACTGGCAGTTACAGAAAGTTTAGTAATTGAAATACTGAATATCTAAGAAAGTAGCAGATGCAGCTACTGAATTTACTAGAGCAGCATAAAAAATGGAGGTCTGAGTATATAGTCCTAAAAATCTGGGCCTGAAGAAACAGCTGACTATAAAGGCTTCTGCCCTCCAACAGAGAGCAGGAGTAAAGGAAACAACAATCTACATCTCCTGTTTCACCACAAGCCAAAAGGTGTGAGACCTTTGAGTTCCTGAGAGAACCAGTTAGCCAGAAAATGAAATGAAATGCAGACCCTCCAAGCGGCAGACTTCCTCATTAGTGGCATTTCCAGCATTCAAACTAGTAAGTACTAAGAAATGCCAACAGCAGGATAATAGCAAGGTGTTCACTAGGTCTCAGGCTTCAAGCTGACAGTAACAGATCACACTCCTTCTCAGTCCCCCATTAACTTTTAATCTCTCATCTTACTCATTCAGTCTTACAGCTATAAGTCAGCTGGAAAATAATTGCAAATTCTGCACCACCAGGTGCATAAGTCTCTAAACATATGTACTAGTCCATTTCTTCACTTACTTTGCCTGGGAAGGTGATTATTAGCAGAAACTGTGCAACAGTCTCATTGCAAGGATTGTCGGGGACACAGTGAGCATGTTGTCACGAAACAGCACCCAAAGCCAGTTTCCTCAGAATGAAAGAAAGGAGTTGGAGTTTGAAAGGGCATAATATTTTGCTCCTGAAAATTTGACATTGTTTTTGCTCCTCAATTGCACTGTAATGTTTACCAATATTCAGTGCTGTTATACTCAGAAGAGAGAAAAAGCTTCTTTTCTTACCAGCTCATGCCCAGGAATAGAAACCGGGCACCTGCACAGTCCTTGTTAGGTTACACATGACCCATTTGGCTGCCAGCTTTAGGTATGGAGAAATATCTTCTAATGTCTCTTCACATTGCTAGAATTACAGAAAGAGGTTTCAATGCAAATGAGAACAACATTCAGCCTGCCTAAAATAAGTTATATGTGCCTTGTGTTAGGACATAATATACTTGTTCTTCATTCTGATTTTTCATACCACTATCACCACTGATTTTGAGCACACTACTGTGAGATTAAACAGTAAACGGAAATTAAAGATTAAAGAGATATGAGACAAATCCTATGATTTCAGCATAGTCTTCAGTGTTGTAACCCTGTGCTCTTGTCACCTGCCCCCTGCTAATCTTCCAAGTTATCTACTAGTAGACTGTGTGTGCTACTACTTCCCTGTGAACATGGCATGGAAAGTCAAAGGAGGGACTTCGCTGAAGTTATTGTGGGACATCACACACGGTAACAGACCACCCTTTATGCACTGCTTTGCTGTGTGGGTGGCAAAGGACTAACTTGAAAGCTCTCTGTGGGTGTGTTTCAACAGCTTGATAACCACTCTTTTGACAATGCCCACATGGGCCTGTAACTCTACACAAGTGACAGAGATTTCTGTACACATAGCTATCTGGTGAGATCAAGGAGTACTGTATCAATAGGCTAATCATCATTTCACACCTTGATGGCGTCGCACAGCCCAAGCCTGGCACCCTGCTGAAATCATTTCCGAGTGGAGCAGGGTCTTTTAGGGAAACTGTGCAGCTCTTCATATAGTACAGGATTGTCTTGTATGACGTCCCCTGTGTGCTCCAAGGTATGGAGTACCCCTTCACAAACTTTTAAACATTTGCTCTCTTAATGATCAAGCATATGTTATAAAGACCAAGATACATTAAAGTTGGTTTATTTTCAGATTGAATGTAATATTCCTAACATAAGACATCAGTAAGTGTCAATTGACAAAAGAAAAAGGGAAGAAAATGAAAACCTGACATCTAGTAAAACTCCCAACGTCAGAAATTTCTGTGAAGGCAGCAGGAAAAGTAATTCAGAACTGGGTCATAGTGGAAAAATGGTTACCGTTTAGCTGACATCAAAAGGCAGGCTTGAGAAATTTAATATAGCATGTAGTAGTTAAACATAACCTGTAATCTGTGGGCCTCAGAAAGAAGCAGCTACTAACAAATCTGAACAACACCCTTCTCATGCAAATGCCATTACTCAATCCATTCACTGCCAGGAAGGAACACAAAAGTCACAAAACTCTCCAATACTCTTGAGTGAAAGGAAAAATATGAACATAACACATTACCTCACAACTCATGTGACAATTCATCATGACAGATAACTTGCAACTCAGAAGCACTCGTTGGCTTGCAGATGCATGCCTGCGTCAAGCAACAGGAAGAAAAGAATAATTCTAATATCATCTTAATAAGAAATACTAACCAGTTTTGTCTCACAAAACCTATACGAGAGTCAAGCTAATTTTTACTTGGCATGATGGAAGTTTAGCAGAGACATACAAACTAATTCTTAATTGCTAAACTGGGTCTTGGGGATGGTATTGGCACTTTAATACGGTACCTAAGCCAAACAGCCTGTCTGAGAGGCAGGGTAAATTAGCCTAGATAGAACACTATGTAAACACAGCTGTGGGTTTGCAAGAGCCTACATTAAACTGTAACGCTTATACTTGATTAAAGCGAAATCTGACTCGTACACCAAAAAATCTGATGTGTGCACCACTGTGCCAATAGCAGTGACCTAAGACCCTGGAAAACAAATATGTCACCTGATGACAGGGGAAAACTTACCCTCTGCTTGAAACTAAGCAGTGAAGAAAGCACAGCTAAAAGTTGTAATTGCTCTAGTTCACTAAGTGTTCCCTGCGGGATCGTATTCTGAGGCCCAGAATAAAAGCCATCAGCATCGTGAATGGAGCTGTCAAGCTACACTTGTTAGCTAAATTGGTTGAGAAGATAAAAAATCCTTTTTTGCTTGCAATTGATAGAGGCAATAATTCAGGTTTGCCAGAAGAAGACTCTAACAATGATGACACCTGAGGCAATTTGAAACCATCTAGAACTCCTTGATGGGTTTCTGTGAAATGGGCTCCCAAGGGATTCTCGGAGATAAGCAGAGCCTTGTATAAAAATCTTTCCATGGCTGAATGTTTATACAGCACAGAACACCGTATTTCCTTAATGGCAGGTGTTCTGTAGAAATGCAAAGAAGTTAGATGTGGAAGACTTTGATAGTCAACACTGATCTGTTTGCCCAAAGTCCCAAGTTTATTGAGTTTGAGGGTTTTTTTAATGTGTGCTGGGATGATTCTTTAAAAAGTATTTGATGAGTTCCTCAATTGTTCATACAAAACCAGTGAACTCAGGGTGTGTACACGACTACAAAAATCTTGTCACCCAGGACAAGGCAGCAAAGATTAAACCCTCTAAGGCTTTGCTCTGTTAGGAAGAGGTTTTTCTGCTGCTCTTTCTGACTAGATGCTAAAAGGTTCCAGCAGAGGCATTTGCATCCACTGGATGTACAGATTTCTATAGATAGAGAAGTGTGTTTTCACCTGTTCATGTTACGAATGCAGGAAAAATTTACATGTTTTCTAATGATATTGCTGCTTTTCATGTGGAAGCTGACAGTTCTGCTTGTGAGCTGTCACTGCTACAGCACCCAGCTCTACACCATTTAGTCTACACACTGGGCTTGGAAGACCAGGAAATTTTCAAACCACATAAACACTGTTCTCAGTGGAACAATCTATATCTTTTCTCAAAGGATGGAGACTCAGGATATTCTTAAGAGAAGACAAAGTACTTGAAATGCACAAGGGAAGAAGAATGGCAGGACATTTAATGTTATGCATTTAGTTTTCTCAAAGGTTGCTGATCCATGCATTGGACACAACCTATTTACCTCAAGACTGATGGTGGTTGCAAGGTTTATCCATACATACTTCTCCTGCAACACAAACAGAGACGCAATTTTTGTTAGAAGTGCTTAAAGAAAGACACAAGGTTGATGAATCGTACTAGGAAAGGGAATGTACTCTCTTCTCCCTGAGAGCAACCACAAATAACTTTGCTGAAAATCTGAAGTTAGTCCAAAAAGAGTTTACAGAATCCAAAACTTGACCTGAATCTTCACTTGTTTGGCACAATTTGCACCTCTAGAGCATGGGAAGAACAATGTGCTTGTCTGAATGATGTAAGCAGTGGGTGGATGGCTGGTCTCTGCAGCTGACCAGGGGCAGAAACATCCACTCAATACCAAGAAGCACTTGGGATTCTGTTTCACCACTATTACCATTCTTACCTAATATACAACATTACAGAGATGTCCTGTTGTCAAGATAGCACCGCTAATGTTTTGACTGTGGATATTACACTAATTACATTTGTATTTTTACTTGCATTTTCACAATAGAAAACTAAACTGAGCTAATAAATAGCTCATATCTCCTTTCAAGTGCTAAGGAAATCTCCCATGAGCCTTTGGCTGAAGCTGGGCAGTTCTGCAGTAAGAGGTTTTGGAGGAATTCTTGGAAGAGACATTTCCTAAACATAGCCAGTACCAGCCTTTGTTTCCTTTAAGGAAAACTGGCATCTGGAAGAGTCATATTTTAAGGAAGACAGCCTAAGGCAATTCATCTTCTTAAAAAAAGCCCAATCCAACATATGAAGCAGCTGGGCTTCAGTACAAAATTAGATCTCAAATGTCACAATTGAGCCCTTCAGGCATAGGAAGAGATGTATTCCAGTCAGAGAAGTTCTCTGTCTAGAGAGGTCCTTCACCTTACCAAGAACCTTGAAATCTGCCAAGATGAAATATAATAAATCTTTTGACGCCTTCTCCTCTTGGGTGAGCTTCAACATCATACAGTCAACCAGGAGGTTCCTAAGTCCTGGTACACGTTTTTCTTTATTGACTGACATAATCTAGAAATGTGGTTTCTAGAAAAAAAAGTCTATGATTTCACCTCCAGAGAAGCTGTTCTGAAATCTGGCTGATTAACTTGAAGCTATTATGACCAAACTGAGACTGTCAATAGAAGGTATAAATTTCTTTTCACAATAGACCTTTAATATTAGAAGATTCAGCACAGGTTCGCCTTTCAAATGATGAGAAACTAATCTCCATATTTCAGAAAGAACAACTCTTCAGTTGGAGACCAAGACTTTACTTAAACCTGGCCACTTTCTCCACCATCAGCTCCCCCTGGGAGTTGAGTGCAATGTGTGAAAAATGCAGACTACTACGTAAATTCTAAGGGTAAAAAATGTCCATTCACTGGCCTGAAGCACTGGCCTGAAGCACTGAATGTAATTCTTAATGCTTTTTGCCTTAGCAAGACTTCTTGTGTCTCAGAAGCATCTCCATGTAATCTGAAAAGACAGATTCTAGCAAGTAAAACCAGACTAATTTTAAGCCTACAGCAGGACGTTTTCTCAGTGGAATCCTGCTAAAATCACAAGCATGTACAATTAGTTTTCTCTTTGCATTAAAAAGGAAACTTATAATGCATCCTTATGGTTTATAACCTCCTTGAAGTTACCTGCAGCCATTTGACTTCTATTCTGCTGGTCTACTGTGATGGCATTATACCAGCTTTCACTACCCTAGATTGTCTGATGTGAAATCTCATATGTGATTTATAAGCTGTAAAATGTTCTTTCTGTACTAAAAAAGCAAACACAAGGTAACAAGGTGCTTGTCACACATAATCCAAACAACGAAAAGGCACTTTCACTTCCTGCTTTAGGCAATTTTTAGCATTTCTTCTTGAATGCTTCCTCTTTAGGCTACTTGTAACTTGGTACTAGGATGTCATTCAGCTACCCAGAACAATCTCCATGGGGCCATGGTGAGAGGAGTCCCTGTCACTGGAGGTGTTCAAGATGCAACCGGACAGGGTGCTAGTTAATCTCACCTAGGCTCCCTTTCCTGTCAAAGGTTGGCCCATTTCAGTCTGGGCTGTTCTATAATTCTGTCTAACATACAGTGATTT
>JAOXXN010000446.1:44402177-44430330 GCA_026770055.1 Myrmophylax atrothorax | reverse complement strand
CTCAGGATACAGGGGGAAAAGTGCCATGGCGTCTACATCAAGCCAACTAAGGACTCTTACACAACCAATGACTGTCCAGCACAGGCTGTTAATGACACAACCCTCAACATGACTGATCTCAGCAGTTCTGAAAAATACTTGGTCCTTCAAATTGACCCCTGGACAGGAATAAGTAAGCCAGAATTAGCTGAAAAACTAGGCCTTGGTTAGAACAGATCAGCAAAGCACCGCTGAAGCCACTACAAAAGGTGGACATCTTAAAAGTATTCACCATACCTAGGATTGTTTATGTGGCTGATCATGCAGAAGTTAAAACACTGTGGGAGAAGACCCCAATTTCATTAAGTGGCAGAGGTATTATAAGTGATGGATTGATGAAGATGTGGAGGTCACAGATTCTGATATTCCAAATAGTAATGTTTTGCACAGGATTTATGGTGGTTTGGACACAAATACACCGTATATGGACACTCTAGCAGTGTAGAACTGCATCACAAATATGTCTTCCCTATTGTATTTTCCATTACTCATTCCTGTCCCAGTTTCTTCTTTCCATAATCCCCTGGGGTTCCTTTCCCGCCACTCTTCCCTATTGCCTAAAGTTCTGTATCCCCATTGGCCTTTATCTCTGCTGATTGGTTGTTATCTCTGTTCAGTTATTGGCTGTTAAGAAGTTCCACGCCTGCTTCCCATTGGTCCGTTATTTAATCCTTCCCTCAGCCAATGGGAAGCTCGACTCCGCCCCTTTTTCCAGAACCTTCTCTGCCTAACCCTATATAAACGAGGCGTTTCCAATAAAGTTGCTTCTTCTGTTGCCACCGAGCCTGGAGTCTGGACCTCTCTTCAGGGTGTGGCGAGGGATCGGTGCAGAGGGAGCCTTCCTGAGCTTTGAGGGGCTAAGGCTGATGTGCTAAAGAGCTGTATCACTAGAGCTGATTTATCACTCGCAAAACTAAGCCCCTCCGAGCTGAAGACCTTCACCAATATTTGGTGGACTTATCATCCACCGTTAGTCCTGATCTTATTCCTTCTTAGGAAATTGTTTACAGTCATTGAAGGAGTAAAGATACTGAAGTACATGGACCTTTGATATGACTCTCCTTGTACACAACACACTCAGGTAGGGTTGTACTATACATTACATGCACATGCTTTCATTCGCTTAGATCTGGGCAGTAACAGGACCACTGAACATAAAAAGAAGAGAAAGTACAAGTAAACAGCTAAAGAAGAGAGCCATCAAACACTGCACATTCAGACATATCCTACACAATGAATTAGGGTATGTTTTTCTCTGAAGATAAGTTTTGGGTTCCTTTGGTTTACCCCTTTATATACAATTACTATCCAGCAGCACGTACATTTAATATCTACCAGTATTTGAGAGACTATTTCCTGATGAGATGTAGTTAATCCAGAGAGCAGCAATTATTTATTTTCAAGACATCAGTTAGGCTTTTTCCTTTGGCTAAAGATATAGAAGCTACAGCACAAAAGAAGCTGTCACCATGAGAAGTTACACAAGAAAGTGAACAAATTAATTTAAGAATATAATGTTCTAAAAAAATGCATAGGCATTTTTTGTACTAAAGTTCACCTATTTAATAATTAGAAATGTATTCTCAAAACTAAGACTACTAAAGAGAGAGGAAGGCAAAAAGCATTGACCACTGTTGCCAGGAAACAGTAAAATAAGATCTGAAACAAACAGCCTTTAATTTATAGCTACAATATGTGAACTTCCATTTCTGAAGATCTTTGCAGTCAGAGAGGAAACATAAGTTAAACCATACTCTCAGAGCTGTGTGGACATTGTTGGCAGCATCAATTATTATGTGGAGGCTTTAGGAAAGAAAGAACTACAAAATTGGCTGAAATTTTGCCTCCACTGGTAGCATGGGAACAAATCACTGCCAAGAAAAATGTGACAGGGTGAAGAATACCACTTGGAAGTTTCTAAGGAGTCATTTCAAACTTTGGGAAAAAACCCCACCAAAAATCCCCGAAGAGTTATAAAAAATACTGTCTCTATCATGTAGATGGGGCACTGCCTACCATTACTGAAATGTAATTGTGCTTTATGTGTGGCTAGGTTCATAAAGAAAAGGAAAACAGTGACTAAAATGTATTAGGGCACCTGCAGTACCTTCCAAGGGCCGTAATGTTAGTTTGTGCTCAAGTTGGCTTTATTGTGTTACTACCTGTGCTAGCACAGCTGCTAAACCTCATCTGTGAACCATCTCAGGCACAGGAGGTCTCCCAGCAGGGAAGAGCATCAGCACTCTACAGTCTGCGGGACTGACTCATACTCTAAGGGGTTCAGCCATCAGAATACTTTATCCAGCAGCTGCTTTCCAGAGCCATTTCTCCCTTTTCAGATAGTCAGGCTGCTTCTTCTTCCCCATGTATGTGATATGAGGTACTGGTGTACTCTTCTTCACTGCAAAATGCCAAGAACCCTAAACAAATGAATTCCAAGAACAAGGAAGTTGCTCCCTACCAGGAAAACTCCATGTGTCCTGTTCTTACATTGTTCTCAAAATATCTGATCATTGCCACTCTGAGAAACAACACACTTGGTTAGATGCATCTGTGATCTGGCATTTCCTACAATGATCATACATTGGGTCAGAAATAATTTGACGGTTGTGCACAGACTACAACATTCCCCTCTGTATTGCTCTGGAGACATCATTTCAGAGTTACGGCAAACGGTTGAACAAAGATTGCCAAAGCATCCTGACAGGTTAGTTTTCAAAAGAAAGTACCCAAAAGACATCATATACACAAGATGATTACAGAGGTTGAGGAGGAATGAAAATTTTATATAGATACTTCAGAAATACTCTCAGGAAGAAGCCAGACCTCTACTGAAAAATAGTTTGTTCTTCACTAATTTATCATTTGTCTATGCTCACATTTATCCATATCTATCACTGTCAGGTCTTGAAAGGAACTTACTTACTTAGACTTATCTGCAAACTGAACAATTATATACAGTATTATACAAAAAAACCTGAAGTAATCCTAATGCCATACTAGAAACATTCAGTTATTCAAACAAATAGTATTTTTCATTCCAACACCTTAACATTTCAGCAGAATTTTAAAATCAACTATCATACCAAAAATTAAAGTATACATCAAACACCCCCCCACCCAAACCCCCTTAATCTATGAACAATTTTTTTACCTGTTAAATAAAACTTAAAAGTAGATTGAAACTGCATAGAGAAGGTTGTTTTCCATTGCAGAAGAGTTCACTAAAACCACACTAAAACGAATTCAGAGATTTCTGGCCCTTTAAGTTATCCTAGAGTATATTACAAGATCTCTGAAACATCAGTGCATTAATGGCCACTACACAAGTCAGTCTAACTGAAAACATAAATATGTAAAAACTTGTTTTCCATAGAATTTAAGTGGAGTATGGCAAAATCATTTTTTTAGAATGTATGCAGCCAGCAGTCATAACCATGGGAATTTGCCTGAAGTGAGAGATATCTTCTTTCATTTAATTTTAACATAGTTTGTGTTTATTAATTTCTATCCTTTGCATAGAGGATTTACTTTTAAAACGTGAGGTTAACTTGGGAGAACTGACATCTCCTTAAGCTCCGTGGCAACTGTCAGTTAAAAGTTATACTAACACATCATTCCTGACATGTATTAGACCTTTACAGACACATTACTCACTGAGAAATGCCTATGGCACTTCATGGAGATGGAGGAGAAATAAGCGTTCAGACAGGTATTGAACATCATTGTCTAGGAGATAAAATATTAATTGCCCTAATTAATAAATCACATCCAAAAGAATTCTGTCAAAGGTCTCATCTGAATTAACCTCTGAGACATTTTACCCCATCTATCAGAGAATACAGAGCTCATTAAGACCCTTGAGGTCATTCATGGAAGACTGAGACTTTGCCTCCCTGTCACTTTCTGTTACTGTCCTCAATCACTAAGTGACGGCATTTTATCAAGCACTACAACTATTCACCTAAGCCAGAACATCCAGGCCTTGTGCTGCTGGTAGGGTTTTAGGGGCAGCAAGAGACTCCCACGCATGTCTGTCCTGCACTCAAGTTACCCTGGAATGTACACCTGCTGCACCCCAACTTGTGCACCTCCCACTGCTGACAATTTTGTACTGCCTGTTCACGCAGTCTGGATAGCTTCTCTGTATGGGAACACATGGATAAAGAGAGATAGAAAGCCTATTAATCTCTGGTGTGCCCATCAAAAGTAAGAGTACTCATCTAACTTGATGTCTGCCAATGACAGCTGATGGAAATATAATGCTTAAAATCACCAAACTAGTAATGAATAAACTTTGATGTGTTTACTTCACCTGTGAACTTCCCAAAGATCGGTGATTCAGCCCTTAATCTGTAAGTCTACCATCTTTAGATTAACAATTTACAAAGCTTCTGCATTTCTGGTGCTGTCTGTGTCAAACTCTTACTTTGAAGCCCATCATCCTGCTCCTTCCTCATGTATTTCAAACTATCATCCAAAACTGAAGTACGGATAGATTAATGCATGACCTGCATTCAAATAACTTTTCCTGTACACGTCTCTCTTAATTTCCAATTAATTCCTCCACTGATTCTACAGCTTCCACTGAACTGAACAATTTTATCTTTCTTAACCTCAAAGCTCTCGAAAAATTAGATGGTCAGAGTGGGAGCTGCATTTCTAATATATTTTGTGGGCTCAGCTCCTGCCACATTTTCGCAAAGATACAGGCTCTGATGCTATCACAGAGACTGAGAGCAAGAAAGACAATATGGGGCTAGAAAGAGGAATAGTTGGAAGAAAATTTATCCATTCTCAGCCACACTGCTATCCAACAAGAATTTAAATAAACAAGACCCCTTTACTGCATTTTCCACTCAACAGCCTTTCTGTCGCACTGCCTATCTAGTTCTTATCCTCTCATTTCCCCTTAGTGTTCACTTCTAACCACAAATTTCTATTCATATATGCTTTCACCTGTTGTACCTCTCACTAAAATGACCTGCTTATGCTTTCATTCAATGCCGTTTACCATCCCACAAATTCATCCTGTAACAAGCACAGTAACGTACATGGAAATCCATCACGCATACTTTTCAGTAATTGGCCAGAAAGACTTAGCGTGGCTGGTAGTTTAATGGACTGATTTGAAAGAGGAAGAGACACGAAGATTTTGAAACAATGTACCAAAAGCAGAAAGTGTTTCTGGCAATGGGAATGTTATAGCAATTACTGTCAAGGTCTCTTTAAGGCCACTTCCTCTCAAGCTTCTCTTAAAACATGTTTTTACCCGCAGAGTCAGTTTAGAAAAATGGGACTATTTCTTCTATTTGCAATATTTCAAAATTCTAAACAATCACTTGCTGCCACATTCTTCCTCCCTTAGTTGATGTTTGCTCTCTTCAGTCTTTCTAGCAGAGGTCACAATGATGTCCACATGCTCCAATGTTGGAAAAAGCAGGTTATAAACATTTTATTCAAGTCAGAGACAAACAGACCACACCAAGATGGGACAAATATTTTGGATTTTGTTTGTTTGTTTTGTTTGAGTTTTGTTTGGTGTTTATTTCCTTGTTTGTTTGGAGGGGGTTTGTTTGTCTGGTTTTTTACCAAGTTGTGCTTCCAAATTGGGGATGTTAATTTGAGAAAAACATAGAAAAGCAAAACATAATCCACCATTCTCTCAGACTGTAAGTCAAAAGACCTACATCACTGAAGCCAACCAGGATTAAACGGGAAATTCTTAACTTGTTTTCCAGTTGGATTATGTAAAGTATCTGCCTTGATAGTCCAACCAAATACACACTCTGAAGGAAAAAAAAAATCTTAATTTCTTACTATATATATCGAAGCAATTAGAATAAAATGGGTTCATTGCAAGAATCTCTAAGAGCATTTAAAGATAAGTCTGGTCAGTCACATAACACACTCCTGTATGGGTTTCTAGTCAAAGCTTTTCATGAAAATCATTTAGCAAAAATGTTTAAGTATATTTTAAAAGTTAAAGCTAACAAATTGCTCTCCTATGCAGATAGAATGAAAGCTACTTGCTTTGCTAGTGAAAAGCAATTTCCAGCTGCTAGCATTCAAAGCTAAACCCGGACCAAAATAATTGTGTCTCTAATTCCATAAGGCATGTTTAGTGCCCTAATTTTTGAACTCCTGAGATAAAACTGAAATTTCCAATTCTCCTTTGAAATTTTGGTTTTATCTGAGCAGATACATGGCATGATTTTGTCTGAGGCACATGAAGATGCACAGCTCAAGAAATGAGTTCCAAGATGTGTACATGACCTCTTTGCATCCTCGCTCAGACACACTTTTGTAAGACCTGAAATGAAGAGAGTGGTGGCAGGGAGCATTCCATGTCTCTCTCTCTCTCTCTTCCTTACAAGGTTCTACTGGCAAAGTCTGAGCCTATACTGAAATAGTAAAATTTCCCTGTCATTACCTCGTGTGGTTTAAAGGTGTTTGAGATCCATCAACTGGAGTTCTGGGGGACATTTTATAGAAGAAAATGAGAAGGAAAGATTGATGGCAACAAAGGACAGAATGCATACCTGCTCTATTGTGGGTACACTCTGCAAGGCAAGCAAGAGTAAAAAAAATTAAGAAAAGCAAGGCTTTAACTTCTAAAACAAAGACCCATGGATATACCAATCTGAGTCACATACTCATTTCTCCATGTAGGACTACATTGAAAGCCTTGGGTTTTTCCAAGCATGAATGTGGCAGCAATTCAAGTTCCTGAGTTGAAAAAAACCACAGACAGCTTTAAGGAGCTGACAGAAAGTTATCCAAGGAACAAATGCAAAGTATAAACATGTGGATTTCCAGGCTTTGTTCCATCCTTAGCTAGCTAGAGATGCAATGAACACCAAGGGCCAAATCCTAGTTCCGCTCAAGTCAGCTGGAGTTTTGCCATTTACTGTAACTGAGCTGTATTTGCCTCTGAAGTCAGAATTCATCATTCTCTTCACAGGAAGAAGGCTGTAATACTTGCCTGATGTTTACACTAAATGGAATTTTCACTGGAGGTTGAGATGATATGCACAATATATACCTGCTACTCTTTTAAATTTTTTTTGTTGGAGAATCTTGTGAGCAGGGATGTTTATGAACAAAGGTACGAGAGAAGAGTTAGACCCAGCGTGGGAGGGGTGCTGCGAAAACAGAGGTTTCATACAGGAACCATAACCCCCAGCTTCTTCACAGCACTATCTGGAATGGTCAAACAGTCAACCTAAAGTCTGGCTTTGTTCTTGGAGCTTTCCAGATGACGGCCACAAACACTGCATAAATGTATGGCAGCCTGTACTGCCTTTGCAACACGTGTGGTGGTTTAGGGAATGCTAATACGAGAGAACCAAACTCTCTTCAGTTCTGACTTACTCCAGACTGAATCCCAGGCAAGAAAAACTGGAAGAATCTGGTGATTAAACTCTGCTATTTACCAGTGTGTCTGCAGTCACATTATCACTTACACATATTTAAGAAAATACTGTGGCAATAATTTCCTCATAAAACATCAAAATACTTGTAATTTAGAAAAATATTCTTAATACTTTTCTTGTCTTAAGAGGTCATAAAAGCTTCAGGCATGTTCTGACTAATGCAATATATTCGTGGATGTGTTCATGAGAAAATGCCTTAATCTCATATGATAAAGTAGAGCTTTCACCTCTTTCCTCTTGAAATTCCTCATTGTATTACCCTGCATTTTTCAAAGAGGATTTTGTTTTTTCACTCCTATCCACTTGTCTCTCCTTGCAGTAACTCATAACTACATCACCTTTAAGCTCTACAGACACAGTACTTACTCCCTTATTTGGCCAGATATTCAAGTTTTACCTCTTTCAAAAGTCCTCAATGTCTATATTAACTTTTTATTACCTTTTTTTTGTGACAAGCAAACATAAGAAATTTGTATGCAAAGTGAAATTAATAAGCTGCAAAAGAGGGATATGTTTTTTCAAATTTTTTTGTTCTCCTTTATATCCATGAAAAATTATTCAGCAAATGGTAAGAAGACCACTGATTTTTTTCTTTAAACAAAAACCCCATTCCATTGTGAATCCACTTACTTCTTCAGTGACAGTCTCAGACTTCAGAAATGGAAAATTGTTCCAAATATTACTCAACTATTACACTTCCTGAATAATTACTACTTTAACAATCACAAGGCAGGAAGAAACCTCAGTTTAAAAAAAGTGACTTCTGAAGAACTACACCTTTAAGTCTCCATTTACGACTGTTCACACATACTGCTTGACTGATACACAATGGCTCATTCCTTTTCTATTCCTAACAGGGACATATGGAATATCAGGAGGATCTTTGAATTCTAATTGCGGTCTCAAACAAGTTGCATTTGCATCCCTAACCACAAAATCACTTCCTATGACTTATATCAAACCTAGTTAGAGACTTAGAAAACCTCTAGTTTGACTATGCAAAAGACAACAGAGCAACACAGAAAGTTCCCAAATTGCCTGCCAAAGGAGAATTCTAAATCTGAATGATCAGGATTTGGTTCATATGCAAGATAACAATATTACTGTGAACACATTGGACTAAAAGATAATTGTCAAGCTTCAAAGTGCCTTTACACACAAAGCTATGTAACTAAGAATGCATGTTCTTCTGTCTATCTATTAATAAAGAAAGCATGTAATCATGGATAAAACGAATAAAAACAACACAGCACTCAGTACGGGGATGTAGGCAAGCTTCAAGTCACGCCACATAAGAAAAACTCTGTTTTGTTACAATGACTGTGCAGCAACAGTTCTATGTGTGTCATATACACAAGAGAGGCATATAAAGCAGAAAGTACAAGGATGCTGCTGGAAGCCTGCTGCAATATCAGCTCCTCACGAAACTCACAGTTGTAGCAGCACCTTGGGACAGAGGTATGACTCTAAACCCATTGCCATATAAACCCTCCAAGTCACCTTATGAATACAGACCTGTAGGCTAAGCCTACAGAGCTGCTCAGCTTTCTATGCTGCAAGCAGCTGAGTGGGCAGTGAGAAAATCAGGCACCTCTTCAATAGATATAATAACACCATTGTACTTCCTTCCTGGAGCATTTGCAATGGTGCCTGCAACTAATTCCTGTCTTGGAGCAATGGCCAGATGTAACAAATAGCTGTGTGGTAGACAGAGGCAGAGCCCTGCTCAGAGTT
The DNA here is from genome assembly GCA_026770055.1 of Myrmophylax atrothorax. Classification (NCBI taxonomy): domain Eukaryota; kingdom Metazoa; phylum Chordata; class Aves; order Passeriformes; family Thamnophilidae; genus Myrmophylax; species Myrmophylax atrothorax. The sequence continues at coordinate 44,421,121 of JAOXXN010000446.1, read as the reverse complement.
TTTCCGTTAGCTGATAGTTATCTCCCTGTCAAGTCTAACATGATTCGCTCCCATTTCCTCTGAGACTGCTTATAGACAAAAACATCTATATAGCTGGGTGTAGCATGGGCATTCCCATCAACATTTGAATCTCTCATGTGTCTGAGTGATGTGTCTTCTGACATGTCACACACTGTGTCCAGAGTAACAACACTGTTTTCTCCCTCTGTGGTACGGTCTAGGGGAAATTTAGCTAAGAGATCTTCAGCAACTGCAGAAATTCAAACATGAGCATCATCCTCCACTTCATATTGTGTTCTCCTGGCACATTTTTTGTCTTTTTCAATAGGTCTAAATTTTACTGGAGGGTAACTACAGGATCAAAAGTATTTTACAGCCAGTGATGAGTAAAAGCACATGGAGAAGACGTAAGACACACTGCTTTGACCTAACCAGCTACTGACTTGCTACGGAGGCTGCAGCGGCCTGGATTCAGAGACCCTGATGGCTCCACCTACACAACCTGGGTCACATTCAGGTTGTACAGGCAACTTGAATTCTAGCACTTGGAAATTACTCCCGTTTTCTATCTTAGTAATTTTAATTTAAATGAGCATTTCTTTGTATTTTGCTACTTGTAAAATGAAAGAAGAGAGAGAAAAAAATCAATCTCACAGCATCATATTGAAACTTTACTCATCAAGCCAGGTGAAATATTTCTGGATGCACTGTCTTTCATTACTTGAACTAGGGGAAAAACTGGCACCACACGTGATTAACGTGGACTAATTAGCATGAGGCACATACAGGTTTTGATAGTTATTTGTTAACTTTGAGGAATGCTGAGATTCATAAATCCTGGACCACATTTCAAGCTCTACAAGGGATAGTTTTTTACCAGAACCAGACTTTTCTGCTGTTTTTTTCAAGGACAGTCTTGATGTCTGACCTTCCATAGTCTGGGCCATTCATAACTGTCTCCAAATCCCAGATTCAGTCTTGACTGTGCTACCGCAGTCATAGTTCTGCTAACTCATTTTCTGAATCCTAGTCTTTCCTTTTGCTTCTAAAAGCAGCAAGTGAAATCACTAAAAAGTGTGTCTGTAAGTCTATTTTCCATTAAAATTGATGGAATTAGTATGAATCAAGGGATTCTTTTTTCCTGACAAATTATTTTAAAGATAAATTCAGCTGGCAAATAGAAGCAAACATTTAACAGCACATCCAATGTTAAACATTTAGTTCCTGAGAACAGCCAAGAATTTTTAACAATTAAGAGGTAAAAGTGAATGGCAGAATCAGATAAAATTGAATAACACAGTGCTGAGATAAAAATTATGGCCTTATCATTTGAGTTTCTGTAGTAATTGTTGACAAGAAAAAGTATTAAGAGCAAAGGCAAAACATTTCTGACAACCTTTCCCAAAACTCATGCGGATCAATACCATTTCCTCAGAGGGTGAATACAGAATCTGTATCACTGATCCATCCAAACAAACCCAGCAGCAATCACAAGAAAGACCAGGAGATCAGTTTGCCTAGATACACACAAACCTGTTATTTGTCAGAATCCACATGGACAGCTCTCCTTGTGTTGTTCCAACTGTATACTTAAGAATGTTTATATTCTTAAACTTAGAAAAGTTTGCAATGCATCACAGACACACACTGGTCCTTAGACACCCTTTTTTCCAATGGCATTTGTTGCTAAATGCTTTTATTTGCCAGTTATTGCTATTAATATTAATCATACTTTTGCTGTGTCTAAAGAGGAGTAAAACGTTTTACTAATTATTTTGTACACAGTGAATAGAAGTAGTATTTTTGCCCATAGGTGACGGCTCCAATACCCATTACTGCTGAGAATACCTTTGGTTGTTTGCAGTAGCAACTGCTCCCATCACCTACTGAAAATAATTAGTATCATCTATTGAGAAGTTAATCCTAGTGAAACACCCCTTTTCCAGTTCTGTATCTACAGGAGCAGCACGACAATGAATCCTCCAGAAGTACAGCTTGTATATCAACAAGGGGGGGTTTTGAGAGATATGAACTATTTTGTGGTTTCCAATGTTTTCTTCTTGAAGAACAGGAGAAAAAAAAAGGAAGATCCTTCAAAGTGTTTGGATTACGAATCCTCAACCCACAAAACCACTTCTCCCTCCCTCCCTAATGGTACTGGAAACTGTTTCTAAACAAACTCTTCAACAAGACAGATTTGTAGCCTCTTGTAAGCACAGCAGACCAATTATAATACAAGAATTTGGTTTTAAGCAGAATTATTCATTATCATCCTTGAACTTGTCATTACACCACCACCTGGTAGATCAGGAATACTGATTTTTGTTGTTTGGTCATAAGCAGTTACCTATGTATTTCCCCATTATCACACCTCAGCTTTTCCTTTCAAACAAGTGTAGTCAATTCACATGATAAACAGTAACACTTTAAGATGACAGTGTTCACTACGGATAAAAGAATTAGCTATTGCAAACTGTTGCTAATTTTCTGCTTTGCCTCATGTTCCGTAAGTTTTCACGGAGGCTTAAAGCTTCAATCTCTTCTATAAGCTCTGTAAAGCTTTAATTGGCTTTTTAACCATAAAATCCCCACCATTTTTTTTTCCTTCTGGCTTGATGGATTTGCTGGCTTTTAAGTCTAATTCAAGCTGCATTCTGCATTTTGTATGATTGCTTCTTTTATACACAGATTAGTCCAAAATTACCTTCATATGCAAATATATAAATCAGTACTGCTTTTCTGTACCACCCAAAGAACTGCTAAAACTTCTTTATATTAGGTTTGGCAAGGTGGCTAAAAGCCTCTGCAAAGCACCCCACTCCCCTCTGGACAAATGGCCATTGCTCAGTATTTTCTGCATCAAAGGTCAGGTTTGCAGGGCCCATCAAGTCACACCACATGCAGACAAATTGGCTGTCAAGCCCACTTGAATTAGCCTGCCAATAGTACTGCCTGACCAATTTCAGTCAATCAAAGTGTTTTAAGACACTGAGACTGTGTTCATTCCCCACGACAGATAGCTTCAATATTACTGCCATTGTTAATACTAAATCTGAAAGCAAAGGAAGAGCAAGATGGAGCTAACCTGAAAAAGTATCTACAGGATGATAGAAAAATGTTTTCACTTCATCTCACAGTCCCTCCTGATGGCTCATCTTCTGAGGAGAGGCCCTTGCATCTCTTGGTGGAAAGACAGTAGACATCACACCACGACTCAAACCAGAGAGAAGCACCTTACACAGATCCTGGAGCTCTTGTACCTGTGGTCTCCAGCTCCAGTGCTTTGCTTGGCCTTCCTCTTCCTCACACGTACCCAAATTCCTCTGACCTGGCTGGCAGCGACAGGTCCTGGGCAACATCTGGTCTCTGACAGGTAATGGATTACTCTGACCTGTGTCACTTGCTTTTTTTCAGAGCCAAGGCAAAGGGACTGTGCTGAGAGACGGTGCAGCTTCTGCTGTGTGCAGATCTGTTTGTTCACCTTGAATTCCCAAGCAGCTTTCTGGAAGTGTTATTAAAATTACCAGGGAAACTGCTCTGACTGAAAATTAGCAGCAGCACCCCAGGTATGTCTGCACTTGTGTGGATGTGAACGGATTATTTCTACTGCTGGAATACTTACACTGCTGGGAAAAGCACAATTAATTACATCTGCTACTCAACAGACCATATCATCTATTAAAAGCCACCTATGAATAATCCCACTTACTAACACAAGTTTTGCTTATCCCTGAATCACCTTCCTGGGAGCAGATGCCAGACACTTTATAGAAGAGTTTATGAGCCTACAGATTGAAGTCTAGAGGGAAAATCCTGCTCACCAGTAATAAGAGATAAAACACCACAGCTGCTGAGCAGCATGTCCTTAAAATATTTGCTGTTCTTGATGCTGAAGGACAATGGTGCCTCACACAGGTCACAGACTTTCAAATCAAACCTGCAGCACACAGGTACTGCTTTTGCAATGCAGTTTGTTCAAGCAAATCAAAGGAGCTGGCAATGCTGCATCAGACAGCCACAGAACAGTAAAATGAAGAAAAGAAAGAATACAGCAAGTGGGGAATGTGTGGACAAGGAAAAAAAGATGAGGAGGCAGCTGAACAGCAAGGAAAACAAAGGCAGCAGAGGAGGGGAAATCACTGGGAAAAAACAAAGAGCAGTGATTGCACCTAGTCAGCTCCAATCTTTTGAAATTACTTCAGTTTAGAAAAATTAGTTATTGAACCTTTTTTCAAAGCCTTATATTATATAAACAGTTGTACTGCTCCAATTCTAGATAAATGTCTATGATTGAAGGAAATTGAAAAAGCTATGTTGCTTAAATGTTGCTCTTGCTCGATAATGTTACCCCAATTTACAAAGAAACTCCAATCCTTGTGGGTAAAACAGACACTACCAAAATGTTACACACATTATTATTCCCAAAGTCTTCCACAAACCATATTTGTACTTAAAATTAAGCATGTGTATAATTACTGCAGCATCAAAAGCCAAGTTTTTTATTGTATAATTTCACAAGATTTAGTTCCATCAAAACAAAACAGCAAAGTCTTAAGAAAGGAAACCAATCTTGATTTTCAGAGGTTTTGCCTAGTTATGGTGAACTTCTGAAACACAGAGAAATTTGTTTCAGAACTTTTGATTGACTTCTGAATTCATACTCAAACACAATGAGGAAAATTTCCAAAAGCACTTAAGTGACACAGAAGCACAAGCCCCAGGACTCTCACCTCCTTCCCTGACATGGAGAAGCACAGCAGTAGTGGCTACCAATAGCCCTCACAGCATTCACTTCTCAGCTTTGCCTATTGTCTTTCTCAGATACCACTATTAATAAAGCCCTGGAACTGTATTTTGTAGCTTAGACAAGCATTTTAAACTGAAAGTTAGAAGGAAAAAACACTCTGGCAATCTGAAACTTTAGAAAGATCTATACAATCTGAGGCTTTCCGAATTAGAAAAGTTAATATACAGACATTATACATTCAGTTTACAAAACACAGAAAATAATAAACCTGCAAGATCCTCTTTGTTTTAAATCACAGTTTTATCCTGGCTGTAAAAGTGTGTGGAAGGAATTCACTTGGAAAATACAAAGGCCAGTTATGAAGCACAGACTTGTAAGAATGAATGCATTGTGGGGCCAGGGACAAATAGTCACTTAAGAAGCTGGTTAAGTACCAGTGAGAATATTAGGAAAGTCATATTACCTTGTATGTTCTTCTTACCAGCAGAACTCTCCCAAGGAAAGAAAAAAACCCAATGCTATGTTTTTGTCTTACTTCACAACGAAAAAAAAGTAAAACCAAAATTAAATGAAGAAGGAAGGGTTGATGGCAGCATCAAATAGCAAGGACATTAGCAAACCAAAGCCTTTTGCACACATTACAGAGCAACAGACCACCTTGACACAGCTACAGCAAGACATAGTTTCAATATTGAATTTTCCTACATATTGAAAATTTCATTTCCATTTCTTCAGTGTGAGAATAATATTTTTCCATTATTTTTTCAACATTTCATCACTCAAACTGCTCCCTGGGATTAAAGCCAGAGAAGAGGAATCTGGCATTACTCCTGTGAATCACTAGGCACCTGTTACAGTTCAGTCTTTCCCTATCCCTATGCAGTGCCAAAATTTCCCTGTGTGATTATGTACTTCTCCTTCCTGGTTCATTTGGCACCCAATATGCAAATTGCTACACTAGAGAAAGCAGAAATAGCTATCCAAACATCGCCTGAGTTTGTGCTGTCTCATCAACCTCTAGATGGGAAGGCTGGACGCTGTTCAACAAGCTTAACTGTGATGTCCTGAGGGCTGCTGAGAGAACCCAGTAACACTAATAGGTAATATGTAGTATTTCTCCAGAAATGTGGGCTGTTGTGGATCATAAGGCAAGCAGAAGTCATCGAGACCATAGTGTTGTCTGGGATGTATACAGAGGAGAACCCTAGAGACACACTGGGTACATCTAGTACCGATATGTTCAGGGTGCTTTCCCTTATGGTGAGGCTTTGGCGAGGAGGGTGTCTCCAGGCACAAGGAGTGACCCACCAACAGTGCTGTCGAGCAACTAGACCTCTATGCATTCAGTGTGAGCCTAGGCACAGCAACCAGCATGCACCTCACTGCTGGGTTAAGTGCCACATGGGCATGCAGTCCTGCAATCTGAGCAGCAGTGGGAAAGGAGCTGCATGGGTGAGGTCATAGCTGGAGTAGCTGTCAGCCACAATGCAGACCACCTGCACAGAAGCCAGATGAACAGAAGTCAGTCAACAGTGTCCTACAAATAGAAGCCAAAGGAATGCAAAATACACAGAGAGGAGACGAGGTAAAGATATTAACACCTTATCAAAACATGAAAAGCTGCTGCAAGTGGGAAAGGGAAGAACGTTCTGCAATCACGGGGAGGAAGGAGCAGGGGGGAGAAGAATAAAAAGAAGTAAACTTCAGTCACAGCCAGACAGATTCAGGTTTGATGTATGTGATGAACTACTCATCACCCTGACAGGTGTCTAATGAGACAATAGTAAGCACAAGCATAGCCCAGGTAATTGCTCACAAGCACTGACTCAAAGTCCAATGAATTTGCTTCAGAGATGACTCCCCTTCCACACATTCTCCTTAGCAAGGCTGGCTACATAACCAGCAATTTGTGCAAGTGCTTCCATGGCAAATTGATTTTTAGCTAATGATGCCTGCCTTCTGAGAAGGTCAACAAGTCCAGAAGGAGGTGGATTTGTTCATCTGAGCAGAAACCTACATTAGTAGAGGTGGCCTTCCATTTCATACTACTGCCAGTGACAAAGAAGCATCAGTGCTCCCAATCACTAGTGAAGAACAGTGTTCTCTGTTTGCTTTTCCTCCCCTGGTTGCTGGGCAACCGCAGAATCTTTTACATCTGTAAATGCCACAAATACCTTATTTTGAGCATTTTAATATTCAGTCTGGTGAAGAGCTGATTCATCAGCACTTTTCTTCAGATGGATATAATTAAGCTTTGCATTGTAGTGTATGCTTCTGGAGTTGGGAATAAGTTGACATTACAGTAGATGAAACAATAGCAGGAAAAAACATCATTAAAAGGGGACTGACACACTGCTCATTCTTCATCCTCATGGAAACCAAGCCTGTATCACAATGGCACTTCACAGAATGGGAATCCTAAAATATATACACGGGATTTCTTTGCATGCTTAAGTTATTCTGTTTCTATGTGGAAAATGTGTACAAGAGATTAATAAACATAAAAGGTACATGACTGATGTAACAGTCATGATTTAAGTTACTGGCAGCATTGGGCATGCGTAATTTCAATCCTGTTCAGTATCTCCCAACATCCCATGAAAAAAACAACAGACAAGCCCAATTAATAATCATGTGGATGTATATTTCTATGACTAAAATGCACCAATTATCAATTGCAGTGTTAGACACTATCAATAACCTCACATACAATACAGTAAGTAATGTAGCTCCTCCACAACTTGTCAAACTATTAGCAGATGTTTGGTGGCAATCTTGCTGTGGGGGTGTAAGATTTCACTACTCCCAGTTCCTTTTTTCTGTTGTTCTGTCTGCCCTACCACACAGCAGCAGAAGAGAATGCACACTTAGGGTGCACTCATTCCCACACAAACTTTGGTTTTAAGCATCTGAGCTGAAACTGCCAGTGACACTGGGTTTGCTCGAAGAAAGTACGCTGCAAATGGGATTGTGCTAAGGGGGGCTTATATACTAACAACTCTAGCCAAGTCTGCCATAGGGTAGGAGGCTATGGGTGACAGCATCTAAAACTTCTGCACAGAGAGCACCTAAGCTATGCCCTAAACCTCGCACAACTGCTCAGCAAAGTTAGGGTAGTCACTGGTTTGAAGAAGTGAATGGAAGATAGAGAAGTACTGGTTCTGTTTGTTTGCTTAAAAAAATCCTTTAAGCCATCACCACTTCCCTCAGGGGTACTGGGCACTCAACTGATCAATTTGTGCTTATTTACTGCTTTTGAAAACCCCTTTCTGCACACTGATAGTTCTTGTGCTGGCTGCTTTGCAAACTAGGAGGATTCTATCACTGATGTTTATGGCCAACAAAACTACATCAAGGCAAGAAACTGTAAGAACAATTATCTTCCTTTTTATGTCTTCCAAGATGATGGAGGATGTCAAAGCTTCTCACATTTTTCCTGCAATGTTGTGTAGTATATGTCAGGTGTTCCTCACAGAAACCCACTTTAGTGCACTATAAGTCAGATTCAGACAATCCTCCAAAAATAATGAAAAAGCAAGTATTTCAAAACATCCCATATAAGGGATAAGAGAAAAAAGCTATTAATTTGAGATTCCGAGTTGTGACTACAAAGGAAGACTTTGCAGCTGACCTTAAAAAAAAAATGGAGTAAGATTCAAGAAAAATACTCCTTGAAATTATTTCCAAGTAATTTTTAAAACAGAAAATCTAATTTCTCCATCAAATAGCAAGATAAAAAATAGGCACATGCAATAATTACACAAAAACGTGGAACTTTATATGTGATCTCAGTTGATTGATCTTAGAACTCTCCACTCTTGTATTTCATTTTAATGACAACCACGCAGAATCGATTCTCCTTTAAAGCAAAGCTGGCATTTTAAAACACAACTACAAGTTCAGCTTTGACACTGCATTAAAACTAAAGCCACTGATTAGAAATATATTTTAGCTAAAACCGAAGTGTTTTATTTTAAATATTCTTTAGAAAGGAAAAAGTCTATTAGACACAGAAATTGCTGCAAAAACCCAAACATGAATATTTTTGACCACATCCCTAATTTTTCTAAGCAATGACTTCTGATGAAACTCAGAAGCTAAGAGGTTACAACATCTTCCATAGAAAACTGGAGTATCTTAACCGGACTGCCGAGTAAATACAGCAGTATCCTTCTAGTAGGAAGCGAGCTGAAGTGACAGGGAGCCTGTGCAAGGTTGAAGTAAGAGTAACATCTGGTCTCAATCTCAGGACAAAGAGGTATGCCATCAGTCATGATTATGGGCAAAAAGTCATTATTCATTAACTTAAATGGTGCGGAAAACAAAGCAAGCTTCGCTATTTGCAGCAAATGTGTAGGGAGGCTCACACTTTCCTTGAGTTGCTCAGGGTTTCAATGTCCATGATCCATTTGCTTTGTCTCAGCCCATGTCACCTGGTCATAAATCTCTTCTAGCTCTTACACCTTAAACTGCCTTTTAATAAGTTACAAAATCCTGCAGAAAGGCACAACTTATTCGTAAGCCTGCAAACAGTGCAGGATCTTTTTTAAACGTATGTGGTAATTTTAGCACTTTTTGAAGCTGTATAAAGTAAAACTCTCACAACTGTGGATGTAACCTAGCACTTACCAAATTCAGCTTTTATTTCTGAATTGCCTTGGTCTTCTTATATTACTTTACTGTCCCTACCAATGTTTTGTAGAACTAGTGTTAAATGTCTAGCTATATCAGCAATACATTACTTTCTTCAATGATTCTTCTCCCTATTTAATCAGAGATGCTGTGCTAAATTTCAGGTTGATGAAAAGATACCATTCATCTTAAGACAGGATTTTCCTATCTTTTTGATAACATGCCAACCAAAGAACAACTAAAGCACTTTCGCTCTTTTAAAACTGTGGCTGTTACAGCATCAATTGTATTCTGTCAATCAGGTAATTAATCAGGTAACCTAATTATTTCACAGGTGAATCAGTAATTAATCAGGTAACCTAATTAATTCACAGGTGAATCAGTAATTAATCAGGTAACCTAATTAATTCACAGGTGAATTAGTAATTAATCAGGTAACCTAATTAATTTGCAATGACTGTATAGTAAGATTAAAAAAAACCAAACAGAAACAACAAAACATCAAATAAACAAAAAAATCACCACACAAATTCCAGCAAACCCCAGTTTGTCAATAACACAACCTGACTGCACCACGGAACTACATCTTCCCCATCCCCTTGGCCTGTTCATAATAAAATTATATTAGGTTATGAGAAATAAACAATTCCTTTACACTACTTGAAGAAGATGACTTCATCAGTTCTAAAACTTCAGTTACAGAAATTCTACATATTAGTTTGGTTTGGCATCTGATTAATATTCAATCAAGCAATGATACTAAAACCCAAAATTACTTGTAAAGAATAGCACTGCTGGTTAAGTGTAATGGTACTAACACTACTTTGCAGTAAAGAAGAAATTTAGAATCCAGCACTTGATATGCAGGTCAGACCTTCAGTATATTGAGACTACAGGTAACAACATTCCCAACCCAGATGCAGATTTTGAAGGAATGACTGTAAAACAGAAGCAGGAAGACTGCAATAGAATAGTGGACATAATGCATAAAATCCACTAGGATCAAGAGTACTGATTTTATTTTTGTTTTGGTGATTAAACAGATCACCTAAAAAGTCTGTTAGAATTAGAGAGGATTCTGTCTTTCCCTGTTAATAAAGAAGAGATCTTATACCCTAGGTCCCCATGTGCCCAATGAAAATGAAATTACAGGTGCTTTACATAAGACAGAAACATGCAGAGGCAGTCAAACAGAAGGTGTTAGGAAAAATACAAAAAATAGCAACAGAACAGAAATAGCAAAAAGGAAAAAGGAACAAAACCAGTGTCAGATAAACCTACTTACAGTGAATTCATCGTAGTGATCAAGGGAACAAAAGGCAAAGAATTTAATGTGAAACTATGGAAGTTAACTAGATACACTGTTATATGGCTTTTTTCTTTTCCTGTTAAATCTAATAATGTCATTTTTTATATTTAAGGAGTATAGAAAAATTGAAGATGAGCCACATGGTTAAATATATTTAAGCAATCACCAGAAATGTTTATAACTTCATTCAAAGTGTAACACTCCTTTCAACAGAAACCAAACTTTACTCACTGATCACAAAGCACCGCAGTGATGTGTCCAAATAAATTTCTGAGTTTGCTGCTTTAGCCAACAAACAAAATTAGTAGAGTCTCAAAATTCCAGACAAAGCCAAATCATCTACACAAGTTGGAGTGAAAGGAAAACATTTTTGAGTACTGACAAAAAGAACCTAATAAAGAAATTACCAACATGGCAAAAAGCAAGCAAACAAACCAACAAAAAACTCCAGTGTCTTTTATTCCTTTTGTACAAAGTAGAAAGTCTGCTTGGAAGGTGGTGTTAAATAAAAGATCACAAAGAGTGTTTCTCCTCACATTAAATAACTGTAGATTCCTTGGATTTTGATGGATTACTGAAAAATAATGAGCGTATGAAATAATGACAGAATAAAGAACGGTGGCTTCTGACTCAGGTGGTTGTCTTGAAAGAAAAAGGATGTTAAGTCAGGCTATTTAAAATTTTTTTGTTTATTTTTCATTTCTGCTTAAACCTGTTTAGTATATACTCATGACAATTGGTGGGATAAGTTCACACTGTGAAAAAATTACTGCAGTACTTAAGAGGATCCTTTAACCCAAACAACCAGCTTTGGTCTTCCTCACTATTCTTACATAAAGATCAAGGGAAAAAAAAAACACCAAACCCCCAAACCCCATAAAAACTAAAGAAAGAAGAAGCAGAAGATTAAAGAAATTCTGAACTGATGTCTTTTTGAGATGGAGAGGTCATATAACTTGGAAGGTATACAAGTAAACTTGTTCTTCCTTGGATTTCACTGTTAACTCTTAAATCCAGTTATTTTCACCTATGGAAGATCAGGCAGAACCACATATAAAGACCAATAATAAAAGAACGGAAATGACTTTAAGTCATTTGACTCCAGTTTAACCAGAAGACTACAGTTGAAGCAAAAACATCTAGAGGTTAACAGGGGAATCCACCAGCAGCATTCCCACTGCTGGCTCCAGGAGTCAACAGGTGCCCTGGATTTGGCAACCATTTTCTCCATCTCAGAAAACTTGCACAAAGGCAAAGTCTCCTCAATCCCATCACACTTAGCTCTAGTAACAATATCAACCTCTGCCCTGAGTGTCTGTCTGCACATCACCCACCCTCCTCCTCAGTGGGCTGCATGAACTCCAGAGAGCTCTTCGCAAATGGCTCTGTAGAAGCACTTCTGCATGGTCATGCTCTACTAACATTTTTTCCTTTTTCTTATATCCCACCTGGACATGAACTGACGTGAGACAGCCCATATGACACTGGAGTGGGCCAGCACATACCTTGAGGTCACTCCACAGCCATGGAGGTCAGAAACAGAAGAGTCCCTACATGGGGCAGTTGCCCAAGCATGTTCACAGCACAGGTGATGGGAGCTCTGAGAGAACCCTTTCAGTGGCCAAAGTGAGCCCTTGGTGCACTGGTACTTCAAATGCACCAGGCTGCAGCCTCTCTGCCAGCTCCTCCACAGACTTTCAGCATACATGCTGCTCTTTTCCCCTTACACTCCCTATCTGAGGCCCGTCACACTGTGGGACTATCCAGGAGAACTGCTAAAGGTGGAAGGTGCTGGAGCAAGTCCAAAGAAAAGCAACAGTGCTGATGAGCAATGTAGAGCACAAGTCTTATGAGGAGTTGATGAGGGAATTGGGATTGTTTGACTGGAGAAAGGGAGGCTTAGGGGGAACCTTACCACTCTCTACAATTACGTGAAAGATGATTGTAGTAAGATGGGAGTTGGCCTCTTCCAAGCAAGAAGTGATAGGATGAGAGGAAATGACCTCAAGCTGTGCCAAGGAGATTTAAATAGAGTATCTGGGAATATTTCTTCATCAAGAAGGTTGTCAAGCATTGGAATCGGTTGGCCAGGAAAATGATAGCCACCGTCTCTGGAGATAATTAAAAGGTATGTAGATGGGGTGCTTAGGGACATAGTTTAGTGGCGGACTTGGCAGTGGGCTAATGGTTTGACACAATGATTCTGGAGGTCTTTTCCAATCTAAATGATTCTATAATTCTATGTTTTAGTTATGTTAATGTGCAAACCACTACAGGGCAATGTTCACCCAATTCCTCTGATGCCTCCAGAGTGCTCTGTCTAAATATCTCTCCATCCGTTCTCCACCTCTTTTCACATGTTTTAAGTAATCATCAAGCTGTTTCTTTTCATTTTTGTTAATACAGCACAAAGAAGGATAGTAAGGTGACTTGCTGGCTAAGGCACTGCTGGCATCTGTCCCAGTGGAGAAAACCAGTGTAATCAGTGCACAACAAAAGGTGCCTGTGGAGAAGTGTAAGAAATAGCATGAGCAAACACAGTGTTGCCAACTCTCCTTATGTATGGTTCAGACAGCAGATATATATGGACTTAACAGGTTAGAGGCTGCTCCTACACTGACACCAGCAACACAGTCATCCTCTGTAAATGTCTTGCTCCTTCTCCAACATGCTTTTTTTATTTTTGGTTTCTGTATGTCCTGGGTCAGTGAGATACGTAATCTTAGGCTAAAAGTGCAGAAAAGAAACTAACTGGAAAACCCAATCAATTTTTTCATGGCTGCTGGAAAATTCCTGCCTGTTCATTTCATCGATTATCTAATGATAATCTTCCCCTATAAGAAAGATCAGATAACTTCTTTATAGGCTTCTAACATTGCCCCAGTTTTACTATGTTCTATTATCTTAATCTAATTAGTGTGTCCTCAGATGAAAGCTGTGTTAGAGTTCTGATCATATGTGGTTTTCCTTAAATTGCTTAAAAAAAACCCACAAAAATTCAACAAGTGATAGCATTTAAGGATATACAGTCATTTAAATAGTGATGTAATATATTCAGATTCTTAATTAGTAATAGAGTTGCTTCTTAACGTTAGTGATGGTGGTTATGGTTTTATCATTCTGATTTGGACGAAAACAACAACTTGATACAAGCATTGCAAAGCCAGTATAAATTTTGTTGTTAACTTTTAATTAAACTACCCTAAGTGAAGTGGATACTTTGAGGCAAAAAGCTACTTTCTCTTAACATATCTTGAATTTTAAAATAGTTCACTTTACACTGAAATCAATGTCTTGTAATAAATTGAACTATGATAATGGTCTGGTCCACTCACCGTCTCATTCAAGAGAGCTAGTACATCCTTTAATAAAACACAAAATCATGTACTGCATCTTCATTCACAGACCAGACACTTCTTTTTGTAATCTGATCTCCAGCTTCTAAGCTTACTCATTTGACTTATTCAGTCAAGAGAAAATTCTTTACACTCCTCTAGAAAAGTTTACAAATACCAAAAGTGGGCTCAGCCATTCAAAAAATGCAGTCCTGGTTAAACAACCAGGAGGGACTGCCACCTCTTTCATGTTTGAACTCACTTGGAATTACCTGAATAGATTATAATGTATTTACTTAAGCATAAAGCCCCCTAAATTTCCATAATTAACTTTACTTATGAGACTTCTTCACAGCCCTTAAAATAATGAAAGTTATATATTTATCTATCTATATAAAGAAAAGAAAATTTACTGCAGTTTAGCATGTCCATCACTAACAATCCTAAGATTCAGGTAAAAACTCACTGTGCTGGAGTTGAGGAATGATTCAATTTCAATTAAGAAAGTGAGGCAATTCAATAAACTTCCAAAGGTGCAAGCAAGATGCATAATACAAGGTCACATAACAGTGGAAAGGACTGCTTCAGGCTTGTGCAAATCTCATTGTTGTTGTAAAAGGAGAAAAAGGCAATGCAGTGCTGCCAATCAAAGAGGTCTGTTCCCTTTGCCCAGAACACTGGAATCTCCCATCCCCAGCTGCTGCATGAAAATGCTTCTGAACCACCATTTCATCACTTTATATATTGCTTCAGCAGGGATATCCCTTCCCAAAGAAGACCAAAATCCTGGAACACACAGTGAAAAACACCTGTTTCAACTGTATCATACAGAGAATAGTTAAGCCTTACAGAGAACAAGAGTGACACGTTCCTTGTAGATGCCATCATATTGCAGAAGCATCAACACCAAGAATAGAAATTCTCCCAGAATTTCATTCCTTGTGCAGTGTACTCCCTTTCTTGTGCAATGTATAAAAGAACTAAATAATGGAAAAAGCCATACAGGAGGGAGATAGCAGCAGCAGTAACCATAGAGGAAAGAGGCCACAGCTCAAGCTGTTTACTTCTCTCACTGGGTTGCCACTGTTTCCTACACATACCTGTTCACAGGTCAACTCACCAGGTGTTAAGAAAAATCATTGCCAAGAACAGTGCTGAATGCAATTCCCTTCCTTTTGAACTTACATTCATGGAGAACACAGAGATGGCTTTAGTTTGCTTATAACAAAGTAAGACTCTTGTCTATCCCATCTCTAGTCATTTCCTATCTTAGTCTGTTCTGCACAAGGCTTGAAGCTCTTTATTTATGTTCCTGCATTTCACACTCTCACCCTGGGAAAGAACACAACTTGTCAAATACTTCTTGGTAATTAACATGATGTAATCTTTCTGAATGCACTAGTCACCTTGGAGTCAGTGGAACAAAATTAAAAAAGAAATCAGTAAAAGACAAGCTGTGGAGCACCATGCAGCTGAAAGATCCAGGCTGCACCCTGGTTTGAGGCCAGTTACATCACAACATGATCATCACCAGGTCACCCAAGCTGGCAAGTAAAGGTCCAAAACTACCCCACAGGACACATGGGAAAAGAGAATAGCATTCTTCTGCTCGTTGTTTTCTAACAAACTTCTACAGCAAATCCAAACACCCCGTCTCATATTTATAGATGTTATAAACAGGAAAGTTCTCTCATTACCTTTTTCTGTTAAAGAAAAGAAAAACATTTATGCAACTAATACAGATGTCTTTTTTCCAGCAAAACCAGGGGAACCCAAATGCTTTGTCTGACTTCATGAGCTAGTTCCCATTAAATAATAAACCACACACAGGTCCTTCTTCCCAGCCACGTCACAAGGTATGCCTGTTGACTGCTTTGCAGGTGTGCAGCCTCCCCATGTCAGACATGAAACACACTGACCCTTGGCAGCACAATCAGTGGGCATAACATTAATATTTACATTGTGGTGTCATTCAGAATCCAGATAAACTGGGATCATCAGTACCAGTAAAAGAATTATTATTTAGAGCACTTTTCCCCCAGTAGTACACAATAAACAGGATAAAAGGAGGGTATAACAAGAGGACAGACAGAACAGGCCTGGGGAGGAAATGCAGTGGTGAAAATCATAAAATACATAGAACATCTGGACCAGCTGGGAGCAATATTCAAAACTAATTCCTGTTATCAAGTTATAGATTTTTATAGATAGCATGTAAGAGAAAATTTGTAGAGGTGGTTCCAGCAAGTGAAAAAAAATAGCATGGAAGAAAGGGTTTAAGGATAACATGCTCTAAATACATTTGAAAATGTAACAATAACTTTAAATCTGAACTGTATTAAAGACAAACTTAAACTTGTATGAGATCGATATCGTGAAATAGAGTAAGTTTTTACTTACATTTTACATTCAAAGATCTTTTGCACTTTTCAACAGTTTAAGTATGTGATCAGCTTGCTTTTTACTTAATGGGGATGAATGTCCATTTAAATGAACTATGTACTTTTGTAGACGTCTCTTAGTTTCGAAAAAATACACATAATTTAATTTGAGACACAGACCAAAATGACAATAAGTTTTTCTTCAGTTGGTACTTTTGAAAATTAAAAATAACCTTTTTCATCTTCCTATCCTTCATCAAAACTATATAAGAATGCCTACGCATCAGTATAGTTCCTTTTTATGTTTTTAAGATAGAGAAATATTTTAGGTTATACTCTTTTACCTCGATCACCTACTTGTGTTCATATTTCAGACAAGTTTGTTTCCTAAGATACAGGCATAAGGGGGGATGACATCATGTTCTGATATTTATTCACTGTTACTTTGGTAGCTAGGCTTTTTTTTGCTGCTTAGCAAAACATAATTTCATGATCAGCTTACTTTTATCATCCAATCCTGTTCTACCTTCTCAGGTACTTGAGAATACTCATCAGTTAAGTCCACTGTTATTTGCATGGCCAAATACTATTATTATTCCATATCAGTTATCGTAAGTGGCACAGAATGTTCTATCTTTAGGGGAAAAGTTTAAATACACATAGGCAAGATGTTGGATTATTTTAAGATGCTAACTGAACCTATAAAACACTAGCTGCCAAAACATTCAAAACCTCAATTTAAATATGTGAACTCCTATTTTTACCAGCTAACTCTTAGGGATCAGGAAAAAAAAAAAAAAAAGAAAAAAAAGAAAAAAGAAAAAAAAAGAAAAAAGAAAAAAAGAAAAAAAAACAAAAAAACCTCAACAGAAACCCACAATAACTTTCCGGAAAGGTTCTCTCACAATACCTTCTCAGACCTGCCTAACCTTGCTTTCTCTTGAAAGCTAAATAACAGTTGGATGAAACATAACTCAGAGCAACCATGGCAATTCCTATATTCCCATATTCAAGTACAGGATTCACTGGAAAAAGGTGCTATCAGGGTAACGGGCTTTGTCATAGTGTTAGAAAGTCTAAATCAGCACAAGTGTACCAGCCCAGAATAAGCACATCTGATTTGGGGCTTGGCAATGTATTTGTGGTGTCTCTCAGTGGCAGTATCCTTTCTGCGGATACTAAATCTTACTGAATTGGTAATCACTTAAAAATTCAAGCTTTCTCACTATAACTATACTGTCACATTATCTCAAATTATACTTTTATCTATCACCTGCCCAATATTATGCATCATGAACAACATAAAAATTTCTCCAGTATTTTGAAATAATTTTGCAATGCCTATTCCCATTTCTATATTTTAAAAAAAAATCTAGCTCTGAATTCTACTGAGTATGCAAGCCAGTGATCTTAATACACTGTGGGTGCTTATGGACTTCTTAGCAAAACAGCTAAAGCAGACTCAGGCTTAGTCATAGGAAAATAGCTCACATTTCTTTTCTAATGCCTTCCCTCTATTTTTCCGTAGACAGGTTTGCCTTTTTTCTTCTGCCCAGGTAAAAAGCATAGTACATAGGATTTTCTATCAACCTCCCTTACTAATTTTTCCCTTTCTCTATGAACACCACTCAAGGAGGGCTGTATGCAGGTTGAAATAACTGGTTGTCGAACTACAATATTCACTGCTGCAACTGCAGAAAAGGCTAAATTAAGTCTTTTGCAAAATGCCTTAGATGAACAAATCTATAGCCGTGATACAGATGATAAATTCAGTGCAAAACTAATGGGTTTTACACACGTGAACAAGTTAAATTATTAGAATTAGTTCTCTTGGGGTAGTTGCTCTGAGAAGACGTAACTGTTTCTGTTCAGTGACATGTATTTCACCAAGGTAACACTGAGAGCCCAACAGCATTGGCTGCTAACACTGCACATCCGTGCATTTGGTTTGCATGTGTGTGAATAATATTTATATATAAATTAATTTAAAAGTACAGAGCACTGTAACATCAGGATTAAAATCTTGATTTGGATATGTGGAATATTGCACATGGACAGGCTCAGCCAATAAGCAAAGGCAAGTGTGAGAACTGTGGATTCCAGTGCTAATTTACCAAGAAGAGTTTATGTGGAAAGGAAGGGTACGTTTCTCAGACAACTTCCCAGCACAAACCACTTCTGGAGCACAGACCACATCAATATGTTGTTCCATCCCCTATGTTCCTGTGATTTTGGACTAACACAGTACAAGTTTAAACAGAGTCTGTAGAAAATAACAGGCTGACCCTGCTGTTTGTTCCGATCACCCAACTGTGTCTCATTTCCCTGCACCAAAAACCTACTTTCCATTGAAGAGGTCTCTCTTCTCTGTCCTTTATCAGGAACAGCTGAGTTTGCTGGCCAACGAATTTCCAAGTCAGGGAAATCCTCTTAATAACACCAGGTGAGCAAAAATGTAACCAAGATCTGACCACTATTTTGGTTTGCTATAGATGCTTAAGAACTAGTATAGAGAAAAGGAAATGTTTAACTAGAAAAAT
>JAOXXN010000446.1:44387087-44398306 GCA_026770055.1 Myrmophylax atrothorax | reverse complement strand
AGCTGGATAAGATGTACCATGGTCATCTAGTCCAACTGCCACCTTCAGGGCTGATCAAAAGTTAATGCATATAGTTAAGGGCTTTGTCCAAATGCTTCTTCAACACTGACATACCTGAAACATTGCCTTCTAGGAACTACTGCAAGGTTTAAACTTCATTCATTAGTTACTCCCAGATGCTTATAAATGTAAAATTATTTGAGATATATTATTTTATGTAATGATTGAGAATTTCTCTGGTTTCAACACCGAAAAAAAAGTCAAATGAAATCATCATTATGAGATGTCAGAATAATTCAGTCTATTGGAAATAAATCAACAGCAACCAAAAAAGTAAGAAAGATCAGACTTGCAAGGTTGTTTATTGTCACAGAAATTCTCCAGCTTCAATGCTGAGCTGAGATTTATATAATCACTTCCAGTACAATTGGCTGCTGTTACACAAAGCAGATTACAGTGCAAGTGTTTCAACCCTGCACTAACTGAGAGCTATACATCTCAAGTGAAGGAAGCCTTTCTGCAACGTGCTGATGCTTTTGTACCTTCCAATTATTCTACAATGCAAGTAATTCAGCTAGAGCAGTTAATATCCAAGGTAGTAAATAACATTACACCTCTTGATCTAGATCTCTCTTATTTCTCTGGTACAATTCCTAGAAGTGGGCATGCAACCTTGAGTAGGTTCTGCAAACCTCCCTCCAAAAGAATGTTTCAAGATCCTAATTGTCTCAACATTTGAGATAATTTTCTTCTTCCTGTTTTGAACTGTTCCAGACAAAAAGGCAATTTCCTTGCTTTCACGCTGTCCTCACCTAGAATAAGTAAGAAGGAATATTTTCTTATGAATAATTGGAGGATCAAACCTGTCTAATTGCCTTCTGCATAGAAACAAAGTGAAGGAAACAAAGGAACTCACTAGACGTTCACAAGAGGAATGCTCATGACTGGAAGGGAATTTACTATCCATGTTTACATCAACAGCTGCAACAGGAGTGCTCTCAGGTGGAGGCTGGGACCAGGTCCACTTCCATTTGAAAAGTGCAGAAGATGTTCAAATATGAAAAGATACTCTAACCTTGTGATAGCAAGCTGTGTTTGTAAAAGTACTTTGGCTAGCATGCTCTGGGACTGGAGTTTTATGAGTGTCCATGCTTGCCAAACTGCAGAGCTTTCACAAATCTGTCACAGTCAGACCAGAATCTTCATTTCCCTTCAGGGCTGCAGTATTCCTTCACACCATTAGTTGTGGGTTTTAATTAGGCAAAATTCCTCTTAGCTTCTACCAGAGTTTTGCCAACAAGAAGACAGAGCAATTTTAGCCTTTGAAAATAAGGAGATAAGAGGTTAATGCACTAATCAGCTTCATTAGATAGGTTTTAAATTTCACCTAGGAGTTTCTTCAAGCCACATCTTGCCTGTCATTTGTATGGCTTTGTGGTGGAATAGCTTAACAATAAATAGAACAAAAACCTAAACTAAATCTACAACATTCTGTTATCTTTAGCATTTCAAATTTCTCTAAGAACACTGTAATTCCAACCCACTGCACATTGTCCTTTGTCTACATTTGCAAAGAGGTCTGGTTTCCTGTGTTCTTATTCCTCAGCTGACTGAGTCAGGGATGCCAAAGCCTAACTGGCTTCCAACTATAGCTTATACAAATGATGAATTGTGCAAGAATGCCTTTCTTTTACTGTTTTAGAAAGCTTCTGCCAGAGATACATTTAGTGTCCCCCACTCTAGTATAGGCAGATTGTTTGTCTTCAGCAGAAGTGGAAAGACATGAACACTATTTTATTTATAGTATTATAGTTTTATATAGTATAATATAGATCATATAATAATATAAACATGATTACTTACCTATTTAGTGAAAATGAGAGTGTTTAAGCTTAAGGAAATACAAAATTTTCTACTGGTAACAGACCTGTTTGAGGACTTTCTCCTCCTATACCAGTACCTCTATAGCATGTCCTATTAAAGGTCTCAGTCCTTAACTCCTATCCTAAAACTGTAAGTTACTGTATTGTTCATTCTCCTTCCAGCACTTGGGCTCTAGTAGTCAGCTTTATAGGCAATGGGAAGAAAGTGTGGTCTCTTCTCAATTTCTGTAAATGCCTTCTGCCCATGTTGGGACAAGCTATTAAGTACTAATCACCAAGTTTAAGATTAGAGAAATTTAAAATTGCACATCTATTAAAAGAAATAATTATTCTACAATTTAAATAGAGCTCTTCAATAGTGCTCAGAAACATATAATAAGGACCATGTATGGGTAGGTGTAATTGGATGCAGTTGCCTTAGGAACAAATGTTCAGCATACAAAGCAGGAAGCCTGCTTAAAAGGCAAACTCAGACTTAAGCCTGGTGGGTGAAACCTAGCTTGACCAAAGTTACTGAGAAAACTGCCATGGGCTTGGTTGGAGTCAAGGATTCTCCCCAACTGCATTTTTAATTCTCTCTTATTCTTACAAGTGCAGACTGGAATAATACACTACTTTTATCCAAAAGTGCTGTACTGGATATGCATTTCCCAGTTTCCTTTGTTCAGTAAGCTCATCAAGAACCAAAAAGTACTAGGGAGTCATAAGAAAGTCTAGGCTTACACCCTAAAGATTCTGGTATCAATCCCACTTCCAGTGTATTTTTATTATATAGACAAGAGACACTGTGCTTTTAGAGAAGTGTTACTGTAGGATGTAAAAGAATTTGCCATGCAGAAATAGAACATTGATATATGAGTGTCATTTTAAAGTAATATTAATAGCAAAGATTCCTATAAAGACACTAAGGAAAAAACTTTTTGTTTTGTAGAAATAAATACAGAATGCCTGATATGGTTTGCCAGAATGATTACCAGTGAGATCCAACTTCTACTATGCAGATACCAGCAACAGGAGGCACAAAATATTGTTCCCAGTACAAGATTCAAGACATGTTTCTTGTTCATGCATTTATCTACCAAGAAATTACTCATCCATGCTTCTATGATTTACTCCCATTTTTGTTTCCATTTGGAGAAATACTATAAAACACAAAACTATTTCTCACCCTGTATGAAGTCAGAACATATATACAGCCCTCTATCTCTTGAAATCACTATCTGCAAAACACAAAGAATTTCCTAAAGATATTGAACTATACATTACTAAGGCATAAAGTTTGAAAGGTTTTATTTCTGTCTTCAAAACAAGAAAAGCAAATAAAGAAGGTGTTTTAAAATAAGTTGTGTATGAAGTAATACTTCCCAAAGACTGTGACGTAATTGTATGAACTGAATCAGAGATCCAGTTCTACACTGCACCTTCTAAGAGGATCATCCTAAGTCTTACAAGCGAACAACTGTGGGAATGCAGTTATTTTTAAGAGGTCTTTGATTACAGACATTTTCCATGACTCTACTGACTGTAAGGGTTTTGTTCCTTGACTGTCCCTTTCCACTTTTACATTGTCATTTCTTCTCTTTAATTAGCCTCTGAAATTCAAACCTAAACATATTTCTTTATATTATAAACCTCTTGTTTCTGAAGGGAAGAACTACCCACGACTGAGAAGTTACCAGGCCAGTGGAACACTAGATGGTACACAGCAAAAAATCATTTCAGCAAAAGGAACAATATGTTTTCTGTGATTAATTTCTGTTCCATGGAAAGTGCCAACCAAAACCATAAGTGGTAGCCAGTGTCTAAACTGAAAAATTAAACATGATTACCATAAGTCTATTACCATGTTAGCTTGTCCAAAATAAACGACTGCATATTTTATTAAATCAGTCTCAAAATTTCCAAAAAAACATTGCATAAAGTGAGGAGGAGAGAAGACAAAATCATAAAGCCATGAAGTCTTAGTTCCTGTTTCATAGTGCAAACACTGCACTGTTGATGTTAATCCTGGCACTGCGTATTTCAGCTAGGGCAAAAATTTGCATGCAGATAATCCCTGTTGAACACCCAATAAACTGCACTGTCTGCATAAAAGTTAGTTTGAAAAAGGAAAGCCAACTCCAGTCTTTCAGAACATTACCATGAATACACCATCACTGAAGAACTCTGAAGAAGCAGGTCCTTGCTTTACTTCCCACCTGAGCACAAACCTGTGCTCTGTTCACTCAACTGCACAGATCTGGCAAAGCCAAAGCAAGAGACCCTGGATGAGGCAGAGCCCCCACACTACCACAGGGCTACAAACAGCACAGCTGTCAATGAGCTTAAAAGTGGAATGACTTGGCCTACTCAATTTGGACAGCTCAACTTCCATGAGACTTTGGTAGTTTAGCTGGTGTGGAGATAGTGAGGAAAAACATCAAATTGGTGGTATTTCTGATGTAGAAGTCAAGGAAAAAAAGAAAACCCACTGGATTGTTAGTGTTAAATCAGCTCTACCACATTATAGGCATTGGAATAGGATTGGTAGGACTTTGCAGCAGTGCTCAAACCTGAAAGTTACTTCCTTTAGACATACAAGGCCCTTTTTCATCAATTATTTCACAGAAGCCCCTTACAGCAAAGCAAAAAGACCATTTAACTGCAACATTAAGGCTCTATTATTTCACTAGCAGCCAGTTACATTCCCTTGTCCTGGAGAAGCTCAAATATTCAAATTTCCTTGCCTCACATGACTGGCTTGCTGAGTTAATATATCCTGTTGGCTATGAGATGTCATCGTTACTTTTCTAAATGTGAGTCCACCTAAATTTGTACATTACTGGAAAAGCTTGTCTCAGAAATCAGCCCCGTTCTTTTATTGGCCAGATACACTCACAGGAAGAAAATGACAGGAAACAAAATAAGGCATATTTTGTAAAAAAAAAAAAAAGAACCTCAAGTTCCAGAGAATTCATGAGGCCCTCAAAGTCCCGAGGAAAACAGTGGTGTCTGAAACCATTCAGAGGCACTTTTTGGTAAGCTGATTGAGCACAGAACAAGCTTCTCAAAGTTTAAAGAAAATTCTATCAGGGAATATTGCTCCTGCATCCCTGCAATCTAAGGAATATTTCAGGAGTGTTCATAAAGCAATACTTCCCTATGGCGTTCCGTTCAATCACAGCATCATTTTTCTTCCAAGAATGTGCTGAGGAATGAAAGAACAGGTGTCTAGTAAAGATAATCAGAGAATCAAAAAAGCTCAGGGAAGTGGTTTCTACAACATGTATTGCATGAAGACTGGCTATTCCCTAGATAGGAACCATGACCTGCAGATAAGTTTCTTTCTGCAAACATAAATGCACATTGTATTACTGTTCTCAGAGTAGTCATCACTCACTAGCAACAGTGGAAAGTCTATGGCTTCAGCTTCCAAAACATAAAGAGGGACAGAACTACACCCTTGTGTTGCAGAGAAGGGCACTTGCCAAAGGGCTAAAGTGGCCTTCATGTAACTTTTCTAAAGAATCATAGAATGCTGTGGGTTGGAAGGGACCTTAAAGATCATCTAGTTCCAACTCCCTGCAGGGGACACCAGACTGCCATCCCCCATTTTCTCTTGAGGCTTATTTGATCTCAAGTAAATGATAGCAATTATCAGCAACTTGCATGAGGAATATGAAACACAAACACCTCATTACACTGAAGAGAGATTAGGGCACAAAAACTCACCTTGAAGATAGCCCTGACACAAGCCACAATCAAGTAAAATTACCTAACAGGCTAATGTGCATTGCTGATGACACACTAAACAATTTTAAGAGGCACAAACATCTTGGACCAAGAGTTTTTGTCCCTTTGTGGCTTTGTCTTTCAATAACACTCCAGTTACACAACAGTATCTGATATTGCAGTAAACCAAAACGGACTTCGTAGTCTGATTCCAATGCCATTACCTTATGCAATTAATTCCTTTTACTAAAGAAAACATTAATTAGAAGTTGCAAATATACAGCACACAGTACACTCCAGAACTATTACAAAAATTTATCCTGATGAAAGAAGGGTCTCCAATAAAGATAGTTCCAAAAATGAGTATTTGTTCATAATTCTTGATAGTTTCCAAATTAGTTTTTCACAAGTTAGCTTGCTCCCTCATTAGTCCATATCAATTCAGAGTAGTAGGTGATTTTAGCAACAACCCATTATTATGGATTCAACATGATGATTAGTGAATATTAGATGTACAACTAGTACATCATGGAGATTTCAGTGCTATATTCTAATAAAGCAACATTCAATGATGATATTTGTTAGGGTATAAAATGAAGGCTGGAAACCAACAGAGTCCTAACTGATGCCCCATGGACTGTTTTGCATAAATGGCATACTGAAGATGACATGTAATTAAAGCTACACCGAAAAAAGCTGAAACCAACCGATTAATTTGTTTAAACAGCAAACAAGCAAAAAAAGATGGGCCATTTTGTCTGTGCTAATTTTTAGTTTTTTCACTGTGAAAACCAGATACAAAATATGAAATATTTATCCATCTGCCTAGTTAAAAGTAGTGGCTACTTAACACTACACAATTAAAATTGTTTAGTAAACAAGTTACTAAATGTTCACTAAACATTTACCATTTACTAAATATTTATTAAACAATCAAAAATGTTTAGCAACCAGTTTAAATTACAATCTGCTTGGTTTGCCAGCGAGGAATTTAACAGTTTGTGATTAAAGCTCTATAGTGTAACAGGAACCAATTTTCTACTTGGAATTGGCAAAAAAATTCTTATCATTTTTCAAAGGCCAAAGAATTCTCAAGTTTCTTCTCTATTGGAATTGTCTTGAAAAAGAAGATCCTGAAAGGCTGGCTATATTTCCATCTCCTTCATTCCTTAAATTTTCATGTGGTATCTTTGCAGCTGCTCGGTATTCAGCACGTGTACTCCTGTGGCCAGATTGTGCACATTCTCATTTGCAAGACCACCCAAAAGTTTAACACCCATGGAAGCCAATGGGTTCCCTTTCAAAAGAGAAACACATCCTGAAATATTCTGGGACATCCACTGCAGACTTGTGATTAGGTCTCTGAAATATTTAAAGCGACTGTTTCTTGGGACAGTTCTTCTCAGATACACTGACTACTAAATATATGAGGAAATGGCTTTGGAACTTTTTGTGTGAGCTGCCATGTGGACATAAATCAGTAATATCCCTGGTTCACATATCACCACATGTAGGTTTAGCTTGCAGCAGATATTTGAAACAACGATGCTATGGTACTTTTAAATCTGCAATGCAACTTGTCACCATTGCTTTCTTTTCCTCGTAGGAGTTACCATGTTTTCTTCGGTTCTCTTGCTAGAATAACAATTAGTTATGTTGGTATTGTCAATGAAGAGCTGAAGAGCATTGACTAAAAAATGAATCAGGCCTCAGACACCATAAGCCTAGCTTAAAAAAAAAAAAAAAGAGAGAGAGATAAAGCACATATTTTTAGTCATCTTCTAAGATTCAGGAGGGTGTTGACAGATAGATGGACCCTGGGGCAGCTATCCAAGTTTCTCTCACCAGGCAAGACATCTGAAGGTTATTCCATGTTTTCATCCGAAAAGCAAGATTCTCACATAATCATTTGACCTCAGAAACAGCAACCTGAATGATACCACCAAGCCTTGCATTAGTTATAAACATATTACATTCAATATTTATGTATTAGAAAGCAAAAAAACAAGCAAAGAGTTTAAATTAATTGCTTACAGCTGGCCTGAAAATGGCCTTCCCCAGAGAAAACAACTCGGTCTTTGAACTTCTGGAGTATATCACCTCAAAAAGTTTAAATTCTCCCTCAGATGCAAGTATGTGAAAATGGTATTTGCACAAATTTCCCCTGATTCATATCCCCACTTGAGTTGCTCTTAGCAACTGTGAAATTTCAGCATTTGGTGGCACATGAAAAGCAGATCACAAGGAGGAACACTGGGGATCAGTTGGAAACACCCGTCTTCAGCTGTATAACTGATACTCTAATATTTATAAGGATACAGTGCTTGTATGTTTAATTAGCTAAAATCAACACTAAGCTACTACCTTGAAAGACTATCAAAGTCTGTAACTGGGAACAGCCTGCCCAGAGGAGTTATGAATGCCTCATCCCTGAAAAATGTTCAAGGCCAGGTTGGATGGGGCTTTGAGAAAGCTGGTCCAGTGGAAGGTGTCCCCTGCCCATGGTACAGGGGTTGGAACTACTTGATCTTTAGAATCCATCCCACCCAAATCATTCTATGATATGATACTATGATTTTCATACTCGGACAATTATGCTTTCTGAACAATGTTTAGGCTACTCAGCCAATGTGTTCCAATATGTTACGTCTATTGGTGATAGCACTTAAATTCCACATTCAGGTCAAGACCTAATGTGCTACACACTGGATGAGAACTACATTGAAATTCTGGGCATTAAAATGTAATGGTTTATTTTGTTATTGCTGAAAAAACTATGAAGAAACATTAAAAATATGAAAACTAATATTTAAAGTAGCAGGGAGGAGCAGAGCCAGACAACTTCAGTTGCTGAACACAATCTTTCCTTTTCACCTGAACATCATGTCACTTAAAACTTATTACTGGAACAACCAGGGATTATTCACAAGGCCAGTCTTAGAGACACATATGTTTACAAGCCATGGACCACAGACAGCAGTCAATTCCTAGTAAACAGAACTGAGAGGAGTTAAATACTATTCTCTCAATATTCTTTCTGCAGGTAGAGAAACATCAGTAAGCACACAAAGAATGTAAGTGAATAAAAGTGAGAGGCCAAGACCCAGATAATCCTGGTTTGCCTGAAACAAGTCTGTATTTAGGAACAAATGCTGAGGATATATGAAAGTCTCTGCTTTAAAAGAAAGATCCAAATCTTAAACAAGGAGTAGATGCAGGCATTCTGTAGGAAGAGGGAAAGATTGCAAACCAGGGATAGCTGGCTCAAGCCCACATGAATGTATTTAAAATACTAATCACATAATGACAGACTGATATCGAATCACCACAAAATAGACCTAGTTAATGTAGAGCAAAATGAATGTTTGGCAAAGGTGAGAGCTGTGTCCATTTCCTGTGGAAACAAGTACCCTGCCAATTGCTACAATCATTAAAACAGACAAGTCTTCCATACTGATCAGGAAGACAGTTCAAGAGTTTAGTCACACTTGTGCAGAAAAGCTCCTAGGGAACTATACTTCTAAAAATATTTAGAAAACTAATTCCTACCAACAATGGTGTGAAATGGAAACTAAAAATATGTCTGTTCACCTTCAAACTTGCCTCTGCTCTTCAACTGAAGTCCCAGGCTTTCAAGGGCAGAAATCATGATAATTCACATAACCTACATGGAAGAGAACTCTAGTGTTAATACAGCTCTAACAATACCTTGATCTCCATACAACAAAAAGACTGTCACTGTCATATGCAAATTTTGTGGTGTTGTTTTCAGGTGGGTTTTTATTAAATTCTTTGATACTTATGTGCTAACTGAAAAAAAAAAAATTAAAAGTCATCTAATATTCCTCTTACTGATAATAAGGATATCACAAATATTGAGCCCTGTTATTGATGTAGCTGCATCAGAGTACGTTTCTACAATCTAACTGCATCTTACAGGTGTTTCTTGCCCTCTGAATTGTATTTGAAAAATCAAATCAGGTGCTGCAAAGTATTTCCCATGGAACAAACACGAATGTTTCATTTAGACTGGAGAGCAGTTATCCCCCAAGACTATTTATCCTGAAAATCAACAGTGAGAATTTCAGAAATATAAGAACTACCAGACTGGGTCATCACACGCTCCTATCCTCTTTCTGGAGGTGGGCAGATTCAACGGAGGGAAGCACCAGAAACCATCAAGAAGAAGCCTCTTCACAGCCTAAGAGGGGCTAATTAGAATTGTACATAATGAAGTTGAATATTCTCTACTTATTAAAGTTATAGATCTTGTCACTTCACAATTCTTTGAAATCTTCATTTCAAGAATAAATTACATGTTTTCTTCAAAACTATTTCTTTTTCTATCAGTTTTTAATTGATGGCTTTTCAGCTCCTTTGACTATCTACCTGTTTTATGACAGAGTAAGAAGAAAAACTCTCTACCTGCCTCAGCAACATGTGTCAGTTCTTTCCGTATTCTGGTTTCAACTTCTTTAAGGTAAACAGCCAAAACTGTTGAGACTCTGTACAGATTGTACTCTTTCTACTTGCACATCTCAGAGCCTACTGTAATATTTTTTGAGAGGAGATAAGCACTATTACAGTATTTCACTAAATTCTCTGAAGGCATCCTAACACACAAGAACTACATTACATTATTCTAGTTCCTAAAATCTGCTTTGCAAGTGCAGTCAAACAGCAGAGGTCTTCCCTGAGCTATGTACAGTCCCAAACTCACCAGCTGATGTAATTTGAAATTTGGCAGGTAATTTTAGCATTTTCAGGAAACATGAGGCTTCTGTTTGTTGATAACTGCATGACATATGATGACATTTTGGCAAGTCACCTCGCTGGGCTGAGTCTCCCTAGAGTAATGTAATGAGTCCTTTCTTGGTCTGTCCAATCCATATCAGTTTATGTCTTCAGCAGACTTTCACTTCTTCCTCCTCTCTTTCCTACTAATTTAAAAGTATATTAAATACTGGAGTTGGTATATAACCTTGAGGCATCCCAGTATGTTCTGAATTGTCATTTTTTACCACAACAAAACTATGCTCCAAGCAAGTTACAGAGTCATGGCAACACTGTTTCCAATTATCTCTGGTAGTTTCCCTAATGGAGTTTTGCTTAAAAACAAAGCAAAACAAAACAAAAACAAACAAAAGCTTTCAGTCTCTCAAAAAATTTTATACAGACATACATATATATATATCTAATATATAAACAGCCCAAGTGAAGTATGAAAGGACTGCACTCCAGTGTAAAAGAAGTAGATCTGGCCCGACAGGGGATTTAGTTCCAACAAAAAAGAATGTCACCAAGAGAGAGAGACTAAATAAATCTAGATTAGACTAGATCATGGATTTCTTTTCTGGAAAGCAGGTCCATTATTAATGTACTCTGTAATTATAATCATAGTGCCAACAGCACTCTAATGTCTACAAGCATGCACAATAAGATGAGAAAAAGTAGCCAGGTTGAGGTTCGAACTTAATAAAAATCATTTGTCCACAGTACTCAAGCCAATTAAATCTTCTGTCTGGAAAGTCACAAGGAAAGTCCATATCCCAAAACTTGGCATAAGCCCAACTTGGACAATTATTTAAAGAGATTATTTAAAGCTGCTGCGACAAAGTTGTCTTC
>JAOXXN010000446.1:44356099-44383638 GCA_026770055.1 Myrmophylax atrothorax | reverse complement strand
CCCGCGGGGCGGGGCGGCATCGCCTCTCTCAGTAGACTGCCCGGTCCCGGCTCCGTCCGGAGCGACCGCTCTGCCGGCGCTGGCAGGTGGGCCAGGCTGGAAACAACGCGGGGGAGCCTGGCAGCCCAAGCAGGGCCGGCCCTGAAGGGACCGTGGGCCCCATCTGACCACTGCACCCACCTGATTGCCCCCGGAACGCCGCCGAGGCAGCACCGGAGCCACACAGCCTTCCATTAAGCCGCGTTTAATTTTATTATTTTTATTATTTTTATTATATTTTAAACATTCTACCTAAGTGGCGAACATACAGTTAAGCTTTAATAAACGTGAGCATAGATGTTACTTTATACAAAGACTTTGTTCACAAAAAAGAAAAATATTAAAATCTGGTAATAGGTACTTAAGCAAAATTTAATCGCCTAAAATTAGAGATAAAATATTTTATTATGTACATGTGCATCTCAGAGAGGGAAAAAAAGCAACTCCAAGGAGGAAAAAAAAATGTTCCCTTTCATCACTGCACAAGCTCAGTTTACCTAGAACATGAAACCACCGAGGTATCAAATGTGGAAGTGAGCTGGATCAGTTAAAACACAACCTTTCACTGTCACTGAAGGTAACATTGCAGGATCACCACACCATTATCAGAAAGAGAAAGTTAAAAAAATCTTCAGCAGATGAAAGTCAAACTAATTTTAATCTTAAATATACATGTACTGAATAATGCAGTAAATTTATTTTGTTTCCTATCCCTTATTTTGCACCTGTGAAGGGGAAAAGTATTTGCTGCTGAGGAGGTCAGTTCCAAATTCCAATATAGGTGAACAACAGTGGTCCAGCAGTGCAAATAGAGAGTAACTGTGCAGGTGTTTGATGATGCCTACCAGCAGTGACAGAGCAATTTGCAGGCTACACAACTTAGTGCAAAAGGATGATTTCGGTTAAGATGAGGGAATGAAAACATGATGCTCACTAAATCTAAGGATACTGATCATTGTCATGATTTAAATCTCTTTAGGGCATTGAGGGCAGGAATGACGATATCGGACATGAATGGGATTTATCATTTCAGTCAGGCTTCCAAAGTCCAGCATTTTCTCTGGCTTTAAGTGATGGACAAGGATATGATTTATTCTGACAATTCCCTATAAAATTGCATATACCTGGTGTCAAATTCCTTCATAATTATAGGTGCAAAAATATAAGTCAGGACTGGCTGTGCTTGTAGTGGACTAATTCACATTGGTAGGAGATAAAGTTCAGAGTCTCAGAGCAAGCAAAGGTTCCGATAACCAAGCATGCTGACACTGTTGCCCAGCCAATAATGACACACCTGCTGAGCATTCACCTGCCTCTTGGCACAGGCTGCTGCATACTAGCAGCGGCTTGGTCAACCCTGCTAGAAATTTTGCCTCCATCACTGACATATTTATCTGCCCATTTTCTGCAGCACCAGAGAATAGCTGTGGAAGTCAGAGACCCTATGACACACATATCCACTTTAATAGGCCAGAACCATCTCATTCTTCTGTCCAATACAAATTTTCCTACTGTTTTATCCTTCCCCAGCTGCTGTCATTTCAAGGTGTAAATGAAAAGACAGAAGGGTGTTTCTCCTGTCATGCAGGCAACTGACTTTGGACAGCTTAGGTGGCAGCACTGGCAAACTTGAAGTGAGCAAGCATCTTGCAAGAGAGAAAAAAATGCATGGGAGTGAACATTTTAAAATTTACTAAAACCTTTAATAAATACCACATTCCAAAATTGCAGTAAGAGGCAACATCAACACAGTTACCTCTCAAGATCTTATCAAACCTCGCTGTAAGTGATGTTTCTTCTTTTAAAATAGCAGCTGCTGGAGACATGCATGTAAAAATTCTCATGTATATTGTTTTCATTATGTTTAAGAATCGTAGCTAAAACTGAAACATTACAATATGGCATTGGACATTAAAAGATAAAGTAAGGGATTTCATGTAATTTGAAATTTGTAGATTTATTGAGCTGCTTAAGATTTTGAATATGAGAAGGAAATAATATAGTAGTATACTAGCAGTGCTACTAAGTGTAAGAAACAAGAGAAAAAAATTGCTAAGCAGTATATACCTATTTACAGAATAGTAGGCAAAATGGTATGCGACATCAAGCTGGAGACCCTATAAATTGCTTTTCTTGAACCTCACACTAGTGAGAGTTTATTACTTTAATAAAACACCTGAAATCATTCAAAGAATAGTTAGGAAATAGTGTATTTTTTAAAATAGCAGAGCCCTATAGCAAGAGAAAAATAATTAATTATTCCAGAGTGTGATGACTTATTCTGTCCTGTTAGATACTCCATTTTACTTTTCTCCAGACAACATGAAATTATATGCTTGACTGATATTCAGCTCTTAAAAGGCACAGCCATTAAGATATATTAACATTATGTTGTCTACAATGTGATGCTGTGTCAAAGAAAAATATAATTTAAACTGTATTTATTTTTACCTCCCATCAATAGTAGCTTGCCAGAAGTTTCTCTGGGATGGAAGTTTGCATTTATCAAAATACAACTCATTTCATGAGAAATGTAAGTGTATTTTTTTATTTGTCCCAACCATGACCCCAAGATAAGGGTTATATATTTAAAAGATACAGTGACATGCTGGAATAGGATAGCAGTAATATTTCATTGGGCAACAAAATAATCACCACTGCATAAACTACAGCATGAAACTGATGTGTTCCTTCTCCAGTTCATAAAAATCACCCCTAGGAAGTGAGTCTTTAGAAGACAATTCAACTCCCTCCTTAAGCAAGGAGGGACTTAGTACTCTTCTGAGTATTCTGCAGTTGATGTATATTTCTGCTTCTTAGTATTTTTATGTTTAGCACTGAAGATATAAGCCAAAGGCATGAATCAGATGTTCCTGCCCCAAGAGCTTTTGGATGTTGGATGGAAATACAACATACATGATAAAAGTCCTATATAATATATGGAAATGCTTGTATGGTAAAACTGTTCAGTTTCCCTGGCTGGGATCAAATTTGACATTCACATGAATATAATGCTACTGCATATCCCAAGTGACTCCTGCTCAATCAGTGAGACTAAATGTAGTGTGCTGTTTAGACTCAACAGAGTGCAACTTTGAATGTAATCCATTTCACACAAAAATATTTTGAATCAACAACAAAAAAAATTTGCATAGCTAGAAACTTTCTAGTCCATTCTAGATAATATTTGCTCGTATTCATGTTTTAAAATACTTAGTAGCACCTTTAATTGCTTTCAATAAACACAGAGGACAAAAAAAATCCCTGATCCAGCAGGTTAAGAATAGCCAAGTGCAAGACTGAATAATAAGCAAATATCATCCTCACCACCTTCAACAGATGCATGATTGCTCTCGCAAGTAGAGAAATCAACATTGTGCTTGAGATAGCAGTCAGATGAATCTAAGACAAGTCGCAGCGCATTTTTCACATGAGCTCTGACATTGTTCTGAGACCCCTGCAATGCATGGCAGAACCAAACAAGCATCAGAATTTTTGTCATGACACCTTGATAAAAGCAACGGGAAAGCTCTGGAAATGATGATGTAGCTGTCTGTTGTAATCAGGAAAGGACATACAGAGTCAGTGTCCCAGTTCCTGGGAGGTATGCTGCTTTAGAGAAAGCTGATTTTAATCTGCTACTTTGAAGTTGTTGAATATAAATTGTTCACTTTTTTTCTTTGACAGACACAGTGGAAAATAGAAGTCCTTTTTATTTGGCATGGAAAGTAGACCTATTTTTTGTTTTGCTATCCATTGTTAGATGAGAAGTGCAGAAATAAAAATTTAGGATATCTCATCACGTCTTGATGGTGTACAAGCCCTGCCAGTGGCTTTCTTCCCAGTTCAAATCAAAACCTGAAATGCAAAGAGCAGGAAAATAGGGGCATTTTCTTCCTTCAGCAAGAGACCCCAAAGGGACTGTAGGAGATGTCAATGACAGAGAATATAGAACAGCAGACCTCTTCAATAGCCTATATTTTGAGAAACAGAGGCTTGAATTTCAAAGTCAGTCGGTGTGCTACATAGCCTTGGTATCCCTTCATGTTCTCTCATTTCAAATTATTTGTACTAGAAATAATGGGCTACAAAGCCAAGGTTAAAGAAAGGCTAGATACTGTGTATGACTTGTAGTTTATACCTGTCCCACGGATTTGGCTGAGAGGTGAGCCAAACAGACAGGGAATAAGGAAGAGCAGTCATAGCACCAACTACCTACATTGGCTAGCCTAAGGAGGAGAAAAGAAAAAAGCAATAGCCACAAAGACATAGGGGAGAGAATGAAGAACTCTAGAAAGAAAACTTGCATTGGATTTATGCTCAGGGTAGGCAGTTGCTTTAATGAATTACAGCAAAATAGTCCTATTAAGTTTGAAGTTTCTTATCTGGAAATTATGCTACCCCCAAGAAAAAAACTGATAATTCTCACCCTTCAGATAAACTTATGGGGGTTTTTTATCATTTCTTAAGGTGTTTTAAAAGTTTTGATGCAGAAAATGTGTTGCTAGCCTTGGACTTGTGCAGATTTCTCAGCAGGAGAGATTTCTGAAGAGAAAGGAACACTTGGAAACTGATTCGACAGGCAATTTTTACTGTATAAAAATAATGGCACCTGTTTGAAGCTGCTCATGTGTCTGAAACATTAAAAAACACACAGCTGAATTTTTGATCTGTGAGCATAGAAGATCAGAAAAGCCTTACTCTTTTGCCATATGGTTCCAAAGTGTGGAGCATAGCCACTTACTTCTACGTATGCATTTTAAACCCTATTTGTAAGCTAACCATACTTATTTTTCCAGATCTTTTGGAAATAATTTTGGATGCTACTATAACTATTCCTTTACACAAAATCAGACCTCACTTCCCCCCACAATATACAAAAAGGTGTCCTCTCTTCAACTTGTTGTCACATTTTGGATAAATTTCATCATGTCATGGGTAAAGGCTGCATCTCACTACACTTTTTCCAGATGTTTTTTGAAATCAAAATAATTCATTAAAAAAAATAACTTTGTTAACAGTATAAATTTTTAGTGGGAGTAACAGTAAGGGCCACAGGCAGACAATTTGGAGAGCTGCTTTGCAGTTCCCTTCTGTAGACAGCAACACCCCTATACACTGTTTACTCATATATGGGCAGATGTTAGCACTACTGTGAGCCTCAAGACTGCACTGCTTTGTAGTATAAAATGATATAGGATTAAAAAATTGGTTCTTTCATCTTCTGTTTCTTTAGTAGATTCTTTTATCGTGGTGATAAATTTGGAACAATGAGATTATTTGATTAAACTTTCTCAGTCACTGCTGAATGGACTACCCTCCTTGTAGAATTAATAAAAAGGCCAAGACACCTCATTAACATGCTTGGTATGGAGCTGGATTGGCAGCGTCGCAGTTTAATCCTGCCAGAGGGCATTCGCTGAGGAAAGTCAGAAAGCTTTTAAATCATATTGTTAAAGGTTGAGGCAGGAGAAGATGACCTTGCAGAAGGCGTAGTCCTGAACTATCCGGACTTCCCCCCAGACCATTCATGCTAGAACTGCTTACTGCACAGGACAATATGTTAAACAATATTCCTTCCCCTTATGTAATTCAATGCACCAGACTTGGTTTTGCTGTGCATGCTGATTGGAAAGCCAGATACAAAAGTTTAGTTTTGAAAAAGCCACACAGACTAGCAACCTCTTGCAATTTTTTTTTAGTAGCTGAAAGTATACTAGCATAACTTGATGGTCTAAAGGTAAACTTTCATTAACAATAGTTGACACAGACACATCGCACCACTTTCACCAGTGCCTCACAGTCTTTATAAGTAATTGCAGCTCAGAAAGACGTGGAGAAATGGGATGAAAAACATGTGTGTATAATCATGCCTAACATAATCATCACAAAGATCAAGATTAATGTCATCATTATTGCTGAAAATCATGCATCTATGCCACATAACTATGTTCACTTTATTGTGAAGTAAATTGTATTATAATTCTCAGACACAACAGCCTATAAAACAGTTCTCAACCTTCTGGTTTGGAAACACTATTTAGATTATTTACTTAAACACAGAGCAAATTATTCAGGTAGTCAAAATATTCTTTACAATGGGTTGTCTAGATGGAAATAGGGATTTTGTATGTAGTCGCAAGCAGCTGCATTTCTCAACAGAAGCAAGAAGTGCTCAAGTGAACTAGTTTCAATTCATTAAAATTTAAGGCAGAGTTACCCACAAAGCTCAATTAATCTATTTCAAGCCGGTGAAACTTCACCATCTTAATGGAGTTGCTTCCGATGTCTAGCCTCTGAACTCACATGTAGGGTCTCATTTTGAAGACTGGCATGATTTTTGTGATTGATCACTTTATCATAATTTCAAAAGAAATGTGACTGTAAGGAAATTTTTTGCAAGTGTCTTAATTTCTTCTATTTTTGCTTAAGCTAAGCATGTGAAAACATCTTAAAAATTAGTAGATCCTTGTGTTTCTTTCTTGGTAATGTGTCTTCTAAAGTGCATTTTTATATTCCTTTTTTTTAGGCTACCTTTATTAGTTTTGAACTAAAGGCTTTCCTTATTTGTAGATTTTCCTTTACTGGCTCACGCAAAATTTGTATTCAAGTAAAATTAGAGGAATGTGAGCCATATTAGCAACATGATAAATACGAGGCAGTATGTGAAAGACAAACTAAAACCATATATGTAGGTAAGAAAGAGATCACATAATGCTTAGGTATCTTCATTAGAAAAAGGGACATTCATCTTTTCTGTCTTGAAATACAAATATTGTCCTTGAAATACCAGTCCAGAGACAAAAATTAGAAAAAGTTGTCTTACAATATAGCACTTCAAGAAATGACAGTGCTGTGTTAGACTGTGGACCTGTGAGAAGGACTGGGGGAGAGACATTCATCAGACTGCTGTAGGTTTTTTAATTGAGTATTTGGATGTAGAGATAAGTAAAAATACTAGCCTTGATATTCTTTTTTAGTCTCTATAATAAGTAGAGAAAACAAGGATATTGCAAACCTCTCTAACAGGATTTTTTAATGCCTATTGGAAATACCAATTTTAGTTGTATCAAATAGCTAAAAAAATAAAATTAGAATAATTAATTTTTATTTATTTTTCTCCTGCAGTTGAGCTTTCACACATTAAAAAGTCGATAAACAGCAACTTTTTATGCTTTACTGTGGAATGAAGAGGTAATTGCACCCTTTGTATCTCATGTGGGATTTTTATATTGCTTTCAGTGCATTTCTGTAAACATTGAAAAGGCAGTAAAATAGCCCCAATAAAACACAGCCAACGTTAGTGCCTGAACACTGAGCTGCAAATAGCAGTTTGCAATCCTCCAGTACTCATACACATACATATCAAGAGTTTTAGCCCTCAGCTGCTACTAAAATTAATGTCTTGTAACCTTAAATATATTTCTCTACTAAAACAAAGCAAATCCCCATCACAACAGATTTTAGCTTGCCTTTTGACACCAATTACAGACAGAAATTTTATTTATTCCTTTTGTTGTCATATATAAAAGGGCCTTTTTTGTGACTTCTCCTCCCACTTGCTGTATTGTCAATTACTATGATACTATTCAAGGCAAAAGCCCCCGCAAACCATGCAGTAACTGAGTTGGTCATGCTGTTCTGCACACCTCAAGTTCACTTTGGCTTCATTAGTCCATAAGTAGTACCCTGTTCTTGCAGAGCCGAGTAAGAGAGCCCTTCCTTCTCTACTCCAGTAGTTGTGGGTGTTCTCTGCCTTACTGGGTATAATATTCCTGAATATTATGCACAAGCAGAGATATATTAGTGTACAGAAGCCATTTTTTAAGCCTAATCTTAACAGCCAAATTTAAAAAAGCACTCAATAGAAATATTTACTCTGCTCACAACTTTTAAGAGATATGCAACAAACATGCAAGGTACAAATAGCAGGTTTTCTGACATTGTAATAATCCATGGACTAGCAAGCTATGTGGGCTCTGGTTTACCTCTCACTAAAGATTAAATATTTATCTTTCCTCTGCGATCAGTAGCTTTGCAGAATGTGCTTGTATTATTTTAGTATTGAGGTATTTTGTGATAGTAGAACAAGTAAATTCCAAAATCCTACAAAGTAACCGATGAAAATTTTCCATTGATTGAAACAAGACCTTTAAATTAAGCTGATAAAAAATATTTATGCTTATTTCACAGCTTTGCCAGTTAGTAAATCTGACTGGTGACTTTATTAGACAATTGTACAATTAGTAATTAAGCCTTGCAAAACAGAAAATGACAGAAATAAGAACATCTGCAAAAAAAATATGCAAAAATCCTAGCTGCCTCACAGTTCTTCCAGAATGCACTTATACTCCAGGGAGGAAATCTTCATGGTATTAAGGGAATCTGTATCTATCATGACAGCACACCACCAGCTCATCTTATGAAAAAATGCACACATGTTCCCCAAGAGGCAGCATACGGATAGAAGCTGTTTTTCAGGCTTGTGCATCAGCAGCATGAACAAAGGTTTACCAGTTAGGAGACACTTCCAGCTTTATAATGGAGAAAAAGGGGAAATAGATTTCACTTTGTCACCTGTTTTATTCTCCTGGGGCAAGAGCACTGCACAGGCTAACATCTCTTTTCCTGAAGCTAACAGATGAGATGAAAACAGACTGGGTGCGGCAGGAGGATGCCATCTTTACAGTCTCACTGTGCTGGTTTAAGTCTGGGGGTAGGATGAAGTCTGACATGAACCTTTATAACCACTTGTTATGAGAGACAATACATTAATTTTCTTGTTTGCCTGGGACAGGGGAAAGGCTTACATCTTGGCAAAACCCATATGGTTTAGATACTGAGCAAAACTATGTTGGTGACTATCCTTACCAAACCAGCAAAGTTATTCTATTAGGCGTGTTTGCTGGAGCCTCCAGCACTATGTAAGTAGCCAGACACACACATCAAGGCATGAATTCCATCTTGTCCATCTCTCCTCCACAGGGGTGACATCAATCTCCATTGCTCACTGGCAGCAGCTATTTCATGTGCCAGGCCAAAATCATGCCAGTAAAAACACAGACTCAAAATTAGATTTTTCTGGAGAAGTGTTGCTGCAGTTGCTGCTGTTATTCCATTTAATGTTTTGTATTGCATTAATCAATAGCTAACTCATTATTTGCAGCCTCCTTGCTTTTTCCATTTTATTACATTTTAGTTGTCAAACCAGATTGAAAAGAAATAAATCCTGGAACTGGTGTAATGACTTGTTTTTCCTTTTCTGGATGTCCATTCTCTGGTTAAGAATGAATGCGTCTTCCATCCCACTCCAAAGTTACCATTTCATCTGATAAAATTTAGTTACTTTTGATACTCATGCCTTACCCATGGATGGTCATCAGCTCTATCACCTATGAGTTAGCTCAGAGCTGGGGGGGTATTATCTGTCATGCCTTTCAGAAATGCAGTTTGTAGCGCTAACTTTTGAAAAGATTCTCTGGTGACATTATGTAAAGATATCAATGAAGCACAAAAGAGATTTCCTTGAAGACTGCAATGCAGGAAGGTTTAAGGAGAAGCACTGCTTGCCTGCTTCCAGGGCTCCAATTTCACCACATAGAATCATAGAGTATCTTAAGTTGAAAGCGACTCACAAGGATCATCAAAGTCCAACTCCTGGCCTTGCACAGGAAAGCCTTAAGAATCACACTATGTGCCTGAGAGGGTTGTCCAAACGCTTCTTGAACTCTGGCAGGCATATTCAAG
Organism: Myrmophylax atrothorax; assembly: GCA_026770055.1. Classification (NCBI taxonomy): domain Eukaryota; kingdom Metazoa; phylum Chordata; class Aves; order Passeriformes; family Thamnophilidae; genus Myrmophylax; species Myrmophylax atrothorax. The sequence goes on along the minus strand of JAOXXN010000446.1, from coordinate 44,373,852 downwards.
AGGCAGTCATCAGAACGACAAAACAGAACCAGCTTAATCACAACAGAAAAGTAGGCAGTACCAAGACAAAACGCAGAACCTCCTTCCACTACTCAGAACCTGGAAAGGAAGTTCGGGGAGGAGAAAAAATCTGAACATCCTTGAGAACTCAGATTAATATGGAATCTAAATTGCTGAGCATCAGAGAAGAAGCAGAGCACCCACTCATCACCTTGGGGTCCATCTGACTGCAGGGGTTTGCATCTAGTGCCACCAGGGTTTTGGTACTTCTTGACATGGACCAACAGGACAAGCAAATACATAATGGAGAGGTCAGTGAGTGCATGTACATACATAAAGGAGGGAAGTAAGACCTCATATAGCTGTGACCATATGAGTCATGTGCATGTACATACATAAAGGAGGGAAGTAAGACCTCATATGGCTGTGACCATTTTTTTTACTTAGGGTTAGAACATAATGTGCAATTATGCTGTTCACCTGCACTAAACATATCAATTATATTTTTAACTTGAGTTTAAAAAGTTACACTCCTCCCCACTTAATTTCTATACTTTTGCTAATCACCTGTTGATTCTATTGGTTTTGAGTCATTTACCTATGTAGACTCAATTATTGCCAGTGTTAAGCAAAAGCTACCAAGAGCTGAAGGGAGGAATAGCAAAATATCCCTGAGAGTGAGCTGTGCAATTCTGGAGCATGGAACTGTCCAGTGCCAACATATACATGTTCTTACCCTCTGTTAGTGCCTTCCCAATAAGGTAGGTGTGTGCACACACATACATAGCTCCACACCATGGCATTAATGAGCTCATTCTCCAAGCTGCTGTACCAGCTGTGGGCCCCACTGGAGGCTGCTCACATAGGGCATTTTTACCATCTTCTTCAGGAACTTGGCCAGGCCCTAAATAAACAAAGTATCCACCTGTAGAGATGTACCAAGTGACTTATCTACCCTCCCTTCCTCTACCTCAGATCAAACTCAAGCATTAATTTTTTTTATAGAAGGACAGTTTTGTAGTCTCTGTCCTCTTTGATCATCATGAGGTTTTAAAAAACAACCCACTGGCTCCCTTCCTTTTGAAGTTGTACAGCAGGATCATTAGCAGTAGATAAGCAGACAGATGCAGCGCTCAGTGTTAGATTTCCATGGTCACCATAACAACATTAAGTAGGGATGCTGAGCTACCATAATTTAAAATGAGACTGACAAGAGCTGCAGAGTTGTGGGCAGGTGACATAGCTTTTTTTTGAAGGCTGTTCTCTCCAGCAGAGAGCCAAGAACTGGGAGAAGGACCAAACAAGAGGCCAGGCTACTCTGTGCTTTGCAGAGCAATTGGAAACTTTCAGCTCTGCTTGTTTCCTGAGAAGACATTAAGCTTTTCAGGCCTAGGTAATTCACTGTGTTGCTTGTAGTTTTGGCTAGTTTGCAGCTTCTGCTCTAATTGTCAAGCTGTAAAGAAGCTTCCAGACACAGTTGCCTTCTCTCCCCTCTTCTTTCTGCCTTCCCAACTCTAGGGACTATGATTAGATGCAATTGTAATGACCTCAGTTCAGAATTTGAGAGTTATTTATGCATAAGCACTTGCATTAGATTGTCCTTTTCTAAACACAGTATGGGTGGAAAGTGGTGGTTGAAAAGTAATATAAGAAAAGTTTCTCCTTTTTTGCAGAAACCAGATGTTTAAATGTGTTTAATTAATTTTTAGGCAACTATAAACATTATCAACCTGAATTAACAGTCAGTTTATCTGCAACAAGATAACATCTTCTCATACTCAGTCATAAATCCATAGTGGCAGCTCCCTGACTGGGAAGTGCAATTATCTTCCTTCATATTGGTTGCTTAGTTCCAGACTGGCAGGCAATATACATGGGGAATCAAGGACCTGGTTAAAATTTCAAGAGTTGTTTGTGATATGTATGTTAAGTTGAGCTAAAGCAATTCCTAAATTTGTATCCCATTTGAAGATAAACAGTAAGAGATCCCTGAGGTGTGACACTGGATTCTTCATGGCAGAAGGTGGTAGGAATTGGCAGTAACCTGCATGTCATTGGTACTTCTCTGACAGCTTCTAGCCAGGATTCACTTCTATCTAAACAGCATTTCTCTGTGCTGTAGGTAGCATCAACTTTATCTTTTAGATTATGACAGTGCAGCATAAGATAGAGATTTAACTAATATCACCAAAAGTTTGTGTTTGACATATAAATAAAAGTCTGATTCCTAGGTCTGGCATTTGTGACACCCAATAAATGACAGCAAAGCTTCAAACACGCTTTTTTTACTGGAGCTTACAGTATTCCTGTACATGTCACTGTAGAATCACCTTGTGTGATTTGTCCAAACCAAAAAAAACCCTCCCAAAAACTCTATATGTGAGCTCACCTAATATCAAAGATTTGGAGGTAAGAATAGTTTGACATTCCAACAATAGCACAAGAGTTTGCTCTCAGGAAGAACAGAGGGGAAAAAGAAGAGGACCTTAATATAGGCCTTTCTTACCATAATAGTACTGGCAATGTTACGGTGAGTTTCTGAAAAGCATTATTTGTAGTGACAATGGGCACAGCCATCAAAAGAGAATCCTGATGGAATGAGTTTTGGTGCTAAATAACATCAAGACACTAGGTCATCTCAATGGACATATGTGAAAATAACATTTCTCAGTTTGGAAAGGTTCATTTCAGAGAAGCCTACAGCCTCCAGGTGGTGCAAAAGCAAGGATTTGAACAGGTGATTTTAGTGCAATGCTCCTTGCAGAAGGTTCTGCTGCTGCCACACTTTGCCACGCTCAATTACTAGCACTTCTTGTCTGCATAGTGAAATCTATTCATTTGTTTCCTTCCCCCTAGGAAAGTGCAGCAGAGAAAATACACAATTAACTCTTCCATATCCCCCTCCCCCATTATCTGTCCCTCTGTGCTACTCATGAGGAAAGAGGTAGAGAAAATTGGGAGTAAAGTTAAGCCTAGGAAGAAGGGAGGGGTGAGGGGAAGGTGTTGTAAGATTTAGATTTTTTAGATGGTTTTCTCATGATCCTACTCTCATGTGATTGGTAGTAAATTAAACTAAGTTCCCTGAATCAAGTCTGGTTTTCCCATTACAGTATTTGGTGAGTGATCCCTCCCTGTCTTTACCTCGACCCATGAGCTTTTCATTATGATTTTTCTCCCACTGCCCAGCTGAGGAGGGGAGTGATAGATCAGCTTTGGTGGGGACCTGGCATGCAGCTAGAGCCAGGCCACCCCATTTCTCTACTTAGCCATCAACACAAACAAATTTTAGTATTGAATTGTATTGAGCTACTTGAATTCTAAGAATTGTTTTGTTTGCTAGTATGTCAAGGCTGATATTGGCACAAGCATCCTCCACTTTAATAGGGAGAAAATGCATTTGAATAGAAGGGAAAACAAATCAGACTTTGCAATACTTTCCCAAATGCCAGTCACTTGTCTTAGCTAGAGAGTGGTTTATCAATATCTTCTAAAAAAAATTTAACAGCATTTCTCTCTTCTTGCTTGCTTTGATCAGTTGTGAGGAAACTAAAAAGATGTCACTGTTCGACTTTAGCACCAGAATCCTATTGAGATGAATGATCCAATTAACACCTCTGAAAACATTTGTTTGACCATTCAAGCAGTCTAGAATATCATCTTTCTCCAAGTCAGCTTTTTTATAGTTGACATTTATAAATATCAATACATATCAGAGACATTAAGTAGAAAAATTGTTCTCATGTACAAGATGCAATCTATAGAGATTTTTTTTCCTAACAGGACAACATAACTTTTCACTACCTGTCCTTAACTCGAAACTCAAGTATCATTAGTCTGGAGGTAGAATAATTTCATCCAAATTTTGATTTTCAAAGCACATTAGCTTAATAAATTACCTGTGTCCAGGTCTGGGCCTCTCAATTCAGGAAGGGCATTGAAGTCCAGGAGTGAGTCCAGAGAAGGGCAACAGAGCTGGTGAAGGGACTAGAGTCCATGTCCTGTGAGGAGTGGCTGAGGGAGCTGGAGTTGTTTAGCCTGGAGAAAAGGAGGCTCAGGGGTGATCCTTATCCCCCTCAACAACTACCTGAAAGGAGGTTGTAGCCGGGTTGGGGTTGATCTATTCTCCCAGGCAACCAGCAGTAGAACAAGAGGGCACAGTCTTAATCTGTGCGTGGGAAGGTTTAGGTTGCACATTAGAAAGAAATTCTTCACAGAAAAGATGATTAGATATTGGAATGGGCTGCCCAGGAAGGTAGTGGAGTCACCGTGTCCAAGCAAAGACTGGACATGGCACTAAGTGCCATGGCCTAGCTGACATTGTGGTGTTCTGTCATAGGTGGGACTTGGTGATCTCAGGGGTCTTTTCCAGCTGAATTGATTCTGTAATTAGAAAAAATCCCCAAAGCCAGAACTTTGTTTTACCTATTCTTAGCAGCTCAATTCAAAGCTCTGTTAGACTACAGTAAAATGAAACTGAGTTTTTGTATTAAAGTGTTTATCTATTCTTCACATGAAATAGAAGACCTACAAATATGGAAAAGAATTGGTGTAGGTATTGCAGTTATACTAGTGTTAATATTTGAGTTTGTTTAGGTCTTTAATTTTTTGAAAAGTTTCATCAGTTACAACATGGGGTGTTCACATGAATTTTTCAGAAATAATGTATTTATAGATATCTAATACACTTTTTTCCAAGATAGGATGTTCAGGAAATATAAAACCAGCTGCCTTTTGTATGCATATGTACTACTGCCTATTTAGGACTACTTTAGAGAATGTAATTATGTATTCAGCAGTAGTCACCTACTGCAGTTTGTCATTCAAAAAGGGATCTAGGGAAAAGCTCAGTTCTCCATCACCATGCTTTCAACCCTACCTAGAGTACCAAGCTGGTTGAGGGAGTTGCAGCCCCCCATAAATGCCAGATAGATAGGATTTGGGATTTGAAGTCAGGCATATCCTCTGAGATCTTTGAGAAGACAATTCATCTCCAACTCATTCAACAGGCTTCACAGGGTTTTCAGAATACTTTTCTATAGATTATCTGTCTTTCAAAGCAAGAAGAAAAAAAAACACTATTAAATTGACACCAAGGAGATTGGCAATTTCACCTCCTGCTTTTCTTGAAGCACAGGAAGAGAGGATAATCTGAGAAACCAGAGTGCACAGGAAATTACAAGAAGATTGCTTATAGAGGTTCCCTTATTGAGCTCTTTTTAGAACTTTCATAGCTCCACAAGACAGATCTCTCAACTTTGCAGTTCCATCAATGTTAACCAGTGCAGAGATCTCATTGAGTTTATACTGCAGCTTGTAAGATGCAGCAACAACACTTATTTTCCAAGCAAACTGAAGACCAAACGCAACTTACCCAAGTGGACACTTTGAAATAGAGTGAATATGGGCTCAAATGGTTCCTTGATCAGTGATAATTGAAGCCTAGAGCACCTGAAGTCACTGTTGAGCACACAGATCACACAGCCAGAGCAAGTGATATTAACAGCTTTATGTCACTCTTTCTTTTCACTCTGGATAGGAGTAAAAACTCAAACAATAACCTGACAATGTTAGCAAGATATACATCACTCTCTCACTCCGACTTTTCCTCTATGAATATCAATTTCTCTCATGCAAAGAAGAAACAAGGACTTTGGAATAAGCAAGTTGTCACTAGTAAGCAGTGTAGTCTCATATGAAATACAGTTTGAAGCATATGGAAGCTTCCTCTTTTCTAGTATAGAGTACGCAATTTCATTTTCCCACATTAAACATCTATACTTCAATATTCAGTATTCTATATTACAAAAATACATATCCTACTTCTTGGTAAGACAATGAGTATTTGTATTCCACTAGCAAATAGTTACAGATTCTAGGATCATGAAAAGAAAAGAAATAGGGCATTTACATTTCTTGCTAAGATAGTTAAAAAATTGTTAATATATTCCTCCTATTAAATCTGATAAACCATAACACTAACAGCAGTGAAACACAGAATGTACCTGCTAGAGATCACTGAGTCAAAAGCTTTTATAGCTCAGTTATGCATTATGTATGCAATAAGTGGATTCCCTTTCCAGCTTAATCAAGATTAACTGCTTGAACTGCAAATACTCTCTATTCTTAAACTACTGAAAACAATTATACAAATACAAAGAAATTTCATATATTATGTAACTGAAAATAGGAATCAGCGTTGATCCAATTAATGTTTAAGGTCCACAGTTCTGTAACAGAAGCCAATTAATATTCAGTGATCATGTAAAACATCTGCAGAGCTAGAAGTGTGCCTGAAGTACAACAGCTTCTGAGGGGAGAGGTCACTAAAAGTACCTTGAGTACCTTAAGAAGGGCTACTTTAAAATTAAGACCTGGGTGTTTTGGTTTTGCGTGCAATTAACATCAGAAATCCCTCTCCTAGATTCATAATCAGTATTTCTTATCATATGCCTAACAGAGGTTTGGCATAAAATCCCCAGTCATAGCCCAGAAGCAGACTTTTTCAGGGAATAGCTCCTCTGGCAGCCCAGCCTTTCCGTCAGCAGCGCTTTTCAGGCTGAAGTTCCAGCCTCTCTCAACCCTCACTATCAAAGACCTCATTCAATTTCCTCGCTCTGTCTTTCAGTCTCTCTGCAATTAGATGATCACAGAAGTAACCACAGATTACTTCAGCTGAAGTGGAATTTCTAGTACAAGTATTCAGACACAGCTCCTTCTACTCTGAAGATCATACCCTTTGGTAGTAAGTGTTCATATAGATGCAATAAATCCAGAGTATGTTCTGAGCAAATATTGAGCTAGTTTTATTCTTGAAATTAAACTGTACTTCAGAGGATATCACTGTTACGAAGATAGGTACAATTCTTACTAAATGTATTTTTTCCAAAATAAGACTGAATCCCTTACTCATCAAGTATTGATTTGGTTTTATTTTAGTCTTACTTTCTATCAAATATTTTATTAAAAAGCATTACATGAAACTGGCATTATCATGTCCTATTGGTATCAGTACTGTATTTTGTAAAGCATACTTTCATAACTAATCACCATAAGAGGTTCAACATGTTCACCCTCTGTGACTTAGGATTTAAAGTCTTCTCCGGTGTGGGAGAGGGGGAGTTGTGAGTTTGCCCTTTCCTCTCTTACAAGTATATCTTATGGCATGATCACCCCTCAGAACAGAACAGATTCCAAAACTATCTTAAATTGGTCTGTGCTGAGGGGTGCTTTACTGTGATTAAAATATGTGTTTATATCTAAAAAGACCTTATACTTGAGTGAGGGAACTGAGGTACCGTGGATTACTGTCCTCTTGCTCACCAGCACTGCAACAAGACACCCCTGCATGCTTTGGGCAGTGATGCACTCTTCTTAAGACTCTAAAGTACCAGTTTCTCACTACATTCTCACCGGGAATCTTTTTCCAGCTACATGGAAGAGAGAATGGGCCAAGGTCATATTTGCTGAGAGCAGACCTAGAAAAAGAAAGGACTAGATTCCAATTTCACTGCTCTGATTTTACATTGTCACATAATTACAGAGCTTCATTTCCTGCCTATAAATTGAAAACATCATTGCAATACATTTTTCCAAGCCTAATTGCTTAGCCATGTAATTCAATCCTTACTGTATTTTATACTGTGCATTAAATGAATTGCATTAGAAAACAAACTCAATGGTTGTTAGTTGTTAACATATTTAGGGAATTAAATCCAGCTTAAAACCATTGCTGAAGCATTTGACACAAACCTCAAAGCAAATCAAAATACAAATCTCTGTTATGCACCCTGTTCTGTAGTTCCTTATTGCCTCTTTGGGTAGGAAAGGGATCATGTGCCAATTTACTTATACTGACAACAGTTTCCTAATAGTGTTGTGCACCTCTCATAAATAATGTTTTGCATGCACTTAATTAAATGTGTGGCAGGGGAAGTGGGTGGTTGAAGAGGCAGCAAAAAAGCCTCTTCTCCATGGAATCAGCTCCGAAGATGGCTTTGCCTTCATTTTGCCCCAGAAGAGCAGGGACTGATTGATGTATTTTGCAAACCCAAACCCTCATCTGCAGCCATTCTGGGTCTATGGACTGAGCAACATAAGGCCATGAAGTCCTAGTCACCTCTAGCCTAAATTTCAATAGACAAATGTGCTGCCTGACAGGCAGAAAAGAAAAAAAAGCCTGACTAGCAAAACAGTTTAACAGAAGCAAAACATAGGTCTGAGTATATGCAGTTGCCTCCCTCTAACATTGTGAGACCAATTATTTTATTTACATTATTTCAAAATTCCACTCCATTGTTTCCTGCCATGCAAGGGAGGTATAGCCACAAGAGGGTCCTCGACTTCTGGATCTTACATAGTCCAGGCAGGTAGAACTTACTGCTTCCCTTTCCAGTTCACTCATAGGTTTTGGCCTATTGTCTCTCTTGGTCTGTGTGAGTTTATAGGCATGTGCTTCACTGGGAAACACATCTCCTTTTCATCTCTGGTATGATTGACATAAAATGATAAAGTGTTTGGCATTCTTCAAGCAAGCCCATGGGAAGATACTTTACTTAAATCAATTTGTACAATACTCAGAAAACATTAGGTGGAAAGTGTAGGGAAGTGAGAAAGATGTCAGTTCTCTTGATACAATTTGCTTCTTCATCACATGAATCAATTATGTTTTTGTTCTTAGATCTGTGCAATTCTTTGTAACCTGGACCATTATTAGAGCTTTATGAAAGACAAAAGAACAAAGTAAATCACAATGCTTTACACAGCATAAACCATGACACTACAGATGAGTTTAGATCCTAGGGATCCATGCAAACACTTTCTACGAATTTCACAGCCTAACACTTCCAGAAACACAATTGTTTTTCTGAGGAAAAACAGTCTCCCTGGTGAAAGCAAGACTTCACTTAATGGTATTAAAAACAAAACAAACCAAACCCCTCCTTATTAAAAAAAATAAGAAGTATAAAATAGGTAATATAATATTTCTTTAAAAAGCCACCTGAGAAATTGTTTATTCTGATTATTTTAAAATTTGATACCTTTAAATTGTGACTACAGTTAGTATAGGAACCTTGCAATAATAAGATTGCATAGGAAACAGGGATTCATAGCAACGTGTTAGTTTCAACTGATAATTGCTGTGAGTCATTTCTTTCCACATCCAGTTTTTCACCAGTGTGTATCCAAAACGCCAAGAAACAAAGTTTATTTTGTACATTTTAAACAGGGAAACTAGGGAAATGCAACCACAGTTCCTCACACACTGAACCACAATGTGGCAACTTCCAAGTTTTGGGAGCAGATGAGGTGAGGAGTTGTTCTGGACTACTGAAACAAACCAGAAGGGACTGTATGCGAGGGCAGGCTGCAGGACCGACACCAGTAATTTATTAGTCTGTACTCACCAGTTGTCAGCAACTAGCAGCTTCGGGAAACACAGTTCTGCTGATTACACTGCTTCTAAAGAGGAACTCAGAGCTGAAACCTCCCACCTGTGGCCACACTGCACCTCCTCCAAGAGCTCCCACCTGCTGTGCTATCCAGCACAAGCACAGGCATCTCATTCTTCCCATAACCACCTGCAGAAGCCTCAAATAAGGACTCTTTGGAACGCACTCTCCTCCAGAGTGCCTGGGGGATGGATACCCATCTTCCCAACACTTAGCCCCAAATACAAGACCACAAATCAGCATGACTGATATTAGAGCAAGAACATGTGGGAATTTCACAACAGTGGATGGATATCTGGAAGCTGCAGCCCTTAGCTCCGTTAGGTTTGGCAGCTGCAGGAGAGCTCTGCAGCTTCTGTGAGCCCCACAGCTGCATCCAAAAATATTTACATGGATCAAGAGCTTCATCACTACCCTGCAAAGAGCCTACATGTGAGCTTTGGCAGGCAAACTGCTGCCAGAGAGCAAAAGTCTCAAGAGCAGTGATCAGTTCACTCTGCCTTCTCTATGCCACTCAGCTGAAGTTCTGTATCTCCTTTTTGCTTGGTATAGGGCATATGGAAAGTTTTGCCTATGATCCTTCACCCTTCCCGTGAGAGCCTGCAAAGGGCTTTCTCACATTTGTTTCCTGAATGTACATCTCATATGATCCCTTTTTCTTCCTTCTCCAGAACTGCTTAAGAGAGTTCCCTTGTAGTGCAGTCCCGCCTGAGCAATTTGGGCAAGATTTGGGAAGGGGGCTCCTTTTAACTCTTTGCAGGCTGCTACAGTGGAAAAAAAAAGGGTTCTTCTACCTCCACAGGGGTTATGAGCTGTTACTGTAATTGTATCACAAAATGGGCTAGTCGGATGTCTAGGGGTAAAGTGTGCAGGAGACAGGAGAACTCTTTGTGGGCTGGTGATACAGTAATACAGCAGCTACAGTAATACAGTAAGTCAGCTCCACTACTCCCATTTTTTTAAAGAATGTTGATCAAATGAGTGCAAGAACTGTTGTGAAATGGTTCAGGGGCTGAAGCAAATTCCTCACTGTGAAAGACTTTAAGAAGTAGGTTTATTTTGTCAACAAAGAGACTAAGAATATTGACTACAATACATAGCTGTCTGCATGGAAGGAGTTAAAAACTTGCAGTATTAATGATCTCTGCAATCCCAAGCTATTAAAAAAATCTCAAATGAGAAAGCTCATGTTTTGCATGAAATGTAATTTTCAAGAAACCACCCACGAAGAAAATTAATGTGTGGGTTTTTTCTGTTTTATTCTTCATTATTTCAATCTTTTAACTTGGCAACACTTTCTATTATTTTTTGTTGATATAAAAATCATTATATCTCTGTGCCATCAATAAAAATTATAATCCTAAAATTATCCATATTAGAATGTACATTTATTAAACCTAGAAAAAGAGGCAAGTATGAGAGCCAGGTTGCTTGACTATTAATTATGACTTTGGCAGAAACCCAATTTTCAGTGTCATTTTTAGAAAGGACCATATGTTTCTAAAGACATTTTAGGACTAAGAGGTAGGGGAGGCTAGAAATAAGCTCCTTCTCAGAGGAAATAGAGGCAAAGTCACATACTTTCTGGTTTGAATGTTAATCAATTTATGGGAAATTCCTAGAGAGTCTGATAAAAAAGTTAATGGGTTTTCTCTGTGGCAGATCTCCTCAGAAAGTCTACTGAATAGCCATGGGGAACTTAAATCATCCTTCCAACTGCATTTTTAAATTGATGTTCTTGAAATATCTCAGTAGAGAAGGTATTCTCTATTAACTTCTGTAGTTATGACAATAGTTTCTCAAGCAGACTACTGCTTTAATCTTTATAAAACCCTGTAAAGATTCTACCAAGAGAGTTTAACTATGGTTGAAATAATGTCAGCTTTTGCATAATTTTACATAATTTTACCTTCTTCATGATGTGCAGAGAGGAGCCAGCAGGTCAGCTTACCTCTCTGGAAGAGTGTGCTGTCCATTGTGGTGCAGGAGACACCAGAGGTGATGATGTGCCTTGGCTTGGCAGGTTCATGGGGAGCCTTGGCCTCTTGCACAGCCAGGCTGAGGGCATGACTGGATGGAGTGCAGTGCAAATCTCTTCCAAGACACCTGCTGGAGTATTTTGATCTCTGAAATTAAGTCAAGAGTGTAGGGATGTGGCCTGGCTACTTGAAAAAGCTGGGAGATCCATAGTTAGAAATGTCCATTGCAAGTGCTCTCTCTTTTCTAACTTGGCCCCAAGGATCTGTAGCTAATGGTCCTTTGCTACCTTCACATGCAATTTTCTGTGTTACTTCTCAGGGAGCATGAAAATGTTTAAAGAGAAGTTCAAAGAGCATGTTTTTGGGTGCTTGTAGCTCCTCCCTGACTTCTAAATCCAACAAACTCCAGCCACGTGAATGTACTTGCCAGAGAGCGTGCCTGTCACCCCAGCAAGCCAGCCTTTGCTCCCAGCAAGGGATGCCATGGATACCCACACTTGATGTTCATCTTGGCATGATGCTGCTTCTGGAAACTGCCATAGAGAGACAGAAGCAAAAATACTGCAAGTCTCCACACCACCTCGGGCATGTCTTTGACCTGCCTTTCCGTGTTCTGTTTGGACAACAACCTCTGGCTCATTTGTTTTGTAACCAAATCACTAAAATGGTACCTAAGGGAAATAACAGCCCAGCTCTGGCTCCTAGGGGTGTTTTACCTATGTAGAGATCGGCCTTTGATGACTCTTGGGAACATGAGAACAGGAAAGGTGGAAGAATACATGCAGTGCTATTAAAACCTAAAAGAGAGCAGTTGTGGAATGGCAGAGAAAATACTCTCTCAAGCCTGGAATTTTGTTACATCTTTGTCCATGCTCCTATACTAGATAAAACTTTTATAATAATAATAATATTGCCCATTCAGTTCTAAAATTCATGCTGCAGTACTTGCTTCAGTGACTTCTTGCAACAGCACAATCCACCAGTGAATTAAAATCTGCATCAGGGAACATCAACTAAAACAATCCAAACCTCTTCTGTACCAAAGATGCAAGAAGACAGGGCTGTGACCACACTGCAGGTTCACAAGGGGTGCAGGCTGACATTTTTAATCTTGAAGCAGTGTCTTAGTTTGAGGGAAAAACCAAAATGTTTACCAAAAAGCAGAGGAGAGGATTCCTCCACAATAATCATGTCACTTTTTATTAAATTTAAGGAAAGGAACTTTAATTAGAAAATGGATATAAGAAGGATAACGGTTCTTATATGTATAACCAAAAACTAGTACAAAAATAAAACAACTACACCGTACCCACAATGAGAAAACGAATCAGAACAAAACAAGACACGACAAAACTTTTAAATGAAATTGTCTCTGCTCTTTCACTGGTGCAACTATATTTGTAGACAGTAGGGGGCGCTGCCGCACCTCAGCTGACAGTGCCGCCTCCCTCCAGGGCAAAACAGTCAATGGCCGATGACCTCGCCGAAATGACTCACGTGGAGAGAGATTGAAGCCGAAGAAGCAGCAGCTGGCGATGCAGAAACCTCTCTCCCTGCAGATGGCAAAAGCTTCTCTTCTCTCTCTGACCAGCAGTTGAAAACAACAGACTCTCGCGGCGCCTGCCTGCCCACACAGCCGGCTCGGGGCTGCCGGGCGGGGCCCTGGGGCTGAGCCACAGGCAGGAGGCCTGGAGAAACCATACTCTGGCCCTTGTCTCCCAAGGGAAAGGAACTGGACAGGCATGGTCCGCTTCCACCTGGGATCGCAGAGCTGAGCGAAGGTCATAGATGGCCAAAAGCAGGAAAAAAGAGAATAAAAGGAACCAGAGCAGCTCAGCTCCAGCGCTGGTCTCGTCCCCAGGAAGAGGGGAAAAAGGTCTGCCGTGCCCTGAAGCAGCTGTCTCTCCTCTTTTCTCTCTCTCTCCCAAGCTCAGGGTGCCCAGAGATGGAGGGGGAAAAAGCAAAGAGCAGAGCCAGAAAAAGAGAGCTCACCAGCAAGCCGTGGCTCCTTTTCTGCAGCTGCCCAAAGAAAACCCCCCAAAAGTCAAACCAGCACAGGGGGAACAAAGAAAGAAAAGCCTGTCCCTACCCGAAGGTGCTGGGGTACTGTTTTCTCACCTCCACCCAACCATTAAGCTTGAATCTAGAAGTCACCAGCTGTCTTTTGTCCTCATTCCTGGGACTCCAAGCCTAAACCTTTTGTGTTGGTATGGTGAGAAAAATTCTCTGAGGGGCTTCTTCCAACACCACCTTCCTGTGTTTGAACCTTTAACATTCTCTCAGAATAACGGGAAAAAATAGTCTGTGCTGGATGATCAGGAAAAAACTCATACAGGCAGAAGCATCTTCAATGCAGTACTATATACACAAGAGAAGAGAATAATTAGATTAAGAAATCTGATTCTCTGAAATCACTTTTGGTTTCAGTTCAGCTCTGTCTACAATACTTGGAAGATGACAATGGTTCCATTCCTCTGCATACCTCCCTTTGAGAAAGGTGTAAGAGTAAGATAGACTTCACATAAGCAAGACACTCGTGCAAGTGGATAGAAAATAATTCCAAGAATCTTCATTACTTGCAAAGTAACTTCTATTTTGTTGGTATATGGGATGATTCTGTTTTGGGGTTTTGGTTTTATTTGTTGTTGTTGTTTTGGGGTTATTTATATATATATAATATATATTTTATTTGTTTTGAGATTTCTACTGCTAGAGGTTTGTAAGAACATGATGAAAATTGCAAAAGCTCCTAATGTCTGAAAGGAAACCCATCAATCAGCTTTCCTGCTTTTGAAACCAGCACTGCTGTGCACAGGTGTGATGTTTGCTGGCATGTGTATTCCTTAGCATGTGTGACACTGGGCAGTTTTGCAATGATTATTTAGAGTATATCTGACATTTTCTAGAATTCTATTCCTTTTTCATCTAAAAGGTGCAATCAAAGACTACCAGAATCCATAGCACTCCTTCTACAGGAAAAAGAAGACAAATGTTGGATATATTTTTATTTGACAAGTACTTCAATATTCAAAATAGGAACCAAAAAGTTTACTCTGCTTTTTCTCTTATTGTGAGCAAGTCTGCCAAGAACACCATTTAGTCCACCAGAAACTACTGAAAGCATGATAAATGTTATTGTGACTGACGATATCTTGAGACACCAAGCCCTGCAACAAATTGAACTTTTTAATGAATGCTTATATGCATAAGAATGCTGAGCACCACCATGTTTAGTAATCAAATATTTCTTCCTTCTGCTCAAATGCTTAAGTCTGCTCCAAGCTGATATCATTGCACAATGTTGACATTAAAAAAAAAGTTGCTGATTTACCAGCACTTATTTTCCTTTCCCCATCTGTACACAGAGAAAAGTCTTTTGTGTCTATGATAATTTGCCAGAAGTGATTTATGCAGGAATATAAGTTGTCCATAGATATACAAAAATCTTTAAGCCTAAAACTTTACAACAATCACAAGTAATATATGCAGAGAGGCATAAATAAGTTTAAAAATTGGAAAATGCTTGGAGTGAGGTAGGGAAAACAACCCTTGATGTCACAGATCTTTCTTTCCATGCACATTCTGGCACAGTTTTTATCAGTTTCATGTTAGTTCAATTTCAAATGGATTATGTATTACATTAAAATTAACACCTCCTGTTCAGGAAAATCTACTATACATTCAAGGAAAACATACTTTCTGTCAATGAGTATCAGAGAAAATAATCCATAATACCTGATCAAAATTCTACTTTTACCACATATCTGAAAATAATGAAAAACTTCAGCTGAACTACTTTTACCTATCTAAACTGTTGAGATGAGTAAAGAATTGCCAACATATCATGTGTTAATTTTTACTTTAAAGTTATAAAGTGTTTTGTGTTTTATCTCATTTTAAGCAAGAGATATTTGCATTTTTCTGGACAAAAAATTTAGCAAGATGACTAAACATATACGGTAAGTTTCTTGCAGTATCACAGAATGGGTAAGGTTAGAAGGGACCACAGTGGGCCATCTGGTCCAACTTCCCTGCTCAAGCAGGGTATATTGGGCTTCTCCACGGTAGCCAGTGAATTAAGTAATAGTGTAATCAGTAATTTATAGCAAGAGTGACACCAGAGGAATGCCCAAACTGTCTGTGTCTACCAAGTTATACAGTGCTGCTTATTTGTTCAACATTTTCCTTCATGAATAACAAGTTATTGTAAAAATTATCTAGGAAACCAGTCAGAACTAGAAAGGACTGCTAAAATGAACATTAAAAAAACATGTTATAAATAGAATGTATGATAGCCATAAGATGTAAAGGCAATTCTATCAAGTAGATATTCTTGTAGGTATGCTAGAAAAATGTGAATGTTTGAATGCATATTTAAAAACAAATAACATAATCACAGAACATTGTGAGTTGGAAGGTAAGAGTATGATTATTTTTTCTGATAAATCCTGTGCTGTTTTAGCTGTGTCTTCTCCCACATAATGTCTGTTTTTATATTTGCATATTTACACATTTACATGATCCTTCTTAGAGCCTTACTGTCTCAGATTTCCCCTAATATAGTATAACATTAAGTAAATAAAAAACTCTGTATTCCCATTGGCCTCCAAAGTAGATTCTACTGTTGATGGAGAACAGTAAATCTATTAAGTAAATTATGATCTAGTTGATAATTAAAGTTAGGACTTAAAACTGAAGGAAAGTAGTTGCTTTCCTTCTGAAATCTACAACCACAAATAAAAGACAAAAAATCTTCCTTAAATACATCTGCAGGAGAAAGAAGTCTGCACTTCTACTATCTTCAGGATGAAAAGTCTACAATAACAATACTTGTCAATGCACAAAACCTGGTGGTAACCAGACTGCCTGAAAGGTTCTCCTTTATATATTTCATTTTGCAACTAAACTAAGTGAGCTGTAGCAAAACTAGATCAACTGAAAAGCATTTATAATCTCTTCAAGACACACTAGTCCTGTTATACTGTGGTTCTCAGTTCTACAGCCCTACATATAAGGGTTTGAAATATGTTACTTCTTTTTAGCAAGTAGTATCTATTTAGAAAGAGTATCTATTCTTTCTCTAGTAGCTGCTGCTGAGTATAGAAGTAAACTGTATATGACATGTGGCATAAACAGAAGCTGTTTTTAAAACACAAAAATAATATGCTTTTTTCTCTGACATAAGTAAGTTTCATGAAGTCCTGCTGTCATTTCTTTAGTGTACATAATCAGAAGGTACAGACTGACAAAAAATTATACAAAGCACCTGTGTACTTAACTCCAAATTATTATGAAAATCAATTTTCCAGAAGACCAAATGGTATCAAAAGGATATATAATTCATATATTAAATTGAAAAACAAAGACCACCAAACATAGGTTTTCATTCAATCTTTTTGTTTTGTTTTATATACACATACATATATGTACATATAGATATGTATATATATATTAAAAAAAGCAATCTAAGATATTATTGAAATCCTGAAATTAATATTCACATTCACACTATGTGGAAAAAATCACACATCTCATGTCATTTATTTTAATGAGTTCAACTGGGGAAAAGGGATGATGACATGATTCCTGAATGCTACATAAGAATAAGAATTTTTTTCCAGACAAGAATACTGAAGAATGAAGTCTTCTTAAGTAAGAATACAGTTCTATTGAGAACTAAACCAAATGCTAAACTATTTCTGTCTTGGAAACTGAGGAGCTTTTACCCATATTTTAAAGAGAATGAATGCATAAATGCTTTATTCATTTTTATAGCCAGGCAATATATCATGTCC
Source organism: Myrmophylax atrothorax (assembly GCA_026770055.1). NCBI lineage: Eukaryota > Metazoa > Chordata > Aves > Passeriformes > Thamnophilidae > Myrmophylax > Myrmophylax atrothorax. Next base: position 44,356,629 of record JAOXXN010000446.1, on the reverse strand, counting down.
ATGTGCCCTAATCAACCAATTTACTAATGCACATACCTTATTATCTTTCAGAACAGAACATAACAATCTGTAGTTCAAGATACAAATCTCATTCATTACCAGTCCACACAAATATCAGCAATTGTTGTTGTGAGTAAAGTGTGTTTCAGATGAGACTAGCACAGAAAAAAAATTGATTCCTTGATCACAGGAAAATATACACTAATGTATCTTCTATATACAAATTTATTTAGGGAAAACAATAAAAGCAATAAAATCTGGCCATCTTCCTGTACCTTGCAAAACAAAACAGAGTATCAGCCTCATCTCAGTGTGCATTCTTGATGCAATTTTATCTCATATTTGCTAATATGAATATATCAATATTTTACCACCATTTCTGGTTGGGGAGTTCTCATATTGTCAACAAGATAGCAGGCCATATATTTGCATATTTCAAAATAAAATAGGGGCGGTCCAGTGGTGTAATGGAGAGCACTCCGGACTCCGAATCCCAAGGTCGTGAGTTCGAGTCTCAGTGGAACCGTCCC
>JAOXXN010000446.1:44279950-44333065 GCA_026770055.1 Myrmophylax atrothorax | reverse complement strand
GATAACTGTTCTTAACTGATATATATATATGTATATATATATGTGTGTGTATATATATATGTAGGTATAGATATAACTGTAAACAGACCAGAGCAACTGCTTCCCCAACACCACAAAACAACCCCGAAACAGAACAACCCCCAAACCAGCAGGTTTCCCCCTGGAGAAAAGTTATACTTATGGGCAATGTCTGTGTCACACCCCGGCTGGCTGCAGGGTGAGCTCCCAGTTCCTCTCCAGCAAGACAGATGAGTGGTGAGCACTCAGATGAATTCTGTCTCTCTCTCTGTGTCCCTTGTCCCAAACAAAGAAGGAAAGCTGGAAACAGAGAACCGCAGCGTGCCCAGGCCAGCAGCTGCCACTTCTCTCTCCCGGGTCGCTGCTGCGGCCAGGGCGGGCAGGCCCCGACACTGCAGGTGGTGGTGAGACTGGAGCGGAGACCGGGACCCCAATGCCGAAAACAGGAGCAACAGCAGTGGCAGGGAAAAACTGGCTTACGCCATGCCAGCAGCAAGGAGCAGGAACAACGAACGGCTTCTGTCCCACAGCACACACCCACACCGCCAGAGCCGTGTGTAGTCCCCAAGAACAAAAGAGACAGTCCAAGCCCGTTTCCCACCGCACCTTTCCCCAGTCTCCTCCACACAAAACGATCAAGAAGGAATTGGTAGTAGTTAACTACTTCTTTTGTTAACTAATGGCATACGCAGTTAGTGGCAGGGAGAGAATTGACATTACACTTCCAAACTACAACAGAGATACAGGGGTTTAGGTTGTTTAGAGGTGGGGCCTCGGTGCCTTACTCACCTTGGTACGTGGCAGTTAGGTCTCTTGCCTCACCTCTAATAGGAAATTGCAGCCTCGGTTGTATTTTAATCACAACCAGACCTCACTACAGAAGTCACAACACAAGTGTCCCCAACACACACCACAGAGTCACTGGCTAACACAGGGGAGTGCTACAGCCCTAGAGCAGCTCTGGTGAATTTAAGATGAGCTGTACTATGAAGTTAATAAAAGTACACATCCCCTCTAAGTACAATGCCCTGTCTGCAAGGTGCTTCATGCTTGATGAAGGGTGCATTTATAAATTCAGATGTATGCTCACCCTAACCCTGGCCCTAACCCTAACCCTAACCCGAACCCTAACCCTAACCCTATCACTATCCCTAATCTTAACCCTAATGCTACCCCTAACCCTAACCCTAAACCCTATCACTATCCCTAACCCTAACCCTAACCCTAACCCTAACCCTAAGCCTCAGGCACTCAGGAGGGAAGATTGATGAGAAACCCCTATTGCTTAAAATTAGTCTTCTGAGATTGTCTGAAGTAAATGTGCAATTGACACTTCAGGTAGGTCTGCCCATGTTTCTCTGAGCTCTGACAACCTGTCACATCCTGAGGGTCCACCACAAGAGGCAAACTGCTTTGGCCCAGGAAGTTGGGCAGATGGGCTAGGAGGGGTTTACAAAGCTTCTGGCTGTTGTAGGGTGCAGCAGATGATGTTAAAAATCAATGTCTGTTTCAGACCCCTAGGACTATGTAGCGCAGAGAGGACTTGGTGCTGTCACAGCCTCCCCTGTCCCCATGCATCTTCCCCAGGTTAGCAGGGGTAGGGACAAGTACCATACAGCTGTGCCCTACAGGGGCTGGGTGAGGAGAGGAATTATTGGAAATCTGGGGGTCCCCAAAAAAGATGGAAAGCGTGGGGATAGGAGCAATGGTGGCTAATGTCCTCTTCCCTTTTTTACAGTTACTACTCTGAGTACCGGCAGCAATATGGCCCCCTGGTTTCAGTGCTGCACTGAAAAATGCACGTTGAAAAACTGAACCAAGAATGAGCTGAGCTTTTGTAAAGAGGTCCATGTTCAGAAATGCTCAGCCTGTTTTACCCACTAGAGGATATTGAGGAATGCTCACCTACTCAGGGCAAGCAGGTAGCTAATGTCATGTGGTCTGTCACCTAGCAGACAAAAACATGCCATCCTATAGAAATGCTGCTTTTGGAACAGGCGGCGGTGAGACTGGAGAGGAGACCGGGACCCCAATGCCGAAACCAGGAGCAACAGCAGTGGCAGGGAAAAACTGCTTTTGGAACAATTATTAGAAATTGTGCAGCTAGCAAATAAAACAGGAAATTTTTAACAGGGAAGATAATTAGCATCACAGACAGAGGATGAAAACTGGGACAGTTTCTGTCAGACCTGGAAATGTGATCTGTTCTAATACAGCTGCTGCAAATACGTCCTGGTTTCTGTAAGATGTCAGGGAAGAGCATCACAAGGGTCATTTTTGCCTTTAAAATGCAGAAATGCACCTTTCCCCTCCATACTTCCTGGTTGTAATAGACTGACTAGTTTGTACTTCTCTGTGTCTCTTTGCAATGCACTTCAAAGCCTCCCACAGCTCAGTGTGGAAAATTAAAAGTAACTTCAAAAAAGCAACACCCCCTCTTTGATAATCCTTCTATCAAATTATTTAACTCTTCTCTCCACATCTCCTTGTTACACACCCTTCCCCAGGGACTGGAGCAGGCTGATTTGCCCTTGAGCCCTCCAAGTACTCATCATGCACCCCCTTCACTGGCCATCTTTGGCCTCAGAGCAGCTGTGGTTTATCCTCCTGTGTCCCAGGAAGGCTGCTCTCCCCTCACCACTCCATCTTCTCAAGGCTGGGGATGTTGCTTGCAAGCCTTCCTGGGGCAAAGACTGCCTGCCTCCGTGCTCCATGTGGGTCAGGAAAGCAAGGGGGTATTCACAGCTCTTAGCATGGGTCAGGGAAGGAGGGGTATGATCAATCAATCTTTCATATTGATTTTTCTCTTCACTGAATGTTCAGTAGGAATTTGAGTTAAATGAAGTGTGGATTTTAATTTTTGCATACTAAATTTCAAGCAAGGCCTTATTGCCCCATGCAAATAGCATTAATCTGCAAAAGTAGCCCATTAAACATTTGAGGGACTTTGTCCCAAAGGTGAGGATGTACTTTGTTACTGGGCATCAATATTTTTTGCATCTCTTTTCAGGAAGAATTCCTCAAATTGCAGCTGGCAATCACTACACAAATTTAGCAGATCTTTGCCCATAATCAGGAAACCAGCCCAGGAATGCAGAATTAGGCTTTGCTAATTCCTATCTAAACTGATACTACAGTTTGCCATCTTCCGTTTATGTAAGCATGCCAATTAATTTTTGCCCATGAGTGGCTTTACAGTTTAGGATAAAATGTCATTGCAGGCCAGAATATAATCAGTCTAATGTTTATAAGCACAGCAGCAATGCACTTAAAAAGCAAAATAAAACCATTTAATTCTTCCAGATGAGCTATTAGTTTTTATAGTCATTACATTACCAGCAGCATGAACCTTGGCTGACATAGAGTGCACACGAGAATCGTACAGTCCTAATATGCCAGACATTGGAACTGGTTTTAGAAATAAAGTGGTATTCTTAGTGGTGGCTGCAGCTAAAGTGAGTGGGTAGGGATGGGGCTTTCCCAGGGACTGCCTGTACCCTCACCTAGCCCCATCACCACTTCTTCTTAGGGCAGATGGTAAAGTCCCTTCTGCTCTCTTAATCTCACTTTGCTGCCTAATGAAATAGCCCAGCTAGCTATGAGTTAATGCTTAAGGGCAGTCAGAGAATATTGTGAGCCACATTCTTAAATGGGGAAGATAAACTCAGAAGGTTGAAAGCATCAACCAGTCTCAAAAAATTAGGCATAGAGAAAAGCTTTATATGCTACTCTAGATACCTGTACATATATACTATATACACAAGACTGCAAAACCTCTGGGATTAGCACCAAATCAATTCAGGGAGCTTTGAGCCTCACAGAAGAGTGTGTTTCTCACTTTTTAAGGTAGAGAGTTCAATCTTCTCTTTTCATTCAGCCTGGACACTAAAAAGAAAGGCAGACACAGGGCCAGGGTCTTGAGCCACATTTACCCTTGTGACACTGACCTACACTCTTGCTCATGGGTCTGAACACTCAGTAAACTTAATACCAGAAAACTTAGGATAACAAGCATAACTTGCTTCAGGAAGCTCAGGGACTCTCTACATGAGGGAAATGCCAGACCATTTTCCTGATTCCTAGGACACATGGTGCAACTATAGTAACAGAGGGCTGCAGACTACGGACAAATGGTAACAAAGCTAGTTCCATTAAACTCCATTTCAGATGACCTTTGGCAATTCCTTGCTCTTCCTTCCTCTAACTCCTACTGACAGGCAGTGAAGCCTGGTGAAAACTGTGTAGTCACTTAGCAGTTTGCCAAGATGATTTTTTTCCTGACATTGGCTGTCAGCCTGTGCACCTGCTCCCAGCCACACTGTCCTTCCTCATTATCTAAATCTGTCATTTGGCCCCAACTGACACATGTGAGGTCCTCTCCTTATCAGGTAAGGCAATTGCTCTGACAAACCTCCATCAAAACCAGCAAAATAAATGCATCACACCTCTCTTAATCAGTGGCAACATGATCTTTGAAGATAATTGTGATAAGAAATCTGTGATAAAATGTATGTAGAATGGTAACTTAGGAAGTGATGAGACTAACACCGTAGGTGTTAAAAATGACACACATTAAGTACCTAACATGCATTAAGCAAGCATGCAACTTTGCAGAGCTAGTCCCCAAGACTTCAAAAATTATTGTTTCTGTTTGAAACAAGCAACATGAAGACACATACTCTACATACTTTTTTCTTTTCTTTCTTTTTTCTTTTTTTTTGGGGCTATCTATGAGCTTTTTGATACCTGCTAAAATAATGACAATTACTAGTACAGAGAAGAGAAATTCCATTTTTTTGTACTGGTGCATATCTTGAATAACACTGCTTTTTGTTATAGTAACTTTATTTTGCTTCAGCACAAAGCAGAATCTAGAAGAATGAATAATAATGGAATAACAATTAGGGCAGTGGTATTTTTAGCAGCTTATGGTTCATCTCAGTACATTTCTGATTACTATTTACAAATCCAATTATAATGTGGAGATGCAGGATTTGGCAAGAGCAAACAGGTTCCATGCAAGTTTCCATCTACCTGGAGGACATCAATGTCCAAGTAACAGTGCATAAAAGGCCTTCCACTGCTTTTCTTCCCTTTTTCAGGTGCTCATCCCATGCAGACACCTGCTTACTATAAAGCACTTAACTTGAAACCGCTTTGTGGGAAGTAACAGGTAATCTCCATTTGATTCTGTGCAGGAGGGTCTGTTACTGACCAAAGCAGAGAGCACGCACATCAGTGTAGCACATCTTCCACACCCCATACCTACATTGACTGTGCATGCCTCCTGGATACTGTCACAGATCCAGAGCTGCACATTGCAGGGAGTTAGGATAATATTCTGGGGAACTGTTGCTACATGCCTGTCCTATCCTCACTCAAGTTCAGACATCGGCTCCTGGCCATTGCCAGAGACAAAATACTGTGCTAGACAAACATTCAATGTAATCCAGAATTGCAGGTCTTAGGAAATTACTCTGACATAAGCACCCAACTAGGTAGCTTCTGTAGTGCTGGCATTAAAGCTGCAAACTACTCCAGTCTCTGAAGTTACCTACTTGGAAAATAACTCATTTCAATCTTCATCAAATCTTCAGCATCCACACGGGGTGCCATTGGTGAACCTTGAAAGAAACTCTTAGGGAAGAGGACATGTTCTAAAAGGGACAACAGCTGTCACTCAGCTCCAAAATCAAAACTCAAGTGGGTTTTTCCATTTCCTTTCCTGCAACTCAATCAATGGCTTGTCAGTTCTTTCCCTTGGAAGAACAATACAACATGTTTATATTTAACGACTGAAAGACAAAGAGAAGAGAGAAAATGTCAGTTATAGTACAGGAATGAAGCTATTAATGAGATATATGCTTGGATCAATTGAAGACAGGAGAGAGGATAGGACCCAGGAAATTCTTTTATGTGTACGAGTAATTTGCTTGCATTTCTAACTCTCTCTTGCAACTTTCATTTCAGCACCATTGCTTTATGACCCATGCTCTCTGTTTGGGTTTACATGCACCCACTTCACAGTTTGCCTCAAGGAAAGAGGTGCATTTTATACTAGATTATCTTGCATGATAATCTTTCTCCTTCTGATCTGGATTCCAGTTTTATCTCTTCTGATCTTATGTGTTGGCTTCATCTGAGGATGTAAAAGCTGTAGAAAATGAAGGTCATTGTTTTCACCAGCAGTACTGATAACCTGCAATGACAGTTTTTCAGACTTCCTCAAATATTGGAGCAGTTAGGTCATAAGGACATGATAAGCACTATGTCACTACTTTTTATTTGCTATAATCAGCCAGCATCTGAAACAAAACCAAACACACCTTGGATTGTTTTTTTTTATACTACAAACCAGCACAATACTAAGCCACAATTAATATCAAGGTTATGTAACACACTGAGGAATGAATATTCCCTTCTTGAGCTGATGAAGGCTAACTAAAGGATGCACAAATGCAGACAGGATTTTTGCAATGTATGTGCACACACACACACTACTAAAGAAAATACTCCCATTTCATTGTGCAGGCAGGCAAAAGCCAGACTTTTTATTTAAAATAACAAATACTCACCTACATCACAGTATACTGCTTAGTTTATCGCTTCCACTTTGAATTTTGTGCTTTCTTTTCACGTGTCTACATTTTGCAATTGTGTACACGCTGCAAAATTAACTTTGTGTATCATTTAACATCTGTGTATATCCTTTAGAACTTAACATTACATGGAAATGAAAAGAACTCTTGAATTTTAAGGTACTGAAAACAATAAAATTCCACTGAAAAAAACCCCAGTATAAATGTTTCTTGTAGTACAGTACTCTTTTTATGTGTCATTTTAATGCCATAATTTTCCAATATTGACTGTATAAAGAGAAGACTAGGGAAAAAATATGCCATTTCTAAGTGTCTTAAACTCTGGTGATTTATGATATATGTACAGTATATAAATATATTTATGTATATATATGTACATATATATTGTTTAACATTCATTATAAATAGAACTGTGTTAACTTAAGCAGTATAAAAATAGCCACTTTCCTGGGAACATGCAAACACAGTATGCTCTCACCTAATCTATAAAACTCAAAACAACCAAAACCTTTAGCTTTGATTTTCTATAAATATAAATTTTAATTGAAGACTTTCAGCTGATTAAACCTTAAAGTAAGTTTTTCCAGTAAAGATATAAAAACTTGTTTGATGCTAGCTATAATTAAGCTCAAACACAGTATGTTTTGGGTTATTTCAAGTATTTTTCCCACGTGCGCTAAATCTAGACACACTGCATTTTTTCTTTTACAGTAAAATATTATTCAGCTCTAAACACTAAAAGCCAAATTACAGGCAATCTGGCATGCTTGCACTGAAGGAAAAAGGCTCTCCTCTACACTATTCCTATGTGGGAGACTGTCCTAATATGGCTATTTGTCCTCCAAATCTTTTGTTCACTGCAAAGCAATATCAAGATTCCCATACCGTAAGATTCTTAAGGCCAGAAGAGAAAGTTCTATAACCCATTAAGTCTCATCTCATGCTCACTGAAATTCATTCTGAGGTCTCTGCATTCAGCACAGTGACTGGCAGCTGGACTAAAACACCTCTCCTCTTACAGCCAAAGAGGTTCCAGCTTCAGAACTTGAGCGAGATCTTGACTTTTTAGTGACTTTTCCCAAGGGGAAAAAATTTCGGTTCCATCCGAACCAAATGTGACATTTTTCCTTTTTTCTTGCCATATGAAAAACTGAAAAATCGTTTTGCCCTGAAACATTCCCTTCTCCTCCAAAGTGCTCTGCATACTAGCTAGAAAAGCAAAAGAAGAAATAGGGGCTACAATCAAAGGTGATCCTATTTCTGTTCCTCCACGTAGCTACCAGCTCAGCAGAGAGCACACACTGGGCTGGACGGTGGAAGAAACAGCACCGAGTCCTTCTTCTGCTCAACAGATTTCAACTATCTGTTAAGAGAATGCCAAAAGCACATAATTATGCCAGCAATGGCATATCCTGACTCTTTTCCATTCCATGTAGCTAAAAACCCACTCCTGCCCATTTCAGAGGACTGAACTGCAGCTGCCTCCCTTCCCTACAAACCCATCTTGTCCAGAACTTTGAATTGCTTTTGCTATCTCTCAGAAAAGTATATCATACAGAAAACAAATAGTATGGAAGACTCAAGGCACACTCTCTTCAGGACAACATTTTTCTGATGGTTAGAGGACCTTCTAAGGAAGTAGGAAATTTAATGTAAATGGCATGGGCAAAGGAGGGGCCACAGTCTGTTTTTTTCATTCCTAGAATTATTATTTGCACCTGCAAGTTACTGGGTAATAGAAGGACAATCTAGACATTCCCCCCTTCAGCAGATCCATTGCTCTGAAAATATTTTCCAGATTAAGAAGCTAGCTATTGGATTAAATCTGTGACTATACTTCTGACAATCAAAAGTGCACATCTCAAAATGGCTGTCACGCAGCTGCAAGACGAGGCTTGCAACTCAGTGAGTTGGATGTCAGCGAAGGCCTACTCTACTAAAGATATTCAGCTTGTGCAAGCCTTTTCCTCTGGCATCTCTGCAAGTGGTACAACCAGTTTCTTATTCCTCTAGCAAAATAGCCTTATGTTCCCAGGTACATCCTACATTTTTTCCTTTTTCCCAAGGTGGCTCCCACATTTTTCCCCAAAAGTCAGAAGTGATGAATCCTTGTTAAAGTAGCATAGTCTTCCAGCTTTTATATTTTGAGACAAAAAAAATGAGGCTTTCTATTTCTTATGGTAAGTAGCATAAATGCACCAAAACAATGGTATGGATATACCCCTGTATTAATTGTTTAGAGAGCTGTCATTGGAAGTTGGGGACTGGGAATTCACAAAAGGCTCGTTTGCCTTCTGATCGTCCTTCATGGAGGCTGCTTGGTCTGAGATGGAAGAGAAGGAGAGCTGGTCATGTTCCATTATATGCACTTGGTCCTCTTCCTTGTCCTTCTTCACATAAAACAACTTTCTAAACTTTTTGAGCTCATGGAGTTCACAGAAAGTCTCAAGAACCACCAACATTGCGATAAGGCCCATCAACAGATAACCTGAGTACAAAAAAAGAAAAGTGGTTTAATTATTAGCAAACTAAGTTGGGGCTGGCTCAATTTTAAACTGTAACTTTTCTCACTCCTGTCATCTCTGACTAATATGTTAATTTTCCTTATGACACAGTTTCAGAGCTTTGGACTGTGGCATCTTTTTTTTTTTTTCTATTCCACAGTCAACAGGACCCCACATAATCAGGAAAAAACCAACGCTAGTGGCTTCAATTCTGTTACAACTGTACGGGAGAAAAATGTGTAAAGTTATTAAATGAAACAGAATATGAAAATTTACAACATGCATATTCCCCCAACTTATGACCTCCATGATTATGTGTCCTTCAAAAGATTTTGATCAAAAGATCAAAAAGAAATTTTTCCCTCAATATTTCTACATGTTACAAATAGAAGTAAATTTGTTGTTCATTGCTGTTTAGCAGGACAAATCACTTTTATTTCACGTAAACTTTTGAATTATTTTCCTTTAAAATTTTAAGGTATCCTGGAAATTACTAGAAAAACCAAGTAACTAGAAATGTGTGCATTGCCAATAAAATCAAAATGAAAAATTACTGTAAAACTACTCCTGGAATTAAAAAAACCTAAGAAAGTTGCTTAATTTGATGACATCTTGAAGATTATTTGAACGATTTTCTAACGTACATAAACAACCCAAAACGTGGAAGTGTTGCTTAATTTATATTACCGATGATTTTAGCCATGTACTGACTGACTCTGATTTTTAAAGTTAATAGTCAGCTTTGATAACAGACTTTTGGAAGTGGAGCTTCTTATGATCAGCAGTACACTGTGCTCTATTTTTTTTCCCCTCTCCAAACACATGAATCTAAAAATTCAAGGAAGGTGTTAAAATGAGCATTTATTAATCTCAGTGTTTCATTAGATCTCTGCTATTAATCATTACAATTTAATGAGAAGCATGACTACTTGATTATTTTATCATTTCAATGAAGTAAATCAAGCAGAAGCTAAGTGTGTAACTATTCATGTAACACATTCATTCAAAGGCTGAACATTAAGGGTGCTGAAAGATCAATATAGATTAATGATTATAATCTATACATGGTCACTGTTCTATAAATATTTCTCCTGTAGTTACAGATCATTCACTGGCAATAACACTCTCCTTTTCCTTCCAGGAGTACTATTAAATCAATATTGCAATACCAGATACTGATCTAAATCAGCACTACAGCTAAAATTTATGAGTTGTTTTTAAGATTTATATCATATATCCAACGGGAACTATGCATGAACACAAGGAAGAAGTGACAAAGCTATGCCAATTAAAAGGCATCTATAAGTTTACACTGAGAATTTGTAATTAGCTCTGAAACTCAGTCCAGTTGATTGCCAGTTGATTTAGAAAGGACTTGTGTTCTCTTAAAAATTCTGGAAAAGCCTGTAGTTTGATGCAGAACTCCAAAACTCTGAGTCATAAGGTTTTCCTTTGATTTTGAATTTCCAGAAGAGCCAGGACTGTAACAAGGCCTTTGCTTTGTGTGACTCTCCATTCACTTCATCATTTAGCACCCCCAAATCGACCCTGCGGGCCAGCAGGTTAATGATTAAAAGCTACTGCTCAGAAGAAGAATATGATGGGTAGAGGAAGAAATCTCATGCGATGGCAACAGGACTGGCAGGAGAATAAAATAAAATATTCTGTCGGCAAGTTCAAGGCCCTGCTTCAAGGAATGAAAATTCAAGGCCCAGCATTTCTTCAGGTAAAACACAAAAACAAGTTACCATTGCTGGATCATGCACAGCAGCACAGTCAAATGCACAACGGCCTAAGAAATGGACCTGACAGGAAAGGTTTCTATTGGCTGTTCAGGTCTTTTAACTGGTGCATCTGATGATCCAAGGATTGCTCAGACTGAAGTTGTATCCAAAACTGGAATGCTTCAAAACACTCACTGGAAAACACCGCCCTCAGCATACGTTTACTCAGAATACCAACATAATTTTCTTAGCTTCACTCTTAGAATCATTGATCACTGTGGCCTCTTCTGTGTCAAACATAACAAAACATTTGAAGTTAACATTCATGGTCTCACTTTGCTATCATATTGGTCTACTGGTCTGTCTTTGACAGCTGGCCAGCTTCAGCTACCTTCTGTTACAGTCAGAAACTTTGCTATTCTGCCTCATTGGTCACTGTTCCTTGATTCACCTCTGTCCACCTGTCATGTCACCTTACGAGATAACCTTAGGTTACACAGATCATCTTCTTGGCTCTGTGAAGCACTGAAATCTTAACCCAAGATGTTCTTAACCATTTACGTAACAGTAATGTGAGCTTTTTTTTCCTCCTACTACTAAGAAAGTAAGGAGTTATGGTCAGCATAATGGGAATCTGGTTTTAACCTTTTCTTTAACCCTAACAAAACTAACCTTAGTGAAAAGTTTCCTCTTTACAGAGCTACCTAAATTAATGCCAGTTTGCTAACTGACAACTTACAGAACAATCACTACCCACACAATGGAGAAGGAAAGTCTTGTAGCTGTATAGAACTGTGCAACTTAGACTATGTAGCTTATGAGTGTAGCTTAAGCTATGTAAAGGTCAGGAGTTTCTCAAAAGACAGAGGGTGTCTTTATTCTGTAAAGCAGAACTGATAAAAGGAACATAAGGCTAACAAACTAGTCAAAACTGTCCTTATGGTTGGACACTGTTCAAAGGGCAGGGACACTGTTCTAAAGTGCATGATGATGTGCCAAAAGCAAGAGTTCAAGAACAGGACAGCGTGAGGAAGACTACAGAATAACCACCAGAGGGTCGTGAATGACCACTCTAAAGAACCACCGAATCAAAACGGGAGGTGTGTCAAGGGGAGGGACAGTTTTGGGAAATGGGAACGACAGATCTGGTGAAGGCATGAATTATTCATTAGATAGGTAAATAAAGGCATGAAGCTTTTGTAACTTGGCATGCATGATTTTTGGAAGATCCCATCCCTTCGTGCATTCGATGTCATAAATAAAAGAATGCTGCTCCCTAATACTTACAAAGAGTCTTAGAGAGTGCCTTTATACCCAGTTTGTGGACAACAGTCTGATTGTTGTTGTGTTGGTTTTTTTTTTTTAATATAAAATGCCTTTTACTTAGTGGTTAGTTTGACACTTACATGTAATTCCAATTTTATACAGCTCTCGGAATTTTTGATTGTAGCCTTCTCCTGGCACATAGTCACCGAGGCCAATGGTGCTCAGGGAAATGAAACAGAAATAAAAAGATTCCAAAAAATTCCAGTCATCTTCCAGGACCGAAAATATTGCTGCTGGGATTAAGAAGAAGAAGGAGACAGTGATGAAGCCAAGGACCATGGCATGGATGATTGCAACAACCTGCTTGGAGAAGCCCCAGCGAATGTGGAAATACAGTACAGGCCGCCTGGTGACATACACAATGATGCGCTGTACCACTGCTGTCAGGAACAGCAGCGTAAATGGGATCCCAATGACTGAGTAGATGATGCAGAAGGCCTTTCCTCCATCAGATAAAGGCACTGTGTGTCCATAACCTGAAACAAAGCAGAGGAGGCATAGGTTGAGTTAAACCTAGGGGTTCATGTACCAATTTGATATTGGCTATATTGAGTGAGAAAAATAAGCTGCACTGCACTATTGCTAATTTTGAATTCTGCTATCCTGGACAAATGCTGTTTAAAGGTCTGTTTTAAGCAGGCTAACAAAGCCTCAGTACTAGCCATAAGCAAGTAAACCCAAATATTTTTGAATTTCAAAGTTGTGAACATCATTGTATAAATGTTTATTTTGGAGAAGAAAGAAATGCCTAGTCAGGTGTGGAAGCTTATGACAGACAATTTCTCTTTCATTTTGGGTTTTCCTGCCGACCTTTTTATTTAGTTTTACAAAATGATGTAACTTCTTCTACCCACCTTGTCCAATGAAATAATATATACTTCAGAAAATGTTCCTACATTTACTTTGTAGTAACACATTCTAACACTTTCTGTGAAAATCAGTTAAATTACATAGAAGTACTATAATTGACATTCCACGCTATTTCCATGCTTCCACAGATTATAATCCATCAAAGATATCTAAAAGCAGAACACTTTCACAGCAAAACTCCTAGGATCTAACCACCGTGGCTGCATTTTTGCCTCGCCATTTACACTCTAGAAGTATCAACAGTGATGTGTTCAGAGTATAGGAATGTATCTACTGGTCCACAGGCCGATCATGGCCAGCAACCTCAATGCCACAAAATGTGCCATTATGTTTAAGCCCATTGCAAGCAGGTATGTTGCCAAAGCACACTCTGACAGATAGCTTGGTTCTAAATGTAAACCATAGGAACAGAAAAGAACAGTAAATCCAGCATAAACAAGGAATGTTTTCTTCTGCTTGCCAATAAAAAAAAAAAAAATTAGTATTTTGTTTTCATTGCAGCAAGGAAGAGGAAATCTCTTGAAATCTAGTGTGAGCAGCCTTTACATTGATACCAAACTAAGCAAATGCAGAAAAGCCACAGCAGTTCTGCAGCCCCAAATCAGCCAGCTCATTTGGGTTATATTAGTGCTATGCAAGGCATGTTCCAGAGCTAATGCAACTGGCTATCCTGAACAGTCCAGGAATATAGGGTTATGCTGCTTCTGATTTCTGAACTGGGCAGACACTCTGCACTTCCCCAGTCTGCCCAGTGCAGCACTAGTCTGGGCAGACATGCCACCAGAGCTCCTGGGAACCCTCTGCCTGCTCTCCTGTGAAAATGGCTGCTCTGCAAGTCCCTTCAAGTTTTATGAGAACATGAGATTATTTCTTCTCTACATTAATGAATTTATTAATAGAATCATTGCTTTTTAAGTTTCCCAGAGGAGTAACCAAAGGATTTTTTTTTATTTAAGATGCAGAGACACTTCCAGACAATAAGACAGGAAAAACATCTTATCATTACAATGTACAATGTCTTGCAGGAGAAATCTATGAGGTGTAATTTCTCCATGTTAGCTAATCCAACAGGAAACTTCGGTTGTATTTGAATTTTAATGACATTATGAATAATTTACCCAAGCTGTCTTTTGAACCCTGGAAAATCATATTAATTAATAGCTTTTTTTCTTGTTCACCTTTTGTTTGCTTTCTCCGCTTTGAGATAAGAGAACCGGAACTGCACAAAGCAGTTCAATCAGATTTAGGAGGTTACAGAGAAGCATTCTACTCTGTTCCTAATTATTCTGGAGATTTGACTGGCATTTCCAACTACCACCAAGCTGACACTTTCTTGGCCCTGTCTATCAGAATCCTTGGATCATGCATCCACCAGGGCGGATTGCATCACTTCATATATGAAACTATAACTGGTTCTGCTCTGAGCATGACTTAACATTTTATCCTCATTTCCAAGTGCCACTTTATTGCCCAGCTCCCCTGTAGCTCTTCCATTATCCTTATTGCCTTAACTCATTTTGTGTCTTTAGTAAACTTGGTTGCTTCCCTCTTCCAGGCCTTAGGAATACGTTGAAGAGCACAAGCCCAGCACAGGTCTACAAGGAACAATCCTTGTGACATTCCCTAAGGGAGTGAACTAACCATCCCTTCAAGAACGAACTGTTTCTTCTACTCTGTTTGCCATCTTTCCATATCTCACAGCCATACAAGGACCAGTCCCAGTTGCTTAATTCTCTGGAAAATATTCTGTAAGACAATCAACTCCAAGTTTGGTAGAGGAGTGTTTTGAGTCTATCATGGGGTAACTAAAACTGGGCCATGCGATACAAACACAAACAAGGCAACTCCAAAGATCCATCACATCAAGGTGTCTTCAGTAAAGCAGAACTATGGATATGCTGTTTGAGTAAGATATAGGTCAGACCTCATTTGGAATAATCTACCTCACTCTGTATATCCATTCTTAAAGAACAAATGCACATTGGAAGAAGAGCAGAGAGAGGTTACTGAAACCATCAAGGGAATAGAGACTATTTTATGAGAGGAAGATAAAAGTGGTTGACTTTCTAGGCACAACTGAATGGAGGACAAAAAGTGATACAGTATCTCCCTGTTAATGCATCAGAATACAAGCACTACTGAAAGAAAATAAATGCTTTAGATGAAGAATAATAGTGTCACACAAACAAATAGCTTTGATGTAACATGAATAAATTTAGTATAGAAATTAGAAAAAGGTTTTTAAGCTTCAGAGAAGAGTTTTGAAGCAGCCATTGACTTCCAGTACTGGAGGGAAAAAAACAAGCTGTGTTAAAACAGCCTGACAAAGCTTGGTAACTTCACAGATGGCGCAATATCACAGAGCTATACATGACAAGCAGAAAGTAAGCTTGCAGACCTAGAAAGGCCCTTGCAAGCTTCAGGTTCCTAAACTTAACACTGAAACATCTGCAGCATGCATACAAACAACAATCTCTGACACATTTGTTGGATCATTACACACAGTGCAGGTTGATGGTGATTTAATTCCAGCCTCTGTGCTGACCCAGGCAGCAATAAGCTCATTTCTTGGTGAGGAGGGATTCTGTTACTTCTCCAATCCTTCTCTTCTTTCTTCCTTCTGAAGGACAGATACTATTGCTACACAGTATGCACCCAAACTCAAAGGAACTGAGTCAGGAGGAACACTGTTTCTCAGCTGCTAACAATTACAGGAACTATAATAATAAAAAGCATTGACAGTTTCAGACTGAGGAGAGAATTTATGCTCCACGCCGCCAGCAGCAGTAAGATGACATTTTTCAAAAGCAATGGATGAGTGATCAGTGTTTGCCTGCTACTCGGGAAACAGAGTCACTGCTTGAGAATGATTACATGGAAAAGCTTGAGCTAAAACAGTCACAATTTATGAGGTTATAGAAAGTAGGGAAGAAAAGGACTCATTTTTTTCCAATATGCAATTGCTGTTATGTGAATTTTCCTAACAATGTCTATTATCTTAGTCATCACTGTACAAAAGTAATTAATTAAAAAAAACCCCAAAACACAACAAAACAACACGGCCATAATTCAAAAGAGAGGAAATTACGGATCTGAGGCAGGAGATACACCATATCTGCTTTCAGACACTTGTGCTCTATTGCCTCCTATCTCTGCTCCTGGATCTGTTTGTAGTTTCTCTGTACTGCACCCTCTTCAGGGAGGTGTGTATGCCCATTTATTGCTTTCAGTAGAAACCACCATGATCAGAAGCACTGTAATTGCAATCGTAAGGTATTATTTTTCTATGAGAAAAGAATGCTCACCAAGAGGAAGCCACTTATGAAGATATTTTTTGATTCAATCAAGGACGCTTACTATGGGTGACCAGAATTATATCACCCATGTAGCATATCTGATAACTGTATTACTGACTATGAAGACAGACAAGATTTACTGAGTGCTGTATTTTCGTATTGTATAATGCAAATACCAACTAACAATCACCCATTTAAAAGCACTGGCCTTTGAAAAACCACACCCTCAGACAACCTGTTCAAGCATTGTTACTCACAGTGACAGCAGCAATAGAAGCATATCACTCATAAATAAGCTCTTCTACTGTCTATTCATAGCTCAGAGGTACCATTCCTTAAAAAAAAGGAATCAGAGACAAGAACGCATTCAAGACCAGCAGAATTTGCCAAATGAAATAAGATCAATGATTCATCTAGCT
Source organism: Myrmophylax atrothorax (assembly GCA_026770055.1). Lineage (NCBI taxonomy): Eukaryota > Metazoa > Chordata > Aves > Passeriformes > Thamnophilidae > Myrmophylax > Myrmophylax atrothorax. Next base: position 44,316,309 of record JAOXXN010000446.1, on the reverse strand, counting down.
CAATGTCTCAAGACAGACAATATTTGACTGATCATGAAAAGAGCAAAACACCACAAGATGTTGGCAGTTGGGTTTCATTTTGTTCACCAGTGGGAATTTTTTCCTTAAAGTCACTTATTCCCTTACGACTTGGAGTATTTCTACTATTATACACTTACATAAGTACACAAAATGTCTTTATCTATTCTGACGTAATTCTAAATGCTGTTATACACTACCAAAGTGTTTATTTTTAGAAATAATTTAAAATACTCCAATCTTTTTACATTTATCTTGGTGCCGAGTTATCCAAGTTAATTATGTGTTAAATAAAAAAAATTCCATTTGCTGCCCTTCAGCTTAGTCTTTTGCTCATACATCTTTCTAAAAAGGCTCAGTCATGACTCTTCTATACTTTTCAGTGGGCTGTATCTCTCTTTTTTTATTTTCTCTTCTGTCTTACCTGTGTCTAATATTTCATATTAGATCACTTTGTAGATGAATGCACAGAACTGATCATTGTATTCCAGGTAAGATATATTCTCTCCCTCCATTTTTATATAGCTTCACACTTTGTTTTCCAGGGTCTCTACGTAGCTTACAACAATGTCCAACTCATAACACCCTATGTCAAAGCCAGCGTTGCCTATGAGCATCTCACACCTTTCTTCCATCCTGCTTTAGCTTGGCCCTTGTTGACATTTGGTGTTTTCTCCTTTTGTTCTTTTCAGATACTACTTGGACCAACCTAAGCGCTCGTGTATCATTACCACTTTGTCTCTTCGTAGTTCTGTCCCTCTTGTAGCTCATTAATGGGTCCTTCTCTCTTCTAAGAGACAGAGGCTGCCTTACAGGTCTTTTGGGACCTTGAACTGAGCATTTAGTGCCAGAGTGCAGAGGTGCCACAATTCTGTGTTGTAATAACCCAGCCTAGACTTCCACATGAAGTCCCCAGAGGCTGCCCTGAGGAGGGGATGTTTGAATGCTGGAGTCAGATCTGACACCAGGCAAGGCAAGTACCAGGCAAACAGAGGGGCCACAGTCCCTGGAAAGCTTCCCCAACCCAGTCTCTCCCAGGCTATGGTGATGAAGCCTGGCAGATGTGCATGCAGGCTGCAGCACTGCACCTCTCTCCCGCCCCTCTGCTACTCTCCCAGGGCATCAGCTGTCCATGTCTGCTCTCATGGGCTGGTACCATGAATGGGGATCACTGGCCACAGCATCAAAGCTCACTCCTCTCCCTTCATGAATTAAATCATCAATGGTTTTTTGTTGTCTTGTTTTCTTCTGTCAGGTGCTCTTCTTCCTCTCTTTTGCTACAGGTTTTGTCAAACCACTGCTCCCTGTGGCTCCAGGCAACCTGCTGCAACACCACCATGCCCTACATAGCACCACTGAGATTCTCAGAGTGTGGAGAGGGTTTTCTTCAGGACATCCAGTGCCCTCAACAACACACTCATGCAGATGGCAGAATCATAGCATGCAAACTCAATGTAGTGGCATAACTTAACAAGTGTGCTCATCCCTTTGCTGGTCTGAGTCAGTGTCCTTGAAGAGAAGTCAGCCCTTTAAGTTGGCTGATAATCTCAAAATGCCCCAATAAATTAAGTGAAACATGTGCTATGTATTTTTGAGCTACACAAAAATCTTTCATTCATCCCAAGCATAACATGACTCACTGGAATATGATGATGAAGATGGTCAATGATAACATTTCCATAATTTATAGACTTTTATTTTTATAAATCTTTCACATTTTCCATTATGTTTAACATCCTTTTTCCTAACTGGTCTATTACCTTCTAAGATAAAAAGGAATTATCAGGTGACAGTAGGTGCATGTGGTAGAAGAATTTGGTTGCTGCTATGCTCTACCTTGCAAAAGAAAAAAATACTTGGGACTTAGTTTTATGAAGAAGGATAGATTTCAAAGTTAAACACAGTGGAAAAGTTCATCAATACAGTTTTGCCAAACAAATCTGAGATTTTCAGCCATACTGGGATACACTACACTACATGGCAGAAAGAAGGAGGAAAACTTCCACTCTGACAGGCATTTTTAAGCAGAGGAAATCCATTTGGATGCTACATTTTGCTACGTCCTCAACTGAGTTAATGGAATGAATTTTGTGTGCATTAGAGGAAGAAGGATGAACTGCTATAAACTAAATCGATGAAATTATCTGCATTCAAAAGAAAAAAAAAGAAAATAAAAAAGAAGGAAAGTGAGGAGGAAGAGATTTGTTTGAAACTGAGTTCATTTCACTAATAAAAGCTTAGAATACAGCCATGAAAGACGTGCACCAGCATAATTAGGAAGCTGACAAAGGGTGTGGTAGAAACCTCTTAAACCAGTTCTGACACTAAAGAAAACATTCATTGGGTTTATTCTCACCCAGTACCAGTAAGGGGAATTTAGACTTCCAGCTGAGGTGATTCAGTATGGTACCGGACCAGTTCTCTTCAATAATACTATATCCCTAAAACCTCACTAGAATAAAAATAATAAAACCATATTTAAACATTTAACCATGAGTATTAGACCTTCTCTGTAACAATTGCTTGCCTAATCACTTCTCAGAATAGATTGTTTTGTTTTGCCAATTTCTGTAATCCAGGGGCTTCTTCTAAAAATACTAAACAAACCCCAAAGAGATGCCAATACAGTGATTTACGTGTATCTACTAATGGTACATGGTTTTGATTCCTTCTGAGACTTCTTTGCTGCCATTAGTTACCAAATTCAAAGACTGCTGATTCCTCAGAATCAGTGTCCCCTGCTAGCTAGGTTTGGAGTTGCCCTGGAAAAGACCAGCATATTTCATAAATGATTCATATGATCAGCTCACAAATGTCACCTGCTGCACCAAAAAAGGCTGAAATGGCTTTTAACACAGTCAGTTTAGTAATAAGGTTGTATGAGTAATTTAGGTGACTGTCAGCAATATCTGAATCAAAGAAACAAGGCATGGATATATTGGCTTCTATGCTCAAAACCAGTTTCAAAATCAATTTCCCCCAGAACAGCTGTACGTCAGAACATTTATATCTTGCAAAGCATATTAAGTCTGGCACGTCTGTTTCTGCAGAGGAAGCAATATTTCACCTGCCCAAAGAAACCAAGCTGGAAACTGCATGCACAGATGTCAGGAAAAGGGATGCTAATGAATCAAACTGGGGAAAATGTTTGCATGAGGTCAATGGATACTTCCACACTTTATTCATATTTGTGTGAATAAACTGAGAAAGCCAGCTTACTCTATGGTCTTATATTTGGTATTGTTTAAACTGCCCAAGGATTTGTACCAGTGCTGGCAAAACACTGATGTTCAGTTCCTGTTCTTACATATTCTGGGGTAGCTTAAATAGCTGGTGTGAAGAGGCATATAGCTATGTATGGGCATGTAACACATCCACATTCAAAAAACATGGCAACCAGTAACAAGAAAAAGATAAACCCAACACATACTGGGAAGAGAAGTATTAATGCTTTCAACTTCCTACTGAGTGTGTTCTTAGTACTCTCAAAAGTTATCCCCTTTCATGCAATAAGCCCATCCCAACTCTATGCATTCTCTGGAAGTCCCACATGAAGAGAAAGTAAAAGGTCTTACTGGCTAGGACCTTTGCACAGAGTGGCATATTTGGTGGAAAAATCACTTCTACAGAAGTAGAATAAATAATTATCCACAAGAAAATACATTAAAAATTTCATATTTAAAAATATTTTTATATAATATTATTTTTAAATAAATGTAATAAGCATTTAGAACTTCATACATAAATATTTAAAACTAAGCTAAAAGTAACATGGAAGTCTTTTATATATCCCACAATAATTATCACTACTCTTTATATTCTTTTCACTTATTTTATACCTACTGTGTTACCAAAGCAGAATAAAAATATTTCCTTTCCTTAAAAATGTCCAACTTCAGTAAAAATTCAGTAAAAAATTTCAGCCAGTGAGCATGAACAGAAAGGTGGAAAAGAATGACATGACACTGGGCAGTGTGCAGCACAAGAGCACCCATCATGCCACCTGCAACATCCTTACTTAACCCACCCTTTCAGTTATTCACATACAGTGATGAGCTCCCCCGAGCCCTCTCTTCTCCAAGCTCCACAGACCCAGTCTTTCTCACACATCATAGGAGAGATGCTCCAGTTCCTTCACCATCTTAGTAACCCTTTGATGGACTCTATCCAATAGCTCCCTATTATCTTTTTTTTTTCCACTGGGGAGCACAGAACTGGATCCAGCACTCCAGGTGTGGCCTCATCAGTGCTAGGTAGAGGGAAAGATCATCTCCCTCAACCTGCTGGCAACAGGAGCCCAGGTTACCACTAGTCCTCTTTGCTGCCTCAGCATGTTCTCCTTCAGCCATTAATTATGCAAGGAAAACTGGAAGTGCATTAAGTCTCCTAAAATGAGTTAAACAAGTGGGATCAGAATAAAACTATACACTATGTATCTGTTAATTTTCTTAACTAGAAAAAATCACAGTACCATTTGTTTACAACAAGAACTCCTATATCTTTTTCTGCTGTTTTAAGTCCATTTACATTTTCCTAGAGTGATACATGCTGTTCCCTTCTGCAGGTTATCAGTCATGGGAACTCCCAAGTTCCAAAAAACATTTCATAATTCCAAAATTATGGCACAGAAATCCTTACATTATTCATGTTTACCACCAACCCATTTCCATGATCTCCAAGGAATATTTTCTTCTCAGCTAAGAAATTAGTTAAGAGGGTTGTTTCCTTTGTTCCAACCTAGCTGCTGGTGAATTATCTGTTCAGGGAGAAATTTCTGTATCCTGTACTATAATAAGGTTGCTGTGCACTGTTGTATATAAACAGGAGGTATAGGAGGTGGGAATACTGATGCTGTAGCCTGGCTATGTCTTTCCAATTCCACCTTTTTTCTGTACCAATTATGCAACAGAAGAAATTTTTGTCACCTTAAATATTTAGGATAAATTACAATAAAGCACAAATAACCTTTTATTTCTTTCTACAAATTCTGACATACTTTAATATGAATTTTTATACTTTTCTCTCATGTAGAGATTAAAATATAAACACGACTTTCAAAGTAGAATGAAACCACATTCTTGAAGACGGATGAAAAGTAGCTTTGCTTCGCTCCACCTCCGAGTTAGCTGCTCTCATAATCCACAAAAACTAATATAAAAATGCATGTTAAAAACATTTTTCAATGAAATTCAAGTGAGAAAACATGAAGAAGTACAAGTACCTTGTTGTCATTTCAATCAACAAGAGAAAGGCTGCAGTCAGTGCAGGGGGACCCCTGGAAATTACGTATTTCTAGATGGTAATTTTCTATTCAAAACATGATCATTTTAGATACTCTTCACATACCAGAGAGGCAGTAGGAGAAATTACAAGATGTCATGATGAAGAACACATTTTTGTCTTGGGCTTGTCAGCAAAACTAGTCCTTTAAAATATGAAAATAGTTTGGCTGCAACAGGAGCTGAGAACTTACTCTGAAAATTTTATCTGAATGTAATGAAAAAAAGCAACGTTTGATCATATTATGTAAAAGATCAAGTATCTGCAAATTCCTGCCCGTAATCAATTATTTTGACCATTCGAATGCAATATATAGCCACATTAAAAAAATGGAATAAAAAGAATTGCGTGGTCATCTTGTTTACATTAGTATTACAGCACAATGAACGTTGATCCATAGAGTGGAATACTTGCTAGCATGGACCTGAATTCATCATTATATTTAGGGAAGCCAGGGTTTGCTTCAGATTTGCTCTATTCTGCTTGCAAAGACTGGATGCCCAGTAGCATCTGAGGTATCCTTTACTGCTCTCCAGGAGTGCCTGCTTCAGTTGTTTAATTAAAAAGAAGTCCAGTCTGCATGCTCCAAAACTGCTCCGCAAGTGTGAGCCAAAGTGGGAAGTGGGAATGATGTGCAGTGCACTCTTGATCTGAACCAGAACACTACCACAGTGCCAAGAAATCTGGCAGACTTCAGCTGCCTTCAGAGTTTGAAGTTAACAGCACTTCTGCATCAGCTCCTCTGCTTGCACAGCGAAGCCAGAGTGGCTCAACAGCTCAGTTCCCTATGCTACTCTACACTTCCTCTCACCAGAAAGATCATCAATGTCCTAATCACACCATTGGGCAAGGGAAGGCACAGCAGAGGCTACAGTCCGATGGGCATACTGAATGGCAGCAAGCAGTAAGTTTGTCCATGTACAGTGACTGCTATTTTAGACAGTACTTACCCACAGTAACTATTTAATGAAGTGAAAAACATTGCAACCCTACAGCAGTGATGCTAATGATAAAGTCATTCCCATATCAGCAGTTAAGATCTGGGGAGGGTTGTGGGGGATGTGTATGAGGAAGTACTCAGTGCTTGAGAAGCAAAACAGCAGATAGAATCCACTGCACAGGAACCAAATGCAGCCAAAAGATTAAGTACAGAAATCAGCATGTCCTTCCCACAACTGGAATGATTGCTAGTCAGTGTTTGGTCCAGTATTATCTCTTCTCTACAGAAGTACTGGAGAGAAATACAGCTCAAAATACAGTAACTTTAACTGCAAAATGATAAGTCTTTCATGCCACCGCCTGACACCAGATCGTGCTAATCCTCCCTGGATACATTATGTATGAGTAAAACGGGTATTATCAACCCGAGGGTACTGTTAGAGCCTTTCAGCACAGTCTACATGAAAGCACACATTCCTTCCCACCAGAAAGATGCCTACCATGTGTTGGACAGGGTGGCAGGACTCCAGATGAGGCACATACTCCATTCCAGGACTAGTAAATACGCCTTTAGAAAGGACATGCTCTCTGCAGGAAGAGCTTGGGCACTCAGCTGGCAGGCAAGGCTTTCCCACTCATCCTCTGAGAGCAGATTTTTCAAACTCTGCCTCTAAGCAACACAGCTCCTACAGATAGTCCATTGAGAAACTCCTTTTGGTTGCAACATGCTAAACTAGCCTGAGATGAAGTTCTTGAGGGCTGGACTCATACTCCCACAAAGCCCTGAAAACTTCAGTCCTGCTTTTTGAAATGACATGTTGTTAAAGATTTCCTGTCCTCTGTGTGCTCTAGGAGTGACTTCAGCAGACAGAGGTCTGCTAAACCTGTGGCAAAGCATTCAGGCTTTATTTCTATCACAGATGATAGTGAAGAGATATGCATTAATTTCGGGGCTTGCCGTTTGGATTTATTGTTTTTTAAAAAGCTAACAGCACTTTTTTTTTTAACCCCAAAGAAATTGGTTCCTCTTACTTTCACCCTGGATTTAAGATCCTACAAGGGTTAAACTGCAATCAAACCAGGATCCATCTGGTGTTGGGGTATTTCTTCCCCCACAGACCTCTCAATAATAGCACATTTCTAAAAATACCTATCCAAAACATACATATCACATCTTTAGATCTGCCTCTAGCAAAGATTTAGCATAAATAAAGAAACTGTTGTTTCTACAGTTATCTTCTACTATCTCAGACTCATTCTGCAATGGAGAGAAAAAAGTAAAAATCACAAAAGTCTGTTGAATAAAACCCAACCAATGGGTCAAAAGCAAGGTGAGACTTCCTGAGGGCTCTTCTGAGAATTCAGCTAGGAAAATTCCAATTATTCTTTTATTGGTTTACTTGCCCGCTAGGCAACAGATGGTCAAAAAATCTGTATCCAAGTAGGGGCTCCACCAACAGACTACTTTATTATGAATGTTTCCCAACAGAACAAACTATGTAAGTCTCAGAAACTTAAATTCAATAAAAGAGAAATGTGAATGAGCTTTATTAGGAAAGTTTTACTTCCAGTCCCCTGAAACATTAGAAAACAAGATAAGGTTTAGATTTTGTGCTGGTCTTTTGCTAAGGGTTTTTGCGCTGGTATGTTCAGCAACATGTGGGCAACAACATTCCCATTTTTAAAGCCACTAATCACAAAGATTAACAAGCAATCAAAGAAATAGGTTCTTTAAAAACCTTACTGAGAACTTCAACATCAACTTCAAAGTATTGAAAGGGGTTGTCATGCTTCAACCCCAGATGCCAACTAAGTACCATGAAGCTCTTTGCTCCCTCCTCCCTCTTGGTAGGGAGGAGAATTAGGAACAAAAAGTAAAACTTATGGGTTGACATACGAAGAAATTGTAATAACAACAACAACAATAATAATAATGAAGAGGAGAAAGAAAAGAATAAAACCCAAGATTGGTAAGTGATGCACAGAACAGTTACTCACCATCTTCAGACTGATGCCCATCCCATAGCTGAGCAGCAAAGGACCCCTTCCAGCCAACTCCTGCCAGTTTATATACTGGACATGATGTTCTACAGTATGGAAAATCCCTTTGGCCAGTTTGATCAGCTGTCCTGGCCTTCCTCACAGCTTTGGTGCAACTGCTCACTTGGCAGAGCATGGGAAACTGGGAAGTCCTTGATTTAAAGTAAGCACTACTAACCAACAACTAAATCATCAGCATTATTCTCATCCTCAATCCTGAACACAGCACTGTACCAGCTACTAAAAAGAAAATGAACACTACCCCAGCTGAAACCAGGGTAGGGTACAAGCCTTTCTGCAGTTTATCCTGAGACTCATATCTTGAAATTTCAAAGTAGGAAAAAACCCCCTTAACATGGACAATGTTTTGGCAGAGAGGAAATGTCATTATTGACTAGATTTAGCTAGTAGCTTGTACAGGATACTGATCTTCTCATTTCTCATGCTGATTTGGTAAAAGGCACGGTGAGACTTTCACCTTGAGTGCAGCATAAAGATGGTGCATGTTACACAACCTATTTTACATGTCCAGATCTTGTCTTCAGTTACAGCAGTCTGCACCTATGGAAAAGCTCCTTTTAGCAGCTAAGACACGTTTAACATCTAACTGGCAGTGAAGCTCTGAGGACACACACTTTCTGAAGAGACTGGTAGGAGATGGAGCTTTTTCTTTCCAGAAAGGGTCTGGAACCATGGATTCATTTCACGCTGCATCTTTGTCTTTCCACAACCCTTCCAATTTTTGTGTAACAGGCTTTAAAGTTCTATCAATTACTTCAGCCTTCCACAACTTGAAAGACCTTGTGCATGCATGGTGTACTACAGGGATGAGCCAGCTGCCACTGCTGAACCCAGCACCTGTGCACTATGGTACTCTGCTTGGAGCCTGGTACAGTTCAATGGAAAGAGGTTTCTAAAAATTTATAATTCACACCTGTTACCATCCCAAATGTACCCTGGGATGTGTCAAAAGCTTTGCAGTTGCACTTACTGCAGTGTTTTAATCACACATCCAATTAGTGAGGAATACCTATCTAGTCTTGCTATGTTATCATTTCTTGCACTGAAATGAGCCACAGTTTTTCTTCCTACCATATGGAAATAAGAAGAAACTACCAGCTGCAAATTAGTATGCTTCCCACCTCCACTTTGAAACAAAAATTGCTTTATTGCACCATCAGAAAGAACAGATCATGAAAACAGCAAATGAATCTTGTATTGTGGGCAGTAAGGAATTATCACACGACCTTGAAAAATTAGGCCCTCTCATGCTGTGGAGTTAAAATCAAATCTGTAAGTACCATCTTTGCATTAAAATGCAACCTCATGTAGAAGGAAGTGTTATCTACTAGATGCAGCAGGGGAAGAGGAATACTTACTTCTAATCTTGTTATCAATTTGACATGTGGAACTCAGGGAAATTACTAGCATCAACTGTCTTGTTTGGCATAGTCCTTATCTATCTTTGAGAAGTATTTCAATATTTCATATGTAAATCAATCAGACATAATGCATTTGCATAGGAACAAATCCTATTATTGTTTTCTGTTTTAACACCTATTTCTCAGAAACATGAAGAATTCAACAACACATAAAGCAAAACAGAAGCAAAATAATTTAACATAAATAGCAGAAAATCACTAAAACAACTAACAAAAATGCACAGAACTGAAGTGCAACACAGTACACTTTCACACTCAGCATATTCCATCTGGAATACTAATTTCTAACTTAATAGTTAAGATAGATTAGGATGATGCCTAAGAATTTAACGTATTTTGGTGGATTTGAAGTCACATAAGTTCTTCTGAACTGCTCAAATTCTAGGTACACATATTAACTGTCTTTCTCACAAGTTTTGGGTGTTATTCTCAGGCTCAACCAAGGCCACAATGTTTTTGAAAAACCACCTGCAAGATAACAGGAGACAAACAACAGAAGGCCTAACTGTCCCTCCCATGGATAGGGCGCAGTTCGACTGGCCCCTTTTGGGTGGGCTCTCAGGGGAAATGACAATAGTGATTGGATGTTCATTTTGAGTATAAAAGTTGTGAACTTCCTAATCTAGGGGTCAGACCTCTTGGGTTTGGACCTTGGAAGCTTCTAACAAAATTAACCTGTATATCTTTCTCCATTAACTTGTCTCCAGAGTGTCTCTGTTCACAGGGGTACGAGATCTAAAGGCATCAAGGAGATAATATTTACATAAGGGCCAAAGTGAGATAGTTTTACAGATGAGATGGTTTATTCTAAACTCTAGATCACAGTCTTAAATACGAAGCTTGATGATATTCTGCCATCTGAATACAGCCTACCTGAATATATTCACCATTTCAAGCTCAAAATAGAACATGAATTTGCAAAACTTAATGAGGAAATACTTCAGCTGTTGTGAGAACTAGTTTACTGAACCATAAACAAATTTTATAGATACCCTAGTCATGTATTCAATCATTCACATGTTTAGGGCATCCCACACAGCAAACACTAACTGCTGGAAACAAAAATTTGAATTGTTACACTGGAATAAGGATACCCAGGATAATCACAACTGTGTGTCCTACCAATAAAAAAAAGGGAAAAGAACAGCACTGTAGCTGCCTATACTCTTTATGTTCACAAGCAAATCAAATGGAGAGGATTTTGCTTCTCTAGAAGTTATTTAGAAATAAATAGGGATGTAGCATTTACAAAGGTAAACTACATATACAACACATTTAGCCAGCAATGTAAAGACACAGACAGAGCAACTTAAATACTGTGTGGTTTTCAAACACTATATTATCCGTTTAGTTTAATGGCAATTTGTTTTAAAACAATGAATCTCCCTTCAGTTTGTTAAAAATGTTTCTTGGTAGGATAGTTGACAATTCCAGAAATTCTTACAACTATAGGATGATTTTCCCAGTGAAAATACATAATTCTAACCTCTCAGGGACAGAATAACATAGCCCTGCATAAAATGAAAGCAGGCAATATTAAATCAGTATGACAATTCATCAAAAAATACTCCAGCTCTGCAGTCACAATTCTGGACCCACCATATCAGTCAAAGACCATCAACACTGACCAAAGATTTTGAGTTCCATTTCCTTAAATCCCTTTCCAGTAAGATAGCACACATATCCGAAATTCCTAGCAAGACTGAATCACATTAAGGTTTCATGTTCAGCACCCTTCTGCTTGCATTTGCAAACCATGACCAACTTGAAACAGGCTGGATTGATCCGACCTCTGACTTTATAAGCAGGATCCTGTATGTGCTGTCTCTCAGACCTCAATATAAAGGGAAGGGGAATATAAAATTGTTGGTAATTCCAAAATAAAGGCCTAGCATTAAAGAGCCTGAGCAGAAATGTGGAAATTGATAGTTAACAGATCTCACTAAGAGAGAGATTTGTTTGTAAGTGTCTGGTCCAGTTTCTTGGGGCATCACCAGTGATCAGAATTTGTAAACTAGATACAATGGTACGACTATGTTACTTCCTTACTAACTTCAAAGATAATGCAATTTATTACATAACTCCAGTTACCCAGCAGGAAAAAATAAGGTTCCCCTTGAGATGTGTGTACCTATGATACGTGGGATAGAAATATTTTAGTGGTGCCACCTGCATTAACAAAGAGAAGTCCTGTTAAGTTCTTTCAGCTTTGCTAGCTGACATTGTAATCCTACGTGAAATAATGCTCCTTTACAAGGGACAGCCAGTAATTGTCAGATACATTATCATTCCAGGAAACATGTCCTTAGGTTGCCAGCTCCTAGCTATTGTTAATTTGTCAGTGTATTTTTGACTCTTTCTGCTTTTCCAAGTTGTTACATGAAACACCTAACCTAATCCCAGAGTTACTGCTAGAAAAAAAACTCCTATGTGGATCTACTCCCTTCTGCACTGGTTGTAGTTTACCTGAATGAAGAACTGAGCGCAAACTAATCCACCAGGAAGTGAACATGTTTCTTCCAGTTTGATAAACTGACTTGGCTTACTGTTGTGGTTCAGCTGGCAACAGACCCAGCACAGGGTTGGACCACAGGGTGAGAATCAGGAACCCAAGACATCTTCCTACCGCTGGCAAAGCAGTTAGGTAGGCTCAGCCCACTTTGTTTTACAACACCCTGAGAAAACATTTACTAGGTAAAGAAAGTCATCCAGCAGGCTAAAGCTAAAAAGGCTACTCATGCATTCGGTTGGTTACGTGGGCTGTGTTAACTGGTGTGCAGTTTGTTTTCCACACAGGGTACACAACTGAACAATTCCCTAGAACGGAGAGGCAGTATTTCTGGAGTCTCCACTAAAGGGAAGATACAGAAAAGTGCATTCCACACTTTGATATGGCTTCTGTAAGTCCTTATTCAAGTAGCTGCAATTTCCTCTAATACTGCTGAGCAGAAAAACTACTACCAAAGGAAAAGAAAAAAATCAATGCAAGAAAATAAAAGCACGCTAAAGTGCATCCACGGGATGGGAAATCAGCTTACTGTATGGGAACACAGCTAGCAGCAGGAGTGGAGAACTGCAAGATAAAATGCACAGGCTCCTATTCTCAACCACACTAATACATAGTCTTTCACAACTGTTTGTCCTAGGTCCATCCTTTTGCAAAATACATACAGAAATTCTACTATAATCTCACAAGATGCAGAACATAACAGAAGTGCACTAACCAGTAAAGCAGTTTCCAGTATGCATGTGCTTCAAGATCTACTGATGAAAAAGTGGTTCAGAAATGTGAAAGATTATCACCATCTCCTTCATGACAGATATCTAAGGATATGGCACAGCGCAAGGCTAAAACCTGGAGCTGAAACTTTTGTTTGAGGTATTGAGAGAGCTTCTATCTTTTGCTTTGGCTGAGATTCATGACTAATCATAAGAACCAGTGTAAGTGACACTTCCCTTGAAGCAGCATATAAAATCCTTTCAGGTGGCCGTTAGCCCCAGAAAACCTGACCTGAACATTCAGTTGGCTTCACTTAGTACATACAGGTGCACTAAAAGATATGACTGAAAGATGAAGATTTATCTTTGCACTATACGTAGGCACAGAGTAAATGCGTAACTTAGTAATAAACTAAGGCCTAAACCTAAGGACTGAAATTGCCCCTTGATTTACCCTTTTCTTATCAAAATGGATTGTTGATTCACACCATACGACATTATGTAGTGTTGATGGTTCTTTGGTTGTCCAATCAAAGTTGCACAGTGGTCCACAAGCCAGGCTGGAGTTCTAGATTTTTCTACAGATGTGCAAATGCACACAGGTAAATTAAACAATCACTTATCCTCACATAAGAGGAGTTTCATTGCTAATTTCATTGCCAACTACTAATCACTCAAATTATTCACAGCATTTAATGTTGATTTCTGTACACTACTTACAGTTTACAGTAGCTAAAACTTTCAAATAGTAACATGATTATAAATCTTTGAGCCTTACAAATTTTTACTATAGTGCTGAGTCAACATTCTAACACTAAGCAAAAATATAGGCCATGAAAATCATAAAAACAGAATTTTTAAGGTTGGAAAAAACTAAGATTATGAAATTCAACCATCAACCTATCTAACATATATAAATAAGTAACAAGACAAGCTGTGAAGTGTTTAAAATTTAATTGCCCATTAGTAAGTTCTACAGCCTAGAGCTTCCAAAACTCTACAAGAGATGGAAGTTCTTTAGAATTTTCTCATTTCTTTTAGGCTGTAAGCTACAAAGGGAAAGGTCTATTCCATTCCTGAACAGCACACAGTTGTGAAAATAATAATATACAGAGCAGAGATCCCAAGGCCTTCTCAAATTAATCTTAAATACAACAAACAATTTTTAGGGCTTTTTTTCTCCTTTTCTGAAGGGGCATATATAGGCTTTCATAAGGAAGTCCTCAAGAGCTAAACATCCAAGCTATCTAATTTTTTAGCATATCTCTGGACATGTTGCTACTTCCTGAACACAAGGGGCTTTTTCCACTTCAGCTTTCTTTCAAGTAACATAGAGTACGACCTCAGCCTATCAAGGAGGAGGTGAAACAGATCTTTGCCTTTTGTTTGCATTTGGTGACTATAAAGTAAAACCTCCCTTTTCAAACTATATTGTAAACAAAGAAGGGTACCTACTCTAGCTTGCCTCTGGACTTTGGCACTAGTACTGCATGTTGCAATGTCTAAGACTGCCAATCACATTTTAGAAGCTTGACTGAGCAAAATACATGTTCACACTATTCCATGTAGTTTTAAAATAACAGAAAGTAAAAGACCAAGTGTCACATGAGAGTACAGACTTCAAAATAAAATCATACATAAGTACCATTCTAGTGAGTGCTGCATCATTTGAGGTCTTCTAGAAGATCACTTTTGCCTTTTAATGCTGAGAAAACTTCTCACAATTGGAAATACTTATAGTTTTAGTATTTATTTCATAGACTCATACAATGGCATGGGTCAGAAGGGACCTCAAAGATTATCTTGTCCAACCCACCTTGCCATGCAACACACACCTTCCACTAAACCAGGCTGCTTAAAGCCCCATCCAGCTTGGCCTTGAACACTTCCAGGGATGGGGTATCCACAGCTTCTCTGGGCAAACTGTACTGGTGTCTCACCACTCTCACAGTAAAGAATCTCTTCCTCACATCAAACCTAAATCTTTCACTTTAAAGCCATTCCCCCACCTTGTCCTATCACTCCATACCGTTATAAGGCCCTCTCCAACTTTCTTATGAGTTCGCTACAGGTACTGGAAGGCAACAATTGGTCATTCCAGAAGCTTCACTTCTCCAGGCTAAACAACCCCAATACCCATAGGCAAAGTGCTCCTAAAAATATTTTCAGTAAAGTTAAGCAAAGGATTCCTTTTACAGTCATTTCAGCATATTACAATTAGCAACATCATATAGCCAGTACAACACAGAATCTAATGCTGATTGGTCCCTCTCCCCCCTCAAACCATCTTATATATCTACTCCTAGAAACCTTGTGTGAACCAACTACTGTTAAAGAATTTAAGGTTATTTAGCTGAGTCAATTTAAACAGTCTTTAAAGAATTGAAAGACATAAAAGTCAGTACTCATACCAGAAGCAGGATGAAATTCAGTGATACATTTTAACCTTTTCATTTTAGCTTCTGGAGTTATTTTTAACATATTCAGAAAACACATTCAGTGTTTGGGACATGAAATGCACTGCAAAAAGAGCAAAATATATGACAAACCCCCATTCTCATAGTACCAGTGCTCTAAAAAGCTGCATTTGCAATGGTATTAAATTATGTTTAAAAACATTCTATATAGAAGTTCTGGCCAGTCCAGAAGTTTTCATTTTGTAGCAGAAGACAGTAAAAATATGCAAAAGGCCTCTACTCTCTGTTATCATAACAGTCTGGACTCACAATTTTCGGGAGACAGTTGAGATACTGCTGTTAAAGTTTCTAAAAGCAAATAGTACAAAACTTTGTCAGAGGGCATAGCCTCACTTTCTCACACACTAAAAGAGCAGTACCCAAAAGACTACTGGGTTGGCTTGTTCCACTGGTAAAACCTGTTTCCCAGCCCAACCTCCTTCCTCAGCTGCTGCCAGGGAACACTGCCTAAGCGATCTCCCTGCTTTCGCATCGGCATTTCCCCAGTTCCTCAAAGATGACGTGATAACTTACAAAGCTGCTTAAGCGACTGGCATAGAATCAGTTTGGAGTACTGACTATGGTAATACTTGGGGAGCACCAGTTAGCAAACATTTGGAGTCTGGTGACAGCTGGTGTTCCACTTCAATTTATATGCTCTTTTCCTACAAGGAAGTTTGCATATTCTGTTTTCAGAGATGAATGCGTATCT
Organism: Myrmophylax atrothorax; assembly: GCA_026770055.1. Classification (NCBI taxonomy): domain Eukaryota; kingdom Metazoa; phylum Chordata; class Aves; order Passeriformes; family Thamnophilidae; genus Myrmophylax; species Myrmophylax atrothorax. Next base: position 44,300,203 of record JAOXXN010000446.1, on the reverse strand, counting down.
TTTTCATTCCAAAGGAAAAAAAATCCGTATGTCCTTCCAAGAAGCACTCTGATACTTTCCTGAAGCACAGCCACTTGAAATGCTTTGCTCCATTCATTTCTTTCAGTTCTGCTCTTAACGAGGACCACATTGCTGTTTTGTCCTCATAAGAAACGCAGTATGTTTAAGATTTCAGCTAAGTTCTTCAGTGAAAAAGTAAACTGACACGTGTCTTCTGGGGTCACCATCAGTAACTACACCAGGTCTTCAGCTGAATTTTGTACAAATATAACTGTCAAGCAGCTGAGGTCAGATCCAGAGAGACAGTAGGGATTTAGATAGGTAATTCCAGAGGAACTTTTTATTGTTATTTATTAACCCTAAAGGCACCCAAATGTCATAGGAATCCTAATTTTTCTCAAATTGCTAAAATTCCACTTCTGCACATGCCAAGAAATATTTTGGCCTCCATATGGTTTCAAAGCAGCTTGTAGCCTACTCTATAATTAACCTGGATCAGCAGCTTAAGTAGACACTTTTCTGTAGATTGTGATGTTCCTCTACCCCCCAAAAACCCCCAGACTATTAAAATGAAACAAAGAAAGAATAAAACTAGCCAACAAATAAATGAAACCAGGAGAAACTACAGATTTAAAATAAGACTTATTTTAAATTACATTCAGATAAAAGTGAAAATCCTACTAAACAACGGCCAGGAACTGATTGTTAAGTTTTAGAAGTCCTGCTCTGAATGCGTATGTAACTTTTAGCTAGGGATTTGATTTTTAGATGTCAATAGAATAGTAATAAAAATTCCGGTATTACCAAAGGTTTTAAAATAGAAAATAATTAATTGAAGGCAATTTAGGGGGAGATTACTCTCTCTCCTTCAATAAAGATGTAAATATTATAGAATAAAATAAAGCCAGAGTAATGATTAGAAATAATAACAAAGCAACAGGAGAACATGTAATTCATTTATGACAAACAGCAAGTAATTGTAACACAACTGAATTAGGAAAAACCAGAGAAACAGCAAAGGTAACATTTACCAAAAAAAAACCCAGCTAATTTGGCCAAAGCAAAACACCAGAAACTCAGGCCTGACCCCAGTTAAACTCTGTGTATCGTGCTAAGTTCAATGGACTTGTTTTGTGATTACGTTTTATTTATTTTGGAGGGAGGGACAGGGGGTGTTTGTGTTTCAGCACAGGAAGAATATGCCTAACACTGAAGGACTACAGAGGCAGCAGCTGCAGTCCTTCACCTGTTGAGAGCTGCTGGGCTGGCTCCTCATCACTGGGTAATTTTAGCAAGGCAAATGGAACTGTGGGACACAGAAGTGGGGACAGATTTTGTAAGAAAGATTCCATCCATGAACAGCCAGCTCTGCTCCAAACAATAATATAGTCCTGCTACTCCCTGGCATCTTCAGTTTCTGCCAGGAGGTGGTTTTTACTATTCATTGCCTGTAAACCACAAATATTGGATTGGAGCAACTCTTGACACTCTTTGTTTCCGCAAGAAGGATTTTGGCACAGCTGATTGCCGTAGTCCCATGAGAAACAGGGAAATACCACGCTGCCTGGAACACAAGATAGGAGAAACCCAGATTTCCTCTTTGATATTGCTTGCTTTAGTAGAGAAAACAAGACCTTTGTCCTGGGCACACAAGAGATGAAGTGACCAATCTGCCGGCTGTAACTGTCATCTCTGGCAACTGAGTGGCACGTGTCCTGAAGCAGAGACTAATATCCTTCCCAAAAAGCTTGTATCATTTCTTTTGTCAAATACAGATTTTTTAGAAATATTCATATCCGACACATTTTTAGTTTGTGTTTTTTGGTGGGTTTGCTGGGTTTTGCTTTGTGGTTTTGGGGGGTTTGTTATTTGGTTGGAGTTCTTTTAATTTGTTAAGTCCCTTCTTTTCCGGTTTTAAATTTGATGGTTTTGTTGTTTTTTAATACTTCACTGAAGAGTCCCATGATTTTGTGCTGAAAGGCAGAGATACCAGAAGCTTCTGATCTACTTTCTCAGTATTAGTCCCTACATACTCAACTTCTTTTACAGCTTCCCTAGATGTAGAAGTCTTTTTGTCTCCTCTTCCTAAAAACAGCTAGAAAACCCTGGTTCAAATGCTTGCCCTGAAAATAACACAAAGCCAAACTCAACTGAAACCTCCCACATCCCAGAAGGCAGCATCTTGACCCTGGGGCCAGACTAGAAAATGACAGCAGCAAGTCTGAAGCTGCTCCATGGAGTATAAAATAAAGGAATTTTCTCCGAGAAGAATGCAGACACACAGGCAGACAGAAATGACTCTTTGACTTCATGTTTATACTACTTAATACAAGAGATAGGACACCTGGTTCCAGGACTGTCTACTGATCTAACTGGAGGCTGACAGCCCTGGGGACAGTAGCCGTGACTCCCTGTCCCAGAACACGCTGTCGCCTTTAGATCCAAACAGTTGGCCTATTCAATGTAATCCTTCTCCTCTGGCATCTTTCTCAACTTACCCTGTCATTACTTCCTTTGATTTTCTTAGAAGTACTCCACTTTAAAATCCACACTGTTGAAGAGTGGAGCACAACCTCCCTTTGCCTCCGTGATCAGCAAATTACCTTTTCCTGTAAATGTTGTTTCCACATAACAACTCTTAAAAGAGAAACAAAGTTCCCAAAGTTTGGCATCCTTACCCTGGTGAATAGCTGCAATTCATGACACCAATTTAAATAATCTATGAGTGCTACAGTCAGAGCAACAGTACAATGAAGCTTCAGTTTTCTGCTGGAGTCAGGAGTGACTAGTAGCAAAATCAGTCTGAGTTAAATTCATCACAAATTTTGTATATTTTCATATAAGAGGCAACGGAGAGTCTTATGACTGGTCTCTAGACATACATTTGATATGAATTATGAAATGTATTTATTTGGTGTGTATTAATGATATACTACAGGCATCGCCAGGGACACAGCCTACATATTCTGCCTGCAGCAACATAAAATATGCATTTTACATTGAATTCAAGAACAGGACAAAAAAAACAAAACTGCTTCCCCTAAAGCCTCTGTGAACTATCCTCTTTCTATTTAAATTTACATTCTCCCATAAGGTATGAGATACCCAGGTAATCTTGTCCACTTGAGGGCTCTACTGAAAACGACTACAAATCTTACGATGTCTTTGTAATCCTCCACTGTGATGCTTTCATGGTACTCCCTTATCTTCCATAGATTTGTTGAGATCTGTAATGAAATTTCTTTTGCAGTACATCCACTGACTTCAGCACAACCTCAAAGCCTGTGACTTTTAATAAATAAAGGCACAGTGTAGTTTCTCTGGCAAGTCATCAGTAGCAGTGCTTAAGAGAGTCAGATCTAACAGAGTGCCTCCTTACAAATCAAATGATACATGCATTAATATTAACTCCTCATACTTCTTGCCAGTAAGACTTTTATAAGTTATTTAATGTGAATGAATGCAAAACTTTCCCTGAAAGTCATGTTGCTTCTTTAGTAGCCCTTCAACCAAGAACTTTCAATGTAACACTGTCGGAATTTATCTACAACTACTGCATAGATGTTCCTTACTCTCTTCAGAATACAGCAAGTAGAAACACGAATTCCATACATCGTGGATCTTGGGTAACATTCCTTGCAATGTAGCACAATACAACCATCCTCAGTGCCAACAATGAAACTGGTACAGGCTAAATTCAGGAGGAGATTCTGCTTTGCACGAACCACCCTGCAGGCAATCACATTGCAGGTTTTGGAAGTGGTTGAATACTAACAGTCCTCTTTTCTCCATTACTGTCTTGACTCCTGTTGTTCAGATGAAAGACCACCTGATCTTAATCAAAAGATTTAAAACATGCAGTGCCATCATGGAAGACGCAACTTCTCCTCACCCATCCTCTGCAAAACCCTAAATCATGACAAGGCTATCTTAGCTTCCTTTTAATGGGTATCTTGCCAACCCTATCACAACAAAAAAGGATCCAGAGAAGCTCTTTTTCAGCATCCTTCTAGTATTCAAATGTTAAGTGAAATCTACAGTCATGTTTGTGTTTGTGAAGAAGGCAAAAATACTCAAAGCTGGACACTGACAGTAAGACTTAGGGTCTGTTTGTGTAAAGTGTCATGGGATATCCTTGCACTGAGAAGACTCTTCCCAAAAACAAACATAAAAATACAGGCACCAAGTTCCTAAATCGGCCAGCTCCTATCCTTTGCTATCTATTTTCCTTCAACAGACAGAAGTCACTGTACTCTTCGTATCTTGTAACACAACCAATATTGGTTTCTTTAGTTACTTCATTCTGCTTACAACTCATGTAGTACAGCATTCCCATATTGGACTAATATGGGATAAGATCTTAGAAACTGATAGCATGCCAAGAGCAGTGAAAACACCACCCAGAAGAGCAAGTGCAAAAAAATTACTTCAACTTCATTTTTATTGTTAGAAATAAAAGACATTAGTACCAATGGCCCCACAACAAAAGAAAGAACTGCTTCAGCATTACAATTCATGACATCTAGCACTGAGACAAGTGGCAACCATAGATGTATATAAGGTCATAATTACAGAGAGAGTTTCCAAGACAGACTATTTAAACGCACTCAATTGTATATTCTTAGTGTTTGTGTTGTCAATTATTAATGACCGAATTGCTTCCCCTTATACACAGCTTGTATGGCACTATGCATGACTGCCTAAGTTGCACAGGGAGGAATAAAGTTGTTAGAAAAGAAACCTGCTGCCAGTCACTTCTACAATCTGCTGAAGCCTCACCACCAGTCCATGTCACTGCCCTTTGTTTGCCCGTCCTTCAGACAGCTTGTGACAGTCCTGTGACAGCCCATGTGTGCAGCAACATAAACTGCTTTCAAGTAACAATTTGCCTTCCCTGTGTTTATTCTGCAAACTCTCTCCATTTGTGATTTTTTTTTTCAAAATTCTTAACTGACTTTATCATTGTCTTCAAGGATTTTCACTAGTGAGTAAGAAGCCAAAGAATATAATAAGGACGAGAAGGAACAAGTGAAGCCAGGGATGCTATATTTAAACACTTTCCCTACATGCTTTATATAGAAACTAAAAGGCTATGAAAGAAACCTTGTCCTCTGTGCATGTGGTAGGCGTGCATTTATTTACATGATGAATGACAAATTCAGTCAGCTGAACATATGGAACATCCTGGTGCTCTCTGAAATTTCACTTACACACAGAAGCAACCCTCAGTTGGTACCACCAATACCAGGGCTTTCTTTCCTGCTTTTGTCCTTACCGTACTTGGCAAAGGGAGGGCATTTCAGGTGCACAGTTTCTAAAAATACAGCATTTTTTTTTAATGTTCAAACACTTCTGAACAGCTGTTTGAAGTGACCAGGCAGGTTCTACTGCTTATCTTCCATTTCAATGGCCATTTCAAGAGTGTTAAAAGATTCCTTGCACAGGTGCAGAGCTAATTGGGGGAAGGGGGAATGCACCTCACCAAAAATCTGCATGCTCTGGGCAGAATTTGAACAAATGTTGGTCATACTATATTTGTCTGGATTTATACTTATCTACTTGTACAAGTTATTTATATTAAATTGGATTCAAGTACAGCTAAAGAGTACTGCATAAAACAAGGGACAGACACATTTTGTTAAAAAGAGCCCAACCCACAGGACTATCAGACACAGAAGTACCACCATTTGATGCCTGACCTATTATATCAAGGGTGACTAGACAAACTTCAGTTTGTGAAACTGACAGAAATAATGATAACTCACACATTTCAGTCCTCTGTCTTTTCTAAGGATATGTCATTTAAGTGGAGTTTTCTAAAAGGTTTTCCATTTGGACAATCGTATCTTCTGTCTTCTTTCCTTGTAGGGCCTCTATGATCAAGTCAGCTGCACATGATGGGTCCAGGTTTTGCCTTGCCCTTAAGCAGATGGGCAGTGGGAAAGAGACGTTCCTGCTTGAACTGTTCTACTGAATTCAAACATGCAGCTGTGTATTACCAGCCAGTATTAAGGTGTTACCAATGGTACGATCTCAGTCCCACCCCCACTGTGCAGACTGAACATTTTTTGTTCAATTAATATTGCCAGATTTTAAAGCAATAAACTGCAGGGATTGTGGATTGGATTTGTCTGATTAAAAAAAAAAAAGTAGTTACAAAGTTGCATGCACTGTATAAGAGCAAACAGAAAAGCAGGACCTTCTTCAATACCTTTTTCTTTATATATATATAATGTGGGTTATAATTTTATGGAAAAAATAATTTGAATACAAAAATAGCTCTTTGACAAAATAATTTACATTTTATAATACCAGACACTGTAACTGTTTAGGAATGAAAACAAGCATTGCAAGGTCAATTGAGCACCTTAAGTTTAAAGTCCTTTACAGTTTTACTGAAAGGAAACTATCACAATTCCACCTTTTTCTCACCAATCGTATTACTATACATTGATTAAAGTTTATAAATTTATTCACTGAGAGCATTTAGCTTCACAAGCATGTCACTTTCTCTCTTCTTACAAACTTTCACTCTAGTTATTAAGATGCAGAGGGGGAGGTGTTGCCTGGACACCCATAAGCCAGGTTTACTTTTCACAAACAGAACTTCCTTATAACAAGCAGACAACCTATTCTGTATACTGAATGACAACTATTTACAGGACATACATTGCCTATTTGAAATCAGTCAGGAGGTCCCAAAATAAGATCAAGTAAGCAAATTATTAAAGGTCATTACTAGTGCCAGTTGATTATATTTCCCATAACAGAAGGAGTGCTAAAGTGGGGGCTGGGAGGGGGAAAAAAAAGGAACAGTGCATCTTTTATAGTAGTATCAATGTGCTGCCAAGACTCAAAGCCCTCTGGCTAGACAAATTTTAGGGTGATTCTTTTAAAGCTTTTCTTATTCGACAAGTCTTTGTTATTTATTTCAGTGAGCAGAATTCAAATCACAAGAGCCCAGCTTCCAAGCACAACTGCCTGCACTCATCCTTTAGGAGAAGGCTGTCACAGCCAACATGATCTTATGTGAAACGGCACTTCTGTAAAAGTGCTTGTAAAAACTATGGTCAGATGAATGCTTCCTCAAGCTTTTCAAAACTACTATTTAGAAGAAAATAAGCTTTATCTTTCAGTCACTGAGATACAGACGTTAAAGGGAAATTGACAGGAAAATATGAAACTGAAGTTTAACTTCATTAGTCCACTCATGTTATCAGTTCCTCCTCCTCCCCCCAAATCAGCCTCAAAGAAACGCACAGGAGACACCCCTAAAAGCTCTTTAAAGTTCAAAGAAAGAGATGGGCACCACGCCGGATTTTCGAAACCACCAACGATCTCAAGGTGGGGAGACCTGGCAAACTGGCCAGGGCGGGTTTCAAATACGGGTGATGCGTCCTACATAACCCATGCCTCTCACACAGGAGAGTTTGGGAAGTAACCATTACCCCAGAACCCAAGCGCCGCCTCCCCCGCACGCCCCGGCCCGGCGGCCGCCCCGTCCCCGCGGCCCGCGATGTGCGGGGGCCGGCGGAGTCCGACCCCGCTCCCGCAGCCCCGGCTGCCCCCACACCGGCTCCTCCACCTCTGCAGCGGCCCTGGGGGAGTTCGGGCCTCCCCGAAGGCCTCTGGTGGCGGGTGAGCCGCCTTGCCCTTACCCGTGGTGGAGAGGACGGTGCTGGCGAAGAAGAGGGAGGAGGTGAAGTCCCAGTTCCAGTTTCCCGAGGCGTTGCTGAGCACCGAGACGCCGTAGTTGCTGGCCTCCAGCACCCGCATCAGGAACTGCTCCAGCTGCTCCTCCGAGAGGCAGGCATGGTCCTCCAGGAAGCGCTGCTTCAGCTTGGCCAGCTCCTGGCGCAGCAGGTCCTCGTAGGGCAGCTCCACCGAGGAGAAGACCACGGCGCCGAACACCAGGTAGAGCAGGTAGCCCAGCACCAGCAGGGCGAAGCACCAGGCGGAGCGGTGCTGCTCCACCAGCCGCACGCAGGAGCTCCCCGCCAGCGACTGCAGCATCTTCCCGAGCCGGGGCCGGCTTGCGCCCCGGGCCGGGCAGGGATGCCGAGGGTTAGCGGGGGCTGAGGAAGAGAGGGAACGGAAAGGAAGGGAGGGGGAGCGCGACCGGCGCCTGCCCGCTCTGCGGCCGCTGGCTGCCTTTGGGGGCGCGGAGCGGCGCTGATGTGGCGCTCACGTGGCCGCGCGGCGCAGGTACCGCGGCAAAGGGAGGGAGAGAGGGAGGGGGGGGAGGAAGGAAGGGCTTCTTGCTGCTGATGCTGCTCCCGCAGCCGCCGCCAGCCGCCCGGTCCCGCCGGATCGCCCGCCCCACGCCTCCGGCTGCCAGAACGCCGGCGCTTTCTCTCCTCTCTGTTCCTTGTCACCGAGAAACGCGTGGGGAGCGCGGGGGATCCCCCGCTGGCGCTCAGCGAAGCCGATCAAGGGCCGGCCCCCCCGGCCCCGCGCTGCGGCGGCGGTTTATTCCTCTTTCCACCCAAAGTCTCTGGAGATTTCTTTGCCTTACTGCTCCCCGCCTCCTACAGTGAGAAACCCCCAGAACAGCAATCCCTTCCATTACTGAGTTGTTTTATTATTTACTTTTTTATTCATTCACGTTGCAAGGCAGAATAAGGTGACGCAGTGTGAAGCAGGAGGCCGAATTTCATTCAGCTCAGGATGTGATGAGTTCAAGGAGAAACTCCGATGTCAGGCACTAATGTCCTCCCTCGGGTCCATAACTTCAAAATTGGGCTTGTTTGGGGGCGCGGTTCGAACCAGCGGACCTCCAGCATCTCCCCATACAAGCTAAACGAGTCTTTGCTCCTGCGCTGGGCTCCCGAAGATACTTACTTTTGATACTTTTGATGGTGCGAAGTGCCCAGCTAGTGCCCAGAGCGGCATCGGCGATGAATGCAAAGGCACTGTGCAACCCTCTCTGTGATCCCAGGCAGTGATCTTTGCAAGTTTCTCTACGAATGCGTTTCTTCATCCATCTCAAACTGTGGCCGGCAACCTCACTGTTAACTTTTCAAATGAAGCTCGCCACCAGATGAAAAGGATCAGTGAAAATTACAGCTTCCTAAACTGTCCCTTAGGGTGGATAAAGATAGCTTCTGGTAAAGGAGAGAGAGGAGATTCCCAGGTCACATCCTGCAAAGCTCTGCCAAATCCCTTTCACCTCTCAGCTGATGGCAGTTTATACTACAGTCACAAAGTAGTAGCTTGTAAATTAGAAACTTACTAAAGCTGAGACAATGAGTTTGAACAGAGTAAATCAGATCTAGCAACCTATCTTAAACTGTGAAGTACCCCTCTAAGCTGCATAGGGTAAGAAGAGAAAAATGAAAGGCACGAAGTCATTTTTCATGCTAGAAACTTAAAACAGTATGTCAACATTTCCTTTTTTTTCCAACAGCTACATGAAACTAGGATTAATCTGACCTGGCAGAATAGCTCATGCAGTTCCTGGTACATTCCCCACTGCCAGCTATAGCTGAGCCCATTCCAGGGACTTGAACATGTCCCCCACTCCCACCCGCCTTGTTTCATGATCAAAATGTAAATTTCTCCATACATGCAAAAAGCAGCTGATTGAACACTTGGTCAGAAGTGCACTTGGGAGATGTGGTAGACAGGTCACAAGCAGGCAGACTCTCGATGCTGTGCTGGGAGCATACATGTGTTCTGGCCTACGCACGTGTGTCTGTGTATATGTGCATACACATGCAATCATATAGCCAGGGAGGACAATGGGGTGTTTTAGCAGAAAGGTAAACTTTTCTGCTATGGCTGAACTCCTTGACTGTTGCAAGATAAAGGGTTCCAGACTGTTTATATGTATAAATTATAGCATTCCATGGTAGTGCAGCACAATTAAATTAGGGCAGGGGCTTGAAATGAGTAGCTGAAGAAAATCGGTGCTGCTGTATACTCAGATGTTAATTGACCGAAGGACAGACAGAGGCAGATGTCACATCCCTGCACCACCGCTTTAGCACCTCTTGTCAGCATCAGTGTATTTTTAGAATATTTTTTTGTTGTTGTTGTACACCAGTAATGTAAAGGAAAAAGGCAATCTCAGTCACTAGCAATAACAATTGGATACTATCTGAGAGAGTGTAATGCAGACAAGCTCTGGAAGGAAGTATTCCAAACAAATGTTTCACACTAAGATAGCATGAATTTAAGCACTGTTACAGTAAAAGAGATTGAGGAACCTCATTAATTGATTTAGTAGGCTTGACTAACTCCATCCAGTTACTTAGTCAGTTGTTGCCTCAAATTCCAAATGACTGAGTACCTCTGCCTCTAATAGAAAAGCCATTTAAAACTGTGTGTGTGACATAGTGGGCTCCATTTTGATCAAATGTACTCTGGTTACCAGACAGTAGGTTTCACAATATGATCTAATTTATGGCAACATCTGGTAGGTACAGTTGCATTCATGATAGGGGTTGGTCCTGTCTTTGCTATAAAACACTGTTTTCCCAACCTTCAAGCCAAATATTTGTTTAAAGGTTAGAAAATGTTTGCCTAGGAACACGCCCCTCTTCAGTGGTGATAGGAAACTGCGGCTGGGTAGCTGAACAGTTTTATTTACCAGCCTCCTTCAGTTTTCCATTTTTATGAATCACTCATTCTCCATTTTTAGAAGCCTCTCACGCTTGGAGCCTTGCTGGGCTAGAGAGAAAAGGAGGACTCTCTGCTGAACAGAGCCTGCACTACTCTTATAACTTGATTATTTCCCCCCTACAGTTTTTTGGCATGGGCTAAGGGGAACAACGGCAGAGCATCATAGCTGTGTCATCAAAGCACTCATGTTCTTGCTTCCAAAGCAACCATCTGAACAGTCTGAGTTTTAGCCATCATTGTTAATGTTCATGTTGTAACTCAAAGCCCGTAACATACCTGATAATTTAATTACAGATTTCTTTGGGATAGATGTGCAGAAAAGTGTCTTAATATTCAGTTTTCTGGCTTCAAGTGATCGTATTTACCATGATAACATCGTATGTGAATGCAATTATGTCATTCCAGTTTCATTCCAGAGTATGCTATATTCATTTCCACATTGTTTTGCTGGTCAAGGATCAGGCTAATCAAGGGTTCAGTGTACTGAATTCAGTGTTATGTATTGTATAACAGACAGTCACAACACGCTTCAGCGGGAAGTGACTGAAGTTCTAGAACAGGCTGTTACAGAACAGTCTTTTCCCAGCAGAAGTTTCATTTCACTGTGATCATGTCTCTTAATAAAACATGAATCCGGTTAATGAAGTGTACCACATCATCACATCACTTGTCCACCGGCTAAGCTCAGGGACTGCTGAAGAAGTCCAGCTGCAAGCAGAATGAAGAAACCCACTTTTTGTAGATATTGGTGCTCTCTGTTGCAAAAACCTCTCCCCTGAGCTACAGAAAATGCAAGCACGGGTTGCCTGTCTACAAAGGTAGAAGGCAGACACTCTAATCCACCGCTGAACTGAGACAGAAGCCACAGCTGTGCCCTGGGGTGCTAGAAAACCCAGGTGCACAAAGTTAGTAGTCTCTCTAACCCTGCTACCTGGGGAAGTAGGACAAGTCCCCTATCACATCCCTGTGTGAGCAGCTTCTGCAGTATAGTCCAGAGGCTGAGAAAATCCTCTCATACATAAGAAATATATGGCCCTCTCAGAGCTGTGTGAATCATGGACATTTTCTGTTAGGAGAAGGGAAATTGAAGTAAAGAGGTTTTGTGTTAATGGCAATTAGTCTTTCTCTGAGAGTTTTGGTTAACTATAAAAATCTGTAATTACTGACACATTACCAATGAAAGCCTGAATTGCTCAAAACACTGGAAGACAAGGAGATGGTGGCTAGAGGAAGAAGGCAACCTGGTGGCAGAGTGACCAGAGACAGTGACCAGTGTACTCTAGTCTTTTGTCCAGTGAATGAAAATTAAAACAGATAAAAAATAGTAGCTTCAGTGAAAAGCGAGAACAGCTCATAACAGTGCTTCAGTGCCCAGAGACTGGCCTGTGCTGAGGGGCACTTGCCAAAGAGGAGTTTTGACACTGCGGTTCTGCTGCTGTAATCAGTGAGCTCTAGTCTGAGTAGGAATGAGCCTGGGGAAAGGGAACATCCGTGTTTGGCACTTCTACTGTTATCAAGACTGTAAAATATTTTTGGCGCCAAAAAAACCACCTGAAAGTGACTCATATACACAGGAAGTTTCAAGTTGACTGAAAGAATTATTTATTTTCCTTTTTTTTTTTTTTTATTCCTACAAGGGTACCCTGATGGCCAAATTACAAACTTTTTACGTATGTCTTGGAAGAAAATGTCCTTCCTGGTATTATGTTGAAGAGCAGTAAATCCCAAGGAGCTGCGTAAATAAAATCAGTTACCAGGCAATACTTGTCCTGACAAACCTGTTCTGCCCTGGCATACCTACAGCATGAGCTCACGGTACAGAGAACAGAGGAGGTGGTGTTGAGGAAGAGTGGGATGAACCAGGACAGTGGGGGAGCCAATGAACAGTTATGTGGGGAGAACATGAAACAGTATGAAAGCTGTGTCACCCTGACAGCTGAATATTGAATCGCAGTAGGAAACTGATTGGTCCTTCAGTATTTTTCTTCAAATTTGGCGTGAGGATAAATTCAGTGGTTATAGCAAGTCTAAAGTCTGCTGATCAGTCTTAAATTATGTGTACATGAAGAAGGATAGCCATAAATGTAAGATTCTCTGAATTCACTTCCATTAACAATTCTGCCACATATAACTGTTCTGTTGAATATCTTTTAAAGTGAGACTGGGGAGAAGCAGAATCCTTCAAGATTTGCTCTATCTATTAAGTGAAGGCTGGAACATAATACAGTTCCTGTTACAGAAGAAAATAAATCTGAACAATTGTTTCTGAACTCTCAATTTGTGGGCTTTTGCAAAAGTAAATATAAGGTTGGGTAGTGTCTCTGATTGAATGTCATGGCCCTGTGGGCAGGCAGGATGTGAAGCTGAGAGAATCACATCCTCACGGGCACTGACACAGATGTAGTTGTTGAGAAGCAGTCAGATGGGTTGTCATGTGTTCTGTTTCCAATGGGTAACGTGTTATATTTTGGCTAAATGGAATCATGTAGATTTGGGCCAATTAATCTTACAAAAGTTGAAACAACACAGCCTGAACTTATAGAAAAAAAATGTAATCTTCGAAGTGGGGATTCATTCCCATCTTAGTGTGGCAGGAGCAGAGTATAGATGTATTTAGGTCTTTAAAATTTACCACCAGGCAAACTAGTGACAGTGGTAATATTGCTGTGAAAGAAAAAGAGTCAGTGAAATCTGTGTCCATGTTCATGCCATTTCTAGCATCCTGTCTGGCTGAATTCTACTTGAGAGAAAGAGGAGAAGGCTTGAGGTTTAGTGGCTTCCTCAAAAAACCAATTTTATGCTGTTAAAGTAATGGTGCAACACTGTCCACAAAGGTTAAGACCAATGATCTGTGATAGCAAAGGAATGAATGTGCCTGGTTTGGAGCTATATTTAGGGGCAGGTTTACATAATGAAGCAGTAATTTTTAGAATCAAGAAAGTTTATATGCATCGTCAGGCATGATTTCTTTCTTGAAGTGAGTCATCTTTGTTTGGTGTAAATGGTTTTCCTTACAGTTGCAATAGCTATTCCTATTTAACCCACGGTCTTGGTGTCTAGGTAGAGTAACTGACAGACAACTATTTTATTAAGATAAGCATTTTATATCATGGAAAAAGTAATTTCATGTATATTTGCCATCAGGTTTACACAATGACATTATCCAGAAAGGAACTTGGCTGCTCTAAGGTCCAGCAGGGATGAGGGCTGCATATATGTACATAAACACATGCATCTATGTATATACATGCATGTTTTTATATAATTTTGTAATAGCTTCCTTAAACTTCTCACTATTACATTCTAAGTTGCACCACATCTTTGTAGAAAGGTAATTACCTGTGATTTGTAAGATTGTGTTAACGCTAACGGAATGTAATAGCTTGGAGAGTTCAGGATGTCAACATGACCTTACTAGAACATTACATTAAATAAAATTCATAGTTTTAAATAAAATGACCTTGCCGTCCTAAATCCTGTGACAGGCATCCAGCAGAATTGGCCTTTTTAACCTCTTGCTGAAGGTGCCAAAAAGAAGAAAAATATACTTAATATACTTCCTGTTAAAATAAGGCTTCACAAAACACTTTATATGTCTTCCATCTGCTCTGTAGAATTTTTCATACTTCTTCCCCATGCTTGACAGCCTGCTGTTAAAGATGTCTATGATGGGAAATAAAAGAAGGCAGTTGCTGAGGTGGGCTCAAACAGCTGTGGGTGTCCAAGTGTCCCCCCTGATCTTACCAGCTCTGGGACTGATCTTGGTTTTGTCTCCAACGTGTTGTGTCAGTTCTTGGGCATTCAGGAAGTGATGGTATCAGCAAAGCCTACCGGCTTTCTCTGGGTCACTTTCAAAACACACAGTCCCAGAAAGGGTTTCACACTAACTAGTCTCTGTAATTACTTTTTTCAGTAGTTAGGCTATGATTCTGTGGTTTCTGATTTGGGTTAACTGAGGCCCAGTCACAGTCTCTTAGTTTACTGGTGCCATTGGGATGTACTGGTAGGTCCTCTAGCTGTTGTAATTCAGTTTACATTGCTGTAGAATTTGTGTGCTTGTATAACCAATTTTATGCACAGGCTGAGTTGAACTTGTGTTACAGTGGAAGACTAAAACTTGGACCCAGAAGTGGTGACATTCTCACTGACAGCTCACACACCCCTCTTGCCCTTTCACAAATGGTCACATTAACTTGTCAACACAGCTTTCAGCTTCAGCTCCATTTGTTCCTGGGCCCCAGCATGAGCACTGAGCACAGCACTGCTCTCCAAGGCCTCCTATCCTGGGCTGTGAGTTCAGATGGAGCAATGTGCACACTTGGACTGCATCCATGGGGTCAGTGTGCTGGAGCCTGGTCCAGACACTGCCCTTTGACTCTGCCTTGGCCAATTGGGCTGTGGTGACTGGAGATGTTTTTGAAGGTGTCATTTGTAACAGTGAATGTCTGGATGCCTGCAATGATTCTGGCCCGCTTGAGACCTTGTAGAAAGTAATTGCCTCTGGGCCAAGATACTTTGCTAAAGTAGGGAAGTCTGGTGCTGGATGTGGATGCCTGCATGTGGATCATAGAGGGCAAGTTCTTGGGATGACTATCAGATGCTGCCTAGATGCAGCCCATGAAGTAAGGGACCGTGGAAGAAGTAGGGTTGCAGCTCTGGAATAGTATCTCTCTTTCCTGGTGCAGCCATAGCTGGTAGCTAGAATGTACAGCAACTTGGCTTTTCAGGGCTCTAGACTCCTAGAGAATTTAAATTCTAATGAGAGATCCATCTTTGCGGTCTCTAATATGGAGAATACACTCTAACCCAGATACTCAGCCATACCTGAAAACACCGTTTATGTCTGACCTTGGGTATTTCCTGTGCTGAGTGAATCCTACAGTTTGAAGGAGCTTAATGTTTAACTGTAGGGAGGCAAAAGCTCCATTACTTTCCTACAACTGTCCTAGCAGGATGGAGAACCAAGGGAACCCTCCTCTGTGGGCACAGACTTTACAGACAGCACATGGTGAGGGTGATCATTGAAACAGGCACCTTTTCCTCATTGTTCCTGCAGATCAAATCCATCTCGTCTCATGGTCAGTCCTGATAATTCTGAGGCCTAATAGTTCTTCACTGGGAATGAAGCACAAACCAACATACTGAACCAGAAACCCTCAGCCATGGCATCCATTCCTCACAGCTGAAGGCCCACATTACCACAATGAAGTCAGCAGGAGTTACTATTCACCGATGAGGAAAGACAGGCAAAACCATCTAATTTGTGATACTTCCACCTGGCTATTTTGACAGGTTCGCTTTCCAGGCAACCCTTCTGCCTCAGCAGTGTTAAATTTTAGTAAGTGCAATTCATCACCTCGTTGAACCAATGTCTGGAACAGCCCATGGGTACTATTGCCACATGCACCTGCTATAATGAATACCAAAGCCTATTTCAGTGACCTGAATCCTTTGAAAATTTAGTCCTTTATTTTTACCCACTTAGAGGGAACACAAGCTGCAGTGTCCTACTTTTTCTCAATTGTGTCATATGACTCATCAATCAAAATTGAGTTTGAATCCTATTATCACCCACTGATTTTCAATCAACCCAACAAACCTACCAGAAGTACAAAAGAAAGATTTTTTCACTCAGCCCATGATACCTTTGCAAATCCGGAATTTTCAGATATTTTGAAGTTTAAGAAAAATACAATTTCAGCAAGGCCAAATTCTATACTCTCCCCTGAAAAGATACACTTAGATAGAAAGAACATCACAGGAGAAGAGAAAAACTTCTGTGAAGTAAGACAATTTTAATACGGGATTTTATACTATTGAGTTGATTAATTTTTAATATAATACAGTAGTGTTATTGTTTTATCTACTTCTGTCATAGTGTACTGTACACTCTTACAACATTTGCCAGATGTAGAAATACAAAAGCTGTCTGGCCTACAGGCTGTGAAAGAAAAGGCTTAAAATGAAGGTCTAGCCGGAAGAACCTCTGTTAAAAACCTGACAGTTTTCCCCCCTGTACTTTTAGAAATGCATGAAGTAATTTAAAAACAACACCACCACACCACCATCCTCACCACCAGAACCTGTTTTTCCTGCTATGATGGCAAAACAAGTGTTAGTGATCTGATCCTATTCTGTCTGACTCATGAGACATATATGGGAAACAATTACGACATATGCTAGAAGATCATTCCGTCCTACCTCTTGAAATCTTGAATCCAGCCTGCTATCCTTCAAACAAGTCTTCAGCCTTGCCAGGAATAAAGAATAAAATACTGAAAAATGTAGTTTCCAGGGGGGAAAAAAACAACCAAAGATTTCTCACAGTGCCACCATTTCTCTACTGATCCCTCACGCCTGATTTTAAGACAGATAATACAAAATGCTTTGAGAAGGTCAGGCTGGGACCTAACACTTCTAATGCTTTTGAACATTGCCAACTATGGATTCTGATTTTGTGCTGCATTGTGATTTTTTTCTACCTCCCCCACTTCTCTGTTTAAACTAATCCTTTCTGTGCCTCTACTTGCTCCTTGTTAAAAGTCCTCATCTACTACACACCCCATAAAGTGAATTTAGGATTATATTTTCATAAACATGAAACAAAATTAACAGTATGAATATTTTTCAAGCTGTGCTTTCATGAAGCTCTAAGCATTATTTCAGTGCAAACAACTAATGATAAAATATTAAACCAGACTACAGAATTGACCTTTAGCATATGTTTTCCAATGAAACTGAATTGATGTGAAACTAATTTTGAGACAGTACATACACAACTTAGTGACAGAAACAATCTTCCTGATGTGTTTTATGCTTTGGATGAACCTCTGCTTTCAAGTCAATGTCATATCCCTCATCAAAATAAATTCAGTAAAAATATTAATGATTAATATTAAAATTATAATTAATCAGATGTGTTGCAACAATGAAAATTAATTTTATTTCGTGTTTACTAAGTAAAGGGAAGTATTTTTCTAGGTAGCGCACAGAGAAGGAAAGAAGGAGAAACCCCTAATATTTTTGGATACTAGAATAACTTGTAATATTGTTTTGCAGAATAAAAACTCTATAATCCAGTGAGGTTATAGAGAGGTACGTTTATTCCAGGCCCAGGACGCATGGGAGATAACTCCTCCAAAACATGCACACCTGATTGAGCTAACAGTGGGTTTATATGCCAGTAAGTTATATATATTTATTTTTCTTTCATGCATAACATTATTTTCTTAGAGAAGGCAGGATTATTATAATGAGTCTCAGGAACTAATTTCCATTTTCTCCATCCCGTGTTGCTTCTTCTTGCGTCTGCACTGTTCCTCTGGGTAATTCAGGGTAGGGGTCCTAGGTGGTCTTTTGGGATGAAGTTAATAGTCTTCTTCCCATGAACTTTTTACCTTTTGCTCAAAACTGCTTCAAACTGGTCTTGTTGGCAACTGTAACTGGTCTAATTGGCGAATTTCTCTACTTATCTTGTTCTTTTGACATATCTTCTGATTTATCTTCATTTAATAGGGTATTCTGGCTGTTTTAATTAGTTGAAAAGAGGCTCTGGGGCCCCTTGGTATGGCAACTTCAAGGACAGGTCTGTACTTTGTGATTTTTGCTGTATGTTATACAGTGAATTTTATAGTAACTACTAAGTAAATTCTATGACAGCTATATCGATTAATAACATTATCAATTAATAAGCATAAGTCCCCCCAATCAACCCTGCCTGAGCACGGAAGTTGGACCAGAGCATCCACTGTGGTCCCTTCCAACCTGACCCATTCGATGACCGCTGGGGCTAAACCAACACACAAGCTGCAAAATGAGCTGTGAAACAGATCTATTCCATATACATATAAATGTATATACACACACACACTGTACTGAAGGAGAGTTACCCCAAGTGCTCTACCGGCCTAACACACTCAGCTTCCCGCTGCACCAACTGCTTTTCCACCCCTGAGGATAAAAATCCCTAAACCCCGTTCCCCGACACAGCCCCAGTGGGCAGGGCAGGCAGGGCACCCATGGAGGACCGGCCGGGGACACCCGTGAGGGAGCGGCCTCTCCTCAGCGTCAGCTCACGGGACAGCCGAGGGGCACCTCCGTCCCCCGCGAGCCGCGGGGCGTCCCCCCGGTTCCGCCGGCCCAGCTCCTGACGCCTGTGCCTCTGGGGGGCGAGGAAGGGAGGGGAGGGAGGGGCACCTCACCTTCCTTGCCGCTCATCCCGGCCTCGCCGCCGCGTCCCCCCGGCAACCCGGACCCGCCGCCGGGGCCCTGCCGGCCCCGCCCTACCGGCGCCGCTGCGGGGCGCTCTGCGGATGCCTGACGGCAACACACCACACGGGCGACGGCGACGGCCTTCCGACCGCGGCACGGGAGGCGCGGTGCGGAGCAGTGGCGGCGCGGGCGGTGATTTTGGCGGTGCTTCCCGCGAAACCGGGATAGCACCGAGGGCGAGCCGTGCTTCCGAGCAGGCGACTCCGCAGCAGTCAGTGTGCGACCTCGCCGTGGGGCCTCGGCGCCCGCGGCACGACGGGACATGTAGTGCCGAGCGGGGCGGCGGCGCTGTGAGAGCGAGGCCGGGGAGCCTTGGGCTCCTTTCGCGCCTCCCGCGCTGACGGCGGCGTGTCCCGGCCCCGGGGCCTCGGCGGGTCCCCGGCCCGGCCCCAGGGGCCTCGGCGTGTCTCGGCCCCGAGACTCCGGCATCCCTCTGCCCGGACCCGCTCAAACCGACCGACGCTGCTCGGCCCGGACCCGCACCAAACGGTTGTCACGCCGCCGTCCGCTCACCCTCGCCTGCCTCCTTGCTGCCCCGGCATAGCAATACCACGGTGTTTTCACAGAAGCGTAATGGTTGGAAAAGACCTCTGAGATCATCGAGCCCAACCTGTCAACACCACCTTGTCAGCTAGACCATGGCACGAAGTCTTTCCCTAAACACCTTCAAGGAGGGTGACTCTTCAGCTCCCTGGGCAGCCCATTCCAATATGTAATCACACTTTCTGTGAAGAAATTTTTCCTACTGTCCAACCTAAACTCCCCTGGCACAGCTTAAGACCATGTCCTCTCCTGTCTCCTTACCATCCCTTTCTTCCCTGGCACGTCACGGCCAAGGTGCTTCCGTTCCATGCAAGGTGAATTGAACACGCTGCACCAAGTGCTACGATGCTCCCACGATGCCAGTGCCCATCCACTGCTGTGCCAGGGGAAGGAGGCCAAAGGCCAACGAGAAGTGAACTGACACTGAGACAGGACCTGGAAACTGGAGACACTGACAGTACACCAAAACCAGCTGATAGAGAAGCCACCTGATACCTAGAAATCTGAGAAGCAGCAAATGTAGCTGCTGCCACAGAGGAGACAAATTCCTGAACCCAGGTTGTTTGCATCCTATGTTTAGTCAGGTCTGGTAAAAATTACATTTCCTCTGCTATGGGTTTAGTGTGAGTGTTCACAGGAGACATGGCAGGATTAATGCACGTGTGTATGGCCAGACTTTGCCAATGAAGATTTGGGCAGGGCTCTCCCCACGTGGGTGTGCCCTTCCAGCCTGCACAGGGGATGTTTTAGGTGAGGCTCAGCGTGCGCAGAACTGGCCCCACCGTTTCAGTCCTGAGGTCCATCTGCCACGGCCGA
>JAOXXN010000446.1:44241145-44279850 GCA_026770055.1 Myrmophylax atrothorax | reverse complement strand
TGAACTTCATACTACTAAGCAAATTCTATGATAAGTATAAAAGTATAAGCAAAATAAGAAAATAAGCATTATCATAAGTCCTAGGTAAATAAGCATAAACAAAATAGACATAAACCAAATGAGCATAAGTAGAATAAGCATAAACAAAATAAGCATCATAAGCCCCAAGTAGAATAATCAAAGGCTCCTCTTTCCCTTCCCCCCCGCCAATATCACTAGTCAATAGGGACAAATAAATTGTTTGCACATTGTACTGATGTCTTTTGATCACTCCAGTTAAATTCTTACCATACCTAGTTTGGCTACAAAATACAAAGGCCTTCATATGCTGTGTGCCTACCTCACCACATGAAGTGTTTGGTTTTGAAATTGCACTAGTAGAATACAATTTACTTGCAACATTCAAACCATTGTTGGTAAGCAAAAATGAATCTGCTGATGAAATCAAATACTTCCAAAATCCATTATTGAATAAAAAAGTATTGTCTATAGAAGTAGTTCATGAGCTCTATGCTCTTCTTTAGTTAATTTGAGCTTTGATTACAATAGTGCAATTAAGGCACAGTGTGTTCCAAGGAGTCAAAACAGAGAGGAATCAGACTGTAATAAAAGAGTTTCAGCAACATTTTTGCAAGAATGATGCATGGTGTTATGTAGCTTCACTGATACTAAACATTTAGGCTAATGCTGAATAGATGCCTTAGTCCTCAGAGGATTCTTAGTCCAGTCACAGAAGGGAAACAAGTATGAAAAGAGAAGCAGAACATGCCCAGCAGCTAGAGGCTGACAGATCTCCAGTCAGAATTCCAGTAAAGACAAGTCTCCCCTAGCCAAAACCAGGGAAACTTTTGTTTAAGGCACCTAGAAAAGAAGTACTACTTCTTAGCTAATAATAGTTACAAGAATCACAGAATGGGTGAGGTTGTATGGGATTTTATTGATGATTAAAATTATGATGGTTATTCATACTATTCAAAAACATAGCAATTCAGTCCAGTGTTGCAAAAACCTCAATATTTTATTTCATATTTATAACCTCATTCAGCAACAAAATTTGTCTAAGGTATTATATTATATTAGTGTGCCATAATTACTGAACAGCTTAATGATTCTGATCTCTGAAAAGAGAGAAAGTTTCAGTGGTTTTAATCTCCTAGCAGCCTTTGAGTGAGAAAATTATGTTTTCCTCATTTTCTGTCTGAGAAATGGAGTCCTAGAAACAGAAGATAACTTTTTGAACTCTGGTCACCATGAGAAGGTGAGAGGCATTTAATAACATAGTCAAGAGTACCATCAAACCTCTACTGACAACACTAGGAAGTACATGTACAGTTAATAGCAGTACTTTTTTGCAATCTCATGAAGGACTTGCTACCCTCCTAAACCCCTAATCCCCAGTGACCAAAATTACTGCATGAAGGAGGAAACAATGATGGAATCAGTTGTTTGCTGCCAGCAAATAAGTCTGTGTACAAAGTGTAGGGAAAGAGTATTTTTCTACAGCATGTGGAAGGGTTAATTTCCAAACTGACCTCTGCCACCTGGTTTTGTCCCTTGTTGAGGTCTTACCTTGCTCCTTTTCTGGGCCAGACTCTTTACCTCTCAGTAGTTCCTGCAGGATTTTCTGGATGCTTATATGCATGCAGACATGTCCAAAACTCATCCATGTCCCAGCTGCTCTGATGCCAGTCACCATCAGCCCTTCCTACTTGACACTCTCCCCTGGTAGTGATGCAGCATCCCCCAAACATTATCCCCTACTAAAGAACAGCAGTTGTTTTCAGTTTAAATGATGAAAAATCCTTTTGTTGTGCAGTTCTTACCTTGCAGCTAACACCTCTGGCAGAGCTGGCCTGAGTGGCTTAGTGTGGTGTCAAGGCTGTGGTGGAAACAAGCAACATACACCAGGGACACCGCACCTGCTGGTTCTGCCTCCTCCCGTATGGCAATATGTGGCCCATGTATGACTTTCCACAGGCAAAGGGGACAACAGACCTGAGGGACCATGGCACTAAAGGACCTGTAACCACTTGGCAAAGCCAGGTGTCTTGTGGTTCATTCCCTAAACACCAGTTCAAAAACTTGAAGATAGGCACTCCAAAATTGTTAGCCACAGGCTTCTTTCTGCTTAGACATTCCCATTCATATTCTGTGATAGATAGACATTATTTTGGGAGAACAAAATGGGCTATTACCACAGGATCATATAAATCCTCTCTGTCTTCTGGGAAGTTCAGAGTGGAACAAAGTCTGGATGTAACTATCCTAAAGCATTAAATATTTATGAAAAATATATATCACAGCATTTTACATAAAATGTTGCAATATACTTTTGTGATTTTGCTCCCAAGGCACTTCTTTTATATATTAAATTGATGATAAATGGTGTGATGATTTGCAGCAAGAAAAGATCTCCCCTCCAGCCCCCCAAATAAACTCCCTAAGACATATTTCTTTTGCTTGATGTTAAAGCAGAAAACTGCATTTTCACCTCATCATTTTATATCGTAATGGCTTTGGTTATGAAAATAGAATGATCAAGAAAACTCTTTTTAAAATAGCTCCACTAAACTACAGAGGAAATTGTATTGCCTGCTGAGTTTGAAAATCTGTCTATAATTAGATTTAAATGTCACTTCTTTCAGTGCATTTTAACATTTCTGCAGACTGTAGTCCTTATGAAGTATATAGTTCCAGAGTATAGCTTTCCTCTTTTGGAAATTATGGCCCCGTGGCATGCTTTCAGGAGACTATGTCTTTATATTAGATACAAAAGATAATCTAATAGTTGATGCAGCCTCATTCCTGTAGGATAATTTGTTATCATTTGCTGTTCTGTATGTATTGTGTGTTGTAACTTTGTGAGGAAAATTGTTCATCTGTAGCTACGGATAGTACAGAATTTTACTCTCAATGTCTCTATTTTGTATTTTACAAGTGATGCTTTTGTCTATGAAGTGCTCTCTACTGCACATAAAGAGCAGTGGAATTTCAGCAATTGTAATATTTCTTTCCTTCTGCAATCATACTATATAAAAAGGAAAAAAAATATTAGTAAGAAAGATATTTATATGGCCGTATGGCTGTGCTTTTGCAGAAAAGATGCCAACTGACCAGCTCTTACTTGTTTTATTTCATTGTCTACAATAATGCCATCGCTTCTACGGTTAGGTTTTTTACTCATCCACCTGTGGTGGCTGTTTGCAAATTGAGGCTGGTTTTCTGAAAAAGATACTGAAGAGTAAAAAGAGACTCCTAAAGAAACTGTTGATGTCATATTGATAGTTCCTCTGGTTATCAAGACATTGTGATGCTTGAATGTCTTCTGGGTACACCTACAGCATGTAGTATGTGAACAGGGAGGGGAGCTGGAGTAAGGAGAGGGACACAAGCAAGGTGTGGTGTCCCTTGGCCACCTCATCTCTCTGCTGTGTGTCCTGATGATGTGCACTCTTGTAGTTGCTGCTGCAGTGCTGACAAGCCTCCATAATCCTTTCCTCCGCATCTTCCAGTCTACTTCTAACATTTGATCAGCTCAGATGTGCCCCCCAAATCAGTCTCTGAGCAGTGAGAGGGAGGGGAGGGAATCAGAAGTGCACAAGGCCGGATCATTAGCCAGCACTGATCAGAGTAAACAAGACCAATGCAGATGGTTTATCCTACTTGTGTCTCCAATGAGGATGCCTCCATCCTTGACAAGAATGGAGCTGACCCTCTCCTTCTCCATGCCCACCTCATTCTCGGGTGTTTAGCCACTGCTGGATTTTTGTTTAAACCAATTGAAATACAATGAGGTGGAAATATTTTCCTTTTGGTACCTCCGATTTTCATAAGAAAAGTTCATTTTGTTAGCCAGAAATGAACTGTAAAAATCACACCTCAGCCCACATGAATTCTGACTGTACTCAAAACTTTATCCTAATTAAACTGTTAACTTTAATCTCTGGCATTAAAAGATAAAAGGAACAATTTTTGCATTAGGTACGTAAGGCAATACATGTCATTTTGGCATATTTTATACCACATAATGTTGAGTTCAGACATTTCAAATCTAATTAAGACATATACAGTGGACTTTCACTGATTTGTTATGTAAGGAGAGCCATCATTTTCACTGTCAGCAGCTCAGGTGATCTGGTCTGCCTGGCCCTCCTGGCTTACAGACCGTGTAGCTGGTGGAACAGTGTCATTTCTTTTATCAAAAACTCGTGACTCCAAAGGTCTGTCACTGCAAACAGTCATGGGAACAAATCATATGTCAGCCTAAAAAATCAATATTGAAGAATAAATTGAATTGCAGTAGTGTGTCTGTCCGGTTATTTAAAAATAGATGAACAAAAAAAATGCAAAGCACAGGAAGCAGACAAGAGAGGTTTACAGATTACTCAAAGGCTGAAAAATTGCAAAGAAACTCCCATTCTGGGAACAGCCTGGCTCGACACCCACTGAAACCAGAGAAGTGGTTCCTTCCCTTGACTGTGAAAGTCTTACCAGACACATCATTTGTGTCTTCTCAAACACAAATAGATAGTACCTAATTTCCTTGTTTGCTTATGTGCTCATGCTAAGGCCCATCAACATCACCCAAAAAAGGTAAAGGGATGGGTCTTGGACATGTAACAATCTGGTCTTCAGACCATAAACTTCAAGTAAATGGTTTACAGTAAATCTATCAACAGAGTGAGCTAAGATTGTCCCAAGAGGTCTTATCAAAGTTATAGGAGAATTATGGACACATTCAATAGGTTCTACTGAAAATTGCTATCAAAACCTCTGAACTGTTATAAATATCCTTTGGCAATACTCTAGAGGCTTCCTGTAAGACTCTACAGGAGAAGCAATTCTCCTTTAAACTCCACAAGGTGCTTCAAAACCCTACAAGCGTAATAGTTTTCTAATACATATCATTGTCTCAAACAGTTCTTTTAAAAAGCTCTTTCAAACAATAAAGTAATGAAAAGCTAAAAATAAAAAACACTTAGGAAACAAGGTTTTCTAAGGAAACAGTAGAAAAGAGACAGCTGAAAAAAATTAGTGTATGTACCAGTAAGTGTGCATATAGTGAAACTCAAGGATTGGTAAAGAAATTAATGACATTAATGAATCACTAGCAGGGACCTACAAATAATTACACATAAAAATCTTCTAAAAGTGACTTGGTGAAGTTCAAAGAAATATCACTAAACCTGACTGTCTCAATTACCTCCCAAAGCTACAGAGGTCAAAAATTTTTCTCACAAATACTACCTGTCCCAGCATCTCAGAAGGCAGAAATGTTCTTTACATCCAGAACTAAACCTCTTTGCACATCACCTGGATTTGCCATTTTGGACAACATCACAAGGACTGACTTGTGATTCTTGCTGATTTGTGATTCCTGCTGAACAGCAGGTAGTTATGGGTTAAGCTTGAATGTAGCAGCAATGTAGTGGGTTTTAGAGGGCTTTTGTGCCTGACCTGCTGAGACCTTCAAGTGCACTGTCAGAAGTACTAAGTTTCCCTGTGAGACAAGCTCAACTTAGTGTTTCTGTTCTGCAGCATCAAGTCTACAGAGCTAAAACACCGTGAACATCTGTTGCTTTATAGTCACTGTGCCTTATTCATGGTTCAGCATAGAACTACACTCAGTTGCCAGTAAGAGGGCAGCTTGCTGTCTGGACAGTCTGAGGAAAAGCAGCTGTGATGAATGGATAAGCCTCACTTATATTTTGTATCCTGATATTCTGCTCCCGGGAAGAAAGTCAGTTTGGGCATTGTGATGCCTAAGAGGGTTTTGATTTTTTCATTTTTATAGATTTTAGAAGTACTTGTAACTGTAGTAAAAGGAAATTTAGTGTGCTTATATTTCTAACAGCTTAAGTTCAATGTTTATACATGCCAACCTCTGCCACGTATCAGTAGCTCAAATTCTTTTAGTTGTTTAGACTCTCTTCAAGGCAGAAAGCTGAAGAATATCAGAAAAGCCTGCAGAATGAAACATAAACATGAGCCAACAACCTTGGGTCTAAGAACACTGGAAAAGCTTCCTATGTTGCTCAGGAAGAGGAAAATGATGAAGAGACACCCCTAACTCAAAGCCTGAGGAGGTGTGACCATAGGCAGGATGGGGTTGGACTGAGAGATGTATGTACTGGGAATTGGGTGGACAATATTATAAAAATCATAGAAATTAGTGTTTGGGGTGTGTGTCAATATGTATTCCTGTGGGCCCTAGGCCTGATATTAAAGGACTTTCACTTTTTATCTTATCCCACACCAACTTGGCTCAGAGTCCTGCTTTGTTGGGGTCTCTCACGTTATCAGTTGAAACTCTTTGTCTCTGAGAAAAATGTCCCTTTATTTATGGGAGTGCCTGTGAGTATAAATGGCTCCAGGGAGTATCAACAGCCAGGTAGTGTTTGGGACTTGTCTAATTCCCGACACTTTTATTGGACAAACATCGTCCAACAGCTATACTCACAGGAATAAACCCTGCTGGGTGCTATATCAGAGTGGGTAGGGTTTCTCTGCAAACTGACTTTGAAAAGCTAATAATTTTTTGAAATTTATTTATTAATTACTCCTAGAATTAGCTGCTCCATTTCTCAATGTAGAGGTTGTCCCCGCTGGGCAGGGGTAACCTGTGAGCTCCAACTTGAGACCAGTTATTCCTCAGAGCCTGGCCAGGGGCTGATCTGATACCAGTGCCCTGAATGTTGTGCTTGAGTCAGCTCTTGCCTCAGTGGTTGTCAGAAGCTCCTGGCTGTCAAGTGAGAAACTGAAGTAATTCATTTCTTCCTGAAGAGATTTTCCTGAGGATGCTGAAACAAATGAAGTATATTAGCTTGTTTTACAAGAAGTCCATCTTGCCTTTACTGAACTAATTACCCTGCAGTCATATTGCTGGTTATGTTTTTCTAATGCATTGTGAAATCTGCTGAAACTGGAGCCAGAGAAATTATGACACCTCATGTTCATTTGTGATTAAAACTGGAGACTGTTCTTAAAGAGTATAACAATCACGAATAAGATATTATTATACTTGAACAGTACGTGCTGCCTTTTCATCTCAAAATGTTTTCCAAATACACAAATACACTAAAAGCTTCATTCTATGTGGCACTATATACAGTATATGAACAACCAAATAGGGTTTAGGGTAGGAAGTGAAACTGTAGTTGCTGGTAAAAAATGACAGAAACCACTCTGAGATGCAAAAAGTAAATACTCCAGTTAGAATTTGGCTAGGATATGAAAACTAAAATCTGTGCACTCTTGGAAATGAAATAATGCCATTTTTAATGACCACAGTGTCAAGGGTGTTCACTTAGAACTTTTTAAACACAACTCCTATTAACACAAATCAACTCCTATTAACGCAAATCTGGACTTTATGTTAACACAGGGTCAGAGAGATGAGTCATATACAGTGAAGTAATAGTGGATCACTGAACCCACCTCTACGTGAATGTCCTCAAGACTAGCTGGGCATTAATGGTGTGTGAATGCTCTGCTTAAAGTGGTACAACTGCAGTGCTCAGCAGAGAGAGGATGGGTTTTCTCTGTTCACAGCAAAGAACATGTACTCCCATCATGGGTCCCACAAAGAATGTACAAACACATGCAGAGAACGGGGAAGGATTACGCAGGGACAGGCAGCCACCACTCAAATCGTTCTTGGGCTCTATGCAGTACGTAAGAGTTTTGGATATGGGCAAACAGCTGACATGGGGGTTTGGCACACATGTGAGACAAGGCAGCCATCCTGGCATCATGGAAATGACAGAAATGCTAGTGCTGGGGCAGGAGAGGACTGTTGGGTGCCTGTATGAGAGCATGTGCCAAAGAACCTGCTGACTGATGGTAGGATGATTGAAGTGAGGCATGAGTATTTTGTTGAATCATGCCACTAGCTGGTAAGAAAGTGAAGCTATTTTGTAGGCAGAGAACTGGGATAGTGATGAGGTGACTAAATTAAACCCAAACATGTGAGACAGCTAAGAAATTAACTAACATCTTCATATTCCCTGCCCAGGCTCTTAAAACAGACAGTGTTACGTGCTCCACTTTGTCCCTCTGCCTCTGTGACAGGCTGTCTCTGCTGAACAGCATGCACTGCTTTGCATGCTAAAAAAATACTGTGCATGATGAAAGGCTTGGAGCCAACAGCTGTAGCAGCCTTAATTAAAAATGCAATTAAAACCCTAGAATGAGTTACTGTTAGCCAAAGGGGCTAGGAGAAACCAGAAGGTTGGTCTGAGTGGTTTTTTCCTCCCTAATATGCTGGAGTGGGAATGGAGCTAGAGAGATAACAGGACAATTAAAAATGAGAAATGAATGAAATTAATGATGAAAATGGCTGGGAAAGGCTGAATTTTCTTTTTTTTTTATTTTCATCTGTCTATAGTGTATTAAATAAAAAAAAAGTTTGAATAATCAAGGTCAGAATGATATTGTAAAATTAATTGCTAATTAAGAACGCAGAAAGAGTAAATGGAAAATATAAAATATGTGATATAATGGCTCCAGTAATACATATCTCTAAGGAGCTAGAGGAATTGTGGCGTTTGAATGGATTTGATGGGGTGCTGTAGGATGCTTGTGTCATCTGGCTTTATGTGCCTAAAGGCAGTGCTAAGTTACAAGACTTAGCCCTCTGTAGTCATGGTGAGGCAGTCACCTCCAACACCACAACACTCCATTGAGAGACCAGAGGAAATAAAATGTTTTCCATCAGGAATGTGATGAAACCTGGTGATGATGATGCTAGTGCTTCACTCAGCTTATCACAGTGTTCTTATTACCAGGACTTTATACCCTTACTGATATTGAGTTCACACTGGCTCTGTATTCCCTTAACTCCATCAGCTTCCAAAGGAAAAAATGACGGAAACTCTGAGACAGAAATGAGGCAGCTTCAAAGAGCAAAGCTGCCACTTCAGCTGCTCGTACTAGCACTAAGTTCAGAAGGATGAACTTCAAAGGCAGTGAAGCCTCTTTTCTTCAGCAGATGGATGAAGCAAACATAACACATATCAGCACAGATACAGTTTTCCTGACTCCAGAGCTAAGAAAACATCTTTCATGCATCTAAAGACTTGAAAATCAAAATTGATTCCCTCTCAATTTCATCCTTGTGCCTTAGTACTTTAATCAGAAATGATCCCTTGCAGGACTCTGTTAGCAAGAACCAGCAGAGAACTATAAAGTTGGTATACCTCAAAAAATGGAAATAGCCAGGGGGAGGACAAAGCAAGATATCCAGAGACCAGTGGTTCACCCTTCCATTGTGCACCAGCTTTTCCTTCTGCTGAAGATTTATGCATCCTTTATCATTTGCATCTGCTGCCTGGGCTCTGAAAGGAGTGTGGAGTGACTGTACACAGGGTAGTCTGGAGGGAACACTCCAGTTGTCACATAGGGAAACCACTGATGTACTGGTGAGAAATGAGAGAAAACAGCTTTGACAACAGACCACTTACGAAATATTAAAATGCTAGGTACCCCAACTGCTGTAGTCCTGTATCCAACATTAGTACACCATGTGCTACAAATGGGTGGCACCAGGGAGTTTAAGAAAGCAAGGGGAAAACTATTTTGCATAGAGGATTTTTTCTATAGGCTGCTAATTAAAAAAAAAAAAAAAAGGCAAACAAGAAGAAAGTATCTTCTTTGCTGCCCTGCCCCTTCTAAGCACCTGACTAGGACAGAACTGGCTTTATGCTGCCATTCCCAGCAGTGTCCACCTTTCCAGCTCTGCATAAACATCCCAGAGAGGGCAGAGGGGTGGGAGCACACTGGCAGCATTCTTCAGTCATCATTTTGATATGGAATAAGGGTAGGGATCTCAAACTCCCAGTTCATTCTGAAAACAGGCAGAGAACGTCATCACCTTCCATCTCAGAGACCAGCAAATGCTGTCAGTGGGTAAGATGGGATGATAGAAGACCCACAAGCCATTGAATGGGCAAATAATTTATTTTAATTTGTGATTCCAGGGCTTGCTCCCACTGGCTTCCACCCTACCCATTAAATAAACTGGAATCAGGCTAGGATCATCAAATCCCAGTAGCTTCCCCTAGATGATGCCTCTTAATGCATGTGTACAGAGGAAGGCAGGAGAAGCTTGAGTGGCATTTTTAACAGCTTTAGCCTGCGGCAGCCATCACTGGCACATTTTACCCTTAGCCTGTTTGCAGTCTTGAACTCCAGTGTACGTTCCACTTGTTATTCTACAGGCAGCATTTTGGCATTTAGTCAGAAGGGAAGACCTACTGCAGGCAAATTAAAGATAGATGAGCAAAATATTTCCATCCAATTCTGCTATGGACACTGGCTGGTCATCTACGCATTTCTTGTTCAGAAACCCTGGGGATAAATTTGCATGAAACTGTATAAACACAGACTGAGAAAACAAGCAGTGCACACACTGGGAAAAGCAAGGGCCACAGCAGAAAGATAAGCTTGAATCTCTTGGTCAGTTTTCTTTTAATACCTTGTACTTCTTTAGCTAGATCCACACAGTGTTTCATTAGCTCCTCTGATCTGGTCTCAATGTGATTCCTGACTTTGCTTATTCCTTCTTATGTCAGAAGAAGATATGGGAAAAAAAGGCATAATTTCTACCTCCAACAGATACAAAATTCATGTCTCTGCCCTAACAAGGATGCTGTTCCCTGATGTAGTCCCTCTCCTATGTTTTCAGGGATTAGACCTGCTTTTTAGTGATTGTCTACAACAAACTCTGAGATTCAAGGAACTTCCCCACTTAACTTCCCCCATTTACTTGTCACTATTGAGAGACAGCTTTATGAAAAAACACAGGTCACTAACATTCCTTGGTGCATTCGTTCTCCTGTGCTCTTCTGACATGAGATGTTAGAGTGGATACACTCCTGCAGTGTTACACAAGATGTCAAATATAATCCTGAGACTACTACCATCTATAAGTAGAAACCACTAGCACTAAACTCCTGCATGAGTTGATCACTTGCAGCTCTCATCCTGCCCTCGAGTGTAGGTGGCATTGAAGCATTAAAAAAATAAAACTCTGCATAAAATTCATGCTACCAATCCATGTCTTGTTATAATCCCACTTAATAAGCCCTTAGCACCTATTATCGTCCTCAGTGTTTTACTGGTGATGACTACTGTAAAGGAATCAGATGCAGTGGTACGCTCAGGTTCCTTTGCTAGTGACACAAAATAAATGGGAAAATGTTAAGAAGAGCTTCTGATGGCTTTGGATTGCCTGATTATCACAAAATCATGGCTGCAATGCACTAAAAAATCCACTCCATAATCAGCATAATTAAAACCTTATGTATATCCTCCTGTTTCCCACACGGAGTGGTCATTTGTTAAATTGCCACATAAGGCTGCTGCATCAGCTTCACATTTCAACCTGATTTCATGGTGTAATAGGCTCACACGATCTCTCTCTCTTGCAGGTAGGTGTGTCAGCACTTGTCTAATAACTGTTGTACCAAACAAGCAATTTCAATCAAAGCTTTGGAGGTCTCAGAGGTATTCTGGTTCTGTAAGATTTATGACAACAGAAAACTATAGGGAGGGAGAATTTTCTGTACATGCTTTCCCTGAAAGAATTTTAAACACCATTCACTTTATTAGATGTAAGGGAATCCACACGGGAGCCCAATTAAGCTTTATTGGTCTTCCAGTTTACCAAAGAATTTTTAAGTAACTTGATCATCCCACAGGTACAGAATCATTGCAAAATAAGGAAAATGGGGACCTCTGGAGGGTTGCTAAACCAAACAACTGGATAAATGATACTGTGTCATACCTGATAAACATCTGTGTAACCTGTTAAAGATTTCCAACCCTGGGGGTCTCCCCAGGCAATTAAATGAGCAAACATCTTTATTCTGCACTAGATTATACCATGGCTGAAACATTGTAATACATTAGTGAAGCTCTATAAAATGTGGCTCCAAGCCTGCACTTTGTGGCTGCGTTTGCATTTCAATTTATGGCAGTCTAGGTAAGGCAGGGAAGGTAAAACAATGCTGCAGCATTGATTTCTCTCAGGGACATGACAGTTGCATAAAGGGCTCTGCTAATTATAGCCACCAGCCATCAAACGACTCCACAAAAGCCACAGCAGCACTGCAGCTATTTGCTGCCTGCCACAGTGCATGGCTCTTTAAGCTGAAAGCATCTGTCACACTTTAGGATTGATTTCCAAAAGTAATGCCCCAGCAGGCCCCTGGAATAAAGCAAGGGTGGACTTGACTCTAAAAGGTCCTTCTAATGCTGAGTTGCTGCCAGAGCACTTTCCTGCAGCACACCTGGTTTTTAATTGATGGGACTTCTCAGAAGGTGGATCCATTATACATGACTTACTTAGCATCAGGACTTTTATCCCAGCAAAGTTACCAGCAAAGCTCCCTTAAATTTATTTTGGAAACAATTTGAACCATCCTTGAAAGCAGAAAGCACACTATTTAGGCAGAAATATGGTGTTCTGTAAATGACTCAAGGATGTCACTGCTTCTCAAAACACCAGTACCTATTTTCCAGGTTAAATGAAATGGATCAGGCTAGGTAAAAATTATTCACTTCATGCAGATTTTTCACTGCCTAAATATAAGGATACATTCCAAGCAATATGTGATAATTTTATAAACAGTTAAAAGCAGTGCCTTGAGGAGCCATCTGCTCTCTTTTCTCTGGCTTGAAGGAGTCCAAACTGCTTGCTCTTTTGCTTCCTTTCCAGCTGACACCAGACTTGTGCTCACTGTCCATCTCAGTCCCTAGGCTCTGTCTATATACATGGTAAGGCTTGGGAAAGGAAGTAGAGGATGCAATATTCATTAAAAACAATCTAAAGAACGTTTCTTGACCAGACCTTAGCTCTGTGCCTCTCCCAACCTTTCCCTGGGAGTGAAAAGTTTAGCATGAAATTCTCTTTGGTGAAAGTCACTGGTTCTGTTTTCAGCAGTTTAAAAATCTAAACACTGTTAGAGCTTGGCAGCAGCTCCCCCTACTCCCTCTACTGCAGGGGGGCCATGTTGGTTTCTATCAGGTTTGGCTGCCATTGGCCTATCAGTGCCAGAGGGTAATTCCTCAAAGGAGTGAGATAACTTTATAGAACAAGGCAGTGATGCAATTCATACCCTGGTCTCCCTAAGCCTGCCTTCTTGCCAAAAAATGACAAAATATTTAAGCATAACATAACTTTTTAATTGTTTGTGGCATATGGAGTTGAAACTCTAAGCAATAATTATGCTAATGAGACATAAAGTATGTTCTTGGCAGCAGAACACTTTTTTTTGGCATTGTAGTTGATTTGTTTATTTGTTGCTTTCTTGTCATCATCACTGGCTCCTATTTGTATGCAGTAAGTGCCATTTACAGCTGTCCTTGAGAAAACTGCTGCAGCTTCCAAAAATCGTTATTCCTTTTCTTTTTTTGCTTGTTTCAAAAGTAACAGCTTTTTGTCTTTTCAGGCCTTTGACAACTGCATGCCGTGGAGCGGTTCCCTGAGAAGGATAATGACTTTCTCACCAGAGCAGTACAGCAGAGCACCAGGGGAATAGATGTGGGTACTTGCCATTAAAACAGATAGGAGAGAAATGAAGTGCCCGTCCACAGAGACCTCAGTATTGGGTTGAACGATCACATTCCCATTTCAGTTCTTAATTGCACAATGAGCAGGAGGAAATGGAGTAGATCCAGGGGGATCTGCGAAGGAAGAAAGCAAATTCTCAGCCAGAGCTCGCTGCAGAGAATAGCTTGCTGCCCTTCAGCTTACATGTTTTGAAGGTAAGGAGCAGCTCTATGTAAACAAAGTCATTTTCACAGGGAAATCCCTTGAAAAACTGGTGATTCAATTCTGCTTTCCTCCAAAGAGGGGTCTTTGCTGAGCAGAACCCAGGGAGAAGGGAGCTGGGGTGGGAAGGCAGGGGAGGAGAGGCTGCCAGACAGTTGCACAGTGCATCCCTGCATTGTGGTGTGCAGTGGCCACTGCTGAGAACACTGGCAGCAAAAAGGCTGAAGTCCTCAGGGCTTCTGCCCTGACTGGTTTAGGGCTATGTATAGATGTGCTCTGCCTGTATAGGAATCCCTCCTACTGATGAAGAACCTTTAGCCTCCCGGCATATCGTGAGGAATGGAAGCATCAGTTCAGCTGCAATAGAAGGATGTTTCAGTCACTTCAGCAGTGGGTCAGACAACTGACCTGCACATTAAGGTGATCTGCACAAGCCAGAAAAGCCCTAGCTGTGGGAGCTGGGTAACAAGCTCTGGGGAGGAGCACTGTTGTGCAATGAGTTTGACATGAACCAGAACATCGGAGTCTTTAAAAAGAGCCTTTAAACAGAGAATTTAAAATGGAAGTGAGGCTGATTTCCCAGTTTCCCCTGTCACACCTGTGGTGTGACACACAGCAGGTTTTTGGTATTTCATAGTAAGGTACAACTGATTCTGTCCAGTGACTGAGCTACCCTATGACACTTGTGTGAAGTAATGGAAATAGGAAGTGAAATCTTATGCTCAAATTTAAAAATACTAATGTGTGTGTGACTGTTAGAAAAGAGGAGCAGAGCATAGCATCCCTGCTGGATCTACTGTTTCTGCACTGTATCTTTAGCATGCAATAACTAACATACTTTTCTTCTTTCTCTTTGAGAATATTGCCTGAAAATTCTACTATTTACCAGATCAGTGAATCAGTAGATGTTCTCTTTCTCCTTGAACTAGACCTGCACTGAGCACAGTAAGGACAACTAGCCTCTCAGTGCAAAAAAGTTCATGACCCTTACCACACAAAAAGGTCACTGTATCAAAGCTATATGTTCCAGCACTTTGTCTTCCACATTGCCATTTCTACACCTTTGTGTATACTTGGTGAACAGTTGGGGGGTTTGTTTTTAGTAGAGGATAGATGATTTCCAAAATTACAGAATTTGCATCACCTGTAATTAAAGGAGCTACAGACTGATAAAAATAAATGTTGTTGCTTGCTTGAGATTATATTAGAAGCAATTTTCTCAGAGCCTGGCACTCGGCAGGCATTCCTGAGAGCTGCCCTGCTGCCTTGTGAGCAGTTGCTGATAACAATCCTACCACCCCAGCATGTCCTTTGCTATGCTAACACAGCCCCACTGTCTCTGATTCTGCTCCTTGCCAGAGGATCAGACCTATCCAGGACACACTACTGCAGGGAAAACAATGCAGTAAAGACACAGAATAAAACCAACTAGGAATCATGCAGATACTTATAAAAACATACACTTCATGCTGACAAACATCAATGCAAGCACAGGCCACTAGAGATTAAGGCTGTATTCCCTGACAGATCCATTTCCTATTTCTGTGTCTTGGCTTTGCTTCTTTCCTTCCTTATTGCTTTACTCAGTAGTTATACCATGCAACACACCTGCAGTGCTCCAAACATGTAAAACAAAACAAAATGTAGATCAAGGGGGCATGTCACCAGCTTTGTAAATTAGCATTACATGTACAAAACAGATGACACTTCCATGGGGCTTGGGTGAGCCACTGATTTATCCCAAATTGTTTCTTGGTACCCAGGTAAGCAGAAAGGAAGGGAGGAGTTAAGAAATTGCTGCCATGTCAGTGTCTGTTTGCTGCTAATACCCAACCCAGATAGTTGCTTACACCGTGTTTGATGTTTGTAAAACTCGTTTCCCCTGAGTTGCACTTCAAATTCATTTTGTACTCCTAAGGAACAACCAGATGAAAGCTCAGGATGAATGCATTTCTGCTTGCCTCCATGTGTCATTCTTGAGTAGCCCCATACTTCAGAAAACTCAGGATTTTTCTTTTCAGTTACCTGCAAGAAGTAGCTTTTGTGTTCAGGTGAAGGTTACTGAGATTAACCTAATGGAGGAGCGGTGCTGCCTGCGCTAGACTTTTGAATGCTAAAGGCAACTGAAAGAGCCCACCACCAATAACATATCAGGATTTACATTTCCTTAGTTTGTGCCTTGAAATATATGCTGATTCCAGAACAAAAAGCTTACTATAGTTACTTGAAGATTAATGAGAACATTACATCACTTTTAGAAATGCAAAGAAGAAAAGTGATATGGGACTGTGTCCTGAAATCTGAATAAATTTTCAGTTTGTTGCTGGATGGCCATTTGGATCTTTGATTATGCTGCTCTAGGGAATTTTCTTTCTATTTCAAAAGTCTAAAAATTGATTTTTCATAACCTACTGGCATGATATCTCTTAAAGGTCTAGGAAGTACTATACCAGGTTCCTTGAACTTATTAATAGGTATGTTTTTTATTAGCCTAAAAGAAGAACAAGGATGCAGGTGGCAGTTACTGGACAAATAACCTTCATCATGTGGAAAATAGTAAGCAATTTTAAAGATGCTGGCTGTAGCAAGACTTCCAAGTGCTGCTGACTAGCAGGGAGATAATTCACACTTGGATGGATGAAGCCACACTTGATTTGAGCAAGAAGATGAAGGGGAAATAAGGCAAGGCAGAGTGACTCAGAAGTGCCAAGGTTACACCCAGCAAGTGTGATCTTCAGAGTGGAGAAACTTCCTGAAAGATGCCTCCTGCTCCAGGTAGCCAGGGCTGAACATCTCTGGGAACAGAGTCAGGGCACTCACACATGAGCCAGCAGAGCATCACTCTTCAGGTGCCTGTCTGGGTTTTCACATCCTATTCTTCCAGTTGTAAAGCTGCAAGATCTGAGCATTCATTAGTTGTCAGGGTTTATAACTGGCACTTCTTCAGCTTTTGCTTATTTCGCCCATCTTTGCCTATTGATTTTCTTTACATAGCTGAGTATTCAGCTAGTATTTTCTTTAAGATATCACATGTCCATTCAGGAACTTTCCTCCATCTCCAAAACAACACTCATATTCTAAGTCAAAATGCCATCTGAAACTTTGGGACTCATCACAGAATTTAAATCTCTGCTTTGTAAAGGTTATTACATTTCTGCACATGATAAAATGCTAGATTGAAATATGCCTCAGAATTAGAGCTGAGTAAAGACAGAAAGTTTTAATTCATAGAAGATTTAGATGTTTCAAAATGTTTAGATGTTTTCCTCCAGTTCTGAGCAGTCCCCTAGTATTTCTAAAGTTTCTGCAAACTGGAAGGGTACTGCTTACACTGAGGTGGACCAGGAGCCTGGAAGGCCAAAGTGACATTGCCTTGCGAGTACCTGGAGGAACACAAACTCATGGCTCCCCAACAGCCACCTGGGAAGTGAAAACACAGTTTGCGGATATGGCAGGCGGGACACAACTACTGTCAGATGGAAAAGTGGCTTTTAAATAGAAATTCAGACACTGATCAGGTTTTACACAGAATTTTGTGCATGATATTGATCAAAGAAGTGTTACGGATGCTGAGATTATTTTGAATATATAGTACATTTCAGTCCCATGACTACATGTGAAATCTAAAAGAACATTCATTTCACTTGAAATCTATACAGAATACTTCAGCAGTTTTGGTGCTTCATGATTGCAGAGTCCATTTATACTCAGTATGATTTAATTCTTGGTTTGGCTTATGAAATCACAGATTGATTTTCAAGTGCATATACAGTAAGTTATGTCTGTCTCATTTTTACATTCTGTGATGGACATGAACATTAAAAGATTAGTTTGCAAAGATCATATTTTACCACGGAATAAAATAAAATGAAAGGATGGAACCCTTTTCCTTGTGATTTAGCCAAGCAGGTTGGATTTTGGTATTCATTGAGTTCAAATGAAACATATCTAAGTCATTCATTCTGGTACCTGTGGTTCATTTACTAGTATGATTTTATATAATCTTGATGGCTTTAAATTATATTTAAGTACTTATAAACGCCTTTCAAGATATTTTAGCTCTTGATGTATGATGACCCAATCCATTGCTTGGGTCAGAGACTGAAATAGTTAACGACTTAAACAATTAAGATCACCAAAAGACTGCAGCAAACTGAAAAGAAACAGCTGCTCACCCAGCAAAGCCTACCCCTCCTTGACTATGTCTACTGTGAAAGTACCTTCAGGTCAGATAAGTGGGTGCCATTGTCCAGCTATCCCGGCTGCACAAGGGTGTACATACCTGAAGGTAAAAAACTGGCTTTCCAGATAAAGGAAAAGGCTGATAAGAGGCAAATCCTGTGAGGAGGGATAATCCTTATCATGCTAATGTCCTCCCTTACATGATGAGTCTGCTGTAAAACCTCGATTACATTTCATGTCTGGCCTGGGCTATTCATCTCAAATGTTGGACCATGATGGACCACGATCAATGCTGAGTCTTAGGAGGTGTCAGAGACTCAATGACATGTCTGGGGACATGTCCTGGGACACTATCCATAGTAAAATTCCCTGCCCCAGGGGAGGTACAAGGCATTCTTACTTGAGCTTGAAGTGTATAACTCATAAGATCTCAGCAGTTGTGGTGGGGGGCTTCCTCCAGCCCCAACAGATGAAGACCACCACTGTGACAGGACTGCAACCACCACTTCAACCAACAGACATGGAAGCTGCAACTACCGAGTTTCATCACTGGATCCAGTGGGTGGTGACTATGTAAGTCTAGGACCCTTATCCTTTCTTTTTCTTTCTCTCCGTTATACATTTCCTTAACTGTTATGATTTAATATTGCTGTATTACTATAGATGATAACACTCAAAATGGCAACATACCCGTTTACCTTTGAAACAAAATTGTTCTAATATAAACCCTACCAATATATGTTTACAAACACTGATTATTCCGGGTCATTTCACTCTAATCCACCCTAAGGGATTTATTAACAAGAACTTGGGTTACCCACCCCTTCTGGGGTGGATCTTAACAGCTTGGCAGCTGGATTTAGCCATGTCAGAAAACAACAGACCACCGCAGAACTCCACTATTGCACTTTGCTAATTAAAGGTTTGTCTCTCCTAGTTTTTCCCCTTATGCAGAAATCAGAATTGAAGCATAGTTTACTTGGCATCTTCTCAGGTATTTCTGCATCAGGTACGAGTTTCCTGTATATATAAAAGCACAGAGTCTTTACCAGAATGTTCAGTTACACATTAGAGCTGATCAAAAGTGACACTATGTGGAAAAGTATTACATATTTATTGTGTTACCTGTCAGCTCTAAGTACCCTGTACATGCCCTTTGCATTCATTGCAGGTCTTGTAACAATGTCCATTGGTTTTATAAGTAGCACAATAACCTCCAGAGGACTGTAGGTATGATTTGGACAAGAGTGCTAAGATCACACTTGGCAATTATTCTGAGCTGGATTTCAGCCTCGCTAAAATGAGGACAGACTAATTAGACTTGGACTCTTCAGCTGAAAAGAAGAGGCAGCTGAGAAGGAGATAATAGAGATTTATAATGAAAACTGAAGTAAACAGGGAACAATTACTCAATCTCCCACCTACTATGAGAATTAGAAGGCACCCCAATTATCAGGCAGCAGGCTTAAAACAAAGAAAGAAATACCTTTCCCCCTAACATCTAATTAAACTGTGAAACTAACTGTTCATGGAGGTTGCAGAGGCTAAACTTATAAATTAATTTAAAAAGGGATCAGATAAATTCATGTAACCAAGAATGTTCATCACTGGTAAGGGAATGGGACTGTCTGGATGCAACTTTTGGCTCAGAAAGCCCTTTAAAAAAATCTGTGGCTGAAAAGGTACCACTTTGCATTTTCTCTTCATTTTTTTCTCTCTAAGGATCCATTGCTGGCCATGGCTAGAGGTAAGATGTTAGGTGGATCTTCTGACTAACACAGTATAGTTGCTTTTATATTTTAATTACAGTCTTCATTATGCTGCAATAGGATTATTACAGGCATCCATATAATGAGAAATACAGTAATGGAAGAGCTGTGAGAGATGCTGAGTTCCCTGGGATGATGAGGAGTAGGTGGATGAGTCCATCATCTGTTCAGCAGTGCAG
Source organism: Myrmophylax atrothorax (assembly GCA_026770055.1). NCBI lineage: Eukaryota > Metazoa > Chordata > Aves > Passeriformes > Thamnophilidae > Myrmophylax > Myrmophylax atrothorax. The sequence goes on along the minus strand of JAOXXN010000446.1, from coordinate 44,259,946 downwards.
CTGCCCTGAGCTGGGTACCAGGGTGCCCAGTCCATGGCCCTAGGACAGTCTGTCTGAGTCCTGGCCTACTTTTGCACAGCAAAGTCATTGCACTAGAACATGCATTCCATCATAACAGGAAGGTCACCATGACAGAAGACTCACCACAACAGCAACATCCTGCTGTGACCAGGATGGGCTCTGCAGACTCAGACAGCACCATAACGTGGAGAACCACATGCCTGCACACCCTCTTCACGACTTTTATTACAATAGAAGACTATAAAGGCAAGCTATACAGTTGATCTCTTGGTGGAGAACAATATGACCTAGACATTGGGTGCACTGCAGTTACTGTTTCAGTCCTTACTTTTCAAAATCTTTTACAGTTTTCTGCTGCTCTAAATTTTGGCATGTTATAAATTGGAAAAGGTGCATATATGCACACAAAGGCACAGCATTCAACACTTGCAATGCATTTGCTTTCTTCTCAAAGATCACTGACTGGGAGGAAACAGGAACTCTTTATCCAGTGTTACTGCTTTGTACTTTTTGCTGTTTCTCACCTTTTCCCCTTCTGAGAAGCGTAGCCATGGTATAGTAGGATTAAAGTTGTGAGAGAATCAAGATGATGATTCCACATTAAAATAATCCAGGCCTGCCAAGGTGAACCCACAACATATGGGAATGAAAGAATCTCTCTAGAAAAAACAAAAGCCTATTTCAGATATAGTATTATAAGAAAAAAAACTTCTAAGGCAAAGAAACGACTGAGGAACCAAGAAGGCACAAATTTCGAATATGGGACACATGACCTTACTGAAGTGATGGAAAGGGCCCTTTTAGGAGCTCACAAATCAGAGTGGAGACTAATCTGAAACACATGATATTAAATCAATATACTGAATGAAGGTTGGTTTCATTCTAGTTTTCTCTTAAAAAAAAAGGGGGAGGAGGGTGGAAATTGCAATAGAAAGAATCAAAGAAATAAGATAGCTGCTTTTCTTCACAGTTCTTTCAAAGCTGATTTCAGATCGTAATTTCTCTGGAATTGCTTCTTGAACAGTCCCTTGGTTTCCTATCTGCTGTTCCAGGTTGAATGAAAGACACAGTTGCTGCTGGTAAAATAAGCTTTCTCTTTTGAAATTGTGCCAACTTGTGCTCTCTGCCATCAGCGGATGAGCCAAATGGTTCTTTTGGGGAAATAAGAATTTCCAGGCAACTCAGCTGTTTGAAGCCTCAGCATAATAATATCAAGGCCAAAAAAAGAAGTGCAAGAAAGAAAACAATCCCTTCTGTAGCATCCATAAAGACAAAACAAAGAGATAACAATTATATCATCATCCATCTAATTTAAACTGATGTGAAGAAGCCATGCATTCAGGAAATTTTCAAAATCACTAATGCTACAGCTTAAATATACAGAAAAGGTTTACCTTTCAATCCAATGTAATTCTATCAATGACAGGTTGCATGCGATACGACTATGTGACAACCCAGATTACACATACACACCTCCTGCCCAACTTCCTCCCCGCCAAAAAAAAAAAGGCAGTTACAGAGCCAGACTGTGCTATCTCTGTCCACCTTCTGCCATTTGCTTTGCTGGAGAAGCTCCAGCCCAGCTTGCCGCCTGTGGAGATGGCCCAAGCCAGATGGGAACGGAAGCATCTCCACAGGAGCCAATGTGGCAGGTGAGGCCACAGGACCTCTCTCTGGAGCAGGCTGCGAGGCTTGGTGTGATTCCAGGCTCAGCACAGTATTTGGCCTCTTTGCCTGAGAGTCAGTATTGGCCATGCAGTTGGGTTGGGAGAGAAAGGCACATTCCCAAACCTCCTAGAAGTCCTAAATGAACATTCCTTTATTGTAATTTTTAGCTAAAGACCCGTATTTCATATGGAAACAACCAAGAGAATGCCCTTACTTTCCCGTGTCTTTCCCCCTGTAGCAGGGAGCAACCTCAGGGGGTGGAGGGGCAATCCCAGACAAAAAGCCTGGCAGCAACCTGCTGCATGGCCATGTACCAGCCCCCAGAGGCAGCTGTGACTGCGCCTGAGCTGCCATACTGGTGGCAGAGATTAATCAGGCTAGTTTACTTCTGCTGAAAAAGATGCCTTTTGCTTTTATTTTGTGGTGTTGAGGCGCCATTTCATTTTGTCAAAGAATATGAAAACAAACTATCTCGGAGCCTATGGCATCAAGTGAAGGAGGAAAACCACCCCCAGCCGCAAAGTCCTAATTAAAACTCTACTCAGCTATAGAAGTATAAAGACATGTTTTGATCTTAACAATGTTACTGGAAAGGGCTTTATCCTGGTGATTTTTGAGGCTTTCTGGCTGCCCCTTCCAAGCAGAGCTGCAAAAATCTAAGGCTGGTATCGATCACACGGCAGTGCTCACGTTCTCTGCCAGGCTGGAGTTGTTTTCTAATCCGTACATCATGTACAGTGTCCTCCTGTGTTTCCACGAAAGCTGGAGTGTTTTGTCAGTAAAGACTTGTTTCATAGCAAAGGCAGCTACATGACAAGAAAAGCCAGGTCTCAGAAGGCAGCAGCCCATTAGAGACTGAGCCTAGCCAGCCACTGATGTTGATCCAGCAGCAAGGGATGTGAAAGAGAAGAAAGCCTGTACCCCTGCAGTCCAGTGCAGTGTCACCAGGGAAAAAGCTGGGGGCCGGATGAGCAGAGTATAGACAGGATCAGCTGTTAGCTTGGTCCATCTTTCTTGACTCTGGAAGGCAGATCCTCAATCTGCATTCAGCTTCTTGGCAAACACAAGTTTCATGAAGATTTTCTACAAAACTCCTTGCAAAAGCATGATGTTATAATGTTAATGGATGGCTGCTGTTACAGTGTAATACTGACATACTGCATTACAGAGAGAAAAGTCACCATAAACGTGGGAAGTTATGTACTTACCCAGGAAACTGTTCAGACAGAGGGAACTTTGTCAGACATTTCCTGCATAAGCTGCCTGCAGAAAGCATGACAAAAGGGTAAAACCTGTGTCACGCCTCACCTGGCAAATTCAAAAGCTCTCTGATCTAAGTCCGAGGGTGACAGCACAAACCAGCAGTTCCAGTTCACTGTGGTTTGCACGCTCCAGAGGCTTTTCTAATAGCAAAGCCTATCTGGACTTTACTTAGCCAGCAACACTAGATGAGAACCGGTTATATATTTCACACTGGAAACTCATGCCCTGGTCTGTCAACACACCTACTCCACCTGACCTGGGATCATTAATCAGGGAATAAGCAGGGAGAAATGCTTTCATAAAAAAGGTGGGATTTGATGATTCAGACCGTGTTTTTAGGAATAGTCAGTGGAAAGCAGAGGTGGAAAGCAGAGATGCAAAGCTTATTCTACAAGATAACAGCAGCTAATACTACAAAGGCAATGACATTCCCAGAAGTTACTGTTTCCTGCTGCTGCAGCTAACATGTAAGTTCTAGGGCTATTTGTGCTGAAGATTTACAACCAGGACCTAAGGCTATCATCTGCATAGAGAAAGGTTAGCTTGAGTGGAATGCATAATAAATGAGGAGGGTCTGAGCTGGGAGGAAAAAAGAGAGAGGCATAAAGAATAAAGAGAGGAGAAATAAGTGAGATACTGAGCAAAGCTTATGACACTTGAATGAGAACAATCCTTTCTCAGACCACAAAACATTTAGAGAGGAAATATTGCAATAACCTCAGAGAGGCACTGACAAGAGACTGTAAATTCAATTTCAAATGTTTGAGAGGTTGTTAAGTGGACTAATATTAAGTGGGATTATAAATATAATGACATCTAATATAGCTTTTAAGTAACTAGGGAAGCATTATATGAACTGACAATGGCAATCTGTGGCTGTGGGACCTTAATAAATTTATGAGAGTTTATTACTGAATTTCATTTATTGCCATCATAGGGAATGCTTACGCATGAGAACTTTACATGAATTGAGATAATTGATCATCCAGGGAAGTATCTAAATGCATTTAAAGGAAACTGTCAAATAACAATTTAAAATTAACAAGGAAAAAAGTATGTTAAAATCTACTCAGGGAATATTGTTATTTGCAGGACACTGTCAAGCCCCTTAGGCAAGAAATGTTCCCTGTGACAAGATATTTGATTTTGACTGCAGAAGAAGGAAAGTTTTAAATCAGCTCTCCCAGTACAGATCCTCTCCCCAAAGTCACAACAGTACCCATGAACAGAACCCAAATCAATTCACTGCAGGTCTAAGTATCAGCGTGAGCTCTGATTGCCCATGTGCCCTAGATGCAGCTTCATGTTAAGCAAGTTACTGCTGTGCCCTGAACCCAAGGAAAAAGCAATGAGGCTTTCTTCAATGTGAGTGTTGCTTAGGCTGGGAGGTGATTCCAGGGCCACGTAGTCCAGCACCTGCTCAGCATTTCCCAAGAAGAAGTGATATGGAGAGATGGGAACATGAGGGTTTTCTGCCCTCTGGCTGAGCTGGGCAGAGCACAGGGACATGTCCCTTCTCTGAGTGGCTGTAAGCCACTTGTGGATTTGCTGTAGAGTGACCAGATGGCCACAGCTGAGCCCAAGGAGTGGTAAGGGAAGGAAGAAAGGAAGGACGCAAGGAAAGAAAAAGGTGTCAAAAAATGATAAAAGATAGAGAAGGGGGGGGGGGACAGTAAGAAAGTATAAGGTGTAAGAGAAACAGCAAAAAGAAGGGTTCTTACACATGGAAAAGGGAGGAACAGAATACAGAAACAGAGAAATTAATCGAAGAGAGAATGTACTTGAGGAATGGACAAAGGACAGTAAAAATCAAGGAACAGAGAAAGTCAAGAACAGAAATTGAGGCTGCAAACTCTTACAGAAATCCAGTGTCAGGTCTCACTGAACCTAAACTGGTTCTTTTTATCTTTCAATAAGATTTTTTGATGGATTTGGTAGATTTTCACAGTAGTCTAAAGAGCTCCTGCTTCAGTAAAGTTTCAATTGTACAAGACTAGCTGATGTCAAAACAGATATAGAAAACTAAAGGGAGATAAGGTTAAAAGACTGCAGGTTATGCAGGGGGCATGATGAATTAGATATTGGTGGAACCAGCCCTTGGCTAAGGTCCTAAGCAAGTAACAAAGAAATCCTGTGGTCTGGAGCCACATAACTCAGCTGGGACTTAAATGACACTAGTTCAGGAACCAGGAAGAGAAAGCAACAGCTTCCCAGCTGAACCTCCATCTCTCTCATTCTCTGACCTTCCTGTTCTTTGCTGAAATCTCACCCATCTTTCCAACTTCCAAACCTCTAATATAGTCCTGTATTGCTTTTTCACTTGTAGGTCTTTGTACATCAGTTTGCCTGGCCTTTCTCTCAGGCATTTTTATTGAAAACTTTAAAATATATATATTCAGTGCCCTTGAGTGCTTTTTAAATGAATTTGTTAGAAGATTATCAGCAAACTAAACTGTTTAACAATATGAGATAGTTTCCCACAGGACAGCACCAAAACAGGCAATCAGATCCAAGGAGCAGTGCTGATTTTTAGTGCAGCAGAAGCACTGTCAAAACCCCGAAGAAAGCATCTGGCAAATAAACAGAATAATAAATACAATCAAATAATGTGAAGTCGAGAGACATTACCTGTGTAACTTTGATGTGAGTTTACTAAATGTATTCATTTATTAAAGGCAGGTGGTGAACCTTGGTGCCTCTCTGCTGTACAAGCCTGGGAACCAGCTGGGAGCCAAAAGCAAGGGTTTTCACGTGTGAGGGCATCTGCAAGGAGTGATGGTGAGAGAGCAGAGCTGTTTATACCTCTGGTACATTAATAAAAGGCAGTGGGACACAGCTGTTTTAAACTTGAGTTTGTGCTTCCCCAAGACTTTTTTTTGGTGAGACATTTCCAGTGATACACTTGATGATACACTTCCAGAAGAAGAGCGTGTCTAATTGGACCCCGCATCATCAGGATGCAAACACAGGCCCATCCCCACTGACCCACATGTGGAACACACACATAGTGGGAAAACAGATGGGGGGAAGGAGAAATTAGAGTGTTTTGTTCATAAGTCAAGATGACTGTCCCTCTGTACACCACATCTTGAGTACTGTATCTAGTTCTGAGCCCCTCACTTCAAGAAGGACCTTGAAGGGCAACAGAGCTAGTGAAGGCTCTAGAGAATAAGTCATGAGGATCACCTGAGGCAGCAGGAGTTTTTTAGCCTGGAGAAGAGGCTCAGGGTAAACCTTGTAACTCTCAACAACTACCGGAAAGGAGGTTGTAGCAAAGTGGAGGTCTGCCTGTTCTCCCAGGCAATAAGCGGAAGGACAAGAGAACATAGCCCCAAGCTCCACCAGGGGAGGTTCAGTTTGGACATTAGGAAGAATTTTTTAACTGAAAGTGTGGCCAGGCACTGGAATGGGCTGTCCAGGGAGCTGGTAGAGTCACTGTCCCTAGAACTGTTCAAGAAACAACTGGACCAGGCACTTAATGCTATCATTTAGTTGGTATGGTGGTGTTCCATCAAAGCCTGGACTTGATCTTGAAGGTCCCTTCCAATCTTAATGATTCTAGGATTCTATGACATATCCTTTTTGTCCTTCCCTTTTCTGTTCATCTATGTCCTTTTCTAGCCATTAGCTCATTAGAGAAAAAAACATCTTAGTTATCTGCCATTTGCACACTTGTATGTGTGAAGTGTTGCAAGCCAGCAAAGTGATGCCTTAGCGCCACGATGTGGGTTGAAGGTTGCTTTGTACACTGGATCTACTTCTCTTGCGTCCCTTTGAAGTGCAAATGTAAACATCCTTGGTCACGAGTCATTAAGAGCCTGAGACGTTTTGAACAAAGACTGGGCAGCTCAGGGAACCCATACTCCCAGTGAAACTGGGCTTTAATGGAAAAAATTCAGTAGGCACATTGTTGACATATTTTTCCTCTTATTTCCATGTACCTACTAGGGAATGGAGATCTAGCGCAATTAAGGACAGAAGAGTAAACTCTGACTGGAGAGTAATTAACTTAAGCTCTCCTTTTGGAATTGTCTTTCTTGCTCCAAAATGGGAGAGCAGGAATGCTGTGTCTTACGTCCTATCCCTAGTGACAAGATTTATGAAGTTTTTGATCAGGTTTCTCAGCACACAAAAAGGACTTTGAGTCACTGAGATGTTCCTGTGGTGGCACCCTAGGAGGCTTAAGGCACAAACTCAGCAATAGTACAACTCTTGGTATGTACCTGTCCCTCATCAAGCCCTGTGCTATCCCACAGTAGCATCCCTTACTGCTCTCTCCTGTGTGGATGGGGGTGTGAACCAGGGACACAGTGCTGAGAAGAACAGGCTGATTCCATCTCATCCTCTTTTGGGTTCCTGGCAGCACCTGGCACTACATGTTCATCTCCCACTAGAAAATCAGCATGTACTATTTGCATTCACTTAAACAGAAAGCACACCTATCTTTCTTTCCCCTTGCACCCTGTTTCTCACGTCTTGCAGCAGTAATAATCCCTGCTTGCCCCTTTGTGTCTGCTAGTCTGAAATCTAGTTTTTGTAATACACATACACACACTTGGAACTCGAGTCCCATAGAAATCAGAAGTCAGCTGTTGTGAACTAATGTGCTTGTGGGAGCGTATGGGAGTGCTCTCTTTTTGATTCTCGGCATCAAAGGAGGAAGTTCCCCTGAGATATCATTTGGAGCTCTATAAATACTTTGTGTTTTCATTTTAAAAACAAATCTTCCTGTATTTTCAAACTGAAATGAAACTTCTGACGATCTCAGAAATGTCTCCCTTCTGAAAGAGAATCCAAGGTGAGTGGTTTGGTACACAGTATACAAAACTACTCCCAAGAAATGATGCAGAAAACATGATGTAGAAAGAAGTTCATTTCTCTAGTACAGATCAGACATCGAGGTCACAATCAACAGATCTTTTGCCAGAAAAGATCTTGCAGAGAGAAAGCTTCTTGCATCAAAGAGAATCCCTGGACTATAGTATGTTACTCTTGCTATCCACTGAGTTTTCATCTTTATTCCCATCTAAATAATTTGAAGAGCAGAGATGAACAGAAAAATAAATTCTGAGGAGTAAAGGCAGTTTTAGAACTAAAAGATTGATGCACCTTGCACTGAAGGATATTTGTGAGTGAAAGCTGAATGAGATCTGGATGTATCTTGAAGTCTTGTAATGAGTCATCAAATATTAAATCTTTTTTGTTGTAGTTAAATACATGGCCTAAGAAATTAAAAAATTAGTTGAATACTTTCAACATGGATTGGATCTAGAAAAAGGGAAAAAAGCTTTTTCTCATAAAAAGGCATTTTCTTATACAACTCCTCAGTGCTGTTTTGAACCCAGGAGGAGCAGCACTGAAGAATCACTTGAACAGCAAGCTTAGTGGGAACTGGAGGCTTTGGAGCCTCACCCAAGAAAAAGTCCTTTTTTCTTTAGAGGTGAAGGGGTTCCTGGTGAAGGGAATGTAGCAAGAGATCAGATGAGATGGATGACCCCAATACATCTTGACTCTCATGAGCAGATACTGGAGGAGCTCAGGGTAGTGTGTACAACCCTAGCTCCAACTTAGGAGTGAGCAAACACAGAATAAGGGGACAGCAGCCATCATGAACTGGTCTATCCCTCCACTCTCTTCTTCCAAAAAGACAATGTATATCACCGCTTGCTATGGACCCCAGTGCTGACAGTGACTTCTCAGCAGAAGTCTCCCTTGGCTCCTTCATTGACAGTCAAGGGTCAGGTTTCAGGTCTGTGGAAGAAATGGGGCTTGTCTGACTCTAGGGGACGGTCTGAAACCTTTTTCTTTGCAAAACTTGGGGTATTAAAACGATCAACTTGAAGAAAGCAAACTAGTGCCACCTTAGAGCAGGGCCACTCAGGCAGATGTTACAGAGGTTATGCCTCCCTGCGCCTATCGAGTTACTCAGCGAAGGAAACAGTGCCATTTGATAGCACATGCTTTGTTACATTTCAGATCAAACCTTTATGAGCCAAGGAAACAGCTTGCTTTAATCAGGTCATCATCCTTCAGTTTCAGTCAGAATTGTAGTTGTAATTGTACCAGTTGATGGTACAGTTATAAGACGCGCTATAAGACAACTGTCTTGAATGACACCTCAGTGGTATGAAATAGTGTTGTTGAATGCAGTAACAATTAGATATTTGGGAGAATACCTATTCCTGTCATCCTTCATCTCATTTAATGAAAGCTTAAACAACACCCTAATTCAGCCCCTGGCAGTATCTGTCTGCTGTTGGTGCAGCTCAGGGAATCAAAAGGTCAAGGGCAGCACAATCCAGTGTTCTGTGGCCAAACACTTGGAGAGAATCACTTCGGCCAACACCAGCTTTTACTGATAAATAGTAAGCATATCAAGACCTTTAGCACAAAAAGAAAGGAAAGATCAAATAAAAAGGAGACTGCCCATAAAGTTTTTACTGGGGCCATGAGGGCATTTCATGTTTTAGAAGAGACTTCCTTTGTGTGAGAAAATGCTGATTCTCTAATACTTTCTCTTTATAACCTTTGATAACCACATTGAAATTTCTGGCACTCATGGGCAAAGCATGAAGGCTAGTGGTGCATACTCAGTCTAAAATAAGGTTCCACTTGCTGGCATAGTCGCACCATGTTTGCACTTTTGAGGTGCCTGCCACACATTGTTTAAAATGCACTCAAAGAAGCCTAAGACTGTGACTTCTTCATTCTTCAGTAGCTATTGCAGAAAGGTTGGTAGGGCTAAATGATTGAAATTATTTGCAATGCTTGGCTGTTGGGTAAATGATTAAGCTGCATACGTATGGAGGAAGAAATAACACAAAAGGTTATTTATGTGCACTTGAGTTGGTAGAAATACCTCATAAAATCCACCATACAGTTTGAGAAACAGCATTTAATGAAGGATGATTACCAGTGATATTCAAAGACCTCTTCTTAAATAATGTTATATATTATAACCTATTTTTTCTATAATTTGTAGCACTTTATATTTTCCACTTTTTTTTCTTGATATTAAACCAAATGTAGATCTGACATGTTCTGTACAGGAGAGTCTACAGCAACTAAGACTTCAACAACATCTTTTGCTTCTTTTTTGACAGAGGAATTTGGAACAATTATGAGTCAACATAAAATAGTGTATAATTCTATCCCTAGCTTTGTAATGAGCCATAGATCAAAAGGCTCTGAAATTGCTGTGATTACCATTTCCCACAAGGGACTCATTCAAAAAAAATTACAGTAGATGATCTGAACAACAGGGAGGAAAAATTCACACTAAGCAGCTGGTATGTTTGCAAGGCTGTTACGTTACATCCAATACAAAAGGTGTGAAAACATGTTATGCATGTGATTTGTGATGCAGACACTGCCATGGATACCACTTAAAGGAAAAAATATGATGTAGAAACGTTTCTCTTTTTTCGTTAAGGAACTTTGTATGATCAATTACTAAAACTTTGTTCCACGATGGTGCCCCTTTTCCTATTCAAGACTTAGGTAGGTTGCATTTTAAAAATTTCAAGGACTAGATCACTGTAGAAAGTACTTGTCTTCCCCTCATCTTCTCATCAGAAACTTGGCACAGAGTTAAACTAAAATTACCACATTTGAAACAATAATGACGAGGAAAACATGGTTGTGCTCCATTAAATCTCAGGCACTCCTGTGCAGGGCCTTTAGCTTCGAAGACTGCATCGCTCTGAAGGGAAAAGTTAGTTCAAACACAGACTCTGATTTGACTCATAATCTAAAATAATGTAATAAAAAATAAGAGAGAGTGGCAGTAGTGAAAGTAAAATCTAAATGGCCAAAAGAACAGCTATTTAATTTTTAAATATAATCAGACAACTTAAGTCTCAAAATAATAGTAAAACAGGGAGGCTGATCCATGTTTCATAAAGGACAGCTTAAAATAGAACTAACTAAATGAAACTAAAAATAGAGCAGAGAAGAAGAAAGAGTTTATTAAATAAAGAAGACAGTAACCAAGGAGATCTCTAAATGAGCAATAGCAAGAAAACATTTCTAATTTGAAGAGAAAGAAGAAAAGGTACAACGAAGCTAAGGGGAAAAATTTACCTGCTGTCTGCTTTGAAGAATAGTTGCAAAGATGACTGAAAACATTTCTAAAAGCATAACTATTACAATACATAGTGAAACACTTCTAAGGAGAAGACTTCTGATAGCATGAACAGAACAGCAGAGAAAAATCTGTGAGGACAATGAAAATTCAATCCCTTCCACTTGCAAAACCAGGGAACACTGGCTAGTTCTGTGATCTGAACTGCAGGGTTTGGTGCTTAATGCTGAGCATGGAATTTTCCCACTGAGATTATAATGAAATGAAAAAATTGTAAAAACAAAAAAAAAAAGAAAAGGAAAAAAACCAACGTGAAAAACAGAGCAAAATTTATTGCTGAGTTTCAAATGCTGGTCACCAGTAGTGGGAATTTTTCTTGAGAGAGCATAAGGTATAAGATCCTCTATTAAACTGACTAGAATGAAAATCTCATATGTTTAATAAAGTCCCTGCTTTGTACAGGACTTGGCCACATCACAATCCAGATATAAAAGGCAAAATACAATTATCTGTGAGAATGGTTAAATGCAGAGTACAACTGCAAGCAAAACAAAGTCTCTCACTGAGCTACCAAGAGCTAACATTTTGGAGACCCTTCTCTCCTCTGCAAATGTGATTCTTATTTTATCTCTCTCTTTTATAACTCTATTGCAACTCTGCCATTTACAGTGGAGGCAAGTAGGGACATCAGGAAAAATTGCTTGGATAATTCTTTCCAGCTTCCTGTTAGTATCTTCATGTCAAATATCTGGTTTAGTCTGAATTATTTGTACATGGCAGCTCTTAGTATTTTGTTAAACTGGAATAGCTGCCCCATAACCTAAACAGTTTGTAGTACAAGGGTGAAACCTCCTCAAACTCTGCATCTAAAGATGAAACTATCATGGATTTCAGTCTAGAAATTAATAAGATCTGGATCTGGAAATGGATCCAATGTTGCCTATGTCATTGACAAAAGTGCGGAGCATGTTACACAACCATGAGCTCCACCAGCACAATGTGTGGAAAATAGGATATGGAGATGTTTTGCAGCAGTGAAGCAATTTACGATAGTTCTAGACCTTAGCAAGCTTGAAATCAGGCCCCTAAGACTGATCTCAATATCGCCAGTTGAGTCTGTGGTGATGATGCAGCCTTCATTTCATAATCATGAAATCAGACTAGTAAAAAGTGAGACCTGTTCATAGATGAGTAATGACTAAAAGTAGAAATTACCCTTTACAGAAAGGAACAAAAGTAAATGAAGAGAAAAGGAGAAAGGTGCTAGAAGTCTCCACTAGTGACATTGATCTGGTAACTTGACTGCCCTGGGATGAAAGCAGATGTGGTGTGATGATAGAAGGGCTGGCTTGAAAAACTCCCTGGTTTAATAATATTTAATGGCAACTTGGGGCAAGAATGTGCCCCAGTCATTCCTAAAGTTACAAAGAGATTCCCACCGGGCAATAGGCTTAAGAGACTTTTTAATTGTAAAGCTTATGCCACACAGATTTAAGCAGAGGAGATGAAATGCTGGAGAAAGAAATGTCTACAATTTATTAATATTTTTAAAAGTTCTATGGATGTGGATTAGCCATTACAAGTATCCTGAGATACCAAGAATGTACTTGTTTTCAGGCTCATCCAAGTTTCTTCTTCTGTATAGAAAAATGGAAAGCTGCCTCTCATCTACACTACTGTGGACCCCCCAAAAAATCCTCAATTGTTCATATCTCAATTTATGCAACCTTGTTGTTTCAGAGATAATGTAAAGTGAACAGGAGACAATCCTGGGTCAATGGGTGTTTTTAAAGCTACCTGAATGCCAGTGAAAGGATAGTGATCAAGACGAGGGGATGACCAGGAAGGTGTTGGCATGGAATCAGTATCATCAAAGCAGTAATGGGACCAGGAAATGGGAAAAGAAGCCTAGGATAGGTGTTTTATTGAAGATGAATAGGCTCATTTCTTTCCAACATTTCATGAAGGAATTTTCATTAGCTTACTGATAACCTGCTTGGTGTCATGTCTGTTGAAGATCTCCTTTCTGCTTGGTATCTTGCACTGTCCTCAGTGGGTTAGGGAGTGGGGAGCATGGTTTGTTCTGCTATGGAAGATCTCTGTGTATCTGTGAATATAAATCTGTGTTAAACAAGAGACGACAGATAGATCTGATTTTAGTTCTCTCTTAGAAAATATAATCACTATGTTAAAAATCCCTGACAAATGCTCCCCATTCAGCACTGATGAGCCTTGAGAAAGTAATAAGTATTTTCTGTAGCCTGAAAATTTTGAGCTACAGGTATTTTATTTCATTATAGAAATTTTAAATAGCATGAGCTAATCAAATTTAAACAGCAAAAGAAATTACTAATACTATGACTGTTAGAAGACACTTCGATATAAGCCAATAAATTGGCTAAATAAATGTCTGGTGAATATTATCTAAATGTTTTTTCCCCTTAGGAACATTGCTAAGCTTGATTTAATTTATTAATATAGTTTAGTAGATAGGATTTCAATTATGAAAATATAGTAATACTATGAAGAAAGTAAGCAATATCTTCTTCCAGGTGATGCCTTGTTCATTTTGTTGCACATTAGGTTTACAAAAATATGGCCATGCCTGTGTATGAAGGAAACGTAATTCAGCATACTGGAATTTCTGACAGCATTATGCATGCCACCCCCACCCAGGGACTTGGCCAAATCACCTTAACAGGATTATTTTGTTGGATACAAGAGCTGAAACATATTCTGCAGTACACTTAATACCTCATTCAGAGGCCATTGAACACATTAAGTCTAATTAGTTAGCAGTGTAAGATCAAGAAATGTAAGCAAATTTGCTGGAGGCTTGACACAACACTGCATCATGGTCCTTGATTTAAGTCTATTACAGAGGTCTTCTCCATACGCTTTCCTCTCAGTTCTGTATATTTCTTTCTGTTTCCTGTGGCTGAACACCCATGCAGTATTTTGAAATTCTTGGATGAAGGATACTCAGTAGACACAGGGATCACATCTCACATTGCCCAGCAGAAGAGTCAGCAACCCACAGCAGTTTGATTCCTTTCTCCACAGGTTCAAAACTGACACAGTTGTCACGATAACCTTGCCAATTCTCTGAATTAGCCAGTTCTCTCCTTCCCCAAATACTGCTTAAAAACTTCAGCGCGTGAGTCACCCTGCCTTTCTAACAAGTGTGCTGAGGCACATTGAAGAGATTTCATTAGAATTCTCTACAGGCTGGAATAGATTATAACAAGGTTACTGTCATCAGCAGAGGGAAAACTGCAAAGGTAGATAAGAATTTCTGAAGGTTGCTGGAGGTGTAAGGGAGGCTAGAAAAATAGGATTCTTTCAAAATAAACAAACCAATTGAATCCCCTTAGGACACTGATAACAGCAACATTGCAGAAATAGCAGAAGAATTGTGTGGTAGAAACATTCCGCATTCACTGGGAGTGCCAGTGGAAAAGAATTTGCAGGTCCATATGAATTTACAAAGGAAGACTTTGAGGTTAACTGCTTCAAACTTCTTTAACTTGCAGAAAAAATTATAGCCATCTCCAAAACATACATAACACTGTGAATTACTTTTAAAACACAGCTGGTGTAATATGCTCCTAGAGCTGATGAAGTATTCTACAGCCAGATTCAAAACTTGTCCCAGGCACAGGAGAGGTACTGGATAGCATGAACTAGAAAATTGCAAGAGAAAGCTAAAAAGAAGCACCATTTCTAGATTGCTTACATTCAGACATTGATAAATAGCATCAAAAATACTGATTTCCACCCCACACCTTCATCCCCCTTGTGACACTTTGGAGCCACATTCTAAGGACCCTTCTGTTCCCCTGCTATGCTTAGAGGGAACAAATCCAAAACAAAGCCAATTGATTCTACCTTGAAAACCTTCCTTTGCTATTTTCCTAGTTTAACAGGAACAGCTAAGAAATTAAGATGCAGGTCTGCAGGGAATTGCTGGCTGTCACAGCAGCCAATATTTTCTTACTGTTTCATTTTAGCCACTCATCTGACTGCATCTGTTTGCTATCTCTGTCTGTCTTTATGTTTCTGCTCTTTGGGAGAGGAACCACTCTTTTTCCTCTCTTTCTGCTAGTAAAGTGTCCTGCAACTCTGACTGAGCTGCCGCCATGCCAGAGTACAACAACAGTAAAGCATCTTCAGGAGCCAAAAATGGGCAAAAATGGGCAAAAATGGAAGATCGGGAAAACTTCCATCCATCCTTTTCCTTTGAGATGGGAGACTCAGCAGGAACATAAATCCCCCTTGTGCTTTATTTACTCATGGGACAACAATATGAGTCTGTGATTTTCGTTCCAACATACATTGCATTATAAAGAAAGTTTTTATTCAAGATTCTCACAAAGATACATACATATGCCTCTTTCATCTCTCCCAATCTCCTCTTCCCATAAATGAGTGAAATTTGTCAACAAAACAAGGAACCCTCTATCCCTGGGAAAGTTTTTATGCTGAGGGGTAAAGAGAAGTGGCAAAGACCAGGAAAGCCAACAGAAACATGTTTAGTTCATTCTCCCTTGCAGGGTGCCACCACAAAGTCCACTTCTACAATAAAACACCGTCTCTTGTAACAAGTTGTGAACATCACAAATGTTGTTACAACTAGCAATTCCCTGGTTCTTATTTTTCAAATGTAAGAAATACCATATATTCTGTATATTTATGGCACTTTCCAAAGATTATATTACCATGACCAAAACTATACTAGGAGATAGAAGTGTGATCCTGCAGTATTCATCCTGGCTTGTTGCAATGAATTTCTTAATGATTAGAGATATTTTAGTAACTACAGCCATGCCACTCTGACGCCTGATCCCGTCAGATCTCAGAAGCTCAGCAGGCTCAGGTCCAGCCAGTACTTGGATGGGACACCTCCTGGGAGTATCGGGAGCTGTAGGTTCTAGTCCTGAGGACTTCCCTGTCACTGTCCAAGCTTGCTCGGCCGTGGCAGATGGACCTCAGGACTGAAACGGTGGGGCCAGTTCTGCGCACGCTGAACCTCACCTAAAAAATCCACTGCGCAGGCTGGAAGGGCACACCCACGTGGGGAAAGCCCTTCCCAAATCTTCGTTCACGAAGTCTGGCCATACAATTCTTTCCCCAGAGCTGGGGAACAGATCTGCTCTTGCATCCTTTGGCATGTATATTTCAGCCTAGTTGCTGGAATAAGCTTTAATATGGGAGGTGAAGAGCCTGGAAAGCATTTACAGCTTCACATCAGGTCAAAGAGCTTTGCATTACTTCCTGTCTCTCTTTAGAACTGCATTAAGGCTGCCACTGTAAGCATTTAGTAAGAAGGAAGAAGACTATGTTTACCTCATACTGTAAAATGCACAGGCACTTGTGTTGAGCACTATGCACTTGCCTCTGTTTTCTGACCTTGAGCATATGTTTACAATTCCCACCGACATGAAGGGATAAACTGTCCTCAAGTATCTCCGGAGACACTTTTGTCATTCAACTATTTCATGCTGTAAATAAAGAAAATAATCAGTCGTGGCTGACTTGGAGAGATGAGTAGCTGGAATAATTTTGGCTTGACATGATTAGCCATGCAAAACCGTTCAAATAAATAACGGAAAAATACAGTCTACACTGTCCAGTCTGAATATAATCAAGTTCTGAATCAGAATGCTCTGAATGTTCATATTCCAAGAACAAAATGTTAGAGTGCATTATCTTAATAGAATGTATCTCATTATGTATTATTCTAGAACACTTTTGTCTATGAGTTGTTTAATTACATAAATTTATCCCTTCTAGTAAGATGAAAATAAACATGCCACATCCTTGGAATTAATTCAGATAATTCAACTACTTAAAGCATTCTTACCTCTAGTGAATGAAGTAAAAACAGGAATGTTTCAATATCTCAATAAGGCTGTAGATATTGTAAACCTGTTCTCACAGGAACTGGCTAAATCAGTCGCTTGCCTGAATGAAAACTAAAATCAGGAAACATACTTTGCAATAGAAGTTTTAGCAAACATACACAAATTATGCCATGTTTCAGAATTTGGTCAAGTAAAGCAAAACACTAATGTTTATTTAGTCTTAAGTTATGTAAAACTTTGCTCTAGTTCAAATTGTATCTTAAATGTATTTCCCACTTTTTATTCTCACTTGAATCTTTCTGGCTTTTCAATCTTTCTAGATTATTTTCAGCAATGTAAAATAAGAAATACTTGACTTCTCAAATAAACATATGCAATCCTTGCAATTTCTTGCTCTATATTTGCCACAAAAAAAGGTGTATAAAAATATAGTCATTTTCCTACCAGAAAACATAACATAATATTTCAAACAGAATATTCTTCCTCTAGGCAACTCAGTGAAATTTGTCAAATTGCCATAAGCAGAAATTGTTTTTCAGAGATATCAAAGACAATGTTAGACTATAGTTTTTCAGTTCTTTGGTACGTCTCTTTACTTCTTAGTTGTTTTTTTTTTTTTTTAATCACTAATATAGTCTAGAATTTTGAGATAAGCATAAGAGTTACAACCAACATAAGTCTCTAATTTACCATTAGTATAATTTTGAAGCTGTATAGTGGGTTATTTTTTCCCAGTCATTAATGATATTATAGGAACAGTACTGACACACACACAAAAATGTGTATTTAGATTTATTTTACACTTGAATTCTTCAAATAGTTTCATCTGGAAATGAGAGAAGGTAATTGTTTTATTTGCAATAATGTTTCAAAAACAATTTTGAAAGTGTTTTCAGTCTTAGATTTTATGCAGAAATGCGCTAAATACTTAGAACTAAATAAAATATTTTTAATACCACAATTTTTTTAACTTTTTTTTTCAGTTTTGCAAATAGTTTATGTTTGCTTTCTGGTTTCAGCTAAGTGGTGAGTCCACCTAGGCAGGGCACCAGGCACCCATCAAGCTATTCTATCACTTGTACTCAATTTAACAGGGGAATTAAAATACAATGAAAGGCTCATGGATCAAGGTAAGGACAGGGAGAGATCCCTCACTCACTAATTAGTGTCACAGACAAAACAGACTTAACTGTGGGAAATTAATTTACTTTATTATCAATCAAATCAGACTAGGACAATGAGAAATAAAGCCAATTCTTAAAACCAGCTTCTCTCCATCCTGTCCTCCCCAGGCTCAGCTTTGCTCTGGGTATCTCTACCTCCTCCCTCAAAGGGTGCAGGTGGAAGGGGAAGTGGTCAGTTTATCACAGAATGTCTCTGCTACTCCTCACTCCTCACACTCTTCCACTACTCCGGTGTGGGGTCCCTCCCACAGAAGACAGTCCTCCATGAACTTGTCCAGAGTGGGTCCTTCCTGCAAGGTGCAGTTCTTCACAAACTGCTCCAGTGTGCGCCCATTCCATGGGGTGCAGTCCTTTGGGAATGCACTGCTCCACTGTGGCACTGGCTCTGGCAAACACAGGGGAATCTTCTGGCAGCTTCTCAAGGAAGTCATCCCTGTAGCCCTTGTGCTACCAAAACCTTGCTGTGCAATCATGATGCAAACCACCAAAACAGAAGCATATTATTTATACAGCTCTAATACTCACCAGACTTTAAATTTAGCTAAAGGATGTGATTTCAACTTTATCTCCTGACAAAACAAGTCTCCAAAGCACAAGAAATTGTGAAGGTCAAATAAAACTACAACGATCCCAGCTATGGAGACAAAACTGGAATGCTTTATTGAACACTTGATCACAATTTAAGGGCTTTAGGGCAGCATATGCTAATAGGGAGGAT
>JAOXXN010000446.1:44217562-44237872 GCA_026770055.1 Myrmophylax atrothorax | reverse complement strand
CCTGGGCATTGCAATGCAGCAGAGGTAAGCATTCTGCCAATAAATCTGCATGTTTTGTCCCTATTCACCCAGTTGGGACCAACCAAGTATTACTTAGAAAATCAGATCAGGAGGCCAGTTATGCCTCTAGAAAAGTCAATGTGTCTGAAATGTATGACTCAGTCTCACTACAGATTGCTGGGGAAAAAATACAGGACCCAGGTGTTTATTATAAGAATAGACTGATATTTAGTGCACCAAGGGCAAACAGTGAAATGTAATGATTGCAATATTGTGAAAGTGATGTATGAACTCTCCCATTCACTCTTAAGCCAGTAACCTCATCATGTAGGCAATCTCCTGATGAGGAAATCACTTCAATCATAGGACAACCATGAAGAATCTCTCTCTGCTTTACTTATGTGTGCTTGGCAAAGCACCATCCTTGACCGCTAGGTTTCTATGTTTTCTATGTATTGTTCACTAATTTTTAGTTCTAAGTGCTGATTAACCATGGAGAACCACATCTCCCACTGCTAAATTAGCATTAAGAAACCATTCAGTATCTCAAAGTACAATTATCCTCTTCTCTCTCCTTCGCTTCATATATGTACCAACAGATCAAAATATTTATATTTTTTGTTTGCAATTCCTCATGCAAGAAATACTTTAAAAGATGCTAATCTTACATTGTATTGAAGTTACAGGAGTGAGAAGGTAATCTTATGTAGCTCACCAGATGATAGAGATTTTTGAAAATATCTGCCCTGGAGGTTAGTTTATCCCAACTTTTTCACTGCTCCCCCTTTTGGGGCCTTTTATGCATCCACCAGATATCTGAAAAAATTTCCAACAAAAAATCCCAGACCTTCCCTTCTTTATTAAGCTAATAAGACACTGGAAATATTTGTACAATTGTCCACCTACTTGAGCAAAACTGAAGAATGCCAGTTGTCAACACTTTATAGCCTATGTATCATCCAGCCACGGAGCTTCCTTTTTGCCCTTGGTAGGCAGAGTCTGTCTAATATTAGTCAGAGAGCAGGGAACGAAAGTTGAATGATGCTGCAGACAGTGGTGTTTCATGCTAGTCAAACCCCCAGTATTTTTGGAGAGGCAGATGAAGAGTACAGCCTTTTTAGGGTGCAGGAAGGATGGTCTTCTTCACCCATCTTGCACATTGACCACCTGACTGCAGGATCTGCATTTACTGTTTGGATTACACTTCAACTCTAGAGAGAACATTCACAGAGATAGAGAATGGAATTTGGTCCTTGCCATGGAGGATGTGCTTGTGAACAGGTGGTGGTCCTGGAGCAGAGAGCACAAGGCTCAAGGTGCACTCTAAAACCCAGTGGCAGCAGCTCATCAGCAGCCCTGGTATTCATGTGAAGATGAAGTTCTGTTCGCAAGGTTCAACTGTAACAGCTCACATTTTTTATTAAAATGATGCTTCTCAGAGCTGCTAGGCACCTTTTACAGCAGGAACTTCAGAGAGGGTCATTTATTACTGATATATTTTTAACAGAGCAACTGTCTCTGAGGAAATCATTGATCATTGCAGCTAATGGCCAGAATTAGCTTGTAATTAATAAATGTATCAGCACCAGCTAGTCATTTGAAAAAGAGGATTTCTGACCTTCATAAGATTTCTGACCCTGTAATAATACCTATGTTAGAGGCTGGACAAAGAAAAGCCAAGTTCCAGTGCTCAGAAAACTTTTAATGAGAACCCACTTGGATACAAAGTGAAAAATGGTCAGAAAACCATTATATATAACCCATGGTTGTTTTTGTGAGCTACTGCAGTTAGTGAAACTGGAAGATCTCACCCCCTGCATAAAATAAATGTGTTTGCAACACGGGAGAAATACAGCCTTTATTTGCTGTATGTTCTTGTTCTGTGACCAGTCTTCATTTGAGCCTTTAAATAATCTTTAAATATGCCTCTGAATGGACAAAAGAAAAAGTACATGTCACATTAACATTAAGTCAAGCAAGACAGGAGGAGGATGCAAAACAAAACAAAAAAATCGAGACCTCTGGGTCTCAATGTAAAAGGAGCTCAGTAGAACAAACATGTCTCAAAGATAATCTCATACATTTGTGGCTTGAGTAGTCAGCTGGTGGGGAGGGCTAATTGGCTGATATTTCTTTTTATTTTAGTAGTGAAAACTTGGAGAACATAAAATTAAAGTGTTTTATGTGTATTGAGATAAAGGATGCAAGAGGTCAAGGACAATGTGGCAGAACAGAAGAAACTGGAGATACAAGCTTTGAGGAACACAGGTTTAAAGCCCAGTAAAGCAAAAAGGCAACACAATGATACACTAGAGAGTAGTTAAATCATACCTTGTACAAGAAGCAGAAATAATGTAAATCTGAGGTAACTGCAAGTATGCTAAATAGTCAAGAGAAAAAAAGCAAATCCCAGCTCACACAGACTACTTAGAATTGTAATAATTTCTGTACATGGGACAATGTAGCAACACAATGGATTTATTCATACGTGTCTACTCAAAATTTTAGTAGTCCTTATATAGCCTTGTTTGATTATCTGTCATACTTCCCAGATAGCTTTTTTTCAAATTAGTATGGTACCTTGAATTTCAGTAGCATATTTTTAGGGTCAGCTATAAAGACTGCACCAAGAGAGACCAGGAGGGTCTGTGTGGGGACATGACATTACTTCCACACTGCCACTGCTGAGACTGTCCATGTGTAGGCAGCAGCTCTATGCTGGCAAGTGAAGAAGCACACGTTTTACAGAAGGCTTCTACCAGATACTTAAAAATAAAAAACCAAGAAATCCTATTGTACAGAGTCTGACAGTGAATGTTTCAATTTAAGAATAACCTTGGGTCTCAGGTTGACTGAGCCTCCCTATTTCTTCTTCTAGCAAGGCAACGTTTATCCAACTGCCATAAGCATCCCACTGGCGTCTGAGGCTGCTCCCACGCCAAAACTAAAACCATGGCTTGATCCTAAACTGAAAGAAAACCCAAAGCTAGGACAAGGCCAGACAGGAAACATGATAAAAACAGTAGTTTCTGCTAGTTCTATCGTGTTGATAATGGTTCCTTATAGCCCCCATGGAGTCATCAAACCATGCTTATCTGCCCTGGCAGGGGCCTATGGAGCTTGGGACAGTTCCTTGGCATGTTTTCCTTCAGGCTGCAAGATGCAGGCTGACATCCCTTGTAGGCTGTCAGCCGAAGCAGCTGCCTAGGGAAAGAGCCAGCTCTCCTATAAGGTGGACATTAAGAGCACTTGACTGTAGGTTCCTTTCACATCACTGCACTTCACACACTTAAAAGCAACAAGAAGTGATGAGATCATGCACTTCCTAGGAGAACCATCTACTTTCCTGAAAGTTTTCACTGTCCCGTTTCACCACCCCAAAATGGCTTGCCCATTTATACACACGAAGACCAAGGCAGGGCGGGATGCCTCTTGCTGTGAGCATAAGTCCCATAAGGTCTAGCAGGGAGAATGAAAAAGAGAAGAGATTTTACATTGTGGATCAATAAGAAAATTTAAAGAAACCACTATGGTCTGTGGATAAAATGGTAAATCACAAATAGAAAAGCAGTAATTAAACTAAAGGCTCCTCCAAACACAGCCACCTCCAACAGTGCAGAAAATCTGGTCAGGGAGTGCATTTCAGTTGTTAAGTGCATTATGAAGAGAGAGAAAGGAAAAAGGAATTGAACGAGGCCCCTGCCCTGAAAGGTCTTGACTTAGATTACAGATTTGAAATCTGTTTTCTGCTCACTTACTGTCTAGTTTTCTACACACTAAATCTCTTTTTGTATTGACCACTGTCCCATCAGAGTGTCAACTGTCACTGTCTTCTACTTCGCCTGGTCTTTAATTTGGCTCCCTATGTGCAATATCATACCTGTCCCTGTTGCTTGCCTTCTTCAGCACAAAAGCAAAACGTGAAGGATTCTGCTGCAATGAGCTTAACTCTCTTGGACGATCAGGATTTTGACCTCTTTTCTTACTATCTCTTCTTCTACTACCCATGGTAGAAATTACTGCAGTCCAAGGTTTTGGCACTGCAGACAATTCTGTACTTCTACAACTTGGACAACTCTGAATAGCAGACAAAAATAAAGTTAAAGCCATGCACAGACATTGCAATTGCTGTTCTATCTCACAGTATCATCTCTTTGCCTGGAAGGAACAAGAAGTTGAGCAGAGAGGACCAAGAGCAGGAAGTCTTGCAGAAGCATTTGCAAGGTAACTCTGCCTCTGACAACCCAAGGATGTTCTGACAGGAGCATATGGTTCAGTGCTTGCCTTTGGTGTGTTTTAGCTGATCCTCTGAGGGCAATTGCTCTTTCAAATGATTTGCGCAACATAGTCTGGACAGATATTTTTTCCCATTTTCCAGCCAAGGCACCCTGAGAGGCCAATGAAGAAGGGAAACTAACTTCTTACAAGGATTTTTAATCACATACTTAAGGAAAGATAACCCAAGCCCGTGAAGAAGAGAAATCTAAGTGAGCACAACAGTGACATCCAGAGGGCAGAGACCAGCAAGCAGAATTTTGCCAAATATAAATCAGAAAAAAACCCCAAACCAACAACACCAAAGCCCAAAAAAACCCACCACTGGGAGTGGGTTTCAGGTCCACTTAATGGTATGCTTCTCATCTCCCACAGGTGCTGCTTTATCTGTGTACCTGACCACCCAAGAGAAGCAAGGTATAGAGAACACTTCTTAGACACAAACAACTAACATATCCCTCCTTTTGTAGGGCAAATCTTCCTACAACAAATGGAACAGGAGTGCCCATGAGATGCAGCACTACACAAACCAGGTCAGTTCTGGAGTAGCCCCAGCCTTCTGAAGTGACTCAAGAGAGCTGAAGTAGCGCTCTCAGTCTGTGCAGACTTGCTACCACTGCTCCAGGTGAACATCCCCTGCTTTTTTGTCTGCAGTCTGTGCTTGCTGTGAGCTGTCTCTTTGCAGCTCTAGCTGTCCAAAATGGCTTTTTGGTTTCTCCCCACTACACGAGCATTCTCTCTGTCTCTCAGTCTCTTAAGTTAGCCCCCCTGTCTCTCCAACCCTGCTTTCTCCCTCTCTTCCAAATCTGTCATTCCATATGCTTTAAAAAAATACAACACAAATTTGTACAGAAGCAGGTTGCTATTTTACGCAGTTTTCACCCGAAGTAGCTGAACTTGTTTGTGCTAGGGAAGCCTCAAGACCATGGGATCCCTACCATAGTGCACTTGACATGTGGTGTTCCTGCTACTACAGGAGCAGGGAATTCAGCCTCTTCATACATTCAAGACAAAGAATGCTGTAGGTGGGGTAAATGTGCAGTATATGTTTGACCTATTCAGATCAAACTAATGGTATTAGATCAGGACAGACTTACTATACATGGCAGCAGCAGAAGAGGTGTAGGCTCTGCCCTCCTGCAAGGCAGGCTTGAGCAGGCTGAATTTCACTTGTCTGCAGGCTTAGCAAGGCTTCTATTTGCTCAGGCAGGCATAGAAATCCCAGAGGGGGAGACCATTATCCTATTTACTGAGTCACGATGATTCACTTAGCATTCAGCTTCCATCAGATACAGCAGCTCCTGGAGTTTAAACTAAATCTGTTTCCATCCTGCTGCTATTTCAGCTTCCTACTGGTTTATCCAACTTCTCAAAAACTTCCACTTCCCATGGAAAGCAAGTCTGGGTGTTTATTTATTTATTGAAGACACATTTGGAGAAGCTTGTTTTAAGTGCAAAGTATAAGCGGGTTAGGCAGGGGGCATAAAGTATGCAATATGGTTAAAATCTTCAAGAACTACTTGTCTTGTTGAGAAAAGAGCTCTTATGTCATTGAAGGAAATATTCTAATCTTCTGTGAAAACAACTTCAATGAAAGATATCAGGGAAAATGCTCTTTTTTGTAAATTCAGCACTGCTGTGGCATAGCCAGTTGCAGACAGAGTCTTCCTACCAGGGGACCAAGCAGACATCTCTAATGAAGAGTTAGCAAAGGGCAACAGCACAGCTGCAATGTGAGTGCCAAGGACAGCAGAGATGCACAGTGGCTGCAACTCTGACCAACTCTGGTAATAATCAAACAGCTGAGAGAAGAGGGTGTGAAAATTGACACCAAAGTGACAGAGCCAAGTTCTCCTTAAGACTGACCTGGAACAAGAAATCATACAAAGGAGAGGCTTCTTCTCTCCCCAAGGTCCAGTGCTACAGAACAGTCCATGTTATGCCCAGGATCAGGTAGAACCTGCAGCAAAAGCATTGCTCTTTCCCTCCACCCTGGAGGCTGCATCATGCTCCGTAAATTCTCAGTGGGCATCTGACTGCTGCTGTGCATGTCAGAAGGACACAGGCATATTCAGAGCACAGAACTTGCAAATGTTTAGAAGGACCTCTGATTTCAGCTGCATACCAAACCTCACCCCTTTTGAAGTCAATGAAAATTTCTGCAGAATTCAATGGGACTTTGATTTCAATCTATAAATCCATTCAACTTGGAAATCATAGTTTGAGCTTGAAGACACTTGGTGAATTATGATTTCTATTGAGCAAGAGAGATATAATATTTTAAAAGGATTAAAATTATATACAGGTAAGCCAGCACTAATAACATATTTCCAAAACATATTTTGATAGCTCCAGTGGTATGATCTATTTTTCATGGCAAAACAGCAGCTTTAAAAGTGACTTTAATCTCTGCACATAGAGCTGGTGCTTCAGTGCTCCTCAAAGGCTACGCATCCTGCAGGCTCCCGGGTTCTCAGAGCTGGGACAGATGCAACAGGAGAGATTTAAGCTACCTGAGTTCTTACAAGGGAATGTTAGATTTGTGAATGATTTGGGAGCAAAAAGTTATGCCAAAGCTTCTTAAGGGACCAATAAAGTTGTAAGATCAGCAACACCTTCACCTCTCAGCTCTGCAGCAGTACTTTCAGGCACTGTGTCCAGCTCCCACCTGGTGAAGCACAGGTGATGTGAAGTCTCTACTGAGGGCTTTCAAGCCTCCCTGTGTGCTTGATGAGAAACAGATATACACCTTCCAGCTCAATGAACGTGGTATTTTCTTGGGCTGCTTTATTCGTCCATTCCAAAGGGCCATTTTCCACAAGTGTTCAGGGACAAAGCGCATCACATGAATTATTGGGATTTTTTTACTTGGGAGGTATCAGAACAAGTTCTTTTCTTCAGCCAGATTTAGTCCTGAATATTCATTGTTCCAATTTTACCACTTTGCTTTGTTTTTACCAATTCAAAAAAGAAAATTTAGGTAGTGTAAAATCACTGCTTTTTGCTAAAGTAGGAGAGACTTGGGCATCTCTTCTTATGGAGAGGTTTTTTGTTAAGGCCTACCACCAGGCTAGTGAGTGGAAGGAGGAAGAAGAGACAAAAGTGAA
The DNA here is from genome assembly GCA_026770055.1 of Myrmophylax atrothorax. Classification (NCBI taxonomy): domain Eukaryota; kingdom Metazoa; phylum Chordata; class Aves; order Passeriformes; family Thamnophilidae; genus Myrmophylax; species Myrmophylax atrothorax. The sequence continues at coordinate 44,230,490 of JAOXXN010000446.1, read as the reverse complement.
GTTATGGAGCATGAGACAATCTCCAGAGTAAGGGGGAAAAGCTGCAGCCTCCATCTGATCCTGGGCACAACACGGGTTTTCTGTAGCATGGGGCTTTGGGGAGAGAAGAAGAAGTGTTGTTTGAAAATTTGCAGACTGCCAAGTCCTTTCCAAAACTCAGAAGCTCTCTGCCACAAGCTCTCTGTCAGGAAGTTTTCTAAATGGCAACTGTTCTAGATTTGGGTGTGACAAATAGGAAAGACCTGTAGTAAACTGGATTGGAAAAGCTGCTTCAGTGAAAAGAAGTGTCAAACTGGCAAACGTTGCAGAAGCAAAGCAGGCAGGTTGGTTGTTCTGCTCTTATCCAACTAATTTTATTGACCCTCAGGAAAGCTTGCAACAATTTAACCAAGGAAGAGCAAAGTATAACCACACACACTATCTAGCTGCACAAAGAACTCTTTAAAAATGAGATTTCCAAAAAGTTAAAAAGAATTAAGCAGAAAATGCGAAACACACAACGTATCAATGATAGCTCTTAAATAGTCGCACAGGCACAGGTATGTGGGGATACATTATTAAAAGTCACAAGAGGAACTGACAGGGAGCAAAGAGAGATGAACTAAAATTCAATAACATTGTAAGTTTGATAAAAGGAGGAATTATGTCCAGAAATGGCTGAATTTGTCATATACTCTTGGCTTCATTCTTTCCAAGAAAGTGGAATAGTAGCTAGATACCTATTAATTGTTTAACAACTTTCTCCATCTGGCCTGTGCTCCCTCCTCTAATTACCTGAGGTGCTGGATGGCACTCACCCAGGGGTGAAGACAGCTGACACACTCTGAACAGCCTTGGAGAACTTAGGAGGATGGGAAAGGTGCCAGAGCAATGGCTATGATGCTTGCTCTTCCCATCAAGATACATTAAACAAATGCAAAAATAGCAGTTCCTGTAAAATTACACACTAGTCACCTTAATTGTGATAGGAGAAAGACCAGGTGCAGATCTATTGAAACTAGTATATGTTACTAACTTGAGTGATGCACTAGCAAATAAGGTTCCAAAGAGCACAAACCAAAGCTTAATACTGCTTAAGGGCAGGATTAAAATTCAGAGTGCTTCACCCATTTATCAAGCTCTATCTCAAGTCAACAAACCAGAACTGATTTTGAGAAGTGCAGAAGAGCACACCAGAGTGGGAAACAGAGGGGATGGACTGAACTCAAATGGAAGTGCAGGGCTCCTCTGGTCTACAGTGTTACAGTGAATGGCACGGGAGCTGTGCTGAGCATAGCAACTGAAAAGGCATCCACAACAATGCTGTTGCTGAAAGAGAAAAAGGTAGATTCATTTTACGTATACGAGACAAAAAATAATTTACAAAATAAGAGAGGTGATTATTCCTCTACTCAGTACTGGAGGATCACAATCAATAACATGTCTGTTCTTGGAGGAATTGCACTTAATAAAATGTGGGAAAAAGTAGAAGAGTCCAAACTGGAGCAACATAAATAAACAAAGGTTCAGAAATATTATTTGTAAGGAAAGGATGAAAGAGCTGGATTTGTTTAATGTCCAGGGGTAAAGGAGAACAGAACCAACAGTCTCCAAACATAAAAAGGGATTTTATCAAGACAGACAGCAATCAATAAATTATACTCCATATCCACATGGAAAAGAAAGCTATTTATTTGAACAACTTCTTATAAAATGAGCATTTCTATTAAAAAGATGGACATATTGCATCTCAAAACAGGGCAGCAGGTCTCTTGACATCTCTTTTAGAGACAGATTTCTTCTTTTGATTACATTATTTTATCTCTCCTCAGTTATTTATTCTAAATGCCCACACTAAAACTGCTAATAACAAAAGCAGAGCTCACTTTCCTTTGAAACCACTTTTCTCCACTTTATTATTGTGCATAATGACCATATCATTAAGTGTCAGCAGGACTAAAGGTTTTCTGTATTTTAGTTCCCAAGCATTAAAGCAACAGACTTAGAGAAGACAAACGTAGCATAGCTGTTTCTTCTGCTAATGAGGGGAAGCAAAAGGTCAGCGTCAATATAGAAGCAAAATGCTCCACATGAAATGTGAGGATAAAAGCAAATGTTAAAGGCAGAAATGCAGAGAACTAAAGTTCCTTAGCAACCCAGAGTGACAACCACTACAGAGACATACAGTAGCTCACCAGGAGAGATATTAGTTTCCCTGAAATTCATGACACTGTCTACCCATGCTTAATAGCTGGTTATTTTAGCTTCTTCATGCTAAATACACATTCAGATTTTCTGGATTCCTCTATTAATTGAGGTATTTATGGACCTATGTCAAAACTATTTAACCTAATGAAGAAGTTATGGTGAACATAACACAGAATAGTCCTTCACCATTTCCTACAGCTCAGTGCAAAAATTGTGCAAGATTCTCTTTCTCCACCTTCTCTCAGCAATGGATGTGCTTTAAACATGACATCTCTTCGTCCCCTCCAAAAATTTATGAGTTTTCCCCATTAAATAGAAGAAATCTCTTGTGTTTGGAAACAAAGCAGGGAACCACCAACCTAGGCTGTTCTGAGCTGTGAAAGAACAGGTTCAGTGATGCTCTGCTATTGAACTAAAAAAAAAACATGCAGGATATTTTTGAGCCCAAAGTGGTTTGGTCAAGATTTGGAAAATCATAGAACTGATATGGTTGGAGAAGACCTCCAAGATCATCAAGTCCAACCCTTGGTCCAACTCCAGTCCATTTACTAGATCATGGCACTCAGTGTCATGTCCAATCTCAGTTTAAAAACCTCCAGGGATGGTGAATCCACCCCCTCTCTGGGCAGCCCATTCCAATGCCTGAACATCAAAAACTACAATGAACGAGCAAGACAAAATTTTAAGTAACACTTTCCAAGGTAACTTTTATATATTAAAAAAAACACTGTGTGAAGCTACACTGTAACTTTGGAACAAAAATATTTACACAACAAATTCTGACACCATTCTGAATTCCAGGCATTGGTAGCTAATTCCATGCATGATTAACAGCACGGCCTGTCCACCACTGCAACTGTTCTTGCGAAACTGAAAATGTGCAGCTAAAAACAGGTTTAGAAAACCAGTGGCATAAACATCACATGAAAAAACCTTTCATGCACCTGAGTGGCCTCTGCTACTGGACAACACCTATGAAATTTTTTGCAAGTTGGTGGTAGCATGAGGGAAGTAAACACACATAAAAGGATTCTTGAACTATTTAGACTCAACACCAGGAAACACAGTGAATATTGATCATGCCTTCACTACATGGACAAGAATAGACAGTTTCTACATTGTGTTGTCATTCTCCAAAGTCAGTCCCCAAGTGACCACACCAGAAAACCTCAAAGTTGTACAGAAGACTGTTCCACTTAAAATTATAAAACCTACTTGATTTTGCCTATTTCAACAACGGCTTCTTAAAACTTCTAGATGGAAATCAAGTTACTAAATTTCCTTAAGTAACTCTTCCACAGTACTACAGACTACCTTTTAAAAAAACAACACCACAACACTCCACAACACAGTACACGTTACCAAAATTGCAACAGAACTAGAGACAATAAAACACACAGAAGTTTCAATTAGGCTTTCTGCTGGAGTGTTAAAAACTTCATCTAACCTGCAAAACCAGTTTTGCTTCATGTTAAAACTGTAATACCTGGCTTCTTTTCCGTGATCACCAATAATCCTGTCATCTCTACCAAGATTTCTAGAAGAAATGCGACCTAGCTCCATTTCAAGTTCTCTATTCAGACCCTCTAAGCCATGTTTTTTGAAGCAAACACGATGTCGAGAATACCCAGCAAGCTGTTCATCTGCTCCAATTCCTGTAAGCACAACCTAAGGAAACAGAATAAAACAAATCTTAGTATCTATGCAAGTTAATATGTAACAGATCTTAAATGTTTAACTGCACCTTTAGCATGTTAAATGTAATACAGTCTTCTAAAGATACCATCTATCACGAAGGGCCTTACACATTTACAGTGTCTCAAACAGCTTCCAATAAAGTCACTGGAAACTTGCAACAGGTTCACTATCAGACCTAAAGGTACACACAAACATTTCTACTGATGCAAGGAAAAAGCATCAAAGTAATGTCCTATGCAGAACAAATACAGCAGTGTCTTTGAAGAATGTCTTTGTTAGTTTCTAGTATAATAAACAGCATTTGTTAAACACCAGGCTTTATTAAAAAAAATTGTTTCCCAAGATTATGTCTATGTCATATGTTCTAAACAGTTATCTGAATGTGCACCCAGCTTACTGTTCATTTACCAGCTCTTGGGTTAGTAACAAATGCATTACACAAAGTAAAAATGGCTCATAATGCTCTGCCTGCATCAGTAAGTACACAACCCACTATTAAATCTGGCCCATTCCTGTGCCTTCAACAGCAATTCACTATAAAAGTGAAAGTCTTTTAACAAGCATTCAAGTATGTTTTACTAATCTGACACCAGTTAGAAGCCAACTAATTTTTTACCTACACAGTAATAAGTAGCTGATGGGAAAATGGCACTTTTGTTTGATGCCTTATTAATTCATGACCCATCTGAATGTGTTCCCGACCTAAGATGAACTTGTATGTTGTGCAAACCTGAGATGCATATCCTTAAGCAGATCTGTCAATTGTATCAACTGTGTGCTACAGTCGTTTCTAAGCAAACTATTGTGTTTGTTGGGGTTTCTGTTGGTGGGTGTAATGAGGTTTTAGGATCCAGCAATTATTAGAATGACACTCAAACCACAAAGGCAGCAGTTGGCTCATAAATTCCTGAAATTAAACAGTTCATTCTTCCCTACACAAACCATAAGAAACAGGGAAGTGAGAAATAGGGATCAAATTCCCGAGAAAATCATCTAGTTATTAAAAATATTTTACTTAATACTACATACATGAAAATAAGTTACAAAAAGGAAAGAGCTACTTTTTGTATTTGTCATTCACAATCTAATTACAAAAAATGCCAAGTAGTCATCTCTTCTGCCTCTGTTATTTGCTATTTTGTCACATGAATTGCACACCTAAATAAGAAAATAGCCATTTTACAAGGGGTGGGATGCTGGTGCAAAACAGCATTTCTTAATTAACACTTATGTCTAAATTTGTTAACACAGTTTGGACTGAATAGCTCTTACCCACTACTGGAATTGAAACACTGAAAATATTAAATGATGGTTATTTTAATTCTGGTCACATTGTTGCTTATCCAAGTTCACTAAAAAGCCATACAGATACTGAAGAGAACTGAGTGCAGTTTTTAACTATAGAATTACACAAAGACTATAATTACAGAACTATTCTATATATTCTGCCACTGAATTTCAGAAACCTTTTGAATAGCAAAGATCCCACCTGATTTCTGAATCAACAGAACTGGTTTTACATTCATAGGTCAAACTTAAGACAGACAAGCAAACAAAAAAGTCAGTACCTTTGCAGGACTTTTATATGGTTTCAGCTCTCCTTGGTTACTAATAAACCCCTCCCCTCTGGAGGCAAACCAAATTGCACAGCCAATGCTGTCATCCAAGACTGTATCCAGTGGATAGATTAGGTGATTAATGCACTGTTTTCTCATCTTTTTCAATTCCTCCAGTGTAACATTAATTTCCACAAAGTTCCAGGTTCTTGAAGGGTTAATGGCTTCTAATTCCTTCAGTCCTGCCCTACCAGTGATTCTGTCAGGAACATCAAAGCAAGATAAATGAGCACCAGTTTTAGCATCACCATCTTGGCAGGTTTCTGGAGGACAAAGCAAACCAGGCTGTACTTCATGGTTGGAATGCCTTTTAGTGGTACCCTTGTCCTTGGCTTGTCCTTTTAACATGAAAGCGACGTTGAGAAGATCAATTGGCTCCTCCAAAGGCACATGTTTATCAGCAAGGGCTGCAATTACCATGGAATCAATGCCACCAGAAAAGAGCACTGCAACATGTGCTTTCTTTTGAGACCTGCTTGGAACTTCTCTTGTTTCCTGATCTTCATCTCTAAAGAGACACAGAACTCGTCTCTTGACTGCTTCGTTTAAAACATCAATAAACTGACACACTAATCTTTTCTTGTGTTCCTCTGCAAGGAATCCTTGAAGGGTTTCTACAGAAGCCACACAGATAATGTTGTTAATATTGGTGCCTGGGCATTCACCTGGATCTTCAGCTACTGTTTTATTTAAGGGGGTAACAGGTGCTCTGAGACACAGCTTTGCTTCATTCACCATGAGACATATGTGGCTTGGCAAGTCTTTTGACACTTGGTCAAGAACATTAATGGATGTTTCTTCTGCTGCTTCCTCTGTGCAGCTGAACCTCCATGGAAACAACATTAAAGACAAAGATTTAGTTGTTGCATAAGCTTTGAGATCAATTTTGAAAACTCCACAAGCTGGGACTTCTTGCCATTGGTTGCCTGGTTCAGAATAACCACTCACAGATGTGAGACAGAAAGCACTGTCAGCCCCTTTACTGAACTGCCAAAGCAAACTACGACGACCAAAATAATCTCTACCAAACCATAAACTGTGTCCAGATGCCTGGTAATAAATAAAAGACCAGGGACCCTGAAGTGCGGAGAAGAGCGACAAAATGTCCTCCTCGCTCCTGCATAATGTGAGATGGCAAAACATGACTTGAGTGTCATTCTCTTGATCTCCTACATGCACTCCATTGAAAACTTCTCCATTCCAAAGAAAAACGTTGTTATTGGCATCTTCCAGAGGCTGAGGAGTCACCTGTCCCCTCAAGTGAAGCACATGGCCAGAAAACAGACATTTGTAGGAGGGATCTGACACAGTTTTTATCAACTGTTGGCTACTGTCCGGTCCTCTTCTTGTAAGACAGTGGAGTGTGTCCTCACTAAGGAAATCAGGAACAGCACGTTGGCCACACAAGGTGACAACGCAACAAATACCACACATTGTGACTTGGAATTCACAGAAACTATTTCTTCACTTTTGTCTTTTCTGAATTTTCCATCTCCTGGTGTGCCTTCTTTAATTCATCTAATGTATCTGTGTAAGAGACAATTATACAAATAATCAGTTCCATAAACAGAAAAGCTTAAGAGTACATCTAAGAAATTAGAAATTCCAGCCACTTGTTCAATTAAAGTGATAAACATAAACCACTAATTAACCAAGGTGCTATGTTTGTGTCCCATCATTACCACAGCTCACTGTAGCATGTTCCTCTTTAATTAAACAAACTTCATGATTTTTTTCTCCCAAAGAAAACCACACTACAATAGGCCAACTATTGCCTATATAATCACTACGACTTACACATTTTTAGTAAGAAAAGAGAACTGTCAATTACAATGTCAACACTGTCAGCCCAAATCAAAGGAAAGAAAATGAAATTAGCCATTGTTCAATCCAGAAAATTAAATCTGTATTTCTAAATTTATGCATTTCTAATGTTTCTTCCATCATCACCTCTGTTATCCATTCTCCTGTCTTCGTAATCCCACAGATCCATCTTTCAACTGAAGATTTCTACCTTAACCTCCAATTTAAACTTGTAATTTTTTCTCCTCATCCTATGCTATTTAAAAAAAAAAAAAATAAGGGACACAGCACTATAGAGCTGCCCAAAGGGCACTGAGAATAATGACTCCTCTGTGCAGCAGGTGTTCTCTCCATCTTCAGCACTTGCTCTTTTATCACATCCATAAATCAAGTGAAAACATTTTCATATTTATCCAGTCAGAAAAACAAGCAGGAGTCCGAATTCTACTTTGTACTTGACACACACCTGCCGGTTCTTCATTTTAATACCCCTTTGAAATCAGCCCCAAATGCAGCTTTTAAATATTCAACTACTTGATACACTTCTACACTGCAAACTTACTCTTGCACTGAGACAGAGTTTCTGTTCGGTCCACAAGGAAGAATATGTTGCTGTTGGGTTGCTGCTTATAAACTTTCTGTAAAACAAAAAACTTGCTGTAAAATTGTGTTAAGTCAGAGCAACAAACTCTGGAACCACTGCAGGAGAAGCTGGTGTGGGTCTGCCGAGATAACCCTTCACTGTAATGCCAGGAGTCCAAGTTCTGCCCTAACAACACCAACGTTAGAATGTTGTACCATCAAAAATAATTAATTATCAACCCCTGATATTCTGCATTTCTCTTTTCCTCACACATGAGAGATCACACTATTTTAAACACATGCACAGAAAAACTAAGAATAACTCATGAGGTCTTCTGATCAACTCAAGCATCTTACTGAAATAACTCAGATAAAACATCAAAAGGCAAAAGACCCACACACCATCCTGTGTTACAGTGCACAAGTGTACAGAACCAAATCATTTGCAGGACAAATTGAGAACAGCAGACCACATGTGTATTAAAATCTGTATTAAAACCAATAAAACCAGCATGCTCTGGTTTTGTTTCCCCTCTTGTCTCTACGCTTATTTCTCTGTTAAAACGAAACAGTCAAAAGCAGATTTGTAAATACTTACCCGGTTCTTCTTCAAATTAGAAAGCTCATCGACTACAACCTTCTGCTCTTTAATCTGAAAGGCAAAAGATGCACTTCAATTTAATATTAAAAATAAAGCACTATATTATAATCCTAGTGGTGAACACTCTTACTGATATTTTAATACAGCTATTTGCATATATATCTGCTGTTTTGCAAATAACCCATTGAAAACAAAGTGAAAGTAAATTTAAAACAACTGCTCTAGAAACAGGTTATCTTGCATGCATTGGTATTTCTCCTCCCCTCAGGAGCAATCACTGCTGGGAAGCCAAAGTATCTGTAGCTATTATAATCAGAGAGCACATTTTCCTCTCACAGAAGAAAACATGTACACAATTAATGCAACATCAAATAACTTTAGAACCCCAAATGTAGCATAATATCAAGAATATACTTTATAATCACAGGTATGCTCCAGATCCAAAATTAATTTCATGAAAATCTAATGACTATAAAACTGTATGAAGAGTAATGGAAGCCTTCCACTGCTCTGGATTTTTTAACTTCCTTAGTGGGATTTATCCCTCTGTTCTGCACTGACAGATGTGACAGGTTTTCCCATTTTCTCTTATAATAACAGCTCTGAACAGTAAAAAGCAGTAAGAAGTACTGCCATAAAAGCCAAAAACTAGAACAAAATCTGGTTCAGAGGGCATTTAATGCTTTTTGTTAGAAGCAAACAATATGGGTTTTTATTTTTCCTTGGTGTCTCCTGGAATTGGTGCAAAAGTAGGAACCTGCCCTAGAGCAAGATTAGCCAAACTAAATAAGGAATACTGAAAGTACAACTTCTCCAGCAGCTGCATCAATGTGTTATATCTACAATGGCAACAGGCAAACCAGCACTGCCATCCTTTGCTATGGACCAAACCTGCAGCTCTGTTACATCCCAGCTTTGCAGCTTCCCAGGCAACCAAACCCACTACTGGCTACCTATACAATATGGCCATATAGAAGCCCCTTTTTCACAGAATCATAGAATGTTAAGGGGTTGGAATGGACATTAAAGACCATCTGGTCCCAACTCCCCTGCTGTGGACAGGGACACCTCCCTCTAGAGCAGGTTGCTCAAAGCCCTGTCCAACCCACCTTTGAGCACTGCTGGGGTTGGGGCATCCACAACCTCTGTGGGCAACCTGTGCCAGTGTCTCACCACCCTCACAGCAAAGGATTTCTCCCTAAAATTTAACCTAGAGTTCCCCTCTGTCAATTTGTACCCACTGCTCTTTGTCCCATCACTACAGTTCCTCTCTGTCTTCCCTGTAGGCCCCTTTGGACACTGGAAAATAGCAATGAGTATTTTTTGAGAGAAAGCAGTTCCATGGGGCTTGGCAGATTCCATGTTGAACAGAGCTATGGGCACTAGGGAAGAGGGAGTGGATTCATGAGAAGCACCAGCCCCTGTAGCTGGAATCCCTTGGGACTTTTTGGGCAGATAAGGATGATGTAGGTACTACAGAGAAGCCCTATGGAGAAGCCCTATGAGGAGTGGCTGAGGTCACTTGTTCTGTTCAGCCTGGAGACGAGGAGACTGAAGGGAGACCTCATGGAAGTCTACAACTTCCTAGCAAGGGGGAGAGGAGGGGCAGGCAGGCACTGATCTCTTCTCTTTGGTGACCAGTGACAGGACACGAGGGAATGGCTTGAAGTTGTGGCAGGGGAGGTTTAGGTTGGATATTAAAAAGAGGTTTTTCACCCAGAGGGTGTTTGGGCACCGGAACAGGCTCCCCAGGGCAGTGGTCACAGCACCAAACCTCAGAGAGTTCAAGAAGCATTTGGATAATACCCTCAGGCACATGGTGTGCCTCTTGGGGCGGGTCCTGTGCAGGGCCAAGAGTTGGACTCTGATGATCCTTGTGGGTCCTTTCCAGCACACGAGATTCTGTGATTTTGTGAGAAAAACCTCACTGCGCCTCACTTGACATTCCAATCTCAACTCGGAGCAGTAAGAGCTAAAGCAACAATCTGACACGCTTCCAGCGAGGCGACACGGGCTGGTTTACACGCGGGGCACTCTCGGGGCCCGACAGCGCAATCCCAGGCACAGGATCGCCGGTCCCCGGCAGACCCCGCTCCGCTCCCTCCCGCTGATCGTACCCGGGGCCCGGCCCGGCCCGCGCCGCCCGCAGCTCACCCGCCGGCTCAGCTCCTCCCTCTGGCGCAGCGCCGCGCTCTCCCCGTCCTCCTGCCGCGGCGGACGGCCCGACATCCCCCCGGCGGGCACTGGGCGCTCACACCCGACAGCGGCGACAGCAGCGACAGCCCCACACGCTCCGACCCCCTGAGGCCGCGGCCGACCGCGACAAAGCGCGTGCGCGCAGAGGGGACCGCGCAGAGCACCAATCAGCAGGCGAGGCCGAGCACGCGCCCGCCGCAGCACCAATCGGGAGGCGCGGCCGAGCACGCGCCTGCCGCAGCACCAATCGGGAGGCGCGGCCGAGCACGCGCACGGGGCTGTCCTGGATCCCTCGGTCGCGACAGACACCCACGGGAGTCGTGACAGCATCGGGACAGGCCGAACGTGGAAAAGATGTTTGGAATGAGGCTTGGAAACTGTGTCCCTTGCGGAGTGTGAGGGAACACCCGGGAAAGGAAAGGAACGGCTTGGTGTGGTGTGACCCCGCGCTGCCCTGGGGCACTGTCTCTCAAACTCCTTTAAGCGGTTTGCTTGAACGTATTCCAGGGGAGATATGAATGATACATTATTTACGGATACTAGCATCACACGTCTCATTATGTTCATTATTATTACAGGTTTCTACAACAAAGATGGAGAGGGACTTTTGACAAGGGCACACAGCGACAGGACAAGGGCAATGGCTTCAAACTGACAGAGGGCAGGTTTACGTTACATATCAGGAGGAAATTCTCCCCTGTGAGTGTGGTGAGGCCCTGCACAGGGTGCCCAGAGAAGCTGTGGCTGCCCCATCGCTGGCAGTGTCCAAGGCCAGGCTGGATAGAGCTCTGAGCAGCCTGGTCTAGTGGAAGATGTCCCTGCCCATGGCACGGGGGTTCAAACAAGATGGTCTTTAAGGCCCCTTCCAACCAAACCATTACTATGATGCTATCATGTTATTACTGTATAAGGTCAATGTTTAAGACCATCCACCTAGGACGGTCTTAATGTTTCTCCATCTTTTCCATTCTGCTGTAGATATATCACAGTGACGTATCTGTATTCCTGTCTTTATAAAAGGATCATGCAAGAAGCAGTTTAAGTGACAGAACAACAATAGAAAGATAAATAATATGATCATTATTTGCTATGCTAAATAAATTTAGGTTGAGAAATTGTATCAGGAGCCAACTACTGTGACAAGAAGGTTTTGAAAATGTCTTCCAGTAGCACCAAGGAGGGACACAAAATTAATGGAAGAAACTGATTTACTTATGAAATGAATTACATGTTCTATTCACAAAGTTGAATAGAATGCATATCTCAGGAAATCAGAGGTCTGCTAATTTTCACACAAAATAGATGATATATTTGTTAATGAGTTTCAGGGGATATCAGTGGGGAGTTTTGTGTAAGACTTTGTCAGGGTGGCTGCTGTGGGAACATTACAGTTGGGGTTTTGTCTCACTTTTATCCCTTCTTTTTAAACATTGTGTAATTATTCTAAACACTCAAGATCCAAACTCAGAGACTGCTACTGACAGCTCAGCTGTAGAATTTTATAGTATTTCTACCCCTAATCCTTGTGCAAAATCTGCAGTGCAATATAGTTCAAATCTTTATGAATTATTTGAAATATTTGCTACATTCAGAAGTGAGGTAGGAGTGTTGACTTTTTGCCTCTTTGTGGCTAACATAATCATACATGTTATATATTTTGCTAATACTTAGAGCTTGTGAGCAACATTACACCTTGTTTTGGTGGTATCCATGAGCTTGGTTCGAATGTCTGTGATGATGACTGGAATTGTTGGCTGTGGCTTAGGAAGAATAAGGATTTTGGCTCCCAGTAGAACCATGAAGAAAGACAATTTGACCATAAGAATATTTCACAATACACTACCTTGCAAAAGTTATTCTTATTTACTTTTTTAAAAAGTGAAACTGAGGTTACATCTTCATAAAAGGTCAGTCTTGCTCTTCCCTCCCTCTGCAACCACACAGTTGTGTCTCCAACCTTGCACTCCCATGGCTGCGTGTGGGATCATGTGGTGGGACAGGTCAGGTAGCTGATCCGTTCTCCTCTGCAATGCACCAGCGCTGGTGTGATTCCGGCAGTCTCAAGGCAGATGAACTGAAGCTGCTGGGGAATTCTTGCCCAGGGGCTGGAGTGGTTCTGAGGCTTGTCCTTCCAATTCTAGAAGAAATCCACATGTCTGGGTCACATAGAAGAGTTCTGATGATATTGCTCGGTGTGCTTTGTAGTTTGTTACTCCTGTTGAGTAATTTGTTTAATCTGCCCCTC
>JAOXXN010000446.1:44191707-44217462 GCA_026770055.1 Myrmophylax atrothorax | reverse complement strand
TTGACCAGCTGGTGATGCTGTGCCTGATGCCCCCCAGGACACGGTTGGCCCTCCTGGCTGCCAGGGCACTGCTGACTTATGTTCAACTTGCGATGGACCAGCACCCCCAGGTCCCTTTCTGTGGCACTGCTTTTCAGCCTCGATTCCCCAGATAGGCCAGTATCAATAGCAGCTTTAAGAAAATCAGCATCCCTGGGATCTGAAAGTATGAGGGCCATATGAAAACTCATATGACATTTGCCGTAAAAACCCAGTGCCTGCAGGTCTTTGGAGGTCTGTAACCAAAACCAACCCTCAATGAGTGTCCTGTGAGGTGCAGCAGTGTCACCTCCTTGCTATGGGCATTCATAAGTACTCTTGGCTGCTCTGAGGGGTGTGAATCTGACCCACCACAGTGAAACTACCTTTTTTAAATCTATGTCTTCCATCCATCAGCTAATGTTGTTTGACTAAGTCTCCTGCCCCACCCTGTCTCTAGCAGCTTCTAGGAAACAAATTTGGATGGGCAGGCAGGAATTTAGTACTGACTAACAGAACTATTGCCAAATATTTGAGTTTGGTTACATCAAAGGCTGCAAGTTTTCAGCTACCACTTTCCAAGAGCAAAATTACAATACATAATTCTATGTTATAGCTGAAGAAAGTGGTATCTGTCAGACTTTGAAAGCACTGGACCCTTGTCAAGGCTATCTTCTCAAGCCAGCTTTTATGTACTGGTGTTGGCCACATTTAATTACACGTGCTGGCTGCTCTGCTGTGCACTGCAGCACCAAAAGTCAGTGAGATGGTGCATTTCAGATGCCATTGCACCTTTCTCATTTCACATTGTGAGCAAGTATCTGCGCGGGGTCAGCACAAGTGTTGGAGGCTGGTTAGGAGCCAAAAGACCCTGTCTGTATTCTGAAAGCAACTCCTGCTCACAAACACAGGAAGGAAGGGAATATAGGCTGTCCTCGAGGAAGATCTTTACAACCCCTGAAAAGAGCTAGGAAGAAAAAGGTCATATGTAAAATATCACCATCCTTGTCTGACATTTGAGGCGAAACTTACAGGCAAACAGGAAATAATACTGCTACCCAAAACATAATTTTTACATCGAAGTTGCCAATTACTGAAGCATTTATCTGGGACCCACCTGTAGCTCTCAAAAGACTGTTTGCACCAGCTCTTTGACATTATCAACTTGTGTTATTTACTCCCTCCTGAAATGTCAGCTGCCTAACCTTTCCAGGCTGCTCATACACACAGTCTTCTTTTCCAAAACTCATTAAATATAGCAAAGACCTACAGTCCTCTGTAAATCTTGCAGTCAAGCCAAGCTGAAAAGGGAACACTAAGACATTTGAGCCATGTCATACTTTGGGCACTTCTCATTCCTTGATGCAGAGGTCTACCCTCCTTGTTGAGCTGTGAGGAAAGGATTTTTTTCCTTTTTAATAGTATAGACAGTGGTACTTGCAATCAGCCTTTTTCTTTTTTACAAACATATTGCCATCAGAAGTACTCCCTAGCTACACAAGGACACAATCCTCAGCAGAAGTCAGCTCAAGGCTCAAGATTTGGGTTTCCCAATTTCCTCTAAGCTGTGCCTATTGTTTAGATTAATTCCCAGTACAGAATGTCTGACACACTGGGTACTCTGCAATCTGTCTAGGAAGTTGCAGTGCTACTGCTACATCATCAGACAGGTCAGTATTAACAGTAAATGCTAAATATTATAGTCCAGATATTATGCAGTATTAAGTTTCTAAATGGAAAAGACCACCACTAAAATGAATTCCTCCCATCCAATATCCCGTGGGGGTTTTTTTTGTTAAATAAGAAAATAAGTAAACCAATGTTTGTATTGTGCCTCTAGGATTGATTAAAAATATACAAAATCCCACTACCAACCAATAAGTTTAATTACAAAAAAGTTCTGTGTATTGTAACTGGGAATTATTCCGTTGCTAAGTTGTCACACACAGGATGACGAAAAGTTTCAGACAGAATTTACAGATAAGGCAGCAACATTATTTTGACCTCTTCCTTCACTAGGGACACATCAGTGTACAGCAAACACCCTAAAACCTAACTTTGAATCCTCTAATGAACAAAGAGAGGTGTTTCAGTGCTAGTCAGAAGTTGTTTTGTACAGTCAGAGGAAAGGCAGGTCACTGGTGGACATTGTATTAGGGAACTCGCTTGCATGGGGGGGATACAGCAGAAGCATCTCAGCATGGTAGTTTGGACATAATCTTCCCTAGAAACCTCCCAAGAGAAGCTAGGGGTTTGACTGACCATTTTTTATTTTCATGTTCTCTGGGGACACCAGATAATCCAGTCAGTGGCAGCAGGGTGGTTTTAAAACTCCATCTGAGGTCTTCAAAGACTGTGCTATTGCTGTAACTGCTGATAACTACAGCATAGGTGGCTCTATCAGTGCTCAGCAGCAATAGATCGTGTGACAGCTGGGTAGCTCATTGGTGTATAGCAAGGGCCTAATAAGAAAGTTGAACATCCAAGGCATCTAAGCACTTCAGGAGAGCTGAGACTAACCCAGATGATTTTGCCAGATGGAAGTTCACGTTATCATCCCGTGCAGGAAAGCAAAGTGGTCAGTAACCTCTAGCAGCAGAGGACAGGCAGAAACATGCAGTGTGGTCAACATTTGGAGCAGTGTACAGATTTAGGCACCTCCAGAGAAGGACATCTCTCCACAGCCTCAGCTCAGAGCTGCTCACCCCCTTTGGCTGTCTGAAACTGAAGTGATTAGAGAGAGAGCACTGTCACCAGCAGAGCTGGGCTGTGGCAAACGGGGTACTGTCATCAACCAAGCAGACAAGTTTATTTTGGAGACATTTTCAGGCCAAATCTTAACAGCTATTTTAGCCTCCAGCTCTGCAGAAGACACAAGAGTCAGTGCCCATACTGCGTTAAGAGTCCATATGCCCAGTGGAGCAACACTGTGGGTTTCTGTTCCATTCCCTTCCCTCTCAGCAGAAACAGGCTGTAGCTTAATGAGAATTTCTTAGCAGCAAATACATTCCATTAGAAAGTTATTTTTCCATTACAGCTGTTCCCGTGTAACTTATCTAGGTGTTACCAAGTTGATCCTGAAGGAATTTGCTCCATAATGAAGAGATATTCACCAAGAAAGTCAAGGCTTAAAAATGTTCCCCCTAACTCATATTTGCATAATCATTTTGACGCTTAGAAACATCATTAAAACAACTCAACATTAGGATTTCATAGATGCCATGGGGGCAATTCAGCACCTCCCAGTAAATTGGGATAATTGAAAACACACCCACATCACCTTATGAGCAATTAAAAAAAAATCCAAAACTAAAATCCCCACAAAACACCACCTCTCCCCCCTCCCCACTTTCACCTTCAGGGTTCAATTTTTTTGAAGTTGGCTGTGGGGGATAGAAAAAAACCCAAACAAACACCAAAAACTCAAGCCTTGCTGTCCATCTTTATGCCAGGATTAAGGCTTACTTAAGACACTGTGCAGCTGTGTCTAGCTTTTTAAGCTTCACAGCTTATACTTCCCATTTCTCTACTATTTACCCTACAGTAAACCCATGAGGTCAGTAAAGTCCAGGTCATTTCATAGTGCTTTAGGTCAAAAGAAGGAGAGGCATTAACCTAAACAGTTTCAGACAAGAAAAAGACATTAAAAAAAAATAAGAGAGGGATCTTGAATAACTTTTAAATTGATAGCACTCAGTGATTTTATCCAAGCTAGCTGACTATGTCTCTGCCCAAAACTTATGCCCTGTGCAGAACATACCCTTCCTGCATGAAGGCATTTCAGAGTGCCTTCCAGGTGCTAGCATGGTGGGTCCGGGAACAAATTTAGCACTCTTGCAAGCTAGAACTGTTCAAAGATTTTAAGGAATAGGTATTCTTAATTAAAGAGCTAAGCAGATGCAAAAGTGCTTGCAGGAGGATGGGTCTGAAGATGCAATGGGTCCCTTCAGAGAGCCTAAATTAAGCTGTTAGATTTACAAATGCAGCAGAAAGCTCAAAGCCCTGCAAGCAAAGCAAGTGTGCTGGCATCTCAAGAGCTGGACTGCAGAGGGTACACTGAGGTCTGGCCTGTCCCTGGTTTTGCACAAGATGCAAGAGCCAAATTTGCCACCACCTCCCTTTCTAACAGGCTTACAGCTGTGCACAGAAGCCCTCTCTTTCCAGGACTTAAGACCTTTACTAGAGGCAAGGAAATTCTGCAAGAAATGCAGCCTGATTACAGAGCCATGGACAATAAACAAGTTACTTATTTCTTCCTTTAGTGCCTTTTAATCTGTGGAATTTATTACTTATTTTTATTTTCTTTTAGGGTACACTGGAGTGCAGCCAAAGGCTCTGCCAAGGTGAAAAAAGCAAACCTGTGTTAAATTTCCTGAGCCTGATGGCACAGCACAGAGGGTTAAGAATTATTATGCCAGATGAAAGGGGTTGGGCAGCAGTTAACACACACATTTTGTACTATATGTGAAGGAAAAATAAGCAAATTTCATTTATGAGAAAAGTCTGCTGGAACCTGATCGTAAGAATTTATTAATAAAGTCGGTGCAGGTGGTGTTTTGTTGGGTTCTTCTCCACCCCTCCAAGACTTGGAGATGTTGCAGCTTTACTACCAGATGTCTCCATAAATTTTAATAATATTCATAATTACTAAGCCAGATTCATGGAGCTGTATTCTATGAACAATTTTAATACAGAAAAAAATAACCCCATACCATACCCAACACTTTGTAGCAATTTACACTGACAACTAGAATACCACATTCAGGCTAAAATTCAGCAACAACAGTTGACATAACACCAGCTACCTCATGAATCACAGGAAAAAGAAAGATTTTGTGTCTGCTAATAC
Source organism: Myrmophylax atrothorax (assembly GCA_026770055.1). Taxonomy (NCBI): domain Eukaryota; kingdom Metazoa; phylum Chordata; class Aves; order Passeriformes; family Thamnophilidae; genus Myrmophylax; species Myrmophylax atrothorax. The sequence goes on along the minus strand of JAOXXN010000446.1, from coordinate 44,212,595 downwards.
AAATTTCAATGTCATCATTAGAGGTACCCAAGGTATGGATCATGACAGAAGAAAATATTAGCATTTGAATATAATTACTAGTATTGTTTTGAAATACAATTTCCAAGCATGCAGATGCACCTTAACCATTACTATTTCTGAAGAAAAATGTCTTTGAAGGAAGACCCTCTTAGAACAGAGTGGAGATGGGGGGACTCCCACTCAACATGGACACAAGTTCATAACAAAAGCCACAGGGCAAAGCACAGGGCTTAAAAGCCTCAATTTTTTTTGATACTCTGGAAGCATTAAAGTTAAAATATTCTTCTCCATCCCCATATGTATTTTTACAAGAAAGAACAAAAAGTTATTTCTTATTAAATCATGAATGCTCTAAAATAAGGCTCATCAGGGAAATACTGTTCTGCCAGACAGAAGAGTAATTGGGCTACTCAGTGCAACAATGGTTTGAAATTATGAAATACATGTTCCTGTCTTGAACATAAGTTTGTTACATGACCTGAAGTAACTTGTTCCTTGCCTCATTTTTAAAGAATCACAGAAAAATACATGTTAGTTCTTTGGACATCTTGCCATTCTACCTCCAATCACAGCAAGGCTAGTTTCAAAGTTGAATCAGGTTGTACATGGCTTGGTGTAGCTGAGTTTTGAAGGTTCCTGGGAACCATCTGAGCCCCTGTTCCTGTGCTCAAGAAGTTGATGATGAAAGGAGGGGATATCTCCAAACAAAATTTTCCCTTCTGCAATTTGTGACAATTGCTTCTTGTTCTTTTGTTCTGCACCTTGAGAAGAGCCTGGCTGCATCTCCTTTGCAGTATCCCATCAGGCACTGGGAGTCATCAAGCAGCCCTTCCCTAAATTCTCTTCTTCATGCTGAACTAGACCCTTCTCTTCAGCCTCTCCCAGTGTATCCCATGTAAGGGGCTCTGGCCACATTAGTTGACACTGCTGAGCTCTACCTTGTGGTGGTACGGGGTATAAAACTATGTAGTAGTTCATCAACTGTTCTGAGATGCAAGAGAGTTTAAACTAGACAAGCTCAGCAAGAGTCCAGGAAGTCTGAAGCCCTTACAGACAAAAGGTTCATTAAACATGCTCAATCCCCATAATTGTTTACTCCAAGTAGCCTTCTCTAATATTTGCATGATTTGTGCATCTGTTGAAAATCAGTCCATTCTCCCAGCCTGAAGCTACAAGGACAGCAGATCTACAGATCTGAATTCTCACTGGAAAAAGCAACTTTAAACTGCTGCACTGGATTCAGGACCTGTTTACAGAACCTATTTATGATACAATGGGTACACGTATGAGGCACCTATTTCTATGGCCACCTCAATTATTGTTTTGTACTTGAAGATTTATTTGAGAGGCCCTTTAACAATAGCTGGCAAACACTGCATTAAGAATTTCCCCTTAATTTCACCACCAACTAGCCCCGCTGAAAAATACTATTTCTTGAGCAGCAAACTTGCTTAAAGCTAATAAAATGGTAGCGCTTTGTACAGCACTGAAACAGATTTCCATCACTTGTGTAATTAGCCATACTCTGGAGCCTGTGCAAAACACAGATATTTAAGCAGCAGTTTCTATGACTACCATCATTCTGCTCCTTATCTCTGAAGGATTAGCCAGGGATTCTCTTTAATGGGTGTTAAGAAGGGAAAGTCATGATGGCATACTGCTACTTACAATATGATAGGTATTAGAAGGGCAGTGAATCATTTTTAAAGAACATTATTTTCAAGACCCTCTCTATCTTGGCCAACTGTACTTGTGGTTTTGGCTCATGACTGGCCATTTATAATCCTGCAGAAAGATTTTCAGAGAGCAAAAAGGGAGCAGAGTCCAGAGCTGCAGCCTAAAGGCGTTTCAATACACTACATGTCTTCACCTTCTCCAGCACAGGGAGAAAGGGTCAGCAAGCTGAAAACTTAAAGTCTAAGACTCTACTTTACACAAAGCTTTAATTTTAGTAAGTTTGGAGAAGTGGCTGGAAGGGACAGAGGAGATTTCCTTTAAGAATTAGAGCAACATGAAATAATGAATTTATCTCTACCAATTTTGCTTTTATGTCTGCATCTGTGACAAGAGGAAGTCAGTTCCAAGTCTCCAAGAGGATCATTCTCTGTAGAACTGATTGAAAAGGAGCTCCTTCTCCCTGAGGAAATGGACTTCAAAGTGTGTTTTCTTTCCAAATGCATACTAAAAAGAAAATATCTCAGAAATTTTCACAAGAAGAAATAACTTTGCTCCAATCTTATTAAAAAGACTACTCAAGCACTTATATAGTTTTAGTTTTGATAGAGAATTTTAGAAATCAGACTACTGCTCAAACATCTAGGGAAATTCAATAAATTTCTATGAGAAGCAACCCAGTGCAGGTTTTTTTTCTTGAGTCCTTGTTTTGCAGCCAAAGCACCTCGAAAGATGGGCAAGCACTGGGTCAAACCCTAGGCAAGTCTTCATTCTCTGCACAGCTGAATTTGAAAGGCTCAGGAGAAGCTCCTCTCTACACCAAGGAAAGAATCACAGGAAATGGATGATAAGTAAGAACAGCAAAATAATTCAGGACACGTTTACAGGCTTATCAACACAAATAGAAAGAATGGCATCCTTCAAAATGCTGCTCACCATGTACCGAAGTATTAGGTGACTTTTGCTACCAGCATTGTGCAATGCCATTTGAATGTCTGTAGGCTTTAAATGGCTCCCTGAAGTCTGAAGGAGAAACTAATGGCATTTCAAAGCACTAGCAAGAAACTTGGGGTTCCTTCTCTTTGATTACATGAGTAGAAATTCACAGGAGACTAACGCCCATTAAACTAGTTGCAGCCATTCTATAGCTCATTAAAAAAACACATTAAAAAAATCAACTAAAAAATCATCACACTACAAATTTCAGAATATAGTTCTTAAAAATTTTAAGATCAGTTGTATACTCTGGAGCATTTAGAAGCACTGCAGGAACTTCACAGGGGTTTGAAACATTTAGTTATACCTTACATAACTGGGCATTAAATACAGCTGTTGGTATAGTCCCAGTGGTACAGCATCGTCACAGCCTTCAGAGCTTGCCAGAACGCAGACCTGTTGTGAGCAACAGGGAATGCAGTTCCTGGGGAAAAAATGCTCCCACTTGATCTGTGTGTCAAGGCAGAAATGAATTTTTAGGAAAAGTCTCTTTCTTCTAGAGCAATAGAGTTTTGTTATGTAAGTGAGCCCCCACCCTCCCAAACATTGACAGAAAGATACTGGCTGTAGAGCAAGGCATACAGTCTCCCAGTGTAAAAAAAGCAATGTGCAAAATAAAGACCTCATGTCTGAGCTCCAGTAATTTAAATGAGTACATTTCATTAAGTTCAGCCATGTCTTAAATTTCTCTGTGCTTAGGTGCTTGTAGTAATTGACTCTGGAGGACCGGAAAGGCCCTCTCTGCTGCAAGCCCCAGCAGTCACAGGAGAGCAGCAATGCAGTAGCCATAGCTGCAACAACCTATAATCCATGTGAGAGTAACAGATCACACACCTCTGGCTTAAAATTCAGTGCTACACCTCTTGATTTTTTTATGGAGATTGTTGTTTTCCCACCTATTTCCCAACAGTATTTCCTGTTATTATTTCTCTCTTTTTTATTTTTTTTAAATGTACCTTTAAGAGTCTTAGGTCCCTACAGGCACACCCCCAATATCAGCAATAAAACATGTTCATCTCTGAAGCCATTTAAGACAACTGATGGATGGTGGATGAACTCAATATTTGTGTCACTGTTAAACAGATTTGGAGAGGCACAGTGTACCTCTGGTGGCAGGCTGCACCTCTAACAGAACAAACTTCAGCATGCTAACTGTCAGAGTACAAATCGGCTGCTTGTGTGTGCCTGGAGGTCTGGGGAGAGAGACTAAGAAAACAAATCTCTGTGTAATTGCCCTAAGAGATTTGGATCGAAATCTTTAATCACAGTTTTAATGACAGAAGAGGCATTCTGCTTTCTGTCATTATTGTTTCACCAGTTATCTGCTGGCTTTTGCCTGCAAGTATTGGAGATTGTTCTTGGTTTGGTGTCTGTGGTGCAATACCTTTAGATGCATATGCTGACCTTTAGAAAAGGAAAGGCAGAGAAGTCATAAACACAACAAAAACACAAAGAGAAGACGGAAACTCCATGACGTTTTCATGATGCTCCAGAAAACCCTCCTGTCCAGTAGAAGTGGAGGGAGGGAAATGACAGGACAAGCAGGGCCAAAGCCTTCAGTCCCCTGCTTCTGGGGACCAAGAGACAGACATAGGCTCTATCAAATGCCAAAGCAGAAATATCCTTTTGGTGGCTGAGTGGATGGATGATTGCAGCTACAGCCAACATAGTACTTGCAGCTAAATCACCTCAGTACTTGATGTGTTTGCTCACACAGCAGATGGATGGACACTCCAGCTGTCTGTTTTAGGGTTTCTTCTGGATGCTGTGGAATGGAACATTTTGGAAACAGAAACTTCTTCACAAGAGTAAAGTCTCCCTTTGCCTTTCCAAATCCTTTCCTTTCTATAAGGCTATGCCTTAAAAGAACAGTGATCAGTACAAAACCTGAGCCAGCACACAAGGCCTTATGTTCTAGCAAACCAGTTCACATTGGATAAACAAAATTTGTGGCTTGTATGCAGACCATAAAATAGCCATCTAATTTTCTACCTTCCCTTTTCCTCCCCCTCACAAACACATTTTTTGTGGAAAGATTTAAAGCACATTGGATTTGTATTCTCCTGCAATGATGTCTGGTGTCTTGTGTGAAGAAGCTTATTCTCCAAGTTGCTAACACCATTCATGATATTCCCCTGGTTCTGCAGCACTTCAGAGAATATTGCTGTAGTGTCAGGCACAATTGTCCTGGTGGTGCTTAGATGTCAGCTGGGGTTAAACCACAACAATACCTAAAGATACGCATCTCTCTTCTACACTGACAGCAGGCTATGCAACACCTCTATGTTTGTTTTCCAGGACCACTGTTATCACACTGAGAAGGTAGTGTGAAATATTTCTTCTTAAGAAACATTTTGCTTCACATCAGGCTGGCTTTGGGTAAAAGGGTAACTTGTTCCCCAACATCTAGAACTACTAACAACTCCTACAAATGCAACCTCCACACATGCACATCCAACTTCACCATTTTCCCCCTTAAACAGAGACTCTCTTCTCAAGACATTATTAGTGACTAATGAATTTTTATTCTGTGTCACAATACTCTAGGCAATGATAGGTAAGATGATGACAAAATAGAAATTTTTAACTCTCATTTTGGATCATATTTTCTGTATCTTGTAGAAGAAAAGTCTTGCACATTTCTTGTCTTTCAGGAGACAGATTGTGGCCCCTTTGTACAATATGTTACTGAAAATGGATTGATTAGTTCTAATACTGATTAGCTCAATATTCATAACTACCATTGTTACTTTTATATAATCTATGGACATTTCCCGATATCTCTGGGGTGACAAGAAAATAGAATTTGTTTTCTGTATTCTAAGTTTATAGGAAAGAACAGGTATAATGCAGTTTTAGACAACATTCACTTATAAGAGTAAACAGATTAGACAGAAAGATACAAAGAACCAAGTTTTTATGTCTATTTCTTCTTAGTAAAGCACTCCAGGATTATGAAAGGCAAGCCAGAGTTCAGCAAACACTCTTTTTTAGGTATCTACTCCTTTCCCTTTTAGCTGAGTTTCCCCTCCATTGCTCATAGGCCCAACAGGGAAAGATGTCATGGAGCAGAAATCACCACTTGTCACTCAGGATTTGACACCCCTAGTAGGTTCAGCAACACAGAGGGAGAAAATAGTAGAGGGACTAAACTCAATTTTGTAAGTTCTGACAACAAGGGGAAGTGTTTGGGCGGCTGGTTGGAAGTCCTCAGAGAAAAAGTAACTTTAAGCATTCAATAAGATAACAGCAGAAAGACCAGATGTCTTCCTACAGAGAGTTCAATTGCTTCATTTCCTGAACCTAGTTCAATTGCTTTGTCTCCAGATACATGCACACTTCTGCACCTCCTTCCCCCACAAATATTATCAGTGTTTTCATAAGAAAAAATAATTAAGGGGAACAGAGGCCTAAAAAATTATTGTTTTAAAAGCTCTCCTGCCCTGGAGAAAAGATTGATTATCATTGCTTGATTTTTCTGTTTTTAAAAAATTTGCATTTCAAAGAATAAGCCAGAGAGAAAGAACAAACTCACAGTAGCATCAGCTTAACTAAAACAATTGTTGAATATTCATTTTGCCTCTTCTCTCCAAAGAAAGACTGGCACTGCTGTAGAAGTTGCGTGATGAGCATACTGAAGACAGGAGCTCCGTTGAGCTCTAATTTCAAGTGAAGAGCATCTATTGCATTTTTGTGCTTGTTACTGTAATTATAATTCAATATTTTCATTGCAGTAACGCCTAAGCAATCCCACTGAGATTCACTGTCCTACACAACATACAAACATATTAAAATGACCCCCCAAAAGGGCTGGATGGTTGCCTGTCCCACCTTGCAGGCACATACATGATTTAAAGGCTGAGTCTACAACAATGTTTTTGACAAGACTTGTACCTCTGCCACTAGCCTAAGGTCCTGAGCTAGGAAAGGTGCAATGAGCTGAAACAAAAGCTTTGTCATGTGTTTTTCTATTGTTTTCATACACAGACTCTGTAGTTGAGTTTCTGCAGCCATCAGCTGAAGTTAACATGGTTCAATATGGAACACAAGTTGATCCAGGCCCATTCCCAAAGCCCATTCAAGAGGATACAAACACCATTACTTTTGGCTAGAGCACACCACCTCCCCCTGGACTCACAAGTGAGCCACCAATTATTAATGCTTCTTTTAGTCTCCTGTCCTTTTTCCTACCTTCCTCTCTCTATTTTGAAATTTCACCTTCTTAAAATTTAGATTTATAACATTTTTAAAGAGGAAAAAGACCAAACCACTCTATAATTTTCTATCAGAGAAAATAATTTACTCTTACAGAAGAATAAATAAATTATCCTTTCATGAGGTGTACAGCTCAGAAAAACAGGCTGACTTGATAGTTCACAGGCAAATGCAATATTTTTCATTAATTACAGTGTTGAAGCAGAAGACCTTTCAGAATTTAAAATGATTAAAAGCTGTGGACACTGTGTGTGTTTACACATACCAACCCACAGCTTTGTGTGCATGGATGAATACAAGACTCTGTGTACACAAACAAACACACACACCCCAGAGGACCTTTATAGCCAGAGAATTGAATTCAGTCTTTGACAACCTAAAACAAGCCACAGAAAAACAGTCACAAAACCCCTCAGCAAGGGTATACTGGGGGAATTGCCTGGATACTCTCATACCTTCTCCTGGGATACACAGAAGACTGAAACTTTCATAGTTCAGGAAATCCCAGAAACTTCAGTAAAGTACAGGAAAGCCAGCAACCTCTGAACATCCAGTCCCAAGGACTCAAAGGATAGTAGAGACAAGCAATCTGAGCCACAATCCAGGAAGACTGGAACAGATACCTTGGCTCTCAAGCAACATTATCATCAGCTGTGTCAACCCTGCTTACCATCACCAGATCCGCAGGTCATTAAGCCCCACCTTGTTTCAATTAGACTAATTAATTACTACTTTGCAGCACCTTCCTCTCAGCTGGCCCCTACTATGGCCAGATTACTTCATACTGACTAGAAAGAAAATTTGTGCTGCAAAGAAATCTGCTAGAAAGCATTTATATTTACACAGAATAGCAATAGTAAAACAAACAAACAAACAAATCACCTTTATGCCAGCTGAAGAACTGCATAGCACTGTACAGGTGTGCTCTTGTACCATTTGGCTCAGCTGGAAGCACAGGAAAAAACCACCAGTCTATTCAGGGACCACAAACTTACTCTGCAGCTAATGTTTATACTAGTTTCTGTCCTATTCAGCAAGACCTTTCAAGTTTTAGCAAGTGATGAAACCTGAATCTTGTAAAACTCTCCTTTATTAGCTTAGATGGGCTGTGTGGCAGTGGCAGCACTGTTTTGCAAACCACAGGGTGAGATGGGTCTCCAGCAGCCCAGACCTGAGCCCACTGTGGTCACATCAGGGTTCTGTAGCAGGTTACATAACGTAGGAATTTGGGTGGGTTTAAAAGGGCTGAAATGGGGGCAGGTATCCAGACATCTGAGCCCCAAAATCTCTTCTCCCTTCTCTGTAAATTGCCATGGACAAGTCAGGGGCAGCCCTTGCAGCAGCTCAGCTCTCCACTCACTACCTGGAATGACAAGCCCATTGTCAGTCCCATTTTCCATTTCCCCATCCATTTGCTCTATCAATGGCAAGCTCTGCACTGTGGTCAGTATTGGCATTGAGACCACCACAGGCTCCTGTAGGTTTAATGTGGCACAGACCCCTGGTCCAGAGGTTTGTTTATCCAAGGACTCTAAAAAAGAACGAAGTCAGTCTCTCCTCCTCAAGCTTAACTGCAGCATTTCTAGCAATACTGTACACCTCTGGCTAATTAAGTCCTCAAAATCACTTTCCTTAAAAGAGGGATATTCTGTTAATACTCTTCTGCTTCATCATGTTCAAATAATACAAACAGGTTGTTTGAAAACAGTATGCCATTTTTATTTTTCAATTGGAAAACATCCACAGGTGGTTTCTTCATCAGCCTTCACCATGGAAGTCAGCAAAATATCTGTTGCTTCTTAGATCCCTTTTTAAGGCCAGTTTTCCTTTGAGCAGGGAAGATTCTAATTTTGCTTCTTTCCCTCATTTCAACCAGCTTTGGGTGGCAGAAGGCACACTTTATATCATTAGAAATATTCCCACTTTAACAAAATAAAACCATTAATACATTAAGCACCATATTTACATCAGCCGGTCAGCCTATTCCATTTAGTAACACTCACCTTCTGCCTGCAGAGAACAGCCCTGGGGAGAACATTTCTTGTTTTGTTTAGTATCAGGTCTTTTATCAAGGGGACAGAAGACAGATTTATTGAGAACAGGTAGCCTAACCTGTCTTAGGAATCTTCACCTTTAAAACCTGTTAGTAAAAAGTGGTGAGTCTTTGAAGCTGTTGGGTGGTCAGTCAAAAAGCACCATGTCTGAAATTCTACAGGAAAAGGACAACATTTTAGAAGATAGCAATAAATATATTGAAAACTCACTGCAAAGATAATCCAAATCTCATGATCATTTAAATAAGATGTTGCTCATCATACTGACAGGCACAGAGATAAAGTGAGGCAGAGGAAAGTGCAACAGGACTCTATAATGTTCCTGTCAGCCATAGAGTTTAATTTGATCTCTTTTCTTTATTTGCATCTGAAGAAAATCCAAGTCTATATTTTTCTCCCTTGCTCCAGGATGAATAAATTGCATTTTTCCCAAAGAGATGACAATCAAATGTTGATCACAGTGACAGCTGCGAGCCCTAGTAGTCCTTAAACAAGTTCCATTAAGATCTAATGATTAGTCATTGTGAAAATGCACTACTAATATTTAGATTCCATGGATCTGCCAGAAGACACAGGCTTTTGAAGCAGTCATGAATAGTATTGCGAATCAGCCAGTAGGAGTACCAGTTTCATTTGAATAAAGGTTCTTGTCAAAACTAAACTTCATAAAACCCTACAGTATTGATTTTGTTCAGTTGACAAGCAAACAGTGTTTCTCAGATTTCAGCACTTCAGTCAGCCTTTGGGTAATGAGTGTTCCTCCCTCATGTCGATTTTTTCCTCTTTTCATACGCGTCACTGACAGCTCATCTTTCCACATCTTCCAACAGTAGCTGTCTGCTGCCCTCTGAAGGTCCCCATTAAGGGCATTCCAGCCTTGCACTGCCCATAGCTAGTTCTCTGCCCCTCTGCATCAGGTGCAGATGCAGGAGAAGACAGCTGTGCAGCTGCTACATGGCACACACAATTCCCACTGTGGGTCTTGCCTCAGGGCTGCCCCCACCGTACAGCCCAGTGCTGGAAGGCAGAGGTGGCTAGTTCATCTTTCTGTGGCTGTGTTTGTGGCCACATAACTTGACAAATACCAAAAAGCTACATTTGACTCTACACCTTCTAACTTCTGCAGCATTGCTTTAGCTGTTACAAAGCTCTTAATTTTGAGAATAAATGGTGGAGGTGGACTGTATAGCAGCCTGAACTTCCTGGTGACCAGGGAAAGTGAGGAAGGACTGCTTAGTTATAATCCGAATACCAAACTATGGAAAACCTAGTGATGGTATCAGACTTCAGGTTTTAAATTATTAGACAGGGATACATATTTATGTAACTTGAGATTTTCAGGATATTGTGAAGATCAAAAGAAATGCTGGGCTCAGGAAAGAGACTGGCAAGTTTCTGGTAGATAAAAAACCACTAACCTTTTCCCTTACTTTGCTCTGCTTGAGAAATGTTTTGTCTTCTGTCAGGGACAGGGAGAGCCAGACTCCTTTGCAAATTCCCAACAAGTGCTCCATCAAACCTTCACCTTTGGTGCAACTAATTGTCTCACTCCAGCACAGAGTTCTTATCAGTATGTTTCTTTGCAAACAGGGATAAGGATATGTTGCTATTCCTCTGTTATGTGTCCAACAACTCCAGGTCTGTGTATCTCACTGCATTCACAGAGAATATCAATAGTCATAGAAGTGGGAAGAACAATGTCCTCAGAGAAAAAAAAAAATCCAAATATTGCATCAGTATAACCATGTAAGAGCTACACAATAAATATTTTCCACTTTTTAACTGTGGAGAGATGCATTTTAATTTCTCAGATTAAGACTGTGCTGTGATGCCATGTAAAGCTATTACACCACTGTCAGGGAAACCAGACTACAGGGCTTCAATATTTCAAAAAAGGAGTCCCTGAGGAATGCCCAAAAGAAATCACTTCCTTAAAATATGATTTTCTTCTTCCAGCACATCTTCAATAATCTTACCACTCAAACATTTCCAAGCCCCTTCATAAAATACTGTTATAGATAAATTTTTAATTATCTTTCTAAAAGACTTCTCTATTACAACACAGTAAGTGCTGTAACTTACAAAGAAGCCTTGTAGACAAGCTGTATTTCCTCTTCTGGGCTTCATCTTATGCAGTTAATTACATGCTGCTGGACACACTCTCCCCATTGTACAGCTCTGTACCCTATTAAAACATTTTCCTCTCCTGCACACACATACTGCTCTCATAACTATTCTACACGCTACTGACTTCAACTAAACAATACAAGAATGATTTTTACACTCTGTGAACCACTTAAAAAATCAAGCCAGTCTCGGGTCAGGGAAGGTTAACAGCATCGATACACTGTGACCGTGAGACTGTAACACTGAGACCACATGGGATTTCTCACCTTGCTTCCCACAGCGCCACCTCCAGCCCCACAGTCTGCTGAAGGGCTGGGGCTGTGGGCAGTGGGGGCTGTAGGGATGGGGGTCTTGCCCTGTCGGCAGCAGCGACTGCTCGCCAGCTGAGCTGCAGGGGGTGTGGGACTCATAGAGAAGATTGAGTGACTCATCCCTGCAACAGGCTTGGGGAGTCGCTGCCAGCAGCACGACGATTCCTGCAGGAACAAGGTTCAGAAACACCATCTCCCAAAAGAAAAGAAATTGCTGGGAGCTCAGTAGCTGAAAAGCTCTTTTAATGTTTTACAGCTATGTATTTGTGATTATATAAAGTCAGATGTGACAGATTCCCTAGTCAGATATCAGAGATTCAGAGTGTGAGCAGACGGCTAAAGGGATAGGCTTTTTCACAGAAAAGGTTGTCAAGCTGTTGGCTCCTTCGACAGAGAAAAACTCAATGAGACGCACCTGTGATAAAAGGAAACTGAAAAACAGTTACCGCAGAGCAAAGGGCTCCAGAAGACACCCCACAAAGGCAGGTGCTAGGAATTGGGAAATAAAAAAAGTGTGGGAGACACAAGAGGGTGAATATCTTCAGCATTTGGAAAACAATTGAAGAAAATGAATAACTTTGCGCATTTTTGGAACCATGTGCAGTGAGGACCATGCAGCAAATGCTGTAATGCTGTATAGCAGGAGGCAGCACAGGTGGCAAGGCAGATTTCTGTGAGGGGATCCTGCCTGCAAGAGCTGAAACACAGCAATTAACTCTTTCACAAGAAGTGAATTATATACAGATAGGTCCATGTTCTAAGAAAAGCAGAATTTAGAGGCAAAACCAGAAAATCTGAGAATGGATATGAAGGATCCAATTTCTTCTATGGAAATGGTTTGATTTTGAATTGACGAAACACAGAAACAAAATCACAGCTAAAAGAACAGTCTGTTAGAGCTGGGAACAAAGAGCTAATATCAGACATATTTATTTTTCTAAGGGTGATTGGTTCTGGATTTGATTTAGAGAACACATACAATGAAGGAATAAATAAAAAGGTACACAAAATTAATTCTCTGCTATCTTTGATGTGACAGGTAGATTTTTAGTGGTCTACTGCCCAGGAATTCATGCTACCAGGAATATCCTTTGTCCATAACCCTACAAATGTTTTTTAAAAGTTTACTAACTGAATTTAATAACAAACTGAATTTACCAGCTGTAGCAGGGAGAAGTAGTAACTGAAAAAATTATTTAGGACTGATAAATACAATTTTATCCAACTAGCAAGACATTCTTATTATTATGGTTGAAGCTCAATATTTTTAAATAATTTTTGATGGTTCTGACACAGTCCCCTAGATAAGAAGAGTTCATTATAGACTTCCAATATGCCATATGGGAACAAATACTGTTGTAGAACACTCTGTGGTTTAAAATCTGTTCCTGGTGCAGTTGGGGATGTTTTCCCTACAAGAAACTATCACAGCTTTCTGAAGGAATAGAGGGCAAAGTATTAACAGCATCCTGAAAGGACAAGAGCAGATCAGAATGAAGGGCTACAGAAAGCATTCAACAGGGCTCCAGGAACTGAAATTTGAGAGATAACTTGAAGGTCATCGAAATGATATCACTAGGACAAAGACTGAAAACAATACAAGCAGTGCAGAGGCAGGTAGGCAGAGCGAACTCTGAAGAAAAGCCCATATCAGCCTTGTCAGCCTGTGCTCATCTCCATGTCCTTGTAGAGAGAAAGGGAGCTACAATGTCCTCCTAAAAAGGGACTTTCCTGTTTTAAGAGGCTTAAAATGAAGTTGTCATCCTTGTGTGCTTTTACACCAAAAGACAGAGCAAGTTGTCTACAAACACCTCAAAAGGCAACATAAGGCACAGTATATGTGCAAGAAAATGATGAACTTTGGGTGTGAGTAACATATGCCCCCAGAATACTTACTGAAATAGAGTGCTACTGCACACAGGCACAGAAGCATATTCAGTGGAGACCAGTTCAGGCAAAACTTGGCAATGACAATACTGCTGCATAGAAAAGAATAACACCTTGAGAAACCTGGCCTTTTCCAGCTGCTGTTGTAAGGTTTGTCAGCACTGTACAGACTGCAACATTAGCTGCTGATGGCAGACATGCTCCTAAGAGCACTTGGTTATTTTTTCTTGAGAACTATAGGGAAAAATGTTACAAAGAATGCAACGTTCATGTCTAAGAACTAACTAATCATAGAAATGACATAGAATGTATGTACAGGAGCAATAATAAAAGATGAGACAGTTGCAGAAAGTCATTAAAATTTATTTTCTTGGGTGGCTGTGGAATTATATACCAAGGCTATATTACCAGTTCCTATGACCATGGCTTTCTGTAATTGCTGGCTTGCTATTTATGGGTGAGAGAAAAGTACTGCCAGAGGCACTAGTCTGACCTGCTCTTAAGGACACATGAAGGTCACAGTGGTAGGCAAAACACAAAAGAAAAATCATGTGGTCTATTGTACTGCCTAATACTCTGTTTTCTCTGTCAACCCATGGGAAACTTCAGCATTGGAAACAATAGAAGACAGGCTAGGGTCATGGTCTAACATGGTCTAACATCTAACATGGTCTGGAGGAAGGAATGAGGATACTGATGATGAGTGCATTTTTTGCAATATCTCCACAAAATGAAGCAAATCTGAAAGGCTTAGAGAAGCCCTAAAAGAGTGAAAAGCAACAAATGAAAGAGGAGAAAAATGCCTCTTTATGTGTAGCCAGGACATAAAGCATACCTGCAAGGCATAACAAGCACTCATAAGCAGCCCACATAGCTGAACGAGTTTTGCAACACAATGGTAACATCAGTTAATTTTCTGTTGGTAGGATGGAAAAGAAGAATAGCAACTGTTGCTTAAAGAGTAGCTAAATATTAGGAAACAGACCTGATCCAAACCTGATAAGCCAAAAGATTAAGACATCAAAACTAAAAAAGGGGGTTCAGCATTTGGTTTCCTTAAACAGACCCTTACTAAGTTTCTTTTCTCCTATACACTTTCTTAAGTCTTTTCCTTGAACCTTGCTCAAAAAATCACACAAAAGAAGTTGAAGTAAACCCATATCTCTCATGTTCCTGATGGGGGCTTCAGCACAAAGGCCTTTTTCTCCTTAATTAAAGTATGAGAAAACCTTCATCAAAATAAATGTATGAAAATTATGAAAATTTATAAAAGAGGGTATTTCTGTAATTTTCATCTATATTTTTGGTCCTTTAAATAAAAAGATTCAGTATTTAATATCCCTGTCCCTATTTAAAAGCTCTTTACTACCCTTAAGCCTAATACTGCTTCTCTTTAAATCAAAGAGAAGGAAAATGAAAAACTGACATAACTAAATCTCTTGGCATCTCATCAAGCCATTCTTAAATCTTTGGACCTAAGACTAAAGGAACTTGCCCAGGACTAGCAAGGCACTGTGTAGGAGACCCCTGTACTGCATACTTCTCTCCTGAAACTTCGGAGCTTGTTCCCTGACATTGCTGCAGCTGGTTGCCATCATTACCCCGTCATGCACATGGCACTGGTAAAAACCAGCACCAACGAAGAGCATGAAAGCTTCTCAGACCTGTACATGCACTCCCCCAGCCGATTCTGGGTGATCAGGAGTGTGCAAGAAACCACACATTTCATTGCATTCATTGGTGAATGTCCTGGGGGAGAATTCGGGAAGAGATGGAAGTTTACAAAGCGCATGGCAGAGCCTTATGGGAGAACAACGCTCAAAACAATAACATATCGCTTTTATTCCGTGCAATACCCCTCTGCCTGCCGAGGTTTCGCCCCCACCTGCCCGTTTGTCAATAAACACCACGAACTTAAACACATCTGCGGGAACACAGGGGCTCTCTGTGCTCCCGGAGCGGCGCGCACTGGTGACACCTGGTGGCCACAACGCACGTAACAACAGCCAAGCCACGCGAGCGTTTCAGCTCGTGAAAGCAACGCTTGGCTTTCTACCCCCCAAAATTTGCCCCCTTTCTATCGAGTTTAACTTCTGCACTGGCATAAGTTAAAATATTGCAAAATTGAACCCAAACCTAACATCTTACGGTGTTGAGCTCCTCCAGATGGCAAACAATTTTCCCGAGATAAACTTTCATTCATAGAATCATAGAATGGATTGGGTTGGAAAAGACCTCCGAGATCAAGTCCAACCCTTGCTTTCTCTCCTTTTTCCTACCAGCACTTGTTCCTGGCAAGTCCTCCTGATGAATTTTTAAAAGTACAAGCAATCTACTACATCAGAAGCATTTATAACATGTGGAGCAAAATAGTCTGTAACTATTGTCAAAAAGCATTATTCTGAAAGTTTTTTACCATCAAAGTATGCTACTTGCAGGTACTTCCATCTTCTGCCTCCAGAAATAGATTCAACTGGGCCATGCTTCTTTAGATGAGATATAATAACTGTAAGCTATTAAGCTCATAGTTTGAAAGGGTGCTTGTCCTAGGGGATGGCTTTTAGTTTTGTTTTTTTTTTTTGGTTGATTGATTGGTTGGTCGGTTGGTTTTTTGTGGTTATTTTTGTTTGTTCTTATTTTCTTGCAATTATTTTGACTTCAAAACATCTGAGAAAGAAATCAGCATAGGCTTTTGCTCTGCTAGTCCTTTGTATTCCAATCTCTCTCCACTAACTTCTTGTCAGAGAGGGAGGACTTCCTGACCAAATGGGCAAACTAAAACAGAATAGCTAGATGGTATAAGGAAAATTGGTTCACTTTGCTTTCACAGGAGAGGTGGAAAGGTTGGTAGAATAAATGGTTTATATCACTTTTCAGGATTCAAGTCCCAACTTCTTTTACATCCACACAGCACTACCAAGACCGCCAACTTTTTAACCTTAATTATTAGTCTCATACTCCCAGAGTTCAAGCACAGGACTGACATTTCAAATAATCTAATGATTTTTATGCAGCTACAAAAGTCACTTAAAGGCACTTTAGAACTTTTTTTGGAGCTGCAAGGCTATGTTTGTAGCAATTACATGCTTCTTTTATTAACTCTTCTTGGGTTTAGAAAACAAAACCCTTAATTCATTAAGATGAAACTTAAAGATGTTTTGTAATAAGAATTTCCCCACTAATTCATCCCCAGAAGCATTTACACAACACGTGTTAAGGGACTGGTATCTTACAGTTTAGTGAACTTGCAAGAGAACAATTTGTACAGAGGCACTTTGTCAAAGTCTTAAAAGGGAATTAAAGCAGCAAGGCAGAAAAATGGGGCCTCTCTTCCTTGCTGGAGCCTTAGACATACTATTCAAAAGCAAGGGTGGTGGTATTATACATCCACAATGCTGAAACAATACAGTTCCCCTTAGACATGATCCAGGGAAAGCTGGACTCTTCAGCCAGCCGCATGTGTGACTCCTTCACTCCAGAGTCAGGCCCTCGAGTCCCTTGCAGCACCATCATCCCATGAGCCATCCCTTTCTGTACAGGGAACAGATGGTCTTCCACCTTCTGGTCTGTATTGCTGCACTTTCTTTGTAGGGCAACTGCATCCAGTCAACCTTCATTTTTTACCCAGCCAATTCATTTGCAATACCCCCCTACTCTGTACAATCCCAGGGAAGAGAACCAGAATTAATGCTGCAATTACTTTTCTACAGTCATCCTACAACTTCCCCTCAAACCACAAACACACTAGTTCAGTCAGCTGAGATCTCAGTGAAGGAAGTTCAAATACAATTTCCCCCACGTAATCCTATGAAACCATATTGCAGAAGCAGGAAGACACCCCCATCAGCTTTAAACAGTAAATGAAAAAAACCCCCATCTTTGAGTCTTATTAGTTCTATTGTGTTTGGAATGCAATCCTAGCTTCCTTAATTATGCTACTTGAAAATGTGACTTAGTAATCCTGCTGCGTTGCTGCATGCTCATCATCAGGCCTATTAACCATGCTGGGGAAATGAACTCTGGTTTTATTTATTTGCTTTTGGTTTTGCTACATTATTGCATGCAGTTCCAATAGATTACTGTCTTGGCAGGATTCTTCCCTGACAGTTAAATGCTCCAAGAGTTAATTAATTGGAGTATAAAGGTTCAGTGTTCTACTCTGAAACTAATCTGCAAGACGATGCTTACTTTTTCAAGTGCAAACCTAACTTTTTTCTCAGCTGATGTTGCTGTTCCCAACTTCATCACTGTGAGAAACAGAATTTGGCATTGTGCTCATTCCATGACTACTAGAGGAATAAGGAGTCTTAACTGGGTTTGATAATTGAATGGGTTAAGGTTCAATTTTCTCCCTAATCAGCACAGGTAAACAGGTGTTGAATACTTATATTTGAATAGAAATATATAGAAATAGAAATATATAGAAATATAAGTATAGCTCCATTCTGTTGCTATACTCATTATCAGTGTGAGGCAGGGGGAAAAGGAGGCAGCAATTGCCTCTATTTGCTGCTTTGGGTACCAAAAGATGATTTGGATTTTTTTCCTCACAGCAAAACCCCAGTGCAAATGCAGTTGTCATAATTTGGACAGTCTCCAGCGGTCACCAAGGAGAGTGGATTAATCTTGATTTCCTCTTTAGTCTTACAGCAAGTTCATCTACTGCATGAAGTGGCACAGGGCAAACTTTATTTTCGGTAGTAGTTGGTTTTAAGTTCATGGCTTTATAAGATATCACTTTTCATTTACTACTTCTCATCCACTCACCACATGATTCAAATTACACCTGAAAGTTGATTACAGTAAGTCTTATGAAAACTAGCATATTTGTCCATCAAATGAACATGTCTAGAATACCAAGGAGTGAGCAACTGAAACATATTAAAATACAGAAAATCTTAGGCTATCAGGACACCTTCCAAAGGCTTTTGTAATATTGTTTAAAATCCTACAAAGGTACAAGGCTGGGGGCACAGAGGAAAGCAGCAGTAATTGCTGAAATGCAATCAGCTGTAACTTGTTTAGCCATCAATTCTATTATACAGTAGTTCAGAGGAAGAAGAGTAAAATCTTTTTCTGCAATAAGGAGAGAAGTTGAAGTCTGGCTGTGATGTGAGTGCTAGGTTCCTACCCTTAAAAAGAGGTTAAGAAATTAGTTTACAGCATCATACCCAAAGTATGTTCTCTTGAAGTAGATTCCTCTTCAGAATTGTTCTGGCTTTTGTGAAAAGACTCAGAGCTTTTGGCATCTATTAATTTCAAGCTTTTGTATGATGAAATTTACTTCAAAATACTCCATGAATAGGAAAACCACTTGTAATATAAGAAATCAAACAAGATACATGAAACTCAAGTAAATACAAGGTATCCCTTTAAAACAACTCTACCTTAATGAAGAGACTTATAATTTCTCAGTGATGGGAAAATGTTGGGATATCAGAGATAAAACAATGCTAAGCTGGTTATCAAACACATCTGGTTATCAAACACATGCTTTGACAAAAAGTTTTGGGCTTTGACAGTTTTGCTTTTCTTTCATCAAAAAAGTCTCTGCTTTTAATTACAAGCAATATATCATTTAAATAAAAGGGTCTGGCTGTGGTTTCCTATGGGTCCCTGACTGTCCCACTGTTTGTGTACAAACATAAGACAGCTACTGAAGGCTGAATGATCAAAAAGTAAAGGTAACAAAAAGGTGACTATTAATCAGTAGCCACTTTGTAAAAAGCACCTCCTCAGTTTTCTAGGTGGTTAGCTTTAGAAGCAGAGAACTGTGTTTTGTCTTGTTTAAAGAACTGACTCTTGGCATGACACAGTGCTAAAGTGCAGTTTTCCATCAGTTGCTTACCTCTGGAATTTGAAGCTGGAGGCTTTAAACCACACATTCTTTCAAGCTTATTGGCTAATCATATCTCATATTCATACTCTTAATGCACAGAGATACTGGTGGTTAACAGTGGTAGTAATGAACCATTTCTCCCACTAGCTCTGCAGTGTACTACTGCATGATCTGTCTTTTAGGGAGGTGAGATTAACAGCACAGCTCTAGGCATTCCATTTCTGCAGCTCAGTTATGAGCCAAGACTTTCTGTTCCATCGACTGAGCCTTCAGAGACCCATTCAGAGCTTGCTTTTCTTCCAATTCACAGCAGGTGCTTATTTCTGTATAGAGTCAGATGCCTAAATCTAGATGATGGAGTAACTCTTCTCCCTCACCCTTATGTTTCACATTAATTTCTTAAATCCTTTTTCCAAGGTAAAGAGCAGTTCTAAGAGATAAAGCTATGGTGAAGAACATGAGGAACTTATTCTGACATTTTAGGTAATAAGATGTACCATCATTCTTCTTTAAAGAATATTTGCTGCCCTCTCACAAATGGGGAGCAACCATGTAATACAGCTTTACAAGAGTAGTATTGAGCAGCAGTGGTTGAAGTAGAGTCCTTTAAGTTGGACAAAAGAAAATATCCTAATAAATTTAATGTGTCAGAGAACAATGTAACAGCATTTGTTGTATGAAACAGGAAATCACTGATAAGTTTTAATAGCTTTGACCAACCATGAGAATCTTAAAAAAAAAACCAACTCCACTAAACTCTGTGTAATTATTTCCCTAATGTGGCAGTTACTGGCTAAATCATTGCAACCAGTTGTGACTGGAATTATTCCTTACCAAAGTTAAACTTTAACTTGCAGAAACCTGTGCTGTGAAAGAAAAGTATGTACAGCTGCAGTTAATTTAGTTCCCAGGCTGAGTGTTAGAGCTCCCCTTTGTGTGTGAAAGCAAGGCATTAACTGCTGCAGCTGTTGTTTACTGCTGAAACGTGGTGCCTTTGATCGCAGCTCTAGAAGTGCTTTACAAAAAAGGATGCAGTCCCTGTGCTCATCTTACAGACCACAGCTACAGTGTAAGCTACAAAGAAATTAAGTGATTAGCCAAAGATCAAATGCCAAACTTGTCCTGGAACGAGGGTCTGATCTCCAGTTTGTACTGCCTGTAGCTACAACTTTGCTGCTGAACTCGCTGCACTGAAACCTGCAGAAAAGTAAAGCCATTTTAGAAGATGCTGCTCAACGTTGCATTTTCAAGACAAAATATTAAAGCATGTCACAACGTAAAAAGACAGTGTAAGTTTGCAGAAGCTTACATCCCACTGGCCCTTTAAACAATTTGTAAAGCTCCTGAAGTATTTGAATTTTACAATCCCAAATGCAAACTCACGTGGCTGCATCAATTCAATGCAATTACATGATCATGTTTTTTAAAATCTTCCTTGAAACAGCACTGTTAATTATTGTTAAAGTGGCATGGGAGAGGTCACTGAACTGATAACACATAGATATGGTTTTTATCTCTTTGATATTGGACTCCTCTGGGGACAAGCCTACCTAGACAAGCTATTAGAAAAAGATTCCATCTAGCACATTGATTTCTTAACTTAGTCAGAAGGACTTTAAGGCTAGAAAGGTATACAGGAAAATTATAAGGAAACCTGGACACTGGCCTAAAATAAATGACATTTATTTATAAATATGGTAATAATAATCTTGAAAAACACAAATATATTTCTCTATTTCACATATATCACATAATTGTAATCTC
>JAOXXN010000446.1:44169047-44179355 GCA_026770055.1 Myrmophylax atrothorax | reverse complement strand
CTTGTGTAAATTGTGCCTCACCTACGCAAAATCAGTCAGTCTTACTTAATCATACTTCAAGTGCCCATTGGAGCCATGCTTGCAGTTCCTCAAGTTAATGTGAGGAAGGGCAAGAAAGACAGGCCATGAATGCCTGGTATGCACTAGTAGCTCAGCATCCCAGTATGTTCCAGGTCTCAGAAAACAGAGATAAAGGGTAAGAAATAAGAGTCACAAAAACTTTAAGATAATTAGGTGTTTCATCCTCAAGTCTAAGTGGGGCGGAGCTATTCATTATTAATGTAGTTTATAAATTAAAAGATAGGAGTTTTCACTGTAACTAGAGACTGCAGAACTTCTCACACTCACTACCTACGCCAGTGATTCAGTTACCAAGAATGCTTCAGTATTACCAAACAAACAAAATGTAGTAGACATACTTGTCCTTACAATCTGCACGATCCTTTGTTTGAACTGAACTTGGTCCCCACGTACAACCTTTCTTTTTAAAACTTCTTTTCACATCTTCAAACTCTTCTTGGTGATATGTTGTGCTCCTTCCCCAAGTTCTGTTGCTTTCATCTGAAGTTACTAAAGGTTGGATTTAAAAACACAAACAAACCCCAAGCACATAAATACTATTTCTAAAACCAAAATATTTTGGCAGAACTCATTATTTTCTCCACTGCAATACCATTTCGACAGAGTGACACAAAAAGGAGTAGAAAAAAATTGAGGGTTTTTTTTTCTTTTACAAAAACCGCCACGCAAATTGCACTGATCCAAAAAGATGAGCAAGCAAGAAAAGTAATTTATGAGCTGACAAGAGACCCAGATTAAAGATAAAGCAGCAGAGCAATCATATTTTCCATGCTTTCTTTAACTGAGAATCTTACATTTAGGTAATTCAGACAAGTGAGTTAGACTGAGCACTTAAATTCCAATGAAGAAAACATATACTGTGGAATAACTGGTATCAAAAGAAACAGAGTATTCCAACTGTGACCATGATTAACATTTTCTTTCTCACCACACCAAAACAAATTACACTTTTAAAGTGCCTAATCTCCATTAAATGCTTAGTCTGTCACTGTCTCAATTGATAAATCAAAGAGAACCAGCACCTTTAAAACATAACAAAATCTTGCCTTTTTTTATAACCCCACTGGGAAGTTCATATTCACTTGTGATATCTACATCTTGCTGGTACACATATACACTGTTTCTTCGGCCATTAGCTGTGTGTGTATCTGTTTTGGGAATCACTGAGAAAAAAATTAAGAGAATGTAGTAGAGATCTTAGTCAAGTTGACTTCAGAAATGGAACTGTTTCCCTCATATTTTTGTCTTTGGGTCATAAAGCCTGGATCTATAGAGGCATTAAGCATCTTCTGAGGGTGGGGTTTTACTGCAGGGTTTAAAGGATCCTCTTTCCAGGAACAGACCTGGGAAGGTAGATTTTCACATAGGACTGACTAACTGAAGCAGTAGCTTGCTGTCAACATGGCAGGTTAACAGCTATGATGGAGAGACCTAAGACAAAAACACTGCAGCCAGTTACAACAGCATGACAGATGAGGTGGCATTTACATGCCCATGGTTCTGCCGTTCATTCACTGCACAGCATTCTCTTCCTTCCTCACTGCATACCTCTTGCCAGCACAGCTTACCTTGTAGCATGGCATTACACTTGCCCTCTTTACATTCCCATTTTCAACCCACTCCAGAACCTATGGAATATATATCTTAGTGGTTTCCCTCCTCCCTCCAAAACCCCTTTCAAAATCAGCTGAACTTGTTTTTTAATATCAAATTAAATAGATTTTTTTTAACTTAAAGAACTTCTAGATTTGAAAGCTAGACTCACTCATGACAAAGTGAAGCAATCAAGTAACCAGTTGTTATATATGTCTGTTCAAATCACCTGTATTTGAGCAAGTCATCTTGAAACAAAGACACTTTGAAGTTAAATCAAGATAAAACATTATTGTGGGAAAGAGAATTTATTTTGCACAGGTGCAGATGGGTGTGGAAGCTAAATTGTTTCAACTAAATACTCCTGAGAGATCTGATAAGCTTTTTGGTAAAACCTAGGGATCCAAACTGAGAAGCAACATGAACTTGTGTTAAAGAAGATCCGTATGTTCACATCCTATCAATATAAATGCCTGCCCAAATTAAAAAAAAATCCCCAGTGAACTTAGCACAAATGCAAGGAGTGGCACCACTATAGCTTATACAAGGCTATGCATTTTAAAAAATCCCAAAAAGCAACAGAAAAAAAATAACCCCAAAAGAAAAGTCAAGTTTTCAGAATCATGCCAATACCTGCCACTTCCTTCTTTTCCAACATTTTCTTGCAGAGCAAGAAGAGTCAAAGATAAAATGAGATGTTCTAGTTTATATCTAATTATGACATTTTACTAAGAAAAGCCTTTCTTACCTTTCTGCAATAAATAAACAAGCAATCAGAAAAACCCATCACACTGTTTGAGGTCATAAAACCATGGACAAAGCACATACTGTGTCAGCTAACTTCTGAAAAAGACTTTATTTTCCTTCCATCTCAAATTTTCATTAAGGAAAGCAAGACAGGGTTTGTCCACCTCTCTCCTTTATCCACAGCATATGGGCAAGTAATGATTTTACCCCAGTGAACTGTACCTGCTACAGTTCAAACAAATAATGAAGTTACTGCCAATGAAGACATGACTTCTTCCCTTTAGACATTAATAATGAAAAGGATTTCATAAGGCAGAAGTGTTCCAAAGGAGATGACAGATCTGATTTCTATTCAAACTTTAAACAAAGTTTCAGGCTGATTTAAAAATCAATCAATAAATCTTTAAGGTAGCTACAGAACAGTGCACAGAAAAAAATCCTCATGCATTTCTATTTCCCCTTCTCCTTATTTACATTTGACAGAGCCAGATGGTGAAGTAATTTCTCTTACAGGTGACTACACCTGCAAGAGAGGATAGCCACCATCCACAAGCAATCTGCTGGGACAGGTTCCACTGATTTCATAAAGAGAGAGAAGTTTAAGGCATTACTTGCTGAATATGGATAATTACACAATCTACCTTGCACAAGTCGTCAGACAGCACAAATGCAAACCATGAATCCTGTAGGACTGTTTTCTGTCTCTACCTCTGTCATTCCCAAATATAAATGTGTGCTTCACTGTAACAGTTCAGTTTTCTCCCATATTCATGGTACAGGAGCATGAACATACCTTCCCTTCTGTCAATGTAGACACACAAACATGCCCATAATTTTATTTTTGTTTCTTTTTCTTATTTTCAAAAAACCTAAAGCAAGATTTCTTCAGTTTTTTTACCTGCTTAAAGCTTGCATCTCTTTTGATGTAATAAAGTTTGGTTATTCCTTTACTCTCTGAACCTTTCTTTTACTTTATCAACTCCAATACCTAACAAAAACTTCTTTCCCATCTTATTTGGGTTCTAAACATGATACTTCGCCTTTTGTCATAAAGTTTTGATTTGTCATTGTTTGATCCCAGTCAGTTTACAAATGGGTTCCTGAAGTCATTAAATAAAGACATGATTTAAAGCATTCACAATCATTCTGAATTACTGAAAATTATTTAGCATTTTACAATTTAGAAGTTGCAATTGTCAGAACAAAGTAAGAGATGTGGAAATCAGACATAAATCTGCCTGGAATTTGATACCACTGCCAGCATTTCAGTAAGTATATGTAACATTCTCTACTGATCCAATGAGTGGAGACTTACATTGTATAGCTCGAAGACGAGGAATTATTGTGGGGCTACTTGATGGACTAGAGCTGTTACTGTTTAAACTCCTCCTCTTATCCAGATTGGGGGATGCCTGCACCGTTATTTTGTGCTGGAAATCTGTAAGAGAGTAAAACAAATCAGTTAAAATATTCTGAATAAAAAACTCTTCAGAAGAATATGCTGCTGTACTTCTTAAAATAAAGTTACATAATGAATTAGACTTGATAGGACAAGAAATAATTCATATTAAAAACACAGAAAAACTCTAACTCCTAATGTAACAATTGAGTCAAACTGGCACCTTCATCTGGTAAGTCTGAAGTAACATCAACAAAAGCAGGTAGGTCCAAGTGGACCCAATCTGAGACACATCCACATCACAAGCTGTTATTCCATCTTGTTGGTTGTCACAGGGGAAAGAAAAATTTCAGTAGTTCATCTCAAATCAATCGATATTTATGGCAATCAAATTTGGCCCATTTTTTCCAACACATAATTCATATACACCATAAAAAGAAACACTAACAAAGAAGTCACATCCATCCATGTGTCAGAAAAACATGATAGCAAATGACAGAAGTAGAAATATTTATAGCAAAGTAGTAAAAAGAAAAAAGAAAAACAACAAATATTAACAAACAGGAAGAAAATGATGAAATTAAATTTGACAATATGCCCCTCTCCAATCCCCATCATCAGTGTAATTATATTGTACACTATTCTTACAACAGAATTGTCTCAAGGATGAGTTCATCTGGATATTCTTCAAACAAGGAGCTAAATAGTATTCTGAAGGAAATGGTTAATGTCATCACTTTTTCAAGTTAAATATAAGAACTGGAAATAAAGGACCAAATATTTAGTTTATGCTTGTGATCCAGCATAAACCAATTTAACATGTTTGTCTGTGAGATTGTAGGGTGATTTTTATCTTATTTGCTCTTATTTTTAAAGTAAGGAAAAATAAGCTCATTTCACTTGTGCTGAAATAGTACTCTAAATGTACTTACTGCCCTCTTTGTCTCTTTCCAACTACCAGACAGCTATGATTTGGTCCTGTGTTAGCACAGCATTAAGTTCTTAGTGCATTTGTAATAAACTGATAGACTTGACCTGGAAGCCACTGAAAGGAAGCCCATCAACGCCAGGATGGTGGTACCACTAATGAAGGCTTTCCCATCACTGATAAAACCTTGAGTTTACATAGTGCTATCTTGTGGCAACATTAAAATGGCACCACTAAATCAGCCCCTGACAACTAAAAGAACCTAACTCTCTCCAAACATGCCCCCTTTGCAAAGGGGGCATTATAATCCATTCATGGGTGGAATGAAATGCTCTAACATTCAATTTATACCATATTTGCATTCTGAAATAATCTGCTTTTGTTGTGAGAGTGCTTTCTTGAGAGAAATAAGGCACTGAAGATTGTAACTGCTGTGTTGTATTTGTGATTGCAATAAGCATGAAATTTGGACCTCCTGCACCTGTATCCCCTGCCTTTACCAAGGGCTGGTTTTCTGCTCAGTAATTACAAGTTTAGGGCAAACAGCACTAATATTTGATCATGTTAGAAAGTTCTGGAATGTATTTAAAAGGTACTTTTCTATCTGCACAGAAACAATGATAACAAATATCTGAACTTTGAAACAGTCTTAAATCATGTGGCTCCCATGCTAGTAACCCTTCCCTCCAGATACAATGAACAGCTGAATCAGGTGAAATGAGGACTATTCCACAAGAATATGATATGTGAAAGATGTTTCCTTGTGGGAAATTCTTACCAAATCCTGTTGTATATTATGGTAGAATGGTGTAGCAATGAATTAAAGTAGTAGTCAACACTGAAAACATGAACCATGGAACTGAAGCCTACATATGTGTCTCATATATTGTGAACTTGAAGAAAAATGACAAACCTGAAGGCAAACTAATTCTGTGCCCATCTTTAAGTTTTAACCGGCTTCTTTTAAACTTCCCCTTCCTCTTCTTTACATTTGGTTTCTCTTGATTTAACTGGAATATCATGATATTCAGCTCACGCTCCAGTACATCGATCTCGCGTTCTGCTAACTGTTGCTCCCGGCGCTTAAGTAATTCTTCTTGAGATTTTTGCTGAAGAGCAGCTCTCGTCAGCTCCTCTTCTCGTGATCGAAGCTCCTGAAGATAACAGCCACAAAAATGAAACTCAGTAATAATGTGGAGAGTATAAAAGGATAGATAAAGTGCACAGTAGGTTGCATTTCCTGATTTATTTTCATCATGCACTATACACATGTAACATGCACTTATGACCTTCTGAATAAGCCAAGATTCTGTATTCAGAATCAAGCATCATAAACATTTCCTTTTAACTTGAGTCACTTCACATAAGGCATCTAAGCAGTGGCAATGGGGTGAACACATGTAGTCAAAGATTATCAGCTTACAGCCTAGCAGAAAATGTGCTCCAAGTACTTCACATCAGAAACTCTTGCACAGCATGAAGGCTGCTCTTAGACAGCTCCTATGCATTAACATAAAGCCAATGACCTGACGAATACATAAATTATTGGCTTTATCTTAAATTCTCTAACCTTTCCTGTTTTTCAGCCATATATTAAGTAGCGCTTTTCTATCTCGAAAAGCAATCAGTATTACACTGAATGAGGATTAGTGTAATAGGATAAACTAAGTCATAAGAAGAAGACAGCTGTTTCTTAATTAAAATCTAGCAGCTATCTAACATCAAATAGCTACTAACCACAATTACAACACACAGACTCGTCAACCATCACTCTCAGAATAGTTGTTGTTCTCCTATCCATCCATCATCTATCCATCTATCCATCTATCCATCTATCCATCTATCCATCTTTAATCTTGGGAAAGGAAAAGCTTCAGTAAGGGAGCTAGTTAATTTTTTAGAGTAAATAAACATCCAAAGCTTAAGAGCTGAAAATTACCATCTTAAAATTATCTTAATCTTCAGATTCCAAAACTGTGTCAAAATACATTTGAGATTTAAGACCTTCCTAATTTTAGACCTTCCTTCATGGCATGGGGCAGGAAGCAGACTTATCCAGAATGCTAATAATCCTGTACTGAAAGTATAGGAAAAGGAAAACTAGATGTGGCTCATACTGCATGTTTCTCACTACATAATTTTTTCCTATGTTTGTGTAAATTCTATCTGTACTGAAATTAAAATTCAATTGAAAATAAAAAACCATAATTCAAATTATGAAATAATTTGAAATAAAGCTATGCTAAAAGTTCAAGATATCTAAGAATCTTATTTCTATTTTAAATAAATTAATGTTGTCACTATACCATTCTGTAATTGTGGTGTTGCTTGGATTTTTTTGTTTGTTTGCCTTTGTTTTGTTTTCATTTCAGAGCAGACTGCCTACCTCTGCTGGTGCCCAGCAATGTTGGGTGCCAGGAGAATTCTTTATTGCATACAATGAAAGCGAAGAAACAAACTCTCTTCCCGTTTTAACTCCTACTTTGCCTTGAATAAATTAACTCCTGAACTAACTATACTATTTCAAATAAGGGGATGTTCAAGCATTCTTGTCAAAAAGACTACTCATGTCAAAAGATAGTCTGGCACTGAAGCAAACTGGTTCATTGAGAAGTGTCTGTTCTTCAGAAAGATACTTGTTTGCTTTTTATTTTATTTACAATTATAGCATACATACAGTGCTTATCACGGGTTTAAAATTTAACTGACATGATTGACTAATTTCATATGGCTTACTACTATTGAGTGAGCTTGTTTCAACATCAGATTGGAAAAAAAATATTTTTTAAACTGACCCACTTAATATACACTGTTTTGCTACAGGCAATTCTGCCTCTTGGAAATTCAAAGGAACCTGTATTCATGCCAGCAAGTAAGGCTTTAGTAGTGTTCTTCTGTTTGGCTTGGTTTTACTAAAGATATTCAAAAATTTAATTTAGAGACTGCTGCAAATCCTCACTTTCCTCCACCTCCTGTCCAGTCAAAACAGGACAACCAAAAGCAAGGGTTGAAAGCAGAAGCTAAATGAATTCAAATTTAGAATAAAGGTACTTTAGAGTTTAAATAGAGAAGATTTTTATTACTGTGTTAGTACAGTGATAAAGGTGCATTAGAAACACTGTTGATTTTCCATCTTTCATTGTCCTCAAATCCAGGTTCCACAAACCTCAGTTACCAGGGAAAAACTGAGGGCCTGTACTGAAATGGCAGACAGTCTAGAAAAACTAATAAGTGTTTCCTCACTGAGAGATTAAGTATTTAGTCTTTTCCAAATAAACTATTTAAAAACTGACTTACCACAATTAGTTAGGCAATGTTTCCACACAGCTCTACAATTAAAACACCCATTGTAAGGCAGGTAGGAAAGAATTCTATATTTACGTTGCTCAAGAAGGTTTGTCAAAAAAAGATTGTGATCTTCTCTTGCAGTGGGTGTTACCATCACCCATTTGCATCAAGCCCTTGAGGAAATTCCTCCAGCTACACAAGTTCCTCTTCTACAGGAGCAGTGAGACTCCATACAGAGGGGTTTTGTTTGTTTTATTATTATCATATAAATATTTTATAGACATTATTTTCTCCCTAGCAGCTGACAGCAAGCTTGATAATGTGCCAAATTAAATAAGCCTGCACACATGAAAACCTTGTGTAAGTCAAAGCTACCTGCTTTCATTCTTAAACTAGTTTACCTAATTAGGGTAGATGCCTCTGGAGATGCACTTTGGCATATAAGCAGTAAATTTCATTTTATCTTTTCCCCTCCATAATTAAGCTTAACTCCCATCTACACAAAATATGACTCTTCTCCCAAATCTCTTCACTGGCTTATTTAATCCTAAACTTCATTTAGTCACATTTTTCTTTGATAGGAAATCTCATTCTGGACTAATGCCTCCAGAAATTAAAAAAATAAACAAAAAACCTGAATGGGAATGCCTGTTACAATTGCTTCCAGAATAAAAAGAGGAAAATGGTTGATTGAGCAGTTGCTGGAGGGGTGGAAAAGAGACTTAAAACTCTGTGGCAGGCTGTGGCAAGTGACCACAGTAGTTGGTGACCCCAGAGCAAGTAAAAAAGGAAGCCTCTGCTCTCTGTAGAGGGACTATAACTCATCTGCAAAGGAAGAAATCTGACAGCTACTGAGGCACAGAGCCCAGCTCTGGCACACTGTATGCCCAGTGCAGGCAGGACAGAGACTACACAGACAACACTCAGTTCTGTGAACTGGAATGGAAGAGGGAAATGCAGAGGGTGGAAGAAACAGTAGATAGAAAGTATGAAAAATATTATTGATGATACTACAATCTCATGGGTGATCAATAAATTCTAATACCACATATGCTGATATTACAGTTAGATAAGGTCACACCCATCACTATCAACTCAATTATTGTCTTCCTTATCTATTACCAGTTCATGAAAATAATAGCAAATATATAACAAGCAATAATTGTACTGCAAGAAAGACCTGTAAAGAAGGAATCTGTTTCCACTAAAAGCATTTCTAACAGGGACTTGAAAGGACACCCAGCCTATTCCAATTGTTACCTTTATCAAGTTGTCTAAAGGAAAATACACAACTCAGAGTGATTACAAACAAGATGAAGTAACTAAAAGAGAGAGCAAAGAAAATTGACACTGAGTATCCATATAGCACAAACATATAATGATATGAGAGTATGGAAAGCATATCAGTGACAGAAAATTGAATAATAAAACCCAGAAACTGGATTTGCTGATTCATGATTCTGACCTTATTAATATCTGGCAAGAATATGTCCCAAACTGCAGCACTGACAGACATCCATAGTAGAAGTCTGTTCAGGAAGAACAGAGATTAATACACTATTCCATTTTTGGAAAAGAAGCCAGAGGGTACATTCAAGCAACAGGATGAAAGGCTTTTCATTCCCACAGATAAGGAGAATGTTCAACAGCACCTGAAAATTTGCAGTGGTCATAGAGATTAGCTAAGGAATAAGTGCAATTGAAGAGATACATTCAACATACAAGAAAAAAATAACACATTTTAAAAAAAAAGCCTAGAATGTCACATTTACACATTTATAACCTGTTTTATTTGGGGACATGGGTGTGGATATGTTTCTTTATCAATTACTTGTATACTTACTACTTGTATACTACATTGGTAAGCCACAATTCAGAAGTCCAAAACCGCTGTATCACAAACATACATACACACACCCCCTTCCTCCACTGCCATGCAATTGGAAAAATCAACTTACTTTTTCCTTGGTCCTCAATTCATTAAATATCTGCTGAATTTCCAATTTCCAGTCATCTTGCATGGAATGGAAAGACTCTTGAGGCATTTCAGTCATAACTGCCCCTTCAATGGCAGTAAGCTGTTCAAGAATTAAGGCAAACGATGGTCGGATATGAGGGTCCTGCTCCCAGCATTCTAGAATTTATCAAAATCCTGTCAGTTTTTAATAGTCAAGAGAACGTTTTGAAGAACTACATGAATTTCAAGTTACTTCAAATAGATGTTAGAAGTGAATTTAAAATGGTTTTACTCAGGAAGAATTTTATCTTGATT
>JAOXXN010000446.1:44149925-44160264 GCA_026770055.1 Myrmophylax atrothorax | reverse complement strand
CTCCAGTCCCTTCACCAGCCTTGTTGCTCTTCTCTGGACCCACTCCAGCCCCTCAGTATCTTTCCTCTCTGCATTGACTTGAGCTGTATCTTGGGCAGGATGTCAGGAAATTCCATTAAAAAAAACCCCAACCATTTGGTTTCTTTCAGGAGTGAATTTAGGGCAAAACCCAGCCTGTCTTTGTTCAAGAGTTTCACATAGCTGAACTCATCTCTTTGTGACTCTCCCTTACTGCAGCATGATCAAGGGGAAAGTAAATTTATTCTCAACTAGAGCAGAGGCTAAGGTGCCATAGACCAGGCACCACTTGAACATGAGACAGTGCATGCCCAGAATCATTAACACCTGAGGAACAAAGAGATGTCATTGCATGTTATTTTCAATATTTCCTGAAACATAAATCAACAAGACAAAAGCAAAAAAAAAATCCTGAAGTTAGAGAGGAAAAATTAAAACACAAATGCTATGAAGTAACCAGGTAATAAAACTGGGCTATAGCATAAAATCGTAACAGTTGGAAAAGACCGCCAAGCTCATTGAGTCCAACCTTTGACCAAACAGCACTACACCAACTAAACCATACCACTAGGAGCTACGTCCAGTCATTTCTTGAACATTTCCTGGGATGGTGACTCCACCACCTTCCTGGGCACCCCATTCCAATGCTTGATAACCCTTTCCAAGAAGAAATTCTTCCTCATGTCCAACCTGAATCTCCCCTGGTGTAACTTGAGGTAATTTCTCATCTGGTTATTTGTTGGCTGGGAGAACAGGCTGACCTTCACTTGGCTACAACCTCCTTTCAGGTAGTTGTAGAGAGCAGTAAGGTGTCCCCTGAGTCTCCTTTTCTCCAGGCTAAACAACTGCAGTTCCCTCAGCTGCTACATACACTTGTGCCCCAGATCCTTCCCCAGCTCTGTTGCCCTTCTCTGGACATGCTCCAGCACCTCAGTATCTTCCTTCAACTGAGGGGCCCGAAACTGAACACAGGATTCAAGGTTCAGTCTCACCAGTGCCAAGTACAGGGGGACAATCACTGCCCTGGTCCTGTTGGCCACACTCTTGCTAATACAGGCCAGGATGCCATTGGCCTTCCAGGCCACCTGCACACACTGCTGGCTCATTTTCAAGCCACTCTGAACCAGCACACCCACGGCCTTTACCATTGGGCAGCTTTCCAGCCACTGTTCTCCCTGCCTGTAGTGCTGCCTGGGGTTGCTGTGACCCAAGTGCACACTCTGTGGAGCCAAGACACTTCTGACAGTTCAGCAAGTGAACATGAGGATTCTAACAGCATCCACGACAAAGATACTGCTATTTAACCACACAGTTGAACAAAACCTTACACTCTTAAGCTAACATATCTAAAAAGAACTTAGAAATCCAAGTATTACCTACCCTAGAGCACTGAAGCAAGAAACTCAGAGAATTAGGAAATAACTCAGGTTGAAACAGACCTCAAGATTTCAAGCCCCCAACTCAGAGCAGGGCAAACGTTGTAAAAAGTCTAAATCTACTATGAAATGTTTTTAGGAATCTGTAATGTTATGGCACTCTATGACAGATAAAAGTAAAAGAAATCTATATTAAAAACAACTGAAGTATATTCACTGAAGTACAGACATTAATGTAAATGTCACCTTAGAACAGATTTTCAAAAACTGGTTAAGGACAGCAATTAAGGACATCAAGGCACAGGAAAAAAAACAGAAAAATTATGGCAGTTACATTATAAAAAGCTCACATTACACTAGTCTCATTTTGTCCAACAGATGGTTTCTTAGTAAGCAACAAGGTAGCAGACCTGAGCAGACAGAAGTACCTTTTAGGAAGTTCAACCACACAGACAGAATCAGGGTTAATCAATGAATTCCATACAGCAGTTGTATAAAAAAAAATCTCAGAAGACAAATGATTAGGATAAAGAGGAATCATCAGTGGTGTTTACTAGGAAGCCAGTTTGTTACACATATTGACTTGTAGAATAAAAACACAAGGTGCATTCCAAGAACTGACAGCACAGTCAGAAGCCTAGTGCCTGCCCACTTGAGAAACAACAAACCATCATACTAAAAAACATGCAAAGTTGCAAAGGAACACTCAAAAATCACTCAAAAACTCTGCGATAAAGCAGAGGTGAAGGAAGAAGAAAATCCTGGCTATTGTGACTAACAGAAGGAAAACTGGCAGCCACATGTAGTTGTGCAAGTAGCTCAAGCAATTCTAAAGGGCACTAAAAAGGCTTTGTTTAGTAGAAATGTGGAAGTATCAACAGAAATCTACAAAGCACACCACCTCATATGCAATACTGAATGACTGGACCTGCACATACGTGTTCAACAACAAGAACTGCAACAGACAAAGAAAATAGAATAGTTAGGATCCTGTAATGTCTTTTGTTCAGATAAAATCAGAAGAGCTTGTCCTTTTTGCTAGGCTAAACAAAGGCTGAGAGAAGTTATGAGAACAGAAGTTAGCCATACCTAGAAACAGAATGCAGACCTACAGCACTAGTGCTCTCACCCAAAAAAATATTCACCTAGGTGGCTCTGCTGATCTGTCTGACAGGCCTGCTCGTGACTAAACTCGGTTTTAGATCTGGAGCTACCACGGTGGGGAATCATATAAAATTTCAATTTTTTCATTGCTTCTTTTCTCCCATCCCCATTTTGGCCCTCCTCTGCTGTGTAAAGCACAGTTTAGTCCTCAAAAAAAGGTCACAAGATCCAACATACAATCCTGTCCAACCTAATGGTTCCTGAAATAGTAATGCCATTAATCTTTTTTTACTTTCTGCCTTATCAATAGTTACAGCTGGAGTATTTTTCTACTAATCTTATGGCACAATGCAAATATTTCATGGTGTAACACTATGTAGATGAGATGTTCTGCACACTTTTGGAAACTAAAATCTAACACACAGTTGCCCAAGACTGCAACGGAACCAGCCAGTACTTCCCAAGTCTAACTAAAACAGAACCAGCAACAACTGTTTGCCAAACCACTACTGTTCCCACACAAGCTGTTCTTAGTCCAGAAAGGCACAGAATTTAGACCTGAAAAAAAAGGCAGAGGTCCCATTAAATTCCCACTCAAATGCTCCCAGTCCCCACTCCTTTTCCTGTGCCATTCTCTTCACATCACTCTCATCTCCAAAATATGGTAATAAAAGCTCTCTTTGAGGTGAGCAAAAGGTAAGATATGCATGAAGTGGCAGCCCAGGTCTGGCCACAGTACAAGAGCTGCCTTCTCTGCTGCACCCTCTTTTCTGCTAAGATTAAATTGAAATTTTACTGGGGAAAAGAAAAAAGGAAGTGAGAGCCTGGATATGGACAGACAGGCCAGGATTCAGACAGGTCCAGAACTGTACTCCCAGTGCTACTTTGAGAACTAAGCTGAAAGCCTAGAGAGGAAGCAGAAGTATTTGTTTAAAGTGCAAGCACTTTGTTTAAAGCATAATGTTAAATAAAAGGTTCATGTTCTTGTTTCAGCTTCTTTCCTTTTCATTTCTTAAAATTCATATAGCTTAAGAAACAGTATTTACAGCAAGCCTGAGGGAAGCCTGGACAGATGTTTTAGTTGGCAGCAAGCCTAGGAAACCTCCACCTAAAACAAAGCTCTTCAATGCTACTCTTTTAATGCAGGTTACTTCCTACAGCCTTTGTTTTCTTTTTGTTACTAAGTAGATACAGATTATATTTCACCAACCTTATCTATCTCAAAGCCCCCATTTAATACAACACTTCATTTGGCAAATTTATTGAAATCCAAAGACTTCACGCAGTTAAAACCAGTTTTACTGCATTCGTAATACATTCCACCACTTCCAGGTGACCATTTTCAGTTACCAGCCATATAAAACAATTAAGTAAACAAGGTATTCTGAGAAAAGCCAAGACAAAGGACTGCATAACTTTTTAATAGTTTAGATGTACTGAATTCAAATTAATCTTCTAATGCTTAAACTTACAAAAAAAAATCCTGAAACATTCATTCTTTCTCTCTCCTGTAGTCTTTATACCTTCTACTATATACTCTTTATATTACCTATTTTACTACTTCTAAAAATAAAATGCTAAGCAACCTTATTTTCCCAAGTTAATTATTTGCCACCAAATGCTTTTTGCTACCTCACCTGCAGTTTGATAAATAGGTGACTATCATAGGTTTTGCAAATTTAAGTTATTTAATAGCACAGCTATTTAAGTTACTATGACTATAGGTAAGACTGCCTACATGTCAACCACATTTACCCCCACTGATAAAGTAATTCTTAGACAATACCAGAAAGAAAGATGTTAATGCTACATAACTCTACTTGCAAACAGAGATTGTCCAGACAATGCTGCTACTGTCTCTGTTCCCCCTGCACCCAGTCAGTTCCCTCTCCAACTGTTTGCAAGTGAATCTGGTTCCTGTTAATTCACTAAATCAACATGCAACAAAACCAGGAAACCAGCAGGGAGACCTTGCATCTTTACTTGGGAATTAACAGGCAGAAAAAGACCTTATTAAATCTTGCATATTCAGTTAAAGAAACACAACACGTTGCAATATTAAGAAACCCATCTGCATTATTTGAAGCTGTTATTTGGCTCCAATTGTAATTGGAAATTAAAATTTAAACACTGCTTATAGAAGCCATGACTGTTTTTTCAACTGTAATTTAACTATCACAGTGAAAGCAGTAAGTGTGTGAACTACAAAGTAATTATCAGAGTGAAAACATTAACTGATCAGAACACCTTTAGTAGGTACAAGAATTGATAATTCCACCTGCACAGCACTGCTTCTTGAATGCCCTCCTTTTTTCCTGCAGGTTCTCAGAATAGGTTCTGTTATCTCTGTAGCTTGAATCTGTCGGATTGTGATTATCTCACTAGATTAAGGGCTCACCATCAGCAAGGAAATTTCATCCTTTAAATACTGATTACATATTACTTTTTTATTCTACAGATACTGTGCTCCTCTATCATCTGTGTCCCTTTACAGCATACAACCAGTTCTTAATTTTCACACTAAACTGACAGGAACAGTTTATGCTTAAATGTATTTGTCTCAAAACATCTAGCTTAAAAAAAAACAAACCCTACCTCAGAGGAGCCAACATGTATTTAAAAAATATCCTGAACAAAGTGTTCCTAATTGGAAAGCCAAAACAAGACAAGACTTGACACAAAAAGTCCTTGACAGCATGGATTGACAGATACACAGCAACCCCATCACAAAAACACACCCCACAGTGGGACACGTGGCACAAGAAAACCACCGAGGGATGAGAATGACTGGGGGTCATCTGCCTGTCTGCAGGAAATGGAGGGAAAAGGAGAGAGAGGAAGAGGGACGAGAGATTGCAACAGCTTGAACACACCCTGCATCACCATTTTTGCTTCCCCTTCCCTTCTTTAATAACTATTATTAAAGCAACTTTGGGCAAATGGAAACTTGAGAGAAAGAAGCAGTTTTAACAAGTTATTGGCACAGACTGCAGATGCTGCTGTAAGAGGAAGTACCAGAGGTAACAAGCATTTATAATTAGACATTCAAATGATCATAATTTAAACAGCAGAACATCAGTAAATTCTGAAAAATGTAGGATTTGAATATGGCATCAGCAAAAAATCAAAAGCCAGCTGGACACTAAACATTCTCAAGTTCTTTGTCTAATGAAATGTTAAACTGAATTCTCCTATTTAAATACTAAATTTAAGAAAAGCAACCTCATTAAAGCAATTCCTCCATAATTTTACAATTACATGGAAATCAGTCAATACTGAAACTTAGCTTTAAAACTCAAAACACTCAGTTGTGTGGCATCTACCAGGAACTGTGATATTTATTTGAAACAGCAATTACTTTCTTTTAAGCTCTTTCTTCTTTGCTTGCTATTAGTTTTTAAAAGGCAGCTCTGCAAAACAAAAAAAACCAACAAAAAACAAAACAAACAAACAAAAACAACAAAAAACCAAAACAATTGACCAAATTGCAAACAGATGAGAAAATGCTAAGAACAACTAGTATTAATAGTTTGGTGGTGAAGCACTCCCTCCTGGCTAAGATATTCTAGTTTCAAACTACAGAATAAGTGGCCGTGTATCCATTCCTTCAAGAAAACCACCTTTGACAAAAAAACCCAAAACGTAAGGGAAACTAAAGCTATTATGTTCAAAGTGCATAAGAAGTTTTAGTAAATGTCTAACACATCTCTAGTTTCCTTCTAGAGAAGCTTTCAGACAACATATTATTGTCTCCCTAACCCCAGATTCAAGATCTGGCCATTCCCTTCAAAACAAAGTAAATCAATATAAGTCATACATAAAGGGCAGTAATGCAGACCAGGTTTATAATCTCAAAAATGTCATCCAGGGGCAGGAGCTGACAGTAGTTACCTTCCTTCAGAACTAACAACTTAACTTTTCTATCTCTAGGCAAGCACTTTTTCAATATTTAGTTTTAAACCTGTGAATATTTCATTCAAATTTGGCTTGGATTTATAGGTGTTTTTTTTTAAGTAAACAGAACACAACTTGCTGCAATTGGGTATTTCGGGCTAATCAGAAGAATACATAACTTCTGCACACACGGAAGTATTTACATAGTTGGCATACTTTTCCTGATCATAACATATTACACTCAGCAATTATGAACTTCCTCATTTTCTGTGATCTGTATCAAGGGGCATTTGATGTGCGGAAATTAGAATATTTAACGCAAAAAAAAAGTCACGTCAAAATTAAAGAAAGTTTAATATATAGATACATACCTAAAAAATTAAAAACTCATTCTACCTTTACAGGTGACTTACTAACCAAGCTGAAGTGTAAGGGTATAGGCTGATGCCACAACCAAGACTAGAATAGTTAACTTCATCTCCTTTTCAGTTATAGTGCCTCATCCTCACAGCTTTTTTTCCTGCCCCCCCCCCCCCCAACTGAGTCTACCAACTGGGTAGTCTTGGGAGACTCAACCAGCCAGACAGTTCTGTAGAAAATGAAGTCTGCAAATACAACAGCTTAGAGCAGTTTCCTGCTGGATCCCTCAGCTAATTTAACCCAGACCTACTGACCACACAGGCAGAGATATGTACAGTTTGCTGCCATGTGTGAGGGAGGGAGAACCTGCGCCTGGAGACGGGTGGGGAAGCCTTCTCCTGCAGCTGCTAAACAAAGCCATGCACCTGCGGTAACAAGTGGGAAGTCAAGCAACTTTCCATAAGTCTAGTTTTAGTCACAAGATTTAAAGAAAGAACCCAGCTTTGCTGCTTTTTTCTCCATTATAAAATCACCTTTGATGAAATTTACTATTGAAAAGGACCTGTTGATTAAACTGAAGACAAAAGACATTTTCTCAGTCCCTTTGAAGATGCCTACTGCTGTGAATCCAAATAAACTCTGGTTGTAGATGCTCAGTCAAGTTTAGTCATTGTGTTCCCCTTACATCTCATCAGTTAACATGAAACTCCTTTAATGTAATTTCTATGTGGAATTTTGATAGGTTACACTATGAAGAATTCTGACTTAGGCTGCCCGTTTCTCTTGTATAGAATATTTGAAAGAGTCTTACTGTTAAAAAAAAATGCCAAAGAACTTGTTTCAAAACAAAGCAGAAAAAAAAAGAAACCAGAAAGTTTTTGAGACTTTTCCTTTTTTAATTCAAAACTTGGGAGTAAAAGAAAATTTGAAAATCATCAAGGTATATTCTTTGGGGTAGGATTCCTGCATCCCATCCCTGCAGATTCTTCAGCAGCTGAGGAACAGCCTCTCAGGATTGTGCATTTTCAGGAACTCTTATCTTTGTTAATAGCAAAGGCAAAACACTTGTTTTAAAATGAGAACTCTGCAAACTTGACAGTGCTCTCTTTCTCTCGGGAAGAGAAAATGAAAGGGAAAACCTGCTGGTTTGTCTCAATAATTAGTGCAACATTCATCAATGATTTAGGAAGTACAATTTTTTTTTTTCCTTTTTACGTAACACCCAAGGAAATAAACACAATTAGTTTCAGGAAGAACAGTGGCATCTAGTCCTAATAGCAAAAAAATTACAAAACTGCCTAAACATTTAGAACTAAAATAGAACAAGTTCTAAGGGTTAACTCTTCCCATAACAAACCACAGCAATGAAGCATTTACTTCTGCATTTTTGAGAGGGAGGGCTGACTTATCAGCTCTGAGTTAACAGCACACCTGCCAAAACACAGATTTTAGTCACTATGAAGAGAACAAAGCATGATTATACAGCCAACACTGGCATGTCTAGGATGGATTTAGCTGGAGCTATGACCCCACTAGCACACAAAAAAGGTTAAACTTGGCAGGAAGCTCCAAGATGGAAGAATACTTCTGTGGTGACATTATACAAAGAGGTAACTTTTCCAGCCTACCATCTATAACCCACTAATTTCAGATGCAGTAAGTGGGTCAAAATTTAAACATCTGCTTACTTTCAGTGACTGGTCTGATGGCAAGCTTAGTTAGTAAGATGGTCAAGCAAGATAAAAATGGTGAAATGTAGTTTTAAGCTGTCAATCCAGGAATGTACATGATCAGTTACTTTTGCACTGCTACACAGCCAAGTCATTTGGAATTTAATATTTCACCTATCGTCATCTACATATAATGTCTATTTTTGTTTACTTCAATGCCATAATTTTGTTTCTAACAAACAAAACAACCCCCAAGCTAAAAAAAAAACTAACAACCCATGCATTTTTAGAAGCATTATTACTGAAAGTCACTAAAACAAATCTTATTGCCTTGAATTATAACAAATAATCAGAAATAAAATTCAAGGTCAAAAACTGCCCTATGCTGAAAACACCCCTTGCAGACTTTCATTGTACAAGGCCAGCATGTTTCAAAACTTGAAACATTGAAGCGAGTTTGGAAGAAAGTTTATACTTAGTGGTAAGAAAACTTACAGATTGCAAACAAAAAGCCATTCTCTTCTAGGGTCAAAGAAACCACAAGACAGCATTCAACATCCCCATACAGCTCAGTGATGTGTTACTTCTCTACTCTTTTGAGCTTGCAGAACATAATTTTAAGGGAACTTTCAATCCTTGGTAAGAGGGTCCAAAGACATACCCAGTCTTTGCAATCCCAACACGCGTGGGGAACTAATCTGTGAGTGAAAACTCAGATACATCTCAACTTTTTCTAATGCTTGGAGAACACTACCAATGCCTAAATCTCAACCACATTTTGCAGTTTGCTTTTTTAAGTACAATACCTCATTTCACAAGTGTTATGCCCAGCAGTTAAACTTACTTCTCACTATTCTCTTGTATAAGGGAATGAAGATAATTGTATAAGTATTTTAACAACTAATGGGAGGTGTTTAGCTGTCTGTTTTTCCATTGACTTTTATGGAAGTATTGCTCACTTGGTGCAATTTTCAGAGGCAGGTAAGTATGTGAACATATTCTTAGGGTACCAGCTTTAAAAAAAAAAAATTGAGCCAAGTAATGCTTGATGTCTTCTTTAATATATAAATAATATCAACACTCTCATCCAAAGTGCTACACTTCAATTTATAATGTTGTCCCAAAATAGAACTCTTTTTCAGTAAAGACAGTTAGCAAATATGACATACAGGCTAGAATATGATTCCATGTTTTTCATGAAGAGGTCACCAGAAACCTCGATGCAAATGAAACCCGCTAGAAATCCAACACAAAACAGGAAAAAAAAATAAATAACTCTTCTTCCAACAGTTGTATACCAGATCACTTGGTGTTTTACAATGACAGAACAAAGACAGAGAGGAGAAAGACATGAAAAACCAAGTAAGATCCACAGAAAGATCAAAGTAATATTATTCTTGACCTAATGATCCTCCCTATTAGAAATGCAGTCTAAACAGCAAATAAGGAATATCTCTCTACAGTTGTCAGATGGACATAGCTGTGGAAACATTAAAATGAGCATCTCTATTAAACATGAATTATAAATAGGAGTATTAAAAGTTATGACATTTTAATTCATCATATTATAATTAGCTAGTGTTTCAGCCTAGAGTGTTGTTTTCAGCATTAAGGACTATATGTAAATATACTTCAGCCTCGTTAACTTTGAGGGACTTTGTTCTAAATTACTGAGCACTCTTTTCCACCTGTTAGCATCCAGGCTTGAGACACAGAAGAACAGGAAACAAAAGCAAATTTAGAAGCCAGTGATTGAGGTGAAATAAATTGCTACTGGAGTTAAGTCTTCATGCACAAACAAAATAACTGCTGGATGTTACTCCTCCTCTGGAAGCTTAAACACTCTACAAACCAAAAGTGCTTTACAGAGCAGTAGTTCACAAAATTCATTTGACAGATATTGTATTACAATCATAA
>JAOXXN010000446.1:44121482-44137605 GCA_026770055.1 Myrmophylax atrothorax | reverse complement strand
GTGATTCCGGCGCGGTCGAGGACGAAGGTCACGCCCTGACGGTGGAGAGCGACGGGGGGGGGGGCGGCCCGGGGCGGCGGCGGCGGCGCTCGGGGTGGGGCGGACGGGATGCTCGGCGTCGCGGGGCACCATGGGAGAATCCGCGGGCGCCCGGCATGGCGGCGGCGGCGGCGGGCGGCCGCCATGGTGTCGCCGGCGGCGCGGCTGGTGGGGCAGGGCGTGTGGGCGGCGCTGACCGGGGGCTGGTACCACGACCCGGAGCAGGGCGCCTTCACCAACAGCTGCCACCTCTATCTGTGGCTGTTCCTGCTGACGCTGCCCATGGCCCTGCACCTGGTGAGAGAGAGGGGCGCGGTGGGCGAGCAGGAGGCGGTGGGGTGGGAGCCGCGGGGCCCGGCCCGCGGGCAGCAGCGGCGGACGGGGTGTAAGCTGACCCCGGGGGGGGCTTGGAAATCAGGCGTGTTGGGCTTTACCGGAGGATTTAGTGTCTAAAGGTTGACGGGGTGAGCCCGCAGCGGTCGGACCCTTAGTCCTGCCGAGGGAGTTGGGCAGGAGCGCAGCGCCGGCCGCTGCGAGTGCTGAGTGACCGTCCGGGTGTTTGTTCAAAACATCCTTTTGAGAGACAGGTGGGGTTTTTTCCAAGTCTGTCCCAGTCTTACCTACTGGGAAGGGTAAATAAATAGAAAAATCCAAATAACACGTAATTAATGCGCCTTGCTGAATGTCACTGGTGAATCACATGGCATTTCGTGACATGCAGCTCCCTTTGTGCTGAAATTGAAACTTTGCAAATGCATGATAACTAGAGTTTGTTTGCCAGACTTCAAAATTTATTTTCCTAAAAAGCTTGAGACTTTTGGACTCCTTTTGTGTGTTTTCCTACTGTGTGAGAACAGCTTAAAAGTATAGTTTGCTAGATCATGGCATCTATTCTTTGGTGTGTCCTTCAGTGATTATAGCTTAATGTTGCTTCTGTTGGAAACAGTTTCCATCCATTTGGTTCTTAGAGTGACTCAACTAAATTGTTAACTGACTTCTGTGCAAGTTTTTTTTGATTGAATGGAATTTCTAAATAGGTCTCTTCACCCTGTGTGTCCGATGTTGGCCTGATTTCTAAAGACCATTTATGACTCCTTCTGCAATCCCAGTGGAAAGCAAATCTTGTATTTTTAAACATAAATTGGTATACTGTATTTTGTGGCATGGGTTGAAGTGAATTCCTGTGAGGATGGCTCCTGGAGGTAATGAACCAAGATAACTATATGCTTTCTTCTGATTGATAGGGTCTGTTTCCTATGCAAACCAGCAAGAGTCTTGCATTGTAGGATTTCCTATCCAAGTCATATGTGTGATTAAAAAGAAAAAAAGTTGAAGGTTAACTCTTTTCCCAGTTTATGTAAGTATGTATCTGGAAGGATATGTATTTCCTTGTGGGAAACTTAAGAACTAAGGGAAGAAGGCATGCAGGGTTGCACAAAAGAACACTGGACCGTAGGTCAGAGCTAAGGCAAAACCAGGGCATTGTTTAAAGGGAAGGGGAGAAAACGTAACTTATCTGCTGAACTCTTTTGGACGTCATCTTTGCCTATCTAGATGGACTTGCTTTTTCTGCAGAGTGGCTGACTTTCTGATGAATCATCTGGTTAAGTGCAGGACTTGTGTTCTTGAGCTAAGGTATTGCTATGGGAATTCTTTGTCCTTGATAAGAATAATGCATTTATTATGATGGCTGCTTGAGAGTAATTATGTTCTGAAGTGTCTGCTTGTTTTTAAGTGGCTTGTTTTTAAGGCTGTGTAAACTTTATGCAAGACGGCTATTCTTGCCACTTAGAATCTTGAACTTGCTTTTTAACTAAGGGTTTCTTTGGAGGGGTTTCTTTATAATATTAAGTAATGTTTGGGGTAATATTTATGTTACATACTTGACAGCAACAATTTTGGATTCAGCTAAAATAGTTATTGGTGTTTCTTGGGCAAAGTCAAAACAGACCAGGGTACTCCTTTTTAAATTTTTCTTTTGCTTGGAATAATCTTACAATTTTGTCAAAATCAGGAAGTCTCTCTGAAACAGTTTGATTTAAATCAAATGAAAAAACTCATCCATCTGTTTTGACATTTTTCACTCTGGCTCAGCAGCAGCATGCTGACAGTAGCATCCAGAAGCTTAAAGTATCAAGTTGTTTCGGTTGTGTGGATCGAGGATTTCTTTTTCTGGCTTTGTCAGCATAGTTTACTTTGGTACTAAGGATTCCTTTTTTAGCTTCTCTGCCTGTGAAAATACAGATCTGTATTTTCATCTCTTTTCTTTCTCATTTATCATTTTTACATTAAAAATGTGCATTAGATATTATTTGAAGCATCATTGCTGTTAAAATCAACTTTCAAAATTATAATGAAATCTCTTCTAACCCTGCTGCATCAACTCTCATAATAGATTAAGAGCTAATGTTATCTTATTCCACCAAACAGTCCAGGGTTGCTAGGTATTTGCACATGAAAGTAGTGATAATTATTAGTACTCAGCCACTAGGCTGAATTCAGACCCAGGAAGACACCAGTGACACAGAGATGGAACTTTGGGAAATGCTTGTACTGTAGCTTATTTTACAAGTCCCAAGAGAATGTGCATTCATGTTTGTGGGAGTCCCCAAAATAGCATACTGAGTGTTTCTCTTGCCTTTTGTTGGACAGCAAACCCTTGAACTTAGAGGGTTGTTACTTCTTATGCTTTGGATCTTCAAATCATGCTGTGATAGGAGAAGTACAACATGGCAGTATAAGGGTGTGGGCACATTAATTACTCAGCAGTGAACTGTAATAAAACTTGCAGTGTGTCAGCTGCTTCCAGTCCCCCTTGGCCACGTCTTACCCCCCTCTATCGCTCTGTAAAAGTTATCTGTATGTATATTTATACCTCCACAGCAGAGAAGTAGGCTACACTGTACGTAGTGTATTTGTTGTGTGATAGGATGCACACTTAGAAATGTACACCCCTGGAATGTTATTTGCTACCTACTTTCCCATGTTTTATACTGCATGGCAGTTGGACATCTCTTAGTACTGATTCACCTTAATTAACATATAAATATTTATCTTTGGCCCCAGTGTTATATCTCCCACTCATATCTCTGCAAGCCTGATGGTAGGGGCTGACTGCATATTTGTTTGGTAGTTCCCTCATTTGTGTTCTGTAGCACACCAAGGCAGTGAGGCCCAGGTGCAGCACCGCCTTGCTTTAGATGCCTGAGGGGCTCAAACGTTGGGTGGGATATGTCTGGGTCTAATCACCTTAATTATTCAGCCCAATTTATAAGGTGTGGTATTTAGTTCAAAGGTTGCACACCTCTATATTAGG
The DNA here is from genome assembly GCA_026770055.1 of Myrmophylax atrothorax. Classification (NCBI taxonomy): domain Eukaryota; kingdom Metazoa; phylum Chordata; class Aves; order Passeriformes; family Thamnophilidae; genus Myrmophylax; species Myrmophylax atrothorax. Next base: position 44,134,250 of record JAOXXN010000446.1, on the reverse strand, counting down.
AAGTATATGCCTCAGCCGCCTCTACCTTTGTGCTACTCAAATAGCATTAGTAGTCACATGAGGGAGAACGTGGCTGTTCCTCTGGGACCAATCTCTGGGCAGGCAGAAGACCCAAGTGAAGGTGCTCTGTACGTGGTCAGGTCAACTCTGGTGCATTCGCAGTAGTAAGTTGGGCCACACTTGGAACACACCAGCCTGCATTTTTGTCTGTGACCCCACGCTATTCTGGTGCAGGGTACATCAACAGAACCTACTGGAAAACAAAAAGTACATTATGGTGGAGTTTTTAATTGGGCAACAGCAAAGAAAACTAGGGCTACAGCTTCCACAGAAACCTGTGGGAAGTCATGAAGCCTGCTTTCTAATGAATTTGTATTTGAGGATTTTTTTTTAGCTTCTAATAAGATGTCAGCTCAGTTGAAGCTTTTTCTGTCACTGGGTTGGCATCAAAAGGTCAGAGAGCTGTGTGGGTTCCTTTCATTAATGGAGGAGGTATCTTGCTGTGACCTTGTCCCAGTGGGGTGTATTCTCTCAAAGTCTGGTGAATAACTTTTTAATTCTTTGGCTACTTTCAGCTGAGAGCATGAAGAGAGGTGATGAACACACAGACACATGGTGTGATTATAAAACCTCATTTCCATAGTAAACCAAGTTAATTATAGTGCATCAAAAGTGACTCTATCAGCTAATTCCTCAGTGGTCTGTAACTTAGTTCCTCCTTAGCATAAGTGGATTTGATATTTTTACCTGTTTGTATGTGGGAATACTAACTGCAGTCATTCACAAAATTTGAGTGTTTTGCATTGTCAGCTTCATCTTTCTCCTAATTCCTCACGTGGGCAGGGAGCGACCTGCTGGCTTGTACTGTTCAGCTTGCCTCGAGATTTGGAATATTAAGGATGCACTGGCCTTGTTATGCATCAACAGACTTGGTATTATGAGCAGGAGTGGGGTGTATGCGCGTAAAGCATTGTGTATCTCAGGCTGATGGGCAGGGAGACCACAGGCAGGCTCAGGACACAGCTCCGGTAGGTCTGGTCACAAGGAAGGGATGAGGACATGCAGCACTCAGCATTTGCTAAAACTGGCCCTCTTTTCCACTTAGAAATCTAGGAGCTTCCTTTGAGTCTGTCTTGGAGCATGCTCTATGCACGCAAAGACTGCACTACTGGGAGTCTATTTTTATTGTGTCCTCTTGACATTATTCATACAATATTTATTAAGCTTTCTGAATGTCGCCTATAAAGCACTTCTTTTCTAGTGGATCATTCTGAGCTGTTATTTAATAACGAGTGGCCGATCTGTGCCTTTTAGTGTATAGTTGAAGAGATTCCTTGGAAGGTGAACAAATCTCTCTTAAACAAGTTATTACAGATAATTGTCTACCATTCTTTGTGAAACCAAGCAATTTCTAACTCATTTTGCAAATACATTAGTCATAAACCACAAATTCTTCAACTCATCCACCAAACCTTGTACCCTGAGAACATGACCTTGCAAGTGGATCCTCCTTTCTGGCCCGGATTCACTAATTGACTGAAGGGTATGCTAAATGTCTGTATATACATATTACCATGAAGCACTCCTAAGAGACTAAGCCTCAACTTGTAGAGAGTTGTGTTTGTCATATTAGGGATCATTGGTAATACCTACATCCTAAATAGCTTATCCACTTTTGTGCGATAGATTCTTTGTATCTGAATCAGAATAGTCATAAAAAAAATTTGCCTGAAGATTTCCACATGTACATCTTGAGGGTATGAAGTTCCACTAAGCCAAAAGCAGCATCAGAATAGCAACCCGCTTGCTTATAGCAACACAGAAATTATTCAACACATTAATTTCAACATCAAGGTAAATGCGGTGACTTGTTTTAAAGATGAAGTAAGCATTCCTTGTTCTCTTCCTTTTACCTGTGTGGTCAGTGTGATTTATTTATGAATCTGAAAAAATGATAGATTTAGTCCCAAAGTAAAGACTAAAAATTAACCTCAGTAGCCTTTTAGCAGATTCTGAGTATTGAAAATCTTACGTTTTGGGTTTTGCTTGTTTATTGGTTGGGGTTTTTGTTGTTGTTGTGCAGGGATATAGTAAAGCTCCGTTTAAAAATCCTAAAACTTGAGAAGAGATTGAACTCATTGTGAGATTGCAGCTGTGTGATGACAACACTTAAGGGTGTTCCATGACTATAACGACTGACTTTGGTGCTTCAATTTTAACTGCGAGTGTCCATTGCTATGGTTTGCCCTTTACTGTAAGGAAGCATTTGTATATAAAAATGCTGTTAGTATGTCCTATCTCTGAAAGAACTTTACAGACTATAGTTGAACTGTAATTAATTTTAATGACTAAGAACTGTGGTGCTCAGATCAGCAAACAGACCACAGACAGCTGCAAATTAACAATTAGGTACTTTAGAAAAAGAATTCAAAGTGGTTGTGTCGTGGTTTAACCCCAGCTGGCAACTAAGCAGGACACAGCCAATCGCTCACTTCTCCAGCCTAAGCCAGGGCAGGCTGCCTCTCCAAATGCATTTTATTCATTTGTTTTGACTAGTCCTGACTAATTACTTGAAATTCTTCAGCCATTAAGATGCTTGGGAACATGTTGTGAGGTGTTAGAAAAAGGACATCAAACTGCAGTACTGTTGAGTCATAACTGAGATACAGGGAAAGATGACAGTATTTTTCTAAAGGTGTTTCCTGTTACTAAATAGTGTTTCATTTTGTGTCTCAAGTTTATAAGTTCAGAGTTTAGGGAAGGCTGCAGCTACATTAGCATGGGAATGCAGTGTTTTAAAATGTTTTACAAAGTTTGTCAGTTTTGAGATTTTACTGATTTTTGATAATAAGTAATAACCACAACTAATAAAAAAAAAGATTAGAGCTTGTGAAATGGTTTGAAATTTGAAGAAATTCTTGGACATTTTTTATGAGCAGAACTCAATCTATATAGTGTACTTAAAAAATTTAGCAGCATCTTCTCCAAGCAAACTATGTTATCATTATGTCTTTATAATTTCTTCCTGTAGGCTTTTCCAGCGAATGCAGTTACAGTTTTTGTGTACTGCAGCTCGGTGACAGTGTTCTTCACGGTAATAAAGGTGATCAGCTACCGTTTGCACCTTATGTTTGATAAAGGTGAAGTAGTTCAACAAAAGCTCTCAAGACAAAATGGAAGGCAATGTAAAGATGTTCAAAAAGGAGAAGCAGTTCAGTCCTCAAATTGTAGGTAAGCTTTTCACTGCATTGCTGGCACATTCTGTAAAATGGATGAGTTAGCACTATGGTCCTGCATAGCAGAAATGTCTGTTGACTGCATGAAAACTCCTTAGAGTTGTGTGAGGAATGGCACTTTCCAAAACCTGCTTGGTGCTTTTATATTTGGTGGCTGAAGCATGCTCATGGTGAAGCAGGCAGAGCTGCACCTGATTCAGAGCTGGAGCAGCAGCTGGGCACCACAAAGGCGTTAAGAAGACATGTACTAGAGGTGCTGAAAGATCCTGGAGAAAGCCTCGGAAAAGTTTCCTGGGAAAGCCTCAAATGCTTGCTCTTTCTTCTTCCTGCTGTGCTTATCCACTGGGAAGAGGAGAGGAAGTGGATCACACCTGTTGGTAAAGAAAATGCTCTAATATCACAGCTTTGGAAGCCTGAGCTCATACTGCCTTTGTGTGCTTGTGCTGACTTACCTATCTGATTGCACCTACATGTGTTAGTTGCTTTTCCCTCTCACGTTTTATTATGACTAGTTGTGATGCTTCTGTGGTCCTGTTCATGAGGAAAGCTACTACCACTTTTATTTCTCAGGGCCTTTTGGTAGGTATTCGTAGCTTCTCTGCTGAGGAGCCAAGTACTATTTATCTTTTCTACAAACAATCAGTCAGGCTGCTTCTGGGTTGTGATGGTATTAAAGGTAAAAATAGTATTGGGCTGAAGACTAGTACTGGCATTTTCCAGATTTGTGTTTAGGTAGAATGTTCCACTGTACACTCTCTGGAATGAATGGAGACCTCTCCTGCTGATTTTTCAAGCCCGAGTCATAGAAACAAATGAAGCTGTCAAGTGGCTTCCAGTGATCCCAAATGTTATAACAGATGTAAAAAATGCTGAAATAGGGTACAGCAGCATAGAAATGCCCAAACAAAGCTTAAACTGAATAGCTTTGTTAAAACTACCAGTCAAGCTTCAACAGAGAGCTCTGTATACAAGAACTTACTTAGGGTATTTTTTGGTGCGTTTGCAGTTGCTCTGTGCCAGCTAAGTAGTATCAGGGTTGTTTATGTATCTTTGTGCTACCACTCTGTGGTGTCTCTACATATGCACATCTGTGTTACACTCCTGGCAGTGATGTTGTTGGGAGTGTCAACATCTGACTGCATAGAGACTCTTCTGAGAAATGCTTCCTACGTGTGACACTAATAATGCAAGACTTCGATTTTAGATGGGGTTATGCCTTTCAGTGTCTGTTTTGACTGAGAAGTAGAGGTAGCATCACTTAAAACTTGCATGTTAAATCAAATGACTACTCCTCCTAGATTGATTGGTGAATACACAACAATCTATTATTTAGTACTTGATCAGAAATTAACTTACTATTACTTTGACTAGATGGGCGATATAGTTTTTTTAAGCAGGCCCAGGGAGCTGGTAGGATGATTAAACAAGTTTTTGAAACCAGTTTACTATTGACAAAGAAAATTGTATAAAGATGATTGAGATCCCCAGATAAATATTTTTGTAGCTGATATTTGAATGTAGGGTTCTAAAAAAACGTTTTTGCTGGGAAAAAAACCAACCCCACAAACAAAGTGAAAAGCCCAATACCACACTTTTTTGACATTTCACTATAGTGGTTTTTTGCTTGTTTTCTCTCTCTCTTTTTTTTTTTTTTTTAAACTGAATTTTTGTTGTGTTGTATCCAGGAAAAAGAATATTTGTAAGTTCTCATTAGTAAACCTTGTCCAAAAATACTTGCTTATATCTGTGGAAAAGCTAGTAGAAAATATGTGTAGAAAGAGTTAGTGGGTAGTTTAATGCATGCACAAAGAAGGTGATCAACAAATTGCCTTGTAACATTTGAGATTAGTAATGGATGTATGTTTTCTTTGCCTAAACCAGAGCAAACACTTTATTGTGTGGTCTAATGATTATATTAATTCTTTTATGGGAGGCTTGTAAGTAAATAGGCAGTTAGATAATCATTATGTACAGAAGGACCTAAAAGGTAAAAGTTGTGGAAAGAGTAACATTTGATTGGTATATAAGAAGCCCCAAACAGTCTCTTTGTGCCAATAAAAGTGTGCGTGTGAGACAGGCTAAATGGCATTATATACACATAGAGAGTTTGAGATGTCATTATATTTCTCATAGCTCTACTTCCGATAACACCAGAATCATTTTACATTAAGGGATTTTTATTAATTTCTTTTTATCAGGTTGCCTTGGTAAGGAAGGGCATGCAGAAAGGGGTTGCAGTATTTTTACAGCCCTGTGCTTTTATAATTGGAGGGGAAAGAAGTGCTGTCATTTCATTGTGTTGTGCTACTTATTCCTATTCTGTTACTATTCCTCACCTACTTCCCAAAACACACTGTGATCCGCTGGTGTAAGAGGCATTGCTTGATGTTTCATTTGCTTCCTTTTCAGCAATAACACGGGGGACAATGTCATCGTTGAGACCAGCCAAAATGACTCTACCCAAACAATTCATGACAGTTCGAGGGTTCAGGCTCTGCACTCGCAGAGCTCACCTGGAGCAATGGTTAGTATGTGGTTTTCTATAATAGTGTCTCCACTCTGTGCAGTGCATTAGGCTTACCACACAGAGTTTTGTATTGCCAGGTCCTCATCACTTTAATCGTAGGTCTGCCCCAAGGAGTAAGGGTCATTCTGTGGATCTGCCAGGTATACAACTGCTCTCAGTCAGCCTTGTTCTAAAGGTTTGGGTTTGCAGAGCTGAAAGTGGTATGTATAATTCTGCCCTTCTTAGGAGGGTTCTCTCTGCTCTAGAGATAGTAAATAGCCTTTGTAACTCTTGCCAAAAGCAACTAGTTTTTGTGGCTGCTCTGAGAAAAGGGAGAGGTTAATGCAATCAGAGCAGCCTCTCGTTGCCTTTGAAGGGATCTGCTCCTGGAGCATAAATAATTTGGTTTTGTGTAACTAGACTTATGCTTATAAAATGAACCAAGAACATCTCTGGAGTATTTAAACAAAGCATAAAAAACATTTAAATCTAGGAGTTGTCTACAGAAGTTTAAAAGTATATGTGTGTGCATTCCATGCCAGTAGCTATGCTTTCAAATCAATAGTGTATGAAGTGATGAAGGGGATGTATGTAGATGTTATTGAATAAAACAATGGAAAAAACTCATGAGAAGATTGAAGAGTTAAGTATTCAAAAAATTAAGAAACAGAATAATGCTGTCTGTTTAATCTTAAGATACTCCCTCTGTATACTGTGATAAAATGTTTAATTATGTGATCCCATGCTATTTTTTTCTACAGGACTCCTGCCTCAGTCAGTGCAGAGGATGGTTAGTGATCTCTGAATAAGTGCCTACTTGATACTTCATTCTGTCTTCATATTCTTCCACCCACCCCCTCCTATTCCTATTTACTACAAATTACTCAAATCTTGGTCTGAAATCAGAACTATTTCCTCATTTCCTGAAGTGTTTTTACCCTTTTGTAGCATCTGTACGATTCACAGACATTAATAGTTGTTTTTGGGGTTTTTTATGAGTTAAAGTATTTTTTCATCTTGTTTCTGTCCTAGTCTCCAGTATTCTGGTATTTGTCCATTCTGCAAACGTACTTCTTCTTGGGATTTCATCCTAGTCTCCCACTTTCAAACATGTAGGTTGGGTCTTGTCAAATGAAGTCTCCTATTCCTGCTGGCAGGATACCAGTATGAAATTTTAGAAAATAAAAATTAATTCCTCTTGGTTTTGCTGCCTGTCACAAGAGTGCCACATTAATTTTTCCAATGGCTTTAATTTCTCATTGTGTACTAGGCAGTTGAATTTAGACTCCTGAAGAATTCCTCTGAAGTACTGTGTTTAGTTTTGAACTCCCCAGTTAGTTCTAATGAGAAACCAGCAGAGTCTACCAAGGTGCTTGAGGAATGAGGTACATGGTGTATGAGGACAAGCAGAGGAGATGTTTTAGCCTTTGTAAGGCTATGACCTTTTGTAAGACTAGAAGAAGAGCTTACCGCTGTCCTTAGCTTTCTAATGGTAAGATACACAGAAGATTGAGCACACTCTTCTCAGAGATGCCTGGTGACAGGATACGAAACAATGGCTGCAACTTGCAGTCATGGAAAGCTACAATTAGATCAATTAGATTTAATGTCTTTTGGGTGTGCTTGTTTTGCTTGTTTGTTTTTTTTTTTTTTTGCCTACCAAGAGAGTGGTCAAATACTGGAAGACATTTTCCAGAGAAGTTGTGAAATCTCTGTTTTTGGAGATTTTCAAGGCTCTGTTGGAGGTGGCCCTGAGCAACCTGCTCAAAATGTACCTGCTTTGAGTGTGTGTGTATGGCACAGGGGATTTAGACTAAATGACCTCAAAATCTTCTTTGGAATCTAAATGATTCTATAATAATTTAATGTTCCTGTCTTCTAGTTTTCATTTGAGAAATTGTTACCAAGGACTAGACACCAAACTTTTCATTATAGTGCTTTGGAAACACGTGGCTGGAAAAGTGGAAGAAATTACCGCATTCTGTTCCTTAATAATTAAAAAAAATGTATCTGGATTAGGCACTGCAAAATGCTTTTCTGGAAAGAAAAACAGATCTTTCTTTTCCTTCCCCTTCCCAAACATCACACACAATTGCAATGATGCAATTTAGAGCATGACTGTTCTATAACCATCTCCCTCACCCACCCCTTGCATTTTGTGAAAGGTACATGTTCAAAATTTCAGTGATGTTAAGCAACTTACCAATGCTGTAATTAACCTTTCATTAGATAGCTATTGCACTGATAGTTGGTTTTTTCCCCAGCAGAATGTAATAAATGCCCATGCTAATCTTGTACGTTTCTTGTTTTTTCAGGATCTGCCCACACGGGAAACTATTGAAGATCTTAGAGGTATCTTAAAGGCTTTATAAATCCCTTTAACCCATTGTTCACTCATTGTTTGACACAAAAAATGTCAGTGGCACAGAGGACCCCATGGCAGGTTCTGTTGTGCCTCATCTTAGGAGAAGAATGGAAGAGCTCAAGAGAACAAAATCTCATGGGAATTCTAATGGACTAAGCTTTCTCAGCTGTCAGCCAAGCTGTTTGGGATGCAACCTTTTGATAAGCATGCAAGCATCTCTCCCCATTTTGATAAAGGGAGATGAACGAGCCTTGCTCCCACATTCCTGGGAAGCTCTGTGCTTCTGTAAAGCATTAAACTAACATTTGGATGGCATCTTAGAGCCCTTATACATCTTCTGACTGTAGTCTTCTGTTGTGATTGTTGAGCTTTATCTCTGTAGCGTGTACTCCAGCAAATCTTGCTTTGCCTACAGCTCGTGTGCCTGAGATATTTTAATATTTTAGTTTATGTCCTTTTTGTTAAGGCTTATCACCATATCTATATGAGTGTTCAGCAATTGCACAAAGAGATGCAGCAAGCCTGCAGCACTCGCTTATTCTTTCTTTCATCTCTTCCTAACCAGGAATAATTCTATAAAACATTTTGGTTTTGATACTATCTGCTTCTTGAGCTATTTTGATTATTTAAATTAAATAGACCTGCTGCTGTCGTTGTCCTGACCTGGAGGGGTCCCAGCTTGCTTTTATAGTATTTCACATGTAGCTAACAAAAAAGCTCCTTATTTAGGAACTGTTTTAATCAGCTACATCTGTGCTTTCTTTGCTCTGGATCAGAGGTTTCTAGCTTAAGATCATACTTTAATCAGGCATAGTGCTCATATTTGTGAAACCTAACTTCTGTATAACTTTTCTTAGGTGTTATGGTATTAGAAGACCAGGCTGCACCACCAGTTTCGTCTACCTCACCCAGTATCAAAGAAGATATATTACCTGTTTATACAACCTCTGCTTCAGGTGCCATCACATCAGCAATAGTGACAAAACCAGCTGCTATGGAAACCCTTTCTGGTGATGGAATAAATGAAAAAGGAGTGAATGAGCAGCCACGTGGACAGCATGGATCCCAAGATATTCTTGTGGACAGAGATGTAGCTAAAAACTTCTCCAATATTTCTTCATCACAAGGTGATATTTTAAGGACCGGAGTTTCTTCAGAGCCATGGGACAGTGAAAATTCAGTTATTTCAGACCATTTGACTAACCCTAAAAGCTACAAAAGAGAGCAATTGCCAGATGGACCACCACAGACAGGCTTTACCAGTAACTGCGCACTGTGCGATAATGCCATTGCAACCAAAGATCATGAGCATGCGGAAAGTTCTTGCAATGCTGGTAATACCCATGATGACCTTGATTGCTCGGACAGCGAGACTGCTGTTGCAGTTGTGGACAACTCACTGCCTGGAGACCAGCTATGTGAGCCCATTAAAATTGTCATTACAATGAGTACTACACCAAACACCACCCTCAGCGATCTACCAGGCTCTGTCCACTTAAATGCTCTGGAAACTGAGGGAACAAGCTCAGCCCTTGACTCTGGTGTAGTTAGAGCGAGTTGGCAAAGTCAGCAAACTAATGAACAGCTTAGAATCCCCGTTATCACTGTTGACCTGTCTGATGATGGTAAAGGTAAGGCTGGCCCAGAAGTTAGTAAAAGTGAAAGAACTCCAGAAATGTTAAGGGCAGAGCTGTCATCCAACCAATGCTCTGGCTATGAATCGGGTGATGCAGTAAAGGACCACAGCAACCCAGCAAATACACCTTTGGAAACTAACACTTGTTCAGATCCAAATCGGGAAAATGCTTCGGAAAATGTCCAGACTGTAGATTTAACTTCTAAGGAAGACCTGCATAGCTTAGACCCACAGTCCTGTAGAACTGCTCATGAAAAGAGGCACATGCGGGTGTTGAGTGTAGACAGTGGGACAGATGTGCTTTTAAGTAAGAATTTCATGGAGGTATCTGACAAAGAAAAGACTTTACCAACTTCTAAATCAGATCTGGAAGCCAAAGAAGGACAGATGCCCAATGAATCTAACTTTCTAGAATTTGTCTCCCTCTTGGAATCCATTAATACCTCAAAGATGAAGACATCTAATCCATCCAGTGTCAAAACGGAGACGACAAAGGAAAATGGGCTTGTTGGAGGTATTATGCATGGCTTACAATTCTTCTAGAATAAAGATGTTGTGACTGGTTAGATTATTCATGGCAGCTTAATTGGACATCTGCAGTAGGGAACATTACCAGAGAATGACTGGTTTTGCTAATTGAGCCAGGGTAGGGCTGGACTTGATGGGACAAAGTGATTTAGTGAAAGTGTGATCATGTCAGCTGCAGTTCTTTCATATTTTTATTTTAGTAAATATTTTCCTTTGGGAAACCTAATGATAACCTTAGAAGGTGTCCAGTATGTATCTAGAATTCTGTATTAGGATGGTGTGCCTGAAGTATTGGAATACTGAAAGTGTATTGCAAAAATGTATATAGGTGTAACACTACACCTGCCCTTGCCCATCTTACCAGGTGCACATTGGACAGTTGTCTGTGTGTGCCTCTGAGTATGTAGAAAGCTGTGATTGTCACTGATGATGGTTCAGCTTTTAGTTAACACATAAGTGCATGCATGAACATATTCCTAAACTTCCTGCATGGTTGTGGGTTGGCTTATAACTGAAAAAAAGGGAAAATTGTGTATTTGTTCTCCATAGGGAAGAGTTTTGGTTTTCAGTTTCTTAAAACTAAAATACTTGGGGTTTAAGGAGGAAAGTTTGGTAGCTGTTTTCAATGAAAACCAATGGTGTTTTAATGAAAAATAGTATATTCCCATGCAAGTTGCTGATTAATGAAAAGGGCTTTACTTTAAAACATAAAAAATCTCAACCAGCTAATTAAAAGCCCGATATACAGTGCCTTTCATAACTCTTGTATAGAAATACTTGGTTTTAATTAGCATTCTCATTGCTGTCACTGAACTCTGTGATCCTTTTCTGTTAGGAAGGACTGTTTTTTGTAGTGTGTCTAACAGCTCTCTAGGCAAAATTAGTAGAGCCTTTTGAGGAGGATGTGAGATACAGCGCAGTGAAGGCACATGCAATCTTAGGGTACTTGCCAAGGGATCAGCACGATCAGTGTAGAAGATCTGGGCCAAAGTGAAACAAGACAACATGTATCTTCCCCTTCTCCAAAATGTTTGGTTTACCTTAGAACCTGTGGCCTATTTTAAGACAGTCTAGTTTGCATGGGAGTTAAGAGATTTAATGGCACCTGGAAGAACCACTTGTCACTCCTATTGTACCGGCTCCCTCAGCTCATTCCTGCAAGAACCTTCCATTACATGAAAAATGCACAGCTGACTTAAAAGTTCATCAGCTTTTTAAAAAAGTAATGTGAAATCTGTACTTTCATCTTGTTGAAAAAATAAGTAGGTTTATCTTCTCAGTGTGTCATTTTCTTTTAGATTTCATTTACTTTTCACTGTGCCTTTCCTGAAGTCTGTCCTCTTGTCTGTCCTGTCCAATGCGTTAGACCCTTGTCTTACTCCATCTTTCTCGTGTCTATTTTTCTTCCACTTTATATTTCTTGTTCTGTGCTTTTTTCCTTCTGTTTACCCGTTCTCAGTTTAGCCACTCCCCTCCTGTGTATTCTCCTTATTTGCCTTCCTCTTCATATTGGTTCTCTTTCTTCTTTCCCTTTATTCTTCCTAGCAATCCACACTGTTACTTTTTTCCACAGCTTTTCCACTCTGTTCAGCATGTCTAAAGCCATTGCCTTCCCACAGCTTGCATTCAGTTCTCCTGTGCTCACCCTCCTTTCCATGCCTCAGTCAAATTTTGCTCCTCCTAGACCTGCTGCCTCTCTTCTGGTCTATCTTACCCATCTCTCCTGCCTTCTCAGACTGCTTGTTCTTCAGAGTAGTTTATCAGCCTGCCTAGCTGGCTCCAGTCTATGCTCTATGGTTGCCCAACATTTTTGCTGAGCAAGCCCTGCTTCTCATCAGAGCCTGCTGAGCCCAGAGAGCCTGCTGGGTCCCCAGGGTGCAGGGTCACCTGTCTGTGCAGCAGCCTGCAGCAATGTAAGTGGTGTAGCAAGTAGATTGAGGGGTTTTTTCTTGTTCTTCCATCATAAAAAAGGATCATTTACACAATAATTTTACTTCTCTGTGAGGTGACTTAGCTACAAAATGATAAAATGGTAAAAATTTCAGAGATAAGTTTAGGGAAAAAAATTGCGCAGCTAATCTGGAAAGGGTTTTCAGACCTTATGAACAGGCAAGGTTGCTGCATAAAAGAAAGCAATGAGTGATCAAAATAAGTCAGACTCCGATTCCATAGTGACCATAAAACCCAACCCCACACCTCAAACTTTATTAATATATATGTAGTTACTGTGCTTTAGATCTGGCAAACAAGATTCTTCTTGTTGGAATATGAGATCCTGAGGAAACAGAAGGATTTTATTCTTCCCTTAAACCGAGCTCTTACTTAGTGACTTGAACTGAATTTCACAGAATCATAGAATGGTTTGTGCTGGAAGAGACCTTACAGATCATCTAGTTCCAAATCCCTGCCATGGGCAGGGACACCTTCCACTAAGCCAGGATGCTCAAAGCGCTGTTTAACCTGGCCTTGAACATTTCCAGTGCCTCACCACCCTCAC